>CM056049.1:739509488-740133108 GCA_029574335.1 Rana kukunoris | reverse complement strand
GGGCACCTCTAAGTGTAGCAATAAGGGGCTAAGGGCCCTTTCACACTAGCGGACCGTATGTCCGCATTTTCATCCATTCGTTGCGTAAGAAAACGGGACATACATTGGTCCCTTATGTGATTATGGTTGACCAATCCGCTGACACCTGTAACTGTCCACCTTCGCAATGATCCGATTTTTCAGACGGAAGAAAATCCTATTTTTCTTCCGTCTGGCGGATCGGATGAATACGGACCTACGTTCATCCGATTCCCCATAGGGGAGAGCGGAGGAAAGACAGGGCGCACAGTGTGCGGGGACCGCCCTGTCAGCCGACAGCTCAGCGGGGATTTTACAGAGGAATCCCCGCTGAGCAAACGGCCATACGGAGCAGGGCAATACTGATCCGCTCCGTGTGAAAGGACCCTAAAATGTTGTACCTTCATTAAATGTAACCATATTGCTACACTTGGAGACTCTTTATTTTTAGGCTGGGTTCACACTGGTCCGATAAAACGCATCGAAATTGGAAGCTCAGGTCGCATGACGTGTGAAAAAAAAAAAAAAATCAATGTTTCCCTATGAGATCTGTCTTAACTGGTCCGACACAAGGTCTGTCCGACTTTTAAAATGCTCCCTGAACTACTTTGGTCCGACATTGATCCTACTTCAGCCCATTGAATATCATTGAAGTCGGATCACAGTAGGATCCTAACCATCCGACTTTTGACACCCGACATGGAGATTACAGTAGCAGTAAAAAGGAATTTATCTCACTGTGGGATTGTTTTGATTGGTCAAAGAACAAGGCAACACGTGCATCCCTGTACCTTTAAGAGGGGTGTTTTTTTTTTATATATATATATATATATATATATAAAAATGCATTTGAAAGCGTCTTGTTTCAACATCTTTTTCATAAATACATTATTCCTGACAAAAAAAAAGGGGGGGGTTTTGGTTATAAAAAGGGTAAAAATAAAATATCCCTTTGCTTTTTTTTTTTTACTAAAATTGTCAGGTTTGGGGATACGATGTGTCAAAACAGGGATCAACCATGTCATCTGATAAGTCATTGTCAACCAATATAGTAAGATTTGCAAGATAAATGAACCCAAAAAATGTGTTTAATACTTTATTTATATTTAAAAAGCATGGTATAAAAACTCTAAAAATAAAATTTCACTTTTTTATTGTAGAGGACATTCATCATTGTTTACAGGAGAAGTTCACATTTTTATATTAACATTCCCTCTCTCTCCCTATTCATTTTTTCCAGAACTTCATTTTGTCAAATCTTTTTTCCCTTTTTTACTTGTTTATATTGTTTAATATACCTTTATACTTAATTTTTTTAAGTCTTCGAGGACCCCCTCCATAAGAGGAACATTCCCGAGGACCCCTCTTTATCTTGTCACAACTTTAGTTGAATATATATATATTTCCCCCCTCCATAAAGAGAACATTCGAGAACCCCCCCTTCAACTTGTCACATCTTCAGTAGTTATATTATATATCTCACATTTTTTTTAAGGGTTCCAGAGGACCCCCGCCATTAAAAGAAGATTTGTGAGGACCCCCGCCATTAAAAGAAGATTTGTGAGGACCCCCGCCATTAAAAGAAGATTTGTGAGGACCCCCGCCATAAAACGAGAACATTTGTGAGGACCCCCTCCATAAAAAAACATTTGTGAGGACCCCCTCCATAAAACATTTGTGAGGACCCCCTCCATAAAACAACATTTGTGAGGACCCCCTCCATAAAACAACATTTGTGAGGACCCCCTCCATAAAACAACATTTGTGAGGACCCCCTCCATAAAACAACATTTGTGAGGACCCCCTCCATAAAACAACATTTGTGAGGACCCCCTCCATAAAACAACATTTGTGAGGACCCCCTCCATAAAACAACATTTGTGAGGACCCCCTCCATAAAACAACATTTGTGAGGACCCCCTCCATAAAACAACATTTGTGAGGACCCCCTCCATAAAACAACATTTGTGAGGACCCCCTCCATAAAACAACATTTGTGAGGACCCCCTCCATAAAAGAACATTTGTGAGGACCCCCTCCATAAAAGAACATTTGTGAGGACCCCCGCCATAAAAGAACATTTGTGAGGACCCCCTCCCCTTTATCTTGTCACATCTTAAGTTCATATTGTTTTTTTTTTAAAATTAGTATTATTGTTTTTGTTTAAGACTTCCCGAGGACCCCTCCATAAAGAACATGCTAGGACCCACCCCCCCCCCCCCCCTTCAACTTGTCACATGTTTAGTATTTTTTTTTCTTTGAACAGTTAGTTCCTGAGGACCCCCTTCATAAAAAGAGAACATTTGTGAGGACCCCCTTCATAAAAAGAGAACATTTGTGAGGACCCCCTTCATAAAAAGAGAACATTTGTGAGGACCCCCTTCATAAAAAGAGAACATTTGTGAGGACCCCCTTCATAAAAAGAGAACATTTGTGAGGACCCCCTTCATAAAAAGAGAACATTTGTGAGGACCCCCTTCATAAAAAAGAGAACATTTGTGAGGACCCCCTTCATAAAAAAGAGAACATTTGTGAGGACCCCCTTCATAAAAAGAGAACATTTGTGAGGACCCCCTTCATAAAAAAGAGAACATTTGTGAGGACCCCCTTCATAAAAAAGAGAACATTTGTGAGGACCCCCTTCATAAAAAGAGAACATTTGTGAGGACCCCCTTCATAAAAAGAGAACATTTGTGAGGACCCCCTTCATAAAAAGAGAACATTTGTGAGGACCCCCTTCATAAAAAGAGAACATTTGTGAGGACCCCCTTCATAAAAAGAGAACATTTGTGAGGACCCCCTTCATAAAAAGAGAACATTTGTGAGGACCACCTTCATAAAAGAGAACATTTGTGAGGACCCCCTTCATAAAAAGAGAACATTTGTGAGGACCCCCTTCATAAAAGAGAACATTTGTGAGGACCACCTCCCCTTTATCTTGTCACATCTTTAGTAGTTCATATTGTTTTTTTTTTAATTAGTGTTTTTTTTTGTTTTTTGTTTAAGACTTCCCGAGGACCCCTCCATAAAGAACATTCGAGGACCCCCCCTTCAACTTGTCACATGTTTAGTAATATTTTTTTTCTATTTTTTTTTGGAAGTTCCTGAGGACCCCCCCCCCCTCCATAAGAGAACATTGAGGACCCCCCCTCCATAAGAGAACATTGAGGACCCCCTCCATAAGAGAACATTGAGGACCCCCCTCCATAAGAGAACATTGAGGACCCCCCTCCATAAGAGAACATTGAGGACCCCCCTCCATAAGAGAACATTGAGGACCCCCCTCCATAAGAGAACATTGAGGACCCCCTCCATAAGAGAACATTGAGGACCCCCCTCCATAAGAGAACATTGAGGACCCCCCTCCATAAGAGAACATTGAGGACCCCCCTCCATAAGAGAACATTGAGGACCCCCCTCCATAAGAGAACATTGAGGACCCCCCCTCCATAAGAGAACATTGAGGACCCCCCCTCCATAAGAGAACATTGAGGACCCCCCCTCCATAAGAGAACATTGTGGACCCCCCCTCCATAAGAGAACATTGAGGACCCCCCCTCCATAAGAGAACATTGAGGACCCCCTCCATAAGAGAACATTGGGGATCCCATCCATAAGAGAACATTGAGGACCCCCCTCCATAAGAGAACATTGAGGACCCCCCTCCATAAGAGAACATTGAGGACCCCCCTCCATAAGAGAACATTGAGGACCCCCCTCCATAAGAGAACATTGAGGACCCCCCCTCCATAAGAGAACATTGAGGACCCCCCCTCCATAAGAGAACATTGGGGACCCCATCCATAAGAGAACATTGAGGACCCCCCTCCATAAGAGAACATTGAGGACCCCATCCATAAGAGAACATTGGGGACCCCCTCCATAAGAGAACATTGAGGACCCCCTCCATAAGAGAACATTGAGGACCCCCACTCCATGAGAAGATTCCAGAGAACCCCAATTAGAGACCGCACTGTCTCTATGGCAATGTATCATAGAACGTGATCTCATCTCTCCTCCTCCTATAGATAATCCTCCTCCATCCGCTCTGTATCTCTGCCATCCTGTATAATAGACTGCTATAGGTGATCTCACAATGTCTCCCTGCCTCTCCTCCATCATCTACACTGTCTATTCCCTGCCTCATCTCTCATAGAACACAGGATTATCAGAACGTTTTCTCCCCTCCATCTTCCCCCTCCATCTCTCCGTGCATAATGTTTCCCCTCCCAGCATCCTCCGCGTTTTATTCCTAACACTAGGACGATTTTTCTCACATCCGGGCTCCGGCCGGCGGCCATTTTGTCTAAGACACAAATGCATTGTATGTAATGGGAGAGCTTTCTCAGACACTAGAGAACAAAACTTGGCCTGCTGAGGCTCCGGCCGGAGGCCGCCATCATACAGTGGACACAGTCACCTCATGTAGCTGTAATGGTGGGGGGAGAAAATGGCGGGAACGTTTTCTGTGTAAATGATAGTCTAATAATGGGCGATATGGAATAACACACACAAAAGGAAATATTAAAAAATGTCTTTTAAAAAGTAAAAAAAACTGCAATGTGGCCAATGAATATCCTGAATTTACAATAATAAATTATACACAGTATAAATCCTGTAATATATTATATAATATTCATATATACACACACAGTATATACACAGTCAAGGTATATATACACACACACAGTATAAAAACACACAAACACGGTATATGCACACAGTATATATACACACACACACAGTATAAAAACACACACACCCCAACAAGGTATATACACACAGTATATACACACTGTATAAACACACACGGTATATACACAGTATAAATACACACAGTATATACACAGTATAAATACACACAGTATATACACACACGGTATATACACAGTATAAACACACACACACAAGCGGTTAAAAACACACGGTATATATACACACACACAGTCACGATAAATACACACACGGTATATACACACAAACACACACAGAGTATAAAAACCCACAAACACGGTATATACACACACAAGCACGGTATATACACACACACAAGCACGGTATATACACACACACAAGCACGGTATATACACACACACAAGCACGGTATATACACACACACAAACACGGTATATACACACACAAACACGGTATATACACACACAAACACGGTATATACACACACAAACACGGTATATACACACACGGTATATACACACACGGTATATACATACACAAACACGGTATATTCACACACACAAACACGGTATATACACACACACACAAGCACGGTATATACACACACAAGCACGGTATATACACACACAAGCACGGTATATACACACACAAGCACAGTATATACATACACAAACACGACATATACACACACACACAAACACGGTATATACACACACACAAACACGGTATATACACACACACAAACACGGTATATACACACACAGTATATACACACACAGTATATACACACACACACAGTATATACACACACAAACACGGTATATACACACACACAAACACAGTATATACACACACACACACAGTATATACACACACACACACAGTATATACACACACACACACACAGTATATACACACACACACACAGTATATACACACACACACACAGTGTATACACACACACAGTATATACACACACACACAGTATATACACACACACAGTATATACACACACACAGTATATACACACACACACAGTATATACACACACACACAGTATATACACACACACACAGTATATACACACACACAGTATATACACACACACACAGTATATACACACACACACAGTATATACACACACACACAGTATATACACACACACACAGTATATACACACACACAGTATATACACACACACAGTATATACACACACACAGTATATACACACACACACGGTATATATATACACACACACACAAACACGGTATATACACAAACACGGTATATATACACACACAAACACAGTATATATACACGCACACACAAACACGGTATATATACACACACAAACACGGTATATATACACACACAAACACGGTATATATACACACACAAACACGGTATATATACACACACAAACACGGTATATATACACACACAAACACGGTATATATACACACACAAACACGGTATATATACACGCACACACACAAACACGGTATATATACACGCACACACACAAACACGGTATATATACACGCACACACACAAACACGGTATATATACACGCACACACACAAACACGGTATATATACACGCACACACACAAACACGGTATATATACACACACAAACACGGTATATATACACACACAAACACGGTATATATACACGCACACACACAAACACGGTATATATACACGCACACACACAAACACGGTATATATACACGCACACACACAAACACGGTATATATACACGCACACACACAAGCACGGTATATATACACACACACACAAACACGGTATATATACACACACACACACACACACACAAACACGGTATATATACACACACACACACACAAACACGGTATATATACACACACACACACAAACACGGTATATATACACACACACACACAAACACGGTATATATACACACACACACACACACAAACACGGTATATATACACACACACAAACACGGTATATATACACACACACAAACACGGTATATATACACACACACAAACACGGTCTATATACACACACACACAAACACGGTCTATATACACACACACACAAACACGGTCTATATACACACACACACAAACACGGTCTATATACACACACACACAAACACGGTCTATATACACACACAAACACGGTCTATATACACACACAAACACGGTCTATATACACACACAAACACGGTATATATACACACATACACACAAACACAGTATATATACACACAAACACAGTATATATACACACATACACGGTATATACACAGTATAAACACACACAAACATGGTATATATACACACACACACAGTATATAGTGTACACAGTGTATATACACACAGTATACATGTATACTCACACAGTATATACATTATACGCATAGTACTGTATACACACACACTCATATCACTGCGTACTGTAATGGAATTCAAAGTGCATTGGCAATGAACATTGAAAACACGCAGCAACTCACTTTGAGGTGTAAGTAAAGTCTCAGGCCTCGTTTTTTATGAAGTGTAACCTAACCGCACACACATGGAGGGCCGAGTCATTTACTCGCACTGATAAATGCAGGCGCCCCAGTCCTGTCATGACGCAGCTCCCGATGTGACAGTGTGGGGAGTGCACATCCCCACAGTCACTAATAGCGCCATTACTAGTAAAGAAAAATTATATATCCCAGAGCCTGTAGATGTGATAACATTTGCGCAAACCAATCAATATACGCTTATTGGCATTTATTTTTAAGAATATGTAGCAGAATACATATTTCCTTAAATAAAAAATAAATCACAGAAGTGATCAAATACCGCCAAAGAGAAAGTTCTGTTTGTAAGGAAAAAAAATGAATAAAAAAATAAATTGACATTTGCATTTATGTAGTGTTGCACACCCACGCAATTTTCAAAAAGTTTGCTGTATTCCAAAAAATGGCTTGGTCATGCGGGGGGGGGGGGGGGGGGGAGTAAATCTCCCGTAGGACACACACACAAACACGGTATATACACACACACAAACACGGTATATATACGCACTGTATAAACACACACACAAACACGGTATATATACGCACTGTATAAACACACACACAAACACGGTATATATACGCACTGTATAAACACACACACACAACCACGGTATATACGCACTGTATAAACACACACACAAACACGGTATATACGCACTGTATAAACACACACACAAACACGGTATATACGCACTGTATAAACACACACACAAACACGGTATATACGCACTGTATAAACACACACACAAACACGGTATATACGCACTGTATAAAACACACACACAAACACGGTATATACGCACTGTATAAACACACACACAAACACGGTATATACGCACTGTATAAACACACACACAAACACGGTATATACGCACTGTATAAACACACACACAAACACGGTATATACGCACTGTATAAACACACACAAACACGGTATATACGCACTGTATAAACACACATGGTATATATACGCACTGTATAAACACACACAGTCACGGTATATACGCACTGTATAAACACACACAGTCACGGTATATACGCACTGTATAAACACACACAGTCACGGTATATACGCACTGTATAAACACACACAGTCACGGTATATACGCACTGTATAAACACACACAGTCACGGTATATACGCACTGTATAAACACACACAAACACGGTATATACGCACAGTATAAACACACATGGTATATATACACACACAGTCACGGTATATACACACACTGTATAAAAACACAAACACGGTATATACGCACAGTATAAACATACATGGTATATATACACACACACACAGTCACGGTATATACACACACTGTATAAAAACACAAACACGGTATATACGCACAGTATAAACACACATGGTATATATACAAACACGGTATATACATACACACACAAACACGGTATATACATACACACACAAACACGGTATATACATACACACACAAACACGGTATATACATACACACACAAACACGGTATATACATACACACACAAACACGGTATATACATACACACACAAACACGGTATATACATACACACACAAACACGGTATATACATACACACACAAACACGGTATATACATACACACACAAACACGGTATATACATACACACACAAACACGGTATATACATACACACACAAACACGGTATATACATACACACACAAACACGGTATATACATACACACACACAAACACGGTATATACATACACAAACACGGTATATACATACACACACAAAACACGGTCTATACATACACACACAAACACGGTATATACATACACACACAAACACGGTATATACATACACACACAAACACGGTATATACATACACACACAAACACGGTATATACATACACACACAAACACGGTATATACATACACACACAAACACGGTATATACATACACACACAAACACGGTATATACATACACACAAACACGGTATATACGCGCACACACACAAAAACACGGTATATATATATATATATATATATATATATATATATATATATATATATATACACACATATATATACATACATATATATATACATACATACATATACATACACACACACAAACACGGTATATATACACACACACACAAACACGGTATATACACAAACATGGTATATACACAGTATAAACACACACAAACATGGTATATACACACACACACACACACACAGTATATAGTGTATACAGTGTATATACACACACAGTATACATGTATACTCACACAGTATATACATTATATGTATATAGTAGTACTGTATACACACACACACACTCATATCACTGCGTACTGTAATGGAATTCAAAGTGCATTGGCAATGAACATTGAAAACACGCAGCAACTCACTTTGTAGTGCAAGTAAAGTCTCAGGCCTCGTTTTTTTACGAAAAGTGTAACCTAACCGCACACACATGGAGGGCCGAGTCATTTAACCGCACTGATAAATGCAGGCGCCCCAGTCCTGTCATCTGCGGCGCTGCACCGATTTCAAAAAGTAGTTCCGGTACTACTTGTTGTGATTTCAGGACGCGATTTACACTGACATCAGTGCAGAAACCTGCACAGATGTCTCTTAAATCGTGGCTGAAATTGGCACTGCCAGCGGGAGTGAAATTGTGCGAGTTCAGCTGAACTCGCACGACTTCACTCCCGCAGCCCAGTGTGAAACAGGGCTCAATAATTCCTTATTTTAAAATATTTTTATTTTTTATCCATTGAACGGGCAAAAATCTAAAATAGGTTTTTAATCTCAGAGACCTAAAAAAATAAAAAGGAGGGGGGAAAAGAAAAAAAAGGTTGGACATCTTTTGCTGAATTAAACAGAACATTGAAAGGCCAATTTGTTTTCCGGACATTAAGGGCCATTTCACACTGGTGCGTTTTTGCCGCGTTTTTGCCGCGATTCCGCGCTAAAAATAGCGCTATTAAAACGCCCCCCCATGCACCCCTCCATTGAAATGAATTAAAAACGCGGTAAAAACGCTGTAAAAACGCGCTAAAACGCGCTAAAATCGCGGTGTTTTGCCGCGATTTTAATCGCGGAAAAAACACCGAGATTTTACCGCGATTTTACCGCGTTTTAACGCGTTTTTACCGCGTTTTTACCGCGTTTTTAATTCATTTCAATGGAGGGGGGCATGGGGGGCGTTTTAATAGCGCTATTTTTAGCGCAAAAACGCGGCAAAAACGCACCAGTGTGAAATGGCCCTAAGGGCTGCATGGTGCAAAATTGCATGCGATTCAAACCGCACTGCAATGTCCGTGCAATGCGATTTCAGCCACACAGATAGTATGGCTATAATCGCAATGCATTCGGACTGACCTGAGTAACTTGTTTAGCGCTACAAATGCAAACTAAAATCGCATCAAGGCGCTTATTTCCATCCGGTGTCATCCTCACCCTTCAGAAGAGGTGGGTCTTAAGTTTTTTCTTAGGAAAAACACACAGGACCCTTTATTTGGTCTGCACCAGAATCGGATCGCATAGGTGTTCACACCCATGCGATCCGATTCATGTCCGAACTGACAGTTTGCTGTGCGATATGCGAGCTGAAATGGGGGTGTCATTACCAATGTATTGACACTCCCCGCAGTTTGCATGCGAGTCGGGTGCAATGCAGGAAGCCGCAGTGGATGCGCAGGGTTCCCGCATTAAACTAGTGTGAATCCAGCCTTAAAATTGGAACATTTGTATTGCACGTGTGAGAAACCTTTCTTGGAAGTAAAAATATATATACACACACACATTATATAGGATATATGTACATTAAAAAATATTTCTACGCATAATTATAAAGGGCTTATATAATAATATGTGAAAACACTGTGCAATTTACATTTATAACCAATATCGTTATATTTATTCAGTATATATGTATAGAAGGTGAGATATGAGGTGATGGGTAGTGCACACAGCCTATTTATCTCTATCTGGGTATAGGTAACTTTCCCGCCATTTTCTTCTCACCTACATCCCTGAGGTGACTTTGTCCTCTGTAAAATGGCACCTGCCAGGAGGAGCCTCCTCATTGACACGTGTTTCTCTAGTGTTTGGGAAATCTATTACATGCAATGCATTGTCCTCTCTAAAATGGCCGCCGCCAATAAATCAAACCCATGGTGTCTTTTTTTGTATCTGGCGCACAATGTAGAAGTGTCACATTTTAGAGCATGCTGAATTTGTTGCTGGTATAACCAAATGCGTCACAAATGTTACATGAACTGCGTTTGACCGCTAATACCACGTGGCCCCAGTGTAAAAGCAGCCTCACAGAAGTGAGCTCTGAAATGCCGACCTAAGGGCTCTTTTACACGGAGCGGATTCGTATTGATCCGCTCCGTTAGACCGTTTGGCTCAGCAGGGATTCCTCCGTTAATCCCTGCTGAGCTGTCGGCGGACAGGGCGGTCCCCGCACACTGTGCAGAGACCGCCCTGTCTCTCCTCCGCTCTCCCCTATGGGGAATCGGATGAATACAGACCGTGTGTCCGTATTCATCCGATCCTTCAGACGGAAGGAAAATAGGGTTTTCTTCCGTCTGAAAAACCAGATCCTGACGGAGGTGGGTCATTACGGACGTTAGCGGATGCTCATCCACTAACGGCCATGATCCCATAGGGAAGCATTACAAGTCCGTTTACGGACTTGTAATAAAACGGACCGTTTGTCCGCACATGTGAAAGGGGCCTAAGAGCAACTACATCCGGGAGAGAAAAAAATAAAGTATGTGAGGGGGTTCAATACTGAGAACGAGCTCACTCCTGTCATGGTGGAGGTGAGCAGCGATGACTAGGCCTCTCTTAGCAACGTCCTTAAGGCTGCATTCACACTTGTACGCGGCGTATTGTAACGTGATTTCCCAAGGAAAATTGCGGCGTTTTGTGCCGTGATTTGCCGCTACAAATCGCGTTGTTTTTAGCCTGGTGAGGGGTGATTTTACATTGTTGGCTATTGCCGAAGAAGCCTGAAGAAAAGGGTCCGGGACTTGTTTAGAGTTTCAGGCGTACGGCGTGGAGATGTGAACCATCTCCATAGCCGACAATGTTAATTCGCCCCTCCAGCATATTTCAGGCTGCTACGGCGTCGGGCGTACAGCGTAAATACGCCTAGGTGTGAATGCAGCCTAAGAGTATTGCAGTCAGGCTTCATAAATGGCCTACACCAAAAGTATTATTCATCTTTGCTGACCTGCATAAGCATTTTTTTTGTAAAGGTTTAGGTTTACTATCCTTTTATAGACAATTGTGCGGATTCATACACATGTGTCTATTGAAGTCGCACCCAAAAAAAAAAGCAGCAAAAAAAAGTAGCTCAGGAACTACTTTTGCGGGAACGGCGCCATTGCTGGCAAATAGGCTGCAACTTGTCATGCGATTTGACCTGCTTCAATGTGAAGGAGGGCAAAGACACACCCGGATTTATTATGAATCTGCACAGGAGGATTGGGGATATTTTTGGTTGCTATGGGTTACAGCGAGAACCCTGCACTGATACAGGGGAGTGGATTGTGTTGGGGGGAGGGGTACAGCAAATCTATAGAAGAGATCAGATAGTGCTTAATATAAAAGCTGAGCGTTGGGGTTTATTAATGAGCTCAGGTGCGTCATATAGGAGGGAGGACCACACCTATTAACCACTTACCTACTGGGGCAATTTACATTTTTCACACAAGAAGAAAAAGAAAGAAAAGAAAGAAAAAAGAAAAAAAATCTAGAAAAGCTAATTTTCTCATATTTGCTAGAAAATTACTTATGGCCCGTACACATTAACCAAAAAATCATACAAAAAATAAACGCTTTCCAAGCGATCGTAAGTACACAGCTTTGGATAGCCGGTCACAACAGTTCATCCAATATTATCCAATGGTGCAAGCACAATACATTTTTCTCATATGATACCAGATCATACGATTTTCCTTTAGGCCCCTTTCACACTGGGTTTAAGCAAAGCCTTATCTGCAATCCCAATGTGCTGGTAAAGCACCGCAAAGACCCCAACGTTTAGGGAGTTTTTGCAATGCCTCAGTGTGAAAGGGTAAGGCGTTTTTACAGCGCTTTCAAGTCATTTCAATGTAGAGAGGCGTTTTGGGAGCGTTTTTTTCAGCACCCAAAAGCTGCTCCAAAGATGCTGCTTGAAGAACTCAGTGTGAAAGGGTCCACTGAGATGCATGGAGAGCATTTTAATAGTGCTATTTTTAATGCTAAAACACTGTAAAAAGCGATTCAGTGTGAAAGGGGTCTTAGTCAGTAAAGTTGTCGTCCGAAAATGCAATACAAAATACATGACATCACTTCTGAATTTTTATTTTGTCAGACAAGAATTATCGTAACTTTAGTAACCTACGACTAGCAAGCAAAGAAAAGTCAAATTTTTGGATTGTATGTTTTGAGACACTGACGAAAAAATAAAATTAAAAATAAATAAATCGTTCATTAATTCTGTATTTTGAACATTTTCATTTTTCATCTAATGAATGGGAATAAATCTAAAAAAGGTTTTTAAATCTCAGAGACCTAGGGAAAAAAAAAAAAAGGAGGTTGGACATTTTTTGTCAAATTAAACATTGAAAGGTCAATTTGTTTTTCCGGACATTAAGGGCTGCATGGTGCAAAATTGCATGTGATTCAAACCGCACTGCAATGTTCGTGCAATGTGATTTCAGCCATTACAATCGCATTACATTCAGACTAACCTGAGTAACTTGTTTAGTGCTACAAATGCTAACTAAATCGCATCAAGGCGCTTATTTCCATCCGGCGTCATCATCCTTCAGAAGAGGTGGGCCTTAAGTTTTTTTCCTGAGGAAAAACACACAGGACCTTTTTTTTGGTCCGCACCAGAATCGGATCGCATAGGTGTTCACACCCATGCGATCCGATTCATGTCCGAACTGTTTGCTGTGCGATATGCAAGCTGAAATGGGGGTGTCATTAACAAGGTATTGACACTCCCCGCAGTTCGCATATGGCAGTGTGAACTGCCATGCAGGAAGTCCCAGTGGATTCACAGGTTTCCCGCATTAAACTAGTGTGAACCCAGCCTTAAAATTGGAACATTTTTATTGCACGTGTGAGAAACCCTTTCTGGAAGTAAAAAGTTTGTTTAAACCTTAAATTATAAAAGAAAAGATTTGTAAATATATATATATTTACACACACACACACACTATAGAATATATATATATATATATATATATTATAATTATATATATATATATATATACACACACACACACACACACACACACATACACGTTATACAGGATATATGTACATTAGAAAATATTTCTACGCATAATTATCAAGTACTTATATAATATGTGAAAACAATGTGCAATTTACATTTATAACCAATATCGTTATATATTTATTCAGTATATATGTATAGAAGGTGAGATATGAGGTGATGGGTAGTGCACACAGCCTACTTATCTCTATCTGGGTATAGGTAACTTTCCCGCCATTTTCTTCCCACCTGCATCCCTGAGGTGACTTTGTCCTCTGTAAAATGGCGCCTGCCAGGAGGAGCCTCCTCAGGAGACACGTGTTTCTCTAGTGTCTGGGAAATCTATTACATGCAATGCACTGTCCTCTCTAAAACGACCGCCTCCAATAAATCAACCCCATGGTGTCTTTTTTTGTATTTGGCGCACAAAGTAGAAGTGGCGCATTTTACAGCATGCCGAATTTGTTGCTGGTATAACCAAATGCGTCACAAATGTTACATGAATTGGCATGATACATTAAAACGCCAAAAAAAGTCCCCCCACTATGTGCATGTTTGGGACTGTGCACCCACAATGGATGTCACATTTGGGACATGAATGGGACCCCTGTATAGGGATGAACACAACTCCTGTGTTATGTACACCATCCCATGTGAGCGAGGCCTTCATTTTAGGAAGCTTGAGCAGACAGGAAATGTATTGTAGATAAGACACCCAACGTTCCTCCTGTAATAAAAATGAACTGCCCGCTGGCTGGTTTCATCAGCATGCGCAGTTTACATCCCCTCACAGCTCGTGTGTCGGGGTAACCAAACTCCCATTCATGTGTGTGATTACTCTGCTACACAGCACTGCCCTTATCTCCGATCGTTGTGGTGATTTCTCGACAGACATTTGACCCTCGTTCATACTGAGCACAGCTCTGAAATTGCATGATTCCAAAGTCACATCACAGTGTGACTTCATGTTAAAAAGGGACAGTTCACCTTTATAACATTACTGCCTATGCAGATAAGGGGTGTCTAGAGATAAAAACAAAACAAAACTGTGCAACTCTGACTGAAGTTGAATAAAGCCCTTGCTATAGGTTTAAGCTGTTTACATGCTTTATGAAGGCCTGAATACTCTCCCAGGACGTTGCTAAGTGAGGCCTAGTAGTCACTTCTCACCTTCACCATCAGACCCCTTTCACACTGAAGGCATTTTAATGCTAAAAATAAAGCCCCTTTCACACTGGGGTGTTTTACCGCTAAAGAAAGCGCCTGTAAAGAGCCCTTGAAAGAAGCCTCAACTGCCATCCCAACGTTAAAACCCTGAGGGCTTTCAGAGCCCTTTAACACTGCCAGCGCCTGAAAAACGTTGGTAAAGCTCCGCTAAAACCCCTTTCACACTAAGGCATTTTTCAGGCACTTTAGCGTTAAAGAAAAGCACCTCAATGGGTATGGGCTTTGGGAGCATTGAATACACCACTCCTAAAGAGCTGCCAAGAAGCTGCTTGCAGGACTTTTTTTTACGCCATGCCAGCCCACTGAGATTGCAGATGAGGCTTCTTTCAGGTGCTTTTTTTACGCCAAAAGCACCTAAAATACGCCTAAGTGTGAAAGGGGTCCAATGATTGTAAAGTGCATGAAAAACACCTCCCATGCCACCCCAGTGTGAAGGCCTGCGTGCTTACACACTGGGGCAGTGCACTTGCCTAAACTGCCCCTGCCCATTGGACATGACAGCACTTCGGAAAGGCGGTTAAAAGCCCCCTGCTAGCGGCCGAAAAGCGAGCTGCGTTTAACCGCTAATACCACACGGCCCCAGTGTGAAAGCAGCCTCAAAAGGAGTGAGCTCTCAAATGCCGACCCAAGAGCAACTGCATCCAGGAGAGAAAGTATGAGAACAGAACAGAGAATGAGCTCACTCCTGTCATGGTGGAGGTGAGCAGCGATGACTAGGCCTCACTTAGCAATGTCCTGAGGAGTATTCCAGTCAGGCTTCATAAAAAAGGTATGTAAATGGCCTCCACCTACAGCAAGGGGATTATTCATCTTTAAATCGGAGCTGTGGAGTTTGTTTTAATCTACAGACACCCCTGACGCGCGAATAATATAGCAAAAGTAGCGCAGCATTTTTTTTGCAGGAACTGCGCCATTGTTGGCAATAGGCTGCAACTTGTCATGTGATTTGACCTGCTTTAATGTGAAGGAGGACAAAAAACACACCCGGATTTATTCTGAATCTGCACAGGAGGATCAAATACCACCAAGAACAGCACAAATATCTATAGAAGAGATCACTTTGTGTTTTATATAAAGGCTGCTTTCACACTTAAAGAGCTGCTCGTTTTAGTGGCGCTTTACCGCTGTTTATGTGGCACTTTTAACCCCAAAGAAGGGGGCAAACACTCTTCCAAAGCACTGCCCAATAATTTGCAATGCGCAGGGGCGTTATGGGAGCTCTCAAAACGCCCCAAAGATGATGCTTGCAGGACTTTTTCTCTAAGCGCACCGCCTCAGTGTGAAAGCATTCATTGCAGGAGAATGGGAGGCAGTTTTCAGGCGCTATTTCTAGTGCTAAAACGCCTGAAAATTCCCTGTAAAAGGGGGTCTAAAAGTGTTGGGTATTATTGAAGAAACTCAGGTGTTTGACACAGGAGGGAGGGCCACACCTATTAACTATTTACCTACTGGGGAAAATTATGACAACATTTCTCACACACACATATAGAAACATTTTTTTTTTCCTAGAAAATGTACACACACTCCTAAAATCGGACAAAAAAAATACCGCTTTCGAAAACGATCGTACGACAGTTCATCTGATATTATAAAATGGCGCAAGCATGAAAACTTCTATCGTATAATACCGTATCGTACGATTTTCATTAAGGCACGATTTATACCTAAATGCATTTTTTCTGCTTTTTGTATTCTGCAGATTTGCACTACAGAACGTGTTCCATAGGAAACCATGTTTAACCACTTCATTACCGGCCACTCCCCCCCCCATTCTTGCCCGGGACAATTTTCAGCTTTCAGCACTGTCACACTTTTAATGACAATTGCGTGGTCATGCAACACTGTACCCAAAAATAAATCATTTTTATAATTTTCTTCCCACAAAATAGAGCTCTCTTTTGGTGGTATTTGATCACCTCTTTTTTTTTTCCCAAAACAAAAAAAAAGAAGACCAACATCTTTGGAAAAAAAAAATGTTTTTCTTGGTTTGTCATAACATTTTGTTTTCCCCTTCACTGGACGGGCACCAAAGAGATGGCACCAATGGGCTCTGATAAGGTGGCACTGATATGTAGAATTGATGGGCACAATAGGTGGCACCCACCACTGATGGGGTACTGATGAGTTACTGACAAGTGACAATCACTGCACATCCGCATTTTATCCTGCTGGACATCATATGACGCCTTGTCAGAACAGAACCACTTCCCAGCCGTCATTGTGGCAGGAAGTGGTTAAATGCACAATTAGTGCAAATTTGTAAAAAAAAAAAAGCACAAAAAATGCTATAAGTGCGAATCAGGCCTTAATCAGTACAGTTGTTGTCTGAAGTACATTACAATAACACATCACTTCCAAATTTTTATTCTGCCGTAGGAGAATGTTCATAACTTTAGTAACCTCCATTTTCTACTTGCAACTAGCAAGTAAAAAAAAAAAAAAAAAAAAAAGTAAATTAGGTCTTCCAATTCTCAGATTGCGTATGTACGGGGCATTACAGGCGCTTCGGAAGCGCTGCCAATGCATTCCAATGGGCAGAAACGGTGTATACAGCGCTACCAAACCACCCCAAAGACGGTGCTTGCAGGATTCCCCCCCCCCCCCCGTTCCACAAGCTCACCGCCCCAGTGTGAAAGGGGTCTAACACCACAATAGCTATTACAATTTATTTTTTATATATAAAATCAACCACATATATAATATTCATAATAACAAGAAATGTATTACAACTTTAAAATTAAAGTACTTTAATATCATGATTTACACATTATGTTACAGTGTTGTTTTTACACAGACAGGTGTTTATTTTATTTGATTACACGGGTTTTAAACATTTTGATAAATCACTTTCTCCCAAATGTTCATTCTTTTTTTTATATAATAAAACTTGTTTATTGTACAAGTCAAAAAAAAAAGGTCAAATTGATTGACACTTCTCTAGGTTAACAAACCAAAAAAAAAAAAACAATTAATTTTTGTCCATTGAACGATTTCTTCGTTGGGAATTTGGGGATTAAATGATGATTTTACTACGGAGTTCTACCTAAAAAAAAATGTTGTTATTAAAATCACAGCTCAAAAGATTGTCTAGTACTGTACGGCCACCATTAGAACCCCCAAACATCCTCTATTTTATGAAAGCAGAGGCCCTGGAAAATAAATTTGCAGTCGATGACCCCCCCCCCCCCCCATCTGCTGCATACAACCCTCCCCCCATAGACAGCAAAGGATATACAGAAGACATGGACACCCAGACGCACTCAGTTGGCCCCTTAGACATGAACTCAGAGAACCAATCATAATCTTCATATCTCCGAGCGAAGAAGATCATAATCCTCATCTCCTACATGGAGAATGCTACTATTACTGAGTCTGATCTCTCCTTCCATCAGATATGGATTTCCTGCAGCCTGTATAATATGATCAGAGACTATGCTCCCCTCCTCCATCATCTATAATACAATCCTATCAGCATATATATATATTTTCTCTAATAAGCCTCATCTCCTACATGGAGAACGCTACTATTGTGATGGAGTTGATAAAGTGACTATGATTATTCCTCTTAACCACTCAAATAGTTATATAATTCATTTTATTTTCTCTTTCTTGTTGCGGTACTAATTATATATTACACACACACACACACACTTTGATAATCTTATAAAACAGCCAGCAGTATATATCCTTATTTTAAAAAATACAGATGTTTCCCCCACTCCTTGGCCCCTCCTTTTCGCCTCCTCCCACAGTGGAACAAAAGATGGCGCTGAGCTGTGAAATTTATAGCATCGTGGCCAAGAATAGACGTCACAATTGAAGACCATAAATGGATGAACCAATGATATACACACACACACGTGATGACGATTGCTGAGACCTTGACTAAACGTCAGATGAGGAAGAGCTTGCACTGACCAGTGTGTGATTATTATGCATGCATTCACATCATAGATTTGGATCAGAGGCAGAATAGGGAAACATCCTGGAATTGAGTCTGATCTCTCCTTCCCTCAGGTGTGGATTTCCTGCAGCCTGTATAATCTGATCAGAAACTATGCTCCCCTCCTCCATCATCTATAATACAA
Organism: Rana kukunoris; assembly: GCA_029574335.1. Lineage (NCBI taxonomy): Eukaryota > Metazoa > Chordata > Amphibia > Anura > Ranidae > Rana > Rana kukunoris. The sequence goes on along the minus strand of CM056049.1, from coordinate 740,113,266 downwards.
TCTGATCAAAGCTTTTTCCTCCTATTATGTCTCTATCATAATCCGCCATCACCCCCCTCCTCCATCCGTTCTATGGCCTTGAAACACATTGGACCTTATAAAACCGCCAGTAGCGTTGACGTGTAAAAAATTTGAATCCAGGGATATAGATATCAGATATTCCAGCTCCCCTCAACACACGAGACAAGGGGGGCGTGGCCTGGACATGGCTGAGTGAGGAAGCTTGCTTGCTGAGCTCCCGGCCTGAAACCACCCCTTCACCGGCCAGACTGCCCTAAAAATCGGCATGCAATCAGCCAAGAAGAGCAGATTTAAATCTACTACTAGAGTGACCTGTTCTGGGGCAACCGCGGGCGATCTACACAAATTTTTTCAGCCCAGGCAGTGGGAAACACCTGGAGCCGGGACGGAGGCACCACGAGGCATACCAGACGACACGCTATCTGGAGACCTGGAGCAGGGACTGTGGACTTTTAATTCCGCTGACCCGGAGCTGCCTACCGAGCAGTTGTCGATGCCGGAATCCCCCGACATACCCATGGCATCCCCGTCCTCCCCCCCGGAGGGTCCGGCGACGGACCAGGACATCCGAGCCCTCCTGCAGGCCCTGCCCACGCGATCAGACATAGAGGCCCTCATCCTGAGGCTGGAGGAGACGCACCGCCGCGACTACCAGGAGGTCCGGGCGGAGGTGTCCACCTTGACGGACAGAGTGACGACCGGCGAATCATCGCTGGCGGAACTGGAGCGGAGGGTCCGGGGCCTGGAGCGCACGAGGGACCAACACCGGGACACGGCGGTCGCCCTGCAGCTCCACCTGGAGGACGTGGAGGACAGGAGCCGCCGCAATAATTTGCGAATACGCGGTATACCGGAGACGGTGGGAGCGGAGGCCCTGGACGGGAAGCTGCAGGGCCTGTTCCGAGAGATCCTGGGGGAGCCAGCGGAAGAGGTAGAGATGGACCGCGCACACAGGGCCTCCGGCCCTAGGAACCCGGAGCAAGACCGACCCCGGGATGTGGTGTGCAGGCTGCTGCGGTACGCGCATAAGGATCGTATCCTACGCATGGCCTGGGAACATGGAGGAATTGCAGTGGAGGGGGCCCAGGTCAAGGTACTACCTGATCTCTCCAGAGCTACGCTGAGACGGAGGGCGATGCTGAAGCCCGTGCTGGAACTGGCTAAAGAAAAGGGATACACCTACAGATGGGGATACCCACTGTCAACTACCTTCCGCAAAGACGGCCGGGCCTACACCCTGCAGACACCGGCGGACCTTCCAGGCCTCTTCCAGTTTCTGGAAACCGACCAGATACCGTTGCCAGACTGGCTTCAGATACTGCCGCGACAGGTCGGAAGATCGGGCCCCTCCAACGTCGGTGCCCCGTATCCGCCACGCCAGCAACGACAGGGAAGAGGAAGGAGGAGAGCCCCCTCAGGAGGAGGACAACGCCACTGAACAGTGAGTAGGCCCTGGGCCAGAGTCCGCGACCCATCCCCAGTTATGTTGGTTTTCTTATTTCTTTTTGAAACCCCCCTGACTGCCTGAACCTGCTGTGTGACACCGCCCCGTGTTTCTAGGAGGATCTCTCATAATAAGTGCGGGAGACCAGCAGCTACATCTGGTGACCTCTCCCCCGCACTAATAGCACGCCGCGCGCCCTGGACACAGGATCGGCATGGATCCCACAGAGGTGATCTCACACAATATTTTTTTATTGCCTTGCTTTCTCATTTTTAGTTACTTTAACACCTCCTAGAGGCCGGATATTTGATGCCCGATCCCGGGGGTGGAGGGAGGGGGAAGGCAATCAGACCCGACCGATCTGCCCTAACTCTTTCAGTAACGTGTCAGCCAGCTAAGTTACAGGTAGACACCGGATCTCAGCGGATTTTGCAAACTGGCTGCCAACACCCCCTAAGCAAAAACTGGGACAGGGAAGCGCCAGGTATAATGCTGATGGCAGAAAGACTGATCATCGGATGCTGGAATCAGATGGAGGGAGAGGAACACGGGGTATGGGACTCATTACCGGGGGGGGAGGGGTGGATTGCAGGACTGACTCATAATTACCGCTGTCAGAAAAGTTATGGTAGCTGGGAGGGAAGACTGTCCTCTCTTGATTTTGGGGAATAGTGTTAGTAATCCCTGCTTGCTCTCATGTTGATGTAATCCCAGTTCAACTGTTGTTATTCTTTGCAGATTCCTTACTGTAATATCCGTACTAAATGACTAACTGAAACAGATTGTATTGCCTTGCATTGTCACCATCATTACTGTTGGCCGGGGGGAGGGGGGGGATAGGGTCTGGGGGCTCACCTTGCTGGACCGGTCCATCCACCTACCCACTTAGGCCTGCACTCGATTTCCAGTCCTAGACTGGCGAGTGTCACAGCCGTTTAGGCTAAATTAGTTTTTCTTATTCTCGCCGCACACTCTGGTGCGGCCTCCTAACTTAAACCTCAATCTTACACTTTCCTTCCTCCGCAGGTCTCTATCTGATTTAATATAAAAAAAAAAAAAAAAAAAAAAAATCTGCTTGGAGGCTCCATCTGGTGCCTTCCGCTGGAATTCTTTACTTTTCTATACCTGTCCCCTCTTTTCCCCTCTCCACTTACTGCTCGGCTTCTCCTCTCTTCTCCACCCTTCCCCCCGCCACCCCCCCCCCCACCACACAGACCTCCTCCCCCTCTCCCCCCATCACTGCACGAACATGGATGAGCTCACCGTGATCTCGCTTAACGTAAAGGGCCTCAATACGCCCGAAAAAAGGCGTATGCTGCTACAGGACATGCGGCGCCTGGGCGCGGATGTGGTGCTCTTGCAGGAGACACATTTTAAGGAATGCAACCTGCCCCTCCTGAAAAACAGATTTTATCCTACGACGTTCCACTCTCAATATTCAGAGGCCAAGTCCAGGGGGGTGTCCATCTTAGTATCGGCAAAGGTGCCGTGGAAGCTTATAGATGCCCAGACTGATAGGGACGGGCGCTACCTTTTCCTGAAAGGCCAGATAGGAGACAGGGCAGTGACGCTCGCCAACCTCTATGCACCGAATTCCCAGCAGGACACGTTCCTTAAGAAGCGCTTGGGCCAACTCAGACGCTTCTCGGAGGGCCACCTTATAGTTGGGGGTGACCTGAACGTCCCCCTAATTCCGACCGAAGACACATCCACCGGGAAATCTTCCCTGACACGAGACACTCTTAAACGCATTGACGCTGCTCTACATACTATGCAACTGATAGATGCCTGGCGCCTTTTACACCCTGGAGACAGGGATTATACCTTTTTTTCGAAACCCCACCAGACAGACATACTCAAGACTCGACTACTTCCTTCTGCCACACAGACAGTTGGATGCGGTCAGGGGGGTCACAATTGGTTCGATCACATGGTCGGACCACGCCCCGATCACCCTGAAATACTCCATCTTAGAAAGCACTAGAGACCAGAGACCACCGTGGCGGCTTAATGAAAGCCTTCTACAGAACACCGAGGTTATGACGGAGATAGTGGGGGAGCTGGGTCACTATTTCGCAGCCAATATCGTACCTGAGGGCGACATGGGGGTGATTTGGGAGGCCCATAAGGCGGTGATCCGAGGAATACTGATTAAGCACGGCGCGCGCCTAAAGAAAGAACGCATGGCGCAACTCGACTCACTTCTCGCCAAACTTTGCGTATTGGAAACAACACACAAAACTGCCCCTGATAGGCAAACGGGTGCGGAGCTCGACGTGGTCCGCGCACGGGTGACTGATCTTCTGCATTTTAAGGCCAAGGCGGCGCTGCAAAAATGCCGGCGTGGTATATACGAATCGGGCAATAAGTGCGGTAAATTATTGGCCAACACAATACGCGCTCGGCGACTGGCCTCGTATGTTCCTCACGTCTTATCATCGAGGGGATTGAAACAGTCCACGCCCCAACAAATTACGCAAGAATTCCGACAATATTATGAATCCCTATACAACTTGGACAAAACTCCCCCGACACGGGTATCGATAAGAGACTACATTACCACATCTTTAATGCCCACCCTACCTTCGGACACTCGGCAGGCCCTAGAGGAACCTATCACACTCGCTGAACTCCAAAGTGCGCTGAAAAGCGCTAAGCCAGGGAAAGCCCCAGGCCCGGACGGCCTTACGGTGGCATACTATAGGTCCCTGCTCCCATCAGTAGGACACCACATGATACGGCTATTTAACGACCTAGGTTCTGGAAAAACCCTTCACGTCACCACACTCCAAGCCCAAATCTCCGTTATTCCAAAGGAAGGCAGGGACCCAGCTAACTGTGGCAGTTACCGCCCCATATCCCTCCTCAACACTGACCTCAAACTGTATACCAAAATCTTGGCTTCCAGACTTCAGAACCACCTACCACAATTGATAGACCTAGACCAAGTGGGCTTTGTACCTACTAGGGAAGCCCGGGATAACACGATTAAGGTACTTAACCTCCTACACATAGCCTCCTCTGGTAAGACCCCATGCCTTTTTTTGGGAACGGATGCCGAAAAGGCATTTGACCGGGTTAACTGGCAGTTCATGATGTCCACCTTGGAGCACATAGGTCTAGGGGAGAAAATGAGGAACTGGGTGTCAGCGATCTATAGGGGTCCGACGGCGAGGGTTCGGGTTAATGGGGCACTGAAGCATTCCCTATCACCAACGGGACAAGACAGGGGTGCCCCCTGTCACCCCTGTTGTTTGCCCTATCCCTTGGCTGGGAAGAGTCAATATACTAAAGATGACGATTCTGCCCAAGTTCCTATATCTCCTGCAGGCCCTCCGGATTCGGATTCCAGGGACATACTTTCGACAAATTCACTCTGCCTTTTCCCAGTTCCTGTGGGCTGGGAAGAAGTCAAGAATACACAGGAGGATCTTGTCCCTCCCTAAACTGTGCGGTGGTCTGGCGTTACCGGACGTTCGCACATACTATCAAGCCACACACCTGGTTAGACTGCTTGACTGGTGCCGACACTCGCAGACTAAACTTTGGACGCAGGTGGAGCAGAGCCAGTGTACGGTCCCACTTCGTCGAGCCCCCTGGTGCCTTACGACGCCCCCCATGCCTGCAATGAGACACCCCCTGGTGGGGAATACGGTGAGGGTATGTGCGGACCTCTTTGAGAAGTTCTCCCTTTCATCACGAACCTCTCCTCTCAGACCTATCGTTGGCCACCCCCTTTTTGAACCAGGCCTGCGAGACAGGAAATTTCTCGACTTAGCGAATAGGGGCCTTTTCCAGGCCTCGCATTTTAGCTCGGGGGAGAGGTGGAGGTCAACGGTAGAGCTGATGGACCCTGATGGTGAATATCGACTAGACTTCCTGAGAGCGCAACAATTAAAACATTTTTTAAACAGTCTTCCGACCCCCCCGACAGTTCAGGCCCCGTTGACGACCCTAGAGGAACTCTGTAGTGAGCAGGGGGTACTCCCTCATGCTCTGTCCCTGACATATGTGCTACTTAATGCTCCTCCAGGAGAGTACCAGATCCCAGCCCTGGCTAAATGGGAGAGAGAGCTAGGCACGCCACTTACAGCCAACAAAAAATTAAATATAGTTCGCTTCACGCATAGGTCATCTATTTGTGCGAAAACACAAGAGACGAACTATAAAATACTCACATGCTGGTATAGGACCCCAGACCTATTAAACAAAATGTTCCCTGACACCGCAGCCACCTGCTGGAGATGCCAACAAGATAGGGGCACCATGTTACACATATTTTGGTCATGCTCGCGGATTAGGAGCTTCTGGGATGAAGTGCGCAGGATCACACAACAATTTACGGGAAGTGTGGTACCGGATGACCCGGCCTACTTTCTCCTACACGCACATGACATGTCACCCAAGGTGTACAAAAAATCAGTAGTGCGCCACCTCCTGGACGCAGCTAAGGCCTGCGTTCCCCTTCTCTGGAAGTCCCCCCGGCCGCCGACTATTGCTATGTGGCTGCATAAAGTGGATGAGATCAGCCGTATGGAGGATCTAGTCCTGTCTGGCCAGCAGAGAGAGGAGGCATACTCAGAAACGTGGCAACTTTTCAACATCTTCAGATACTCTGCAGAAGGCCAGAGACTCAGGGAGACTGGACTGCAGCCCGCTGCCTCCACCGTAGTCGGGTCGCATTCCGGTGAAGTAACCTAACAGAATGAGACTTAGTTAGAAACCAAACTTAATATACACCCTTAGGGGCGCTTTTGAATTTGAACTCGCCATGCTCGTGCAACTCCCCCCCTCCCCCCACATCCCCTCCGCCCATCTCCGCTTCCCCCTCTTTCTTTGCTCTATCCTATATCTTTATCTACTACCACTCTATTCTACTGCAGAATACGGAAAATGGAGTGGGGAACCGGCTCGCTCGAGACCGATAGATGGATGACAGATGGACAGTGAAAGATTGTCTTTGGGGATATACATGTCATAGAATGTCCATAATTCTGTTAATACCTGTACTCGTCGTTATGTGCTCTACATAGAATGTCTGTATGCATTTTATTATGACTGTTTGTTGATGGTCCGTGCGGACTGGTTTCCTTTTCTGATAAATAAAAAATTAAAAAAAAAAAAAAAAAAAAAAACGAGACAAGACTTGTTTGTGTGCTAAACATGGAGTGTTTATTAGAACCAAGAATACAGTCTTATATACAGTTAGAGGAGGTAACCAGAACATAAAATTAACATGAGCTAATTAATCATTTACCTAGACTAGGCGAGTAGACGTCACGTCTCCTCGCTCACCTGCTATACAATACACATAAGTGTAAACACAGGACATCTTCACACAATAGCACAGAGAATAGAGAGATGGCTGGAGGTAATGGCATTAGCATCTACCAGTATAAATGAGCCACTCTTACAATTAACCCGTTGAGTTCAGAATCAACAACCAGTAAAATAGTTCTGGAGCATATTGTGGATAATAATTACCTAATACTCCCATCTCAGGTAGTCCAAGATATAATTTTTAAGTCATCCTATGTGGACATAGGATGATTATAGACATAAGAGTCAGGGGATGTCCCGGGTGAGTCTGTCACAAAGGGTTTTTCCTTCTTTTTTTGCATTAGCGGGTTTGTTTTTTGTTTTTATCAAACCGTTTAGGTGTGTTTACTGTTGTCAGAACGTTTTTACAGCTTAAAAACTGATCATTCTTTGCTGGATTGTCAAGCTGTGAGGTTGATCCTGTCAATAATGCAGTGTACTGTTTGACAGCAGATATTATCAGGTCTGTTGCGGATCTCATATAATCAGGGACCTCCACCCCAGTATATCACTTCTGGTTGATCCACCGGCTTCTCGATCTTTGGAATAATTTCTCCCTAAATGTCCATCTCAAACTTGCATTAATTGTATATTCTGATACCCATTTCTTGCTTGACTGGAAACCTCATTGACTGAACTCAGCGTGCTGTTCAGTAGCGGTGCGTCCATAGGGACGCCGGAGCGCCGCCCCCACTGGCTCGCTCACAGCCACTAAAATATAGAGATTCATGCATTGCATTAATCTGTATATTTTCGCCGCTGCCGCCCACTATTCAGCTGGCCGGACATTGAGCGCCGGTCAGCTAAATAGCGGCAGCTGGCTGTGAGGAAGTACCTATCAGTAGGCTTTCCCGAGTACAGCCCTGAGGCTGTAGTCAGCTTCCTGAAGCTTATCCTCGGGATGTACCGGCAGCCCGTTCCTTGGATAAGATTGACAGGCATCTCAGCCAATCAGTAACCTAATTGACTGAGCGTTATCGAGGGCGGGACGAGGAACGGTAGAAGCCAGAAAGGTAAGTACTGGGGGCACAGTGGTGACAATTGATGGCAAAGTGGTGACAATTGATATCAAAGTGGTGACAATTGATATCAAAGTGGTGACAATTGATGGCAAAGTGGTGACAATTGATGGCAAAGTGGTGACAATTGATGGCAAAGTGGTGACAATTGATGGCAAAGTGGTGACAATTGATGGCAAAGTGGTGACAATTGATGGCATGGCATAGTGGTGACAATTGATGGCATGACATAGTGGTGACAATTGATGGCATGGCATAGTGGTGACAATTGATGGCATGGCATAGTGGTGACAATTGATGGCATGGCATAGTGGTGACAATTGATGGCACAGTGGCTGCGTTTGATGGGCACAATGAGGCTGCAATTTTTTTTCCGTTTGCGCTCCCCCCCCCAAAAAACAATTTGCGCACTAGCCGCCACTGGTGCTGTTTATATTTTCAATGCTTTTAAAAAAATCATATCCAATGAAATATTCATCATCCACCTACTACATTTATAATACATTAACTAATTGTTCTTCAATATTTTTTATAAATATGTATAATTGTGAATACATTTTTTTACCTGTATCCTGTATATTTGGAATACTATCAGTGCCTTAAAAGTTCACCCAGGGGAACCACTTTTTTCTTTTCTCAAATACTGGATGTGGCACAAGCATACATTTGCCATTCACCCCCCTTTTCTTAAAAACAACCAAGGTGTCGGCCGACGTCCACGGGGGCAAAAAACGTGTCGGCCGACGTCCACGGGGGCAAAAAACGTGTCGGCCGACGTCCACGGGGGCAAAAAACGTGTCGGCCGACGTCCACGGGGGCAAAAAACGTGTCGGCCGACGTCCACGGGGGGCAAAAAACGTGTCGGCCGACGTCCACGGGGGCAAAAAACGTGTCGGCCGACGTCCACGGGGGCAAAAAAACGTGTCGGCCGACGTCCACGGGGGCAAAAAACGTGTCGGCCGACGTCCACGGGGGCAAAAAACGTGTCGGCCGACGTCCACGGGGGCAAAAAAACGTGTCGGCCGACGTCCACGGGGGCAAAAAACGTGTCGGCCGACGTCCACGGGGGCAAAAAAACGTGTCGGCCGACGTCCACGGGGGCAAAAAAACGTGTCGGCCGACGTCCACGGGGGCAAAAAAACGTGTCGGCCGACGTCCACGGGGGCAAAAAAAACGTGTCGGCCGACGTCCACGGGGGCAAAAAACGTGTCGGCCGACGTCCACGGGGGCAAAAAACGTGTCGGCCGACGTCCACGGGGGCAAAAAAACGTGTCGGCCGACGTCCACGGGGGCAAAAAAACGTGTCGGCCGACGTCCACGGGGGCAAAAAAACGTGTCGGCCGACGTCCACGGGGGCAAAAAAACGTGTCGGCCGACGTCCACGGGGGCAAAAACGTGTCGGCCGACGTCCACGGGGGCAAAAAAAAACGTCGGCCGACGTCCACGGGGGCAAAAAAACGTGTCGGCCGACGTCCACGGGGGCAAAAAACGTGTCGGCCGACGTCCACGGGGGCAAAAAACGTGACGGCCGACGTCCACGGGGGCAAAAAAACGTGTCGGCCGACGTCCACGGGGGCAAAAAAAACGTGTCGGCCGACGTCCACGGGGGCAAAAAAAAACGTGTCGGCCGACGTCCACGGGGCGAACGGGGGCAAAAAACGTGTCGGCCGACGTCCACGGGGGCAAAAAACGTGTCGGCCGACGTCCACGGGGGCAAAAACGTGTCGGCCGACGTCCACGGGGGCAAAAACGCTTCGGCCGACGTCCACGGGGGCAAAAACGCGTCGGCCGACGTCCACGGGGGCAAAAAACGCGTCGGCCGACGTCCACGGGGGCAAAAATGTGTCGGCCGACGTCCACGGGGGCAAAAACGTGTCGGCCAACGTCCACGGGGGCAAAAACGTGTCGGCCGACGTCCACGGGGGCAAAAACGTGTCGGCCGACGTCCACGGGGGCAAAAACGCTTCGGCCGACGTCCACGGGGGCAAAAACGCTTCGGCCGACGTCCACGGGGGCAAAAACGCGTCGGCCGACGTCCATGGGGGCAAAAAACGCGTCGGCCGACGTCCACAGATTACTGGGTGTGAGGCCTATATTTCCACCATACTTAATGACAGACTATCAGACCTTCCTCACTTATATAAAATATTAGCTCAACCTTCCCCCCCAATGGATTCTGTTTTTTTTTTTTATTTGGGGGGGGGGGGGGATTAGAGCACAATTATCTATAGAAGAGATCAGATTGTGTTTTATATAAAAGCCGAGTGTTGGGGATTATTGATGAGCCCAGGTGTGTCACCCAGGGAGGACCACACCCCTATTGACCATTTACCTCCTTGGGAAAAATGACAAAATTTCACACACACAAATATAATTTTAATTATATTTTATATATACATATATATATATATATATATATATATATATATATATATATATATATATATATATATATATATATATATATATATATATATACATATATACACACACACATACATACATACACACATACACACATACACATACACACACACACACATATGGAAAAAAAAAATCAGCAGTTTGGTATTTTTTGCTATAATTACCCATGGCCCGTACACCATCCAAAAATTGAAAAATACCGCTTTCCAAGCGATCGTACGATAATCTGATCGCCAGTACAGCTTTCGATATATCCAACCACAACAGTTCATCTGATATTATCTGATGGTGCGAGCATGAAAAAAAAAGAATACTTTTCCCGTATAATATCGGATCGTATGATTTTTTTATTATGGCCCGATTTAAACCTAAATGCATTTTTTCTGCTTTTTGCAAAATTTGCACCACAGAATGTATTCCATAGGAAACCATGTTTAACTGCTTCAGCCCCAGAAAAATGTGCCCCCTTAATGACCAGGCCATTTTTTGCGACGTGGCTCCGAAACAAAATTGGCGTCCATTTTTTCCCCACAAATAGAGAGCTTTCTTTTGGTGGTATTTGATCACGTCTGCGGTTTTTATTTTTTTGCGCTATAAAGAAAAATAGAGCGACAATTTTGAAAGTGAATATTTTTACTTTTTGCTATAATAAATATCCCCAAAAATATATAATTTTTTTTTTTCGTTTCAGTTTAGGCCGATACATATTCCTCTACCTATTTTTCTTTAAAAACACCACAATAAGCGTTGATTGGTTTGCGCAAAAGTTATAGCATCTACAAAATAGGGAATAGTTTTATGGCATTTTTATTAATATATTTTTTTTACTAGTAATGGCGGCTATCAGTGATTTTTATCGGTACTGCGACCTTATGGCAGACACTACGGATACTTTTGACACATTTTTGGGACGCGCCCCTATTGGCTGATTTGCGAGATGACGTAATATTATGTGATCTCGCGCAGCCAAGCCGACCTGCCGCCGCTAAACTGTGGCGGCTGGTCGGCAAGTGGTTAAACAGTAGCAGTCACGTGTCTGAGGCTGGAAATTATGGATTATGGCAACGTGCAGGACTTTTTTTTGTTTTTACTAGGTGGTGATCTACGATTTTTAGCAGGACTGCGACATTGCGGCGGACAAATCTAACCCCTGAAACTTTTTGGGGATCAGTGCTAGAAAAATGCACTGATTACTGTATAAATGTACTGGCAGGGACGATGTTAACACTAGGGGGCGATCAAGGGGTTAAATGTGTTCCATAGATGTGAGTTCTAACTGTAGAGGTGACGGGCTGCCTGGGACCTGACAGAGATCGCTATTCCCGATGACTGGGAGCAGTAGATCTCTGATATCTGTCATAAATAATGGGGGGGAATCGCTTTGTTTACAAAAGCAGATCCCCATTCTGCCTGTGCTAGGCGATCGTGGGTCACCAGCGGACCTCAAATCCACCTGACCTACGGCTGATGTACAGTTACAGAAATCCTCGCAGTAGAGCCAACCTGTCGCTCAGGGCCGATCCGCCCTATAGGCTCACTATGCAAGCCGCTTAGGGCCCCCCAAACTTCTAGAGGCCCTGCCTGGTGAGAAGTCAATTTCTGCCCCTCAACTCGCTGGCTGCATGGGAGAAGGAGGTAAGAAGTCAGGACCCCCACTCCTCACTTTAATGTAAGTGACAGCAGAACACTCCCTCCCCCCGCTTCTCGGCAGCCCCCCCCCACCCCCGCTTCTAAACTTTAATGGGACATGTGTAATTTTGCTTAGGGCCCCAGGGAGGTCAGGATCCGCACTGCTGCCGCCGTATAATGATGGCGGCTGGTCGGCAAGCAGTTAATGGACTGTAATGCAAATTTGCAAAAAATAAACAAACACGCATCTCGTACACACATTTGGAATTTCCAATGGAAGTCGGACAGAATATTTCCATTAGATATTCCGATCGTGTGTGTGCGTGCCCCATCTGACTTTCCCGTCGGACATTCCAGACGGACTTAAGAGAACATGTTGTCTCCCCCCCCAAAAAAGGAAAACATTTCTATCAAAAATTCTGTTCGTCCGTATGGAATTCCGACAGAGAAAAATAATCGAACACACGAATGCTCGGAAACAATTTAACGTATCCTCAGAAGCACTGAACTTAATTCTTCTAGGCTGGTCATAGTGTTGTACGTCACCACGTTTTTGGACGGTCAGAATTTGGTGTGTCCGTGTGTATGCAAGACAGCTTGAGCAGAATTCCGTTAGAAAAACCCATCAGCTTTTTTTCCGACGGAAAAAAACGGTATTGTGTACGGGGCATAATAATGTATAAGCCAGAATCAGACCTTAAAAAAAGGGGTTGTAAAAAGGAAACTTTTTTTGCCTAAAATGAATGTCTGCAAGGTAGACAGAATAGTGTAATGATTCTGTTAACAAAACGAGTAAATACCTATTAAATTTCTTCATCTATATCACCTCCGGTGTTCTAGTTTCTGTTCCCATTCACTTCCTGGTTTGCGGCGCTCGTTCATGTAAGAACTACATTTCCCAGTATGCATTGTGGCACGCCCAGTAATTCACACCTCCTTGAAGTCTAACACGTAGAGAGCGTCCTGCCGCACAGATGTAGTTCCCAGGAGGGGGCGGGACACGTCACTGACTACCGCAGTAAAGCCTCCCTTCACAGTGGTGAGTAACAATCAGACAAGCAGGAAGTGAACAGGACAGAGAAGAAATAGAGCAACTTCTGAGCAAAAACCAACAATGAGGAAGTGAAAAGAGGAATGTCTGCAGGTAAAAGGATGATTATATTATTAAAAAAAAAAAAAAATCCTTTACAACCCCTTTAATATCAGTACAGTTGTCTTCTGAAAATACAAAACATGACATCACTTCCAAATGTTTATTCTGCTGTAGGAGGATTTTCATAACTTTAGTAATTTTTAAAAAGTACAAAAAAAAAAAAAAAAACGTGTCGTCCAATTTTCAGATTGTGTATCTACGGTGCATTACGGTGCATTAAACTGACAAAAAATTAAATAATTAAAAAAAAATTGGTATTTTGAACGTTCTTTATTTTTTTTCTAATTAGTGGACATAAAAACTTAACACGTTTGATTTAACCCTGGAGGCCAATGTTTTTTTTATTCAATAAAAAGCAAAAAAAATAATTTATTGGAAAATGTTTACTAAACAAAACATTGAAAAGCATAAAATTTTTTTTACCGGACAGTAAAAATCATAATATTTGTATTACACGTGTGAGAAAACATATTGAAGAAAAAAAAAAGGTAAGGATATTTGATCAAAACATTTAATTATAAAAAAGGAAAAATATTTGTTTATTCATGAAAAATCAAGAGAACAGCAAAAATTCAAACACAATCATTTTTTTTTATTTATTTTTTTATATTATATATAAAAAAATTGAAATAAAAACAACCCAATATAATAAAATCTATAATGACAAAGGACTGTATTGATTTATCTTTAAATGTAAAAGTAGTTTTATTAATTTATACATTTTAGAGCATTGGTTTTTCACAGACAGGTGTTTTTATTTTAAACCCAAATTTTTATTCAAATTTTTTTAAACATCATAGATATTTTGGTAAGCAACTCCCCTATATCAATTGTTTTCCCCTCAAAATGTTTTTTTTAAACAATCATTCTTTTAAAAAAATAAAACATTTTTTTTTGCTTTAAGGCCGGTTCACCCTTAACCACTTGACCACTGGGCACTTAAACCCCCTTAATAACCAGACCAATTTTCAGCTTTCGGCGCTCTCACGGTTTGAATGACAATAACTCAGTCATACAACACTGTAACTAAATGAAATTTTTTTATTTTTTTCCCACAAATAGAGCTTTCTTTTGGTGGTATTTGATCACATCTGCGGTTTTAATTTTTTTTGCTATAAATTAAAAAAAAAATTTTTGCAAAAAATAATAATTTTTCTTCATTTCTATTATAAAATTTTGCAAAAAAGTAATTTTTCTTCATAAATTTGGCCTAAAATGTATACTGCTACATATCTTTGGTAAAAAAAAAAAAATGTTGGATATTATTTAGTCTGGGTGAAAGTTATGGGGTCTACAAGCTATGGTACCAATTACTTAAAAATTTATCAATTTCATCACACCTGAAGTACTGACAGCTTCTCATTTCTTGAGACCCTAACATGCCAGAAAAGTACAAATACCCCCCAAATGACCCATTTTTGGAAAGAAGACATTCCAATGTATTTAGAAAGAGGCATTGTGAGTTTTTTAAAGTTGTCATTTTTTCCCACAATTCTTTGCAAAATCAAGTTTTTTTTTTTTTTTATCAAATTTTCATATTAGGTTATTTTTCACACACAGCATATGCATACCACAAATTACACCCCAAAACACATTCTGCTATTCCTCCCGAGTATGGCGATACCCCATGTGTGGGACTTTTACAGAGTGCGGCCACATACAGAGGCCCAACATGCAGGGAGCACCCAGGCCAATTCTGACATTCCTCTCCTACATGTAAAAATCATCATTTATTTGCTAGAAAATTACATAGAACCCCAAAACATTATATAGATATACCTCACATGTGTGGTTTGAACACCGTTTTCATATGTGGGCGGGACTTGCGTATGCATTCGCTTCTGCATGCAAGCTCACGGGGACAGGGGCGCCGTATGCCCAGAGTATTGCGAAGTATGCCCAGAGTATTGCGAAGTATGCCCAGAGTATTGCCCAGAGTATGCCCAACTGAGTATTGCCCAGTATTGCAGAGTATTGCAGCAGGGATGGCTGAGCAGGGAGGGAGGGATGGATGGATCTGTGACTACATTTGTCACAGATCCAGCCCGCAGCACTGGCGCTGCCATCCGCTCCCTCCCCTCTCCTCTCACACTGTACCGATCGGTACAGAGAGAGGAGGGAGGAACCGGCGTCAGCACATGACGGCGCTTTGTTTACAAGTGGTCGCTCCGTCATTGGACGGAGCGATCACGTGGTAAACCGCCGCTATCAGCGGCGATTTACAGTTATCCGTGATGCGCCGGGTCCGGATGTTCCCGCGTGCGCGCCTCAGGGGGCGCGATTCTAAGAGGCCGTTAATTAACGGCCACTTAGAATTAAGCAATCGCCCTGTAGCCGTACTTTCGCTATAGGGCGGTTGCAAAGTGGTTAATGATCGGCCTTAAAGCAAAAAGAATATTTTTTATTGGACGACATTAGATGCGATTCGCACCGCACTACATTGAAAATCACATGCGATCTCTGCGCGATGCAATTTCAGCCATACTATCTCTATGAATTTTCGTCGCATTCAGATCGGACTCGCACGGGACACTTTTTTCGGCCCGCAGCAGAATCGGATTGCCTGTTCACACACCCATGCGATCCAAATCTTGTCCGAATTTGCAGTATAATATGCAAACTGATTTTGGGTGCGCCATTCATTTACTCCCAGCAGTTGGCATAGGGCAGTGTGACCTGCCGCCGGGAGACATGCGATGCGGAAACTCGCAGTGGATTCGCAGGCTTCCCGCATTGCTGCAGTGTGAGACGAGCCTTAAGCCTCGTACACACGATCAGATTATCCGACGGGAATTGTGTGATGTCAGGCTGTTGTCAGAAAATCTGACCGTTTTGTATGCTATATCGGACAATTGTCGGATTTCTTGCCAACAAATGTTGGACGGCATGCTTTAAAATTGTCCACCGACCAATGTGTGTTGTCGGATTCTCCGATCGTCTGTCCGTCGGACAAGACTCCAAAGTACAAACACGCATGCTCAGAAGCAGCGCTCACCCCAACACAACATTAGCAGAAGTTGCTCAAAGGGTGCTGCTAAAGAGCTGAAAGAAGTTGTACAACAGCTACAACTTCACCTAGACACCCATAAACTACTCGATCCGTTTCAAATCGGGTTTCCGTCCAGGTCAGGGGACAGAAACAGCGCTGCTCAAAATATGGGATGACGCCCTTGAGGCCGCAGACGAAGGAGAATCTTGTCTTCTGGTACTGTTGGACCTAAGCGCAGCTTTTGACACGGTAGTCCACGGATTACTACTGACTCGGCTAGATGAAGTAGCAAGAGTCATGGAATGTGATTTATCCTGGTTCTCCTTACAAAACGGTGAAATTGGGACCTTTCACTTCTGAAAAACGCACAGTGTCATGCGGAGTCCCTCAAGGATTCCCTCTGTCGCCGGTGCTCTTCAACATCTATCTTCGCCCTCTCTCTTTGAAATCATCAGTAACCAGAAGTTACTGTACCACTCTTATGCAGATGACACAAAACTGTATTTCCTTATCTGTAATAAAAAGGATCATCTCAGACTAGAGAAATGTCTCTTTGATAGATAGCTGGATGACAAAGAGTTATCTTAACCACTTGTCCACTGCCCACCGTCAAATGACGGCGGGCGAAGGACTCCATTGTCCTGACAGCACGTCATATGACGTGCTGTCTCTTTAAAGCCGCGGGCGGGCACACGCGCCGATCTGCTGGGATCCCGGTGCGAGTGCCCGGCGGCAACGATCGCCGCCGGGCACACGCGATTGCCCAGTAACTGAGCGGGGACGTGGAGCTCTGTGTGTAATGATGGGGTGTAAACACAGAGCTCCACGTCCTGTCAAGGAGAGAGGAGACCGATGCTGTGTCCCTTGTACATAGGGACACAATCGATCACCTCCCCCAGTCACCCCCCCTCCCCCTACAGTTAGAACACTCATAGGACACACATTTAACCCCTTCCCCGCCCCCTAGTGTTTAACCCCTTCACTGCCAGTCACATTTATACAGTAATCAATGCATATTTATAGCATTGTTCACTGTATACATGTAAATGGTCCCAAAAGTGTCACAAAAGTGTCCGCCATAACGTCGCAGTCCTAATTAAAAAAAAAAAACGCAGATCGCCGCCATTAATAGTAAAAACAATAAAATAAAAATGCCATAAACTATCCCCTATTTTTTAAACACTATAAATTTTGCGCAAACCAAATCGATAAGCGCTTATTGCATTTTTTTTTTACCAAAAATAGGTAGAAGAATATGTATCGGCCTAAACCGAGGAAAAATTTTTTTTTTTTATATATTTTTGGGGATATTTATTATTATAGCAAAAAGTAAAAAATATTGCTTTTTTTTTCAAAATTGGACGCTCTATTTTTGTTTATAGCGCAAAAAATAAAAACCGCAGAGGTGATCAAATACCACCAAAAGAAAGATCTATTTGTGGGGGAAAAAAGGACGCCAATTTTGTTTGGGAGCCACGTTGCACGACCGCGCAATTGTCAGTTAAAGAGACGCAGTGCCAGAAGCTTAAATTTCGTCTGTGCAGGAAGGGGGTGTAGGTGCACAGTAGGCAAGTGGTTAAACTCAACGGTTCAAAAAACAGAACTTCTCCTGTTTCACGCCAACCAGAAAAATCATCCAAAGACAATTTGGACCCCCTTGCCCATTCTGGGCCAAATCATCACCCCTAGCGCCAAAGTCAAGAGTCTCGGGGTCATCTTCGACACCTACATGACAATGGACGCACAAATAGGGTCAGTAGTCAGCGGATCTCACCATCTGCTGCGCCTACTACACAGACTTATTCCCTTTATCCCAAAAGAAGACTTGGCGGTCATGGTGGGAACAATTATCAACTCCAGACTGGACTATGCAAATGCCCTTTATCTCGGACTCCCTAAATTCCAAATCACCCGTCTGCAAGTCGTTCAAAATGCGGCCGCTCGATTAGTGACCGGCAAAAAAACACGGGAATCTATCTCACCTTCCCCTTCATTGGTTGCCGGTAAAATACAGAATCTCCTTCAAAGCCCTTTTCCTAGTGTATCCAAGGAAACGCCCCCCAATATCTATCCGAAAAAATAAAAGCACGTAACCCAAATCGCATTCTGAGATCCACCAATCAAAACCTTGTCCAGATACCCAAGGCAAGGTACAAGTCCAAAGGAGATCGGAGGTTTGCAGTCCAGGGACCACGACTGTGGAATGCTCTACCAACCGCCATCCGTCTGGAGTTGGACCACTTGGCCTTCAGGAGAAAGATTAAAACCCATCTCTGAGGTCAAAGGGTTCTACCCACGGAATGATTACAGCACCCAGAGGCGATTCAGTTTGCATGTGTTGCGCTATATACGTTTTTTACTCACTCACTCAAAGACCACATAGTTTTGCATTCTTTGCCCTTTGTATGCAAAGACAAATTCCAGGCCAACGCCCTTCGGACAAAGATCCTACGATTCGTCCGCTGAAAAACCAATCGTGTGTACGAGGCTTTGGTATGAATTATTGTACGAGTCAAGTTGCATTCTAAAAAGTCAAATTAAATTTCAACACTTCTCTACGTGAAACAAACTAAAACGAGAAATCTTTTCATTTACATCCATTGAACGATTTCTCATTTAGAATTTGGTGACTACATGATGGTTGTACCAGGAGTTCTACCAAACATTTTTTTTTTGTTACTCAAATCACAACTCCAAAAATGTTATTTGTCTAGTAGTGTGCGGCCACCATTAGTACACTCAAACATCATCTATTTTATTAAAGCAAAAGCCCTGGAAAATATAATGGCAGCCAACCTCCCCCCATCTGCTGCATACAACCCCTGTTTTGTCCACCAGACGTCTATTCGGATTACCTGTATCTGTGTTGATAAAATTACATGCGCCATCTAGCATCCTTTTTTGGTATTGCTTCAGTTCTGTTATT
This sequence comes from Rana kukunoris, assembly GCA_029574335.1. Classification (NCBI taxonomy): domain Eukaryota; kingdom Metazoa; phylum Chordata; class Amphibia; order Anura; family Ranidae; genus Rana; species Rana kukunoris. The sequence continues at coordinate 740,094,342 of CM056049.1, read as the reverse complement.
TAATTCACTGTGTGTTTAGTTAACCACTACAGATCCACGCTATAGACAAAAGACGTCAACATCCTGAAGTGCCGGGATCACGTCTTTGGACGTCATGTTATTGCAATTCCCCCCGCGGGGAAAACCAGTGCCGCCGCATCGCTGAAGATTCGATGCGTGTACCCGGCAGCCGCGATGTCCGTCAGGTACACGCGATCGGCAGGGACGTGGATCTCTGTGTGTAATGATGATGATATATATATATATATATATATATATATATATATATATATATATATATATATATATATATATATATATATATATTTTTTTAAATTGTAGCTTTTTTTGTTTATAGCACAAAAAATAAAAACCGCACGGGCAATCAAATACCACCAAAATAAAGCTCTATTTGTGGGGAAAAAATTATGCCAAATTTTGTTTAAGAGCCACGTCGCAAGACCGCGCAAATGTCAGTTAAAGCGAAGCAGTGCCGGAAGCTGAAATTTAAGTTTAAGTGCCCAGTAAGCAAGTGGTTAAGGAAGTTGTTAGTAAGCAGGGAATTCTGGGTAGAATCTTCACAGGAAGAAAACAGCCACCATGCCTTAAGAAGACACTGCGGGGAGCAGGACGTGTCTTGCTCAATCACCATCACCCCTTAAAGAACTTAACATTTTCACCTGGCTTGTTTTAATAAAACTGAGATCAAAGAAATATGGTATCTGAAGTTTATGACCCCTTTCACACTGACGCATTTTTACACCGTTTTAGCGTTAAAAATAGCGCTATTGAAACGCTCATAAATTAGGGTGACCAGACATCCCTGGTTTTAGGGGACAGTCCCCGGATTAAGGACACTGTCCCCAGACCAAGTCTGTCCCCGGATTGGATTTGAACAGGGGCTGGGGCAATTTCAAAGACAGTCAGTGCAGAATAAAAAAAAAAAAAATAATAATAATCTGAATTACACCCCCAGCTCCTACTAGCTTAGGGGGGGTGTATTTTTCCCCATTATCTGTGCCCCTTTCTGATGATCATGTGCTGGTCGTAGGTAATATTTCTTTAGCTTCGGGCGCATGCCCATTCAGCTCCGCTCACATGTTCTTCTGCCTGGGCTCAAGTCCCGGCCACCCGCCTGCCTATCTCCTTGCCTTCCCTGGCGGAGTGATCTTCCTCCCCTGGCGGAGTGATCTTCCTCCGCTCCCCACCCAGTAGTGGCCGGAACCCGGAGAGTAATGCCGACCATACACTGTTCGAATTTCGAAAGTTTTTTTTTTTCGATAATCGTATCGGAGAACTTTCTTTCGTATTTCGCACCATTAGTGGGCTGCAGCAACAGCCGATTTTCGTGCCGCAATCAAATTTGAGGAATTCGACATGTTGGAAATTTTTTTTAAAACAAAAAGATTTCCTAATCAATGATGGGAGAATCTCGTGAGAAATGTAATAGAAAAAAAAAAATGTGCATGTGCAAGAAAAGAAAAATTCTTAGAGAAAAGACGGATTCCCGGCCACGAAAAATATTTTCTGTAGCAATATGAAGGCTTGGTCGGCCAAATTTCAAAAATCAATGGTGGCGTCATCGGATCAAAAAAAAAAAAAATTCTGATTTCGAAAAGAATATTCATTTGAAATTCGACCGTGTATGGCCTGCTTTAGAGTGGACAAACTGTGAGGCAGGCGGCGACGGGCAGAGTCGCTGATTGCCGCCATTACTAGTAAAAAAAAAAATATGTCCCCAGATTTTAAAAATCTGGTCACCTTATCATAAAATCGCTCTCCATGCATCTCAATGGACCCTTTCACACCGAGTCCTGCAATCAGCATCTTTGGAGCAGCTTTTGGGTGCTGAAAAAAAACCGCTCCAAATACGCCCCTCTCCATTGAAATAAATTGAAAGCGCTGCAAAAAACGTCCTAAAACGTTAGGGTCTTAGCGGTGCTTTACCAGCACATTGGGATTGCAGATGAGGCTTCGCTTGAATAACGCCCCAGTGTGAAAGGGGCCTATGGGATAAGAAGGTTTACCTGAATGTCCTTGAGACAGAACAACCCCCCCCCCCCATAGACAGCAAATACAAAGTGTGAGGGCAGGAGAGGATGATGTACATCACTTAATCAGAAGATAGGGGGGTCCCGGGATATACGGAAGCCATGGACACCCCGATGCACTTATTTGGCCCCTCAGAAACATCTACATGAACCCTGAGAGAACCAATTATCTTTTATATCTCATAGTGGGGAGGATCATAATCCCCATCATCTCCTACAAGGAGAACGCTACTATGACCCAGCCTGATCTCGCCTTCCATCAGGTGTGGATTTCCTGAAGGCGGTATAATCTGATCAGAGACTATGCTCCCCTTCATCATCTATAATACAATCCGATCAGTGCTCTCCCTAAAAAAAAAAATATATATATATATATATATATATATATATATATATATATATATATATACATATACACACACATACATACATATATACATATACATATATATACATATATACACACATATATAAAAAAATATATATTTATAACAATCCTCCATCCACTCTATGATGTAAAAACACACTGGACCTTATAAAACCGCCAGTAGCGTGTTTAAGAGCCGGTTCACACGGGGGCGACTTAGGATCCAGGCCCCAAGTTGCCCGACATTAGAAATTCAATGGAAGCCGTCTTAGGCCCCTTTCACACTGGGGCGTTTTTCGAGCAAAGCCTCATCTGCTATCCCAATGTGTTGGTAAAGCCCCGCTAAGGCCCCAACGTTTCAGGGCGTTTTTGCAGTGCCTCAGTGTGAAAGGGTAAGACGTTTTTATAGCGCTTTCAATTCATTTCAATGGAGAGGTGTTTTTTGGAGTGTTTTTTAGTGCCCAAAAGCTGTTGCTTGCAGGACTCCGTGTGAAAGGGTCCATTGAGAGGCATGGAGAGAGTTTGAGCGTTTTAATAGCGCTATTTTTAACGCTAAAACGCTGTAAAAATGCTTCAGTGTGAAAGGGGTCCTAATCTACACTACTGAAGTTACTCCAACTTCAGAAAAGGTTCTTGTACTATGTCAATCTGACTTCTAGGTGACTTGTACCCATAGATTTCAATGGAAGGCGCCTCCAAGTCGGATCACTGTCTTGACTGAAGCGACTTTCCAAGTGAAAACGTTCTCAGGCAAACCCCTTCCCTCCCACAGAGCAGATTATTATTTGATTGGCCACTGGCTTTGTCGCCTGTTCTGGAGGCGACTTGAGTCACGTTGTAAGTCGCGCTGCTGTTTGCGCTCAAGTCGTCTCCAATTTGCCTGTGAAAGTCGCACTGGAAGTCGTGTTGCCCCAGCATGAACCGCCTCTTAGTTGAGTAGATTTCCACATTAGTGTTATTTTATTTTATTAGCGTTTTTGCTTTTGTTTATTTTGTTGTTTTTATTCAAGAAAACACAAGCTATGGGATCAAAAACACCGGTTAGGTGTGTTTGTTGTCAATAGTGAAAAATTCCTCTAAACATAAACGAGTTCTGAGGAGATTTTTCCTGACAGGAAACACAGAAAACAGCTGATGGACACACGGGAGAACGTGTCTGGGCAATTACTGGCTAAAGCAAAAAAAAAAACGTCTGAAACCAAACACAGCGACTGGAAAAACATTCCCCTGTGTGTGAGGCCTACCTTCCCACCATATTTTATGACAGACTATCAAACCCTCCTATAATGCTATTAATCAGCTCATTCTCCCCTCTAACATTCCTCCCTCCCTGTCTTTACACACAATGCTTTTCTTTCCAGCATCCCACACTTTTCTTATACACCTCCCTTGTCACTACGATCTGTCCCATAACAGAGCTCCGGCTGGTGGCGGCCATTTTGGAGATGACAGAATGCATTGCATGTAATAGGAGATTTCCCAAGCACTAGAGAAAGAAGTGTCTGAGGAGGCTCCGGCCAGCACCCGCCATTTTCCAAAAGGACAAAGTCACCTCAGGGATGAAGGTGGGAAGAAAATGGCGGGAACATTTTATTTACCCAAATTGAGATAAATAATAGGTTGTGTGCACTACCCATTACCACATATCTCACCAATATACATATATAGGGAATATTACAGTATTAGTTATAAATGTAAAGACTTGTGTTTTCACATATTATGTAAGCATTCCTTATTTTATAAAACATATTTGTATTTATTTATAACAATCCTCCCTCCACGCTACGACCTCAAAACACACTGGACCTTATAAAACCACCAGTAGCGTGAAAAACTTAAGAGCCGGTTCACACGGGGGCGACTTGGGAGCCGGGCCCCAAGCCGCCCAACATTAGAAATTTAATGGAAGTGAATGGAGCCGTCTTAATGCACACTGCTGAAGTCGCCCTGACTTCAGAAAAGGTTCCTGTACTACTTCAATCCAACTTCTAGACGACCTATACCCATTGATTTCAATGGAAGTCGCCTCCAAAGTCGGATCACTGTCTTACTGAAGCGACTTTCCAAGAATGGAAAAATAGTTTTTAAGTGAAAACCCCCTCCCTCCCTCCCACAACGCAGATTATTTTTTGATTGCCCACTGGCTTTGTCGCCTGTCCTGGAGGTGACTTGAGTTGCGTTGCAAGTCACGCTGCGGTCTGCACTCAAGTAATCTCCAAGTATCTGCCTATTAAAGTCGCGCTGGAAGGCGTGTTGCCCCAGTGTGAACCGGCTCTTAGTTGTTCAGTGGATTTCCAAATAAATGTTATTTTTTTACTTTTTTTTGTTGTTTTTAATCAAGAAAACACAAACTATGAGATCAAAAACATTGGTAAGGAGTGTTTGTTGTCAAAACTCTAAATACTCAAATTCTGAGGAGATTTTTTTCAGACAGAAAGCATGGATAACAGCTGATGTGTCCACAGACACACAGGAGAACGTGTCTGGGCAATTATTGGCTGAAGAAAAAAACGTCAGACTAAAAACAGCGACTGGAAATACATTGCCGTGTGTGAGGCCTACATTCCCACCATACTTTGACAGTATATCAGACCCGCCTCACTCATAAAATGAAAATAATCAGCTCATCCTCCCCTCTAACATTCCCCCCTCTATGTCTTTACACACAATGTTTTCCTTCCCAGCATCCCCCACACTTTACTTATACACCTCCCTCATCACTAGAGGACGATCTGTCCCATAACAGGGCTCCAGCTGGCGGCGGCCATTTTGGAGATGACAGAATGCATTGCGTGTAATAGGAGATTTCCCAAGCACTAGAGAAACAAGTATCTCTAATGCCGCGTACACACGATCACTTTTTGTGATGAAAAAAAACAACGTTTTCAAAAACGTCATTTAAAATGATCGTGTGTGGGCAAAACGTCGTTTTATGTCTTCAAAAAAACAACCAAAAAAAAATTCGAACATGCTTGAATTTATTGTGTCGTTTTTCAAAATGTCAATTTTTGTGTCATAAAAAGTGATGGTGTGTGGGCAAAACGACGTTGAAAACGACGTTTTTAAACCCGCGCATGCTCAGGAGCAAGTTATGAGACGGAGCTTCAATGGAACAGACTGCCGTCGAACGTGGTGTACGTCACCACGCTTTGCTAGAGCATTTTGGAAAAACGATGGTGTGTACGCAACGTCGTTTTGGAAAATGAAGTTTGAAAAACTTCGTTTTGTTTCGTCACATAAAACGTCGTTTTTTTTCATCACAAAAAGTGATCGTGTGTACGCGGCATAAGAAAGGCTCCGGCCAGCACCCGCCATTTTCCAAAAGGACAAAGTCGCCTCAGGCCCCATACACGCACTATTAGATTTTCTGCAGATTTTTGTCTTCAGATTTACAAAAATAATGTAGTGCAAGGGCCAGCCTGATTGCATACACATGGAAACTATTAGGGTTTGCCCTTATAATGTACGGTTGTGGTAAATCTGAAGACAAAAATCTAATTGTGTGTATGGGGGTCTTAGGGATATAGATGGGAAGAAAAAGGCGGGAAAGTTTTCTATACACAGATAGAGATAAATTACCCATCACCTCAGACATATCACCTATACATATATAATGAATAAATATTACATTATTGATTATAAATGTAAAGAATTGTACAGTGTCTTCACATAATATTATGTAAGCCCTTTATAATAATAATATATGCATAGAAATCTTTTATAATACATATATCCAGTATAACAATAATGATGTGTATATATCCTGTATAATTTTATACATATATACATCCAATATAATAATACATTATTATTACTATTAATGTACAGGATATATATTTATATCATTACACCGGATATATATATATTTATATTATTTATTATTGCACAGGATATATATATATATATATAGTGCCAACAGGTGGTACAGCGCTATATATATATATATATACAGTGTGTGGTAGTGTCTGTCACACATGCCCAGGTGTTGGGGGTGTGGAGAAGACGTATATGTGATGGCGACGCACACACCACTCCCCATAAGGACCCATTCATATTTGTGTGACTTTGGATATGACAAGTCGCAGCCCATTGTTTGCAATGACATCCATTCTGATCGGTGCGATTCAAAGTGGCAGAGATTTTGGAAAGGCTCCCGCACTACTTTGGTCCACAGAATGTGAAGTCGGAGCAAAGAGTCTCTCCAAAGTCACACTGGAAATGGTGTGACTATGGAGAAACGCTGATGTGAAACGAGCCTTCATCTTCTACATACCTGTGACATAGAGTGTACATACCTGTGAGATGGTGTGTACATACCTGTGACATGGGGTGTACATACCTGTGACATGGGGTGTACATACCTGTGAGATGGGGTGTACATACCTGTGACATGGAGTGTACATACCTGTGAGATGGGGTGTACATACCTGTGAGATGGGGTGTACATACCTGTGACATGGGGTGTACATATCTGTGAGATGGGGTGTACATACCTGTGAGATGGGGTGTACATACCCGTGACATGGAGTGTGCATACCTGTGAGATGGGGTGTACATACCTGTGAGATGGGGTGTACATACCTGTGAGATGGGGTGTACATACCTGTGACATGGAGTGTACATGCCTGTGACATAGAGTGTACATACCTGTGACAAGGAGTGTACATACCTGTGACAAGGAGTGTACATACCTGTGACATTGAGTGTACATACCTGTGACATGGAGTGTACATACCTGTGACATGGAGTGTACATACCATGGAGATGGTGTGTACATACCTGTGACTTGGGGTGTACATACCTGTGACTTGGGGTGTACATACCTGTGAAATGGGGAGTACATACCTGTGAAATGGGGAGTACATACATGTGAAATGGGGAGTACATACCTGTGACATGGGATGTACATACCAGTGACATGGAGTGTACATACCTGTGAGATGGGGTGTACATACCTGTGACATGGAGTGTACATGCCTGTGACAAGGAGTGTACATACCTGTGACAAGGAGTGTACATACCTGTGACATGGAGTGTACATACCTGTGACATGGAGTGTACATACCATGGAGATGGTGTGTACATACCTGTGACTTGGGGTGTACATACCTGTGACTTGGGGTGTACATACCTGTGAAATGGGGAGTACATACCTGTGAAATGGGGAGTACATACCTGTGAAATGGGGAGTACATACCTGTGAAATGGGGAGTACATACCAGTGACATGGAGTGTACATACCTGTGAGATGGGGTGTACATACCTGTGACATGGAGTGTACATGCCTGTGACATAGAGTGTACATACCTGTGACAAGGAGTGTACATACCTGTGACAAGGAGTGTACATACCTGTGACATGGAGTGTACATACCATGGAGATGGTGTGTACATACCTGTGACTTGGGGTGTACATACCTGTGACTTGGGGTGTACATACCTGTGAAATGGGGAGTACATACCTGTGAAATGGGGAGTACATACCTGTGAAATGGGGAGTACATACCTGTGACATGGGATGTACATACCAGTGACATGGAGTGTACATACATGTGACATGGGATGTACATACCTGTGACATGGGATGTACTTACCTGTGACATGGGGCGTACATACCTGTGACATGGAGTGTACATACATGTGACATGGTGTGTACATACCTGTGAGATGGATACCACTTCCCATAACTTATCTGTGACATGGGGCTTACATACATGTGACATGGAGTGTACATACCTGTGACATGGGGCGTACACTCCATGTCACAGGTATGTATGCCCCATGTCACAGGTATGTACGCTCCATGTTACAGGTATGTACACTCCATAGGGTTGCCACCTCACTCCTTTAAAACAGAACACATATGAATTACACAGGTTCTGAGGCTCAGGCTAATGCAGATTAGGCACCGAGTGAGTTTAATTACCGCCATAATCAGCCACAGAACCTGTGTAATTCATATGTGTTCTGTGGCAACCCTAACACTCCATGTCACAGGTATGTACACCCCATGTATATAAGGCCTAACTCTGAGCAGAAAGGAAATTTCTAGTAGAGAATACATACAATATCATTCATGTAATAAAATAAATCGGTCATTAGAATGCGCTGATTATGTGATCTCCTGAGCGTGTGTGTGGTTGCTATGGGAAACATCGCTTCCTTTATCTGTGATTGTGGGGATTCCTCCATAGATACAGAGACACACAAGAACTATTCTGTGCAGGAGGATTGGGGATATTCTGGTTGCCATGGGTTACATCGAGAACCTCACCCTGATCTCGGGGAGAGGATTGTGTTTGGGGGAGGGGGGGGAGGGGTACAGCACATTTATCTACAGAAGTGATGAGATTTTTTTTTATATAAAAGCCGAAGTGTTGGGGATTATTGATGAGCTCAGGTGCGTCACCCAGGAGGGGGGAGGGGAGGAGGGCCACACCTGGTAAACATTTACCTACAAGGGGGGAAATTTGACATTCTCACACAGAGGAAAATCAAAAAAATGTTGCTTACAAAAATATTTATTCAGGAAATGTTTCCTAAAAATAAAAAAAATATAGAACAGCAACACATAAACAAAATATCACCAACAGAAATATCTATTATTAATTAAAATGTATTGTATAATCGACCAAAGAACGGAAAATGTTAATAATGACAAACAAGGAAAATATTATTAGAACTTTACAGCACAGTATTTATTTATTTTTAAATATTAATTTTTTTTTTTGTTTTTGTCTATTTTTCAGTTACATCATTGTTATTTTTTTTACAGATATGTATTTTTTTTTTTTTATAAAAACAGAAAGTGTTTTTTTATTTATAAAACAATTGTTGACCACTTGTCCTCCGGAAGATTTACCCCCCTTCATGATCAGGCAATTTTTTTGCGATTCGGCACTGCGTCGCTTTAACTGACAATTGCGCGGTCTTGTGACGCGGCTCCCAAACAAAATTTACGTCCTTTTTTCCCCCACAAATAGAGATTTCTTTTGGTGGTATTTGATCACCTCTGCAAAAGATTGAAAATATATTTTCTACTTTCTGTTTTAAAACTTCATAAATTGTGGCTAAAATATATTCTGTCACAGGTATGTACGCCCCATGTCACAGGTATGTACATTCCATGTCACAGGTATGTACACACTATGTCACAGGTATGTAGGCCGCATGTCACAGGTATGTACATTCCATGTCACAGGTATGTACACACCATGTCACAGGTATGTAGGCCGCATGTCACAGGTATGTACATTCCATGTCACAGGTATGTACGCCCCATGTCACAGGTATGTACATTCCATGTCACAGGTATGTACGCCCCATGTCACAGGTATGTAGGCCGCATGTTACAGGTATGTACACCCCATGTCACAGGTATGTACATTCCATGTCACAGGTATGTATGCCCCATGTTACAGGTATGTACGCCTCATGTCACAGGTGTGTACGCCCCATGTCACAGGTATGTACACTCCATGTCACAGGTATGTACACCCCATGTCACAGGTATGTACATTCCATGTCACAGGTATGTACGCCCCATGTTACAGGTATGTACGCCTCATGTCACAGGTGTGTACGCCCCATGTCACAGGTATGTACACTCCATGTCACAGGTATGTACACCTCATGTCACAGTTATGTACGCCCCATGTCACAGGTATGTACACCTCATGTCACAGGTATGTACACTCCACGTCACAGGTATGTACACCCCATGTTACAGGTATGTACACCCCATGTTACAGGTATGTACTCCTCATGTCACAGGTGTGTACGCCCCATGTCACAGGTATGTACACTCCATGTCACAGGTATGTACACTCCATGTCACAGGTATGTACGCCCCATGTCACAGGTATGTACACCTTATGTCACAGGTATGTACGCCGCATGTCACAGGTATGTACGCCCCATGTCACAGGTATGTACACTCAATGTAACAGGTATGTACACCTTATGTCACAGGTATGTACACACCATGTCACAGGTATGTACACTCCATGTCACAGGTATGTACACCCCATGTCACAGGTATGTACGCCCCATGTCACAGGTATGTATGATCTATGTCACAGGTATGTACACCCCATGTTACAGGTATGTACTCCTCATGTCACCGGTATGTACACCCCATGTCACAGGTATGTACACCTCATTTTACAGGTGTATACACTCATGTCACAGTTATGTACGCCCCATGTCACAGGTATGTACGCCCCATGTCACAGGTATGTACAACCTATGTCACAGGTATGTACGCCCCATGTCACAGGTATGTACGCCCCATGTCACAGGTATGTACGCCCCATGTCACAGGTATGTACACCTCATGTCACAGGTATGTACACCTCATGTCCCAGGTATGTACACCCCATGTCCCAGGTATGTACACACCATGTCACAGGTATGTACACCCCATGTCACAGGTATGTACGCCCCATGTCACAGGTATGTACACCTCATGTCACAGGTATGTACACCTCATGTCCCAGGTATGTACACCCCATGTCCCAGGTATGTACACACCATGTCACAGGTATGTACACCCCATGTCACAGGTATGTACGCCCCATGTCACAGGTATGTACAACCTATGTCACAGGTATGTACGCCCCATGTCACAGGTATGTACGCCCCATGTCACAGGTATGTACGCCCCATGTCACAGGTATGTACACCTCATGTCCCAGGTATGTACACCCCATGTCCCAGGTATGTACACCCCATGTCACAGGTATGTACGCCCCATGTTACAGGTATGTATATATGGCCTTAATTTAGAAAACTCTGAGCAGACAGGAAATTCATAGTAGAGAATACATACAATATCATTCATGTAATAAAATAAATCGGTCATTAGAATGCGCTGATTATGTGATCTCCTGAGCGTGTGTGTGGTTGCTATGGGAAACATCGCTTCCTTTATCTGTGATTGTGGGGATTCCTCCATAGATACAGAGACACACAAGAACTTATTCTGTGCAGGAGGATTTTTTGGGTTGATCCCGGGGAGTGGATTGTGTTTGGTGGGGGAGGGGTACAGTACGTTCATCTACAGAAGAGATGAGATTGTGTTTCATATAAAAGCCGAAGTGTTGGGGATTATTGATGAGCTCAGGTGCGTGACCCAGGAGGGGGGAGGGGAGGAGGGCCACACCTGGTAAACATTTACCTATAGGGGGGAAATTTGACATTCTCACACAGAGGAAATTCAAAATGTTTTGGTTTGAAAAAGATTTATTCAGGAAATGGTTAAAAAACAAACAAAAAAAAAACCTAGAGAACAGAAACACATAAGCAATATATCACCAACACAATATTATTAATTACATTGTTTTTGCAATTGTATAATTGACCAAAAAAAACATAAAATATAAATAATGACAAACATGCGATATGTTATTAGAACTTTACAGCAAAGTACTGTACTTCTTTTTTTTAATATCTACACTTCCTTCGGCCATTTTTACGTTACGGCATTGGTTTTTTTCCCCACAGATGTGTGATTTGATTTAGTTTTTTATGATTACACAAAGTTTATTTATTTTTTAATTCATAAAACAATTAACCACTTGTCCTCCAGAAGATTTACCCCCCGCTTCATGACCGGGCCATTTTTTATTTTTTTTGCAATTTGGCACTGCATCTATTCATTGACAATTGCGCGGTCGTGCGACGTTGTACAGAAACAAAATTGACGTCCTTTTTTTCCCCACAAGTAGAGCTTTCTTTTGGTGGTATTTGATCACCTCTGCGTTTTTTTTTTTCTCTTTAAAAAAAAAAAAAAAACACAATATCTTGTACGCTTTGCTATAATAAATATAACAAAAAAAAAAAACCTGAATATTTTGTACGCTTTGCTATAATAAATATAACAGAAAAAATTTAAATAAAAAAAAAACACAATATCTTGTACGCCTTGCTATAATAAATATAACAAAAAAAAAGTAAAATAAAAAAAAAAAACACAATATTTTGTACGCTTTGCTATAATAAATATAACAAAAAAAAAGTAAAATAAAAAAAAAACACAATATCTTGTACGCTTTGCTATAATAAATATAACAAAAAAAAGTACAATAAAAAAAAAACACAATATTTTGTACGCTTTGCTATAATAAATATAAAAAGAGAAAAAGTAAAAAAAAAATCTTCTTCAGTTTAGGCCGATATATATTCTTCTACATATGCTATTTTATCACCTCTGCGGTTTTTACTTTTTTGCGCTTTTAACCACTAAGGACCTTGCCTGTTTTTCAGACTCGGTGCTTACAAGATGAACCACTTTAGCCCCAGAAGGTTTTACCCCCTTCCTGCCCGGGCGAAATTTCAGCTTCCGGCACTGCGTCGCTTTAACTGACAATTGCGCGGTCGAGCGACGCGGCTCCCAAACAAAATTGGCGTCCTTCTTTTCCCCACAAATAGAGATTTCTTTTGGTGGTATTTGATCACCTCTGCGGTTTTTATTTTTTGCGCTATAAACAAAAATAGAGCGACAATTTTGAAAAAAAAAACACAATATTTTTTACTTGTTGCTATAATAACTATCCCAATTTATTTTCTCAGTTTAGTCCAATACGTATTCTTCTACATATTTTTGGTAAAAAATAAATAAAAAAATATTGCAATAAGCGTATAGTGACTGGTTTGCGCAAGACAAAATAGGGGACATAATTATGATTTTTTTTATTTCTTTTTTACTAGTAATGGCGGCGATCTGCGGTTTTTATTGGGACTGCGATATTGCGGCGGACACATTTTTGGGACCATTCACATTTATACAGCGATCAGTGCTATAAAAATGCACTGATTACTGTATAAATGTGACTGGCAGGGAAGGGGTTAACACACCGGGGGGGGGGGGATCAAGGGGTTAAATGTGTACCCTGCATAGTGTCTCTAACTGTAGGGGGAGGGGGGTGACTGGGGGAGGTGTCCCTATGTACAAGGGACACACCATCGGTCTCCTCTCCCTGACAGGACGTGGATCTCTGTGTTTACACCCCATCATTACACACAGAGATACACGGTCCTGCTTAGTTACTGGCACGCGCATCGGGTTCCCAGTAACGTGGCGGGTGCGCACACGCGCACCCTAGTGGCTCTGAAAGACGAGGACATCATATGACATCCTCTCAAAACTATCATGCTATCGAGCTATCGTGCCACTGTCAATTGACGGCGGGCAGTAGTGAGGAGGTTAAGAAGCATGGGCGGAACTGACGTTTTGACGTCGCTTCCGCCCTGCTATGCTGTGGGGACGGGTGGGGGTCATCTTCCCCCTCACTTGTATCCCAGCCTATCAGGAGACAGGACCGATCGCCTCCGCCGCTGCCAACAGCTCCGGTAAGCGGCGGAGGTTGTGGGAGAGCGGTGGGAGGGGGGGGGGCCCTTTCCCGTCGCTGATAACGGTGCTCTTGTGGCAAATCCGCCACGGAGACCACCGTTAACATTTAACCACCTAAGGACATTCACATATACAAATACGTCGGCACTTTAAAGATGGATATCTCGGTAACGGCAGCAGCCGCTGCCACAACCGAGGTATCCATCTTTTTTTTTTCCCACAAGAAAGAGGTATCCATCTTTAGTGTGAGCGGTCCTGTAAACGATAACGGTGGTCTCCGCGGCGGATTCGCTGCAAGATGACCGTTATCGGCGGCGGGAGAGGGCCCCCCACTCCCACCGCTCTCCCGAGCCCTCTGCCGCTTACCGGAGCCGTCGGTAGCGGCGGAGGTGATCACGTCCTTCAGCCTGCTGTGTGGGGAATGCGAGTGAGGGCATGATGGCCCCCACCCGTCCCCATAGCATAGCAGGGCGGAAGTGACGTCAAAACCTCAGTCCTGTCCATGCGTCTTAAAGGCACATTTTTTGTTGTCATTTTTTCAAATTACAAAAATTTCCATTTTTTTTAATTATTTTTTTGCATTTAAGTCTAAAAATGAGATGTGACGTCTTTTTGACCCCCAGGTCTCATATATAAGAGGACCCGTCATGCTTTTTTCTATTACAGGGGATGTTTACATTCCTTGTAATAGGAATAAAAGTGATATATATATTTTTTTTAGTGTAAAAAATAATAAAATAAATAAAAATATATACGATTTTTTTTTTTTTTGAAGTGCCCCGTCCCGAGTAGCGCCCGCATATGAAAACGGTGTTAAAACCACACATGTGAGCTATCGCCGCGATCGTTAGAGCGAGAGCAATAATTCTAGTCCTAGACCTTCCGCTGTTACTCAAAAGATAAAACCTATAGAATTTTTTAAACGTCTCCTATCAAGATTTTTAAGGGTAAAAGTTTGACGCCATTCCACGAGCAGGCGCAAGTTTTAAGCGTGACATGTTAGGCATCATTTTACTCGGCGTAACATTATCTTTCACAATATGTAAAAAAATTGGGCCAAATTTATTGTTGTCTTATTTTTTTTTATTGAAAAATTGATTTCTTTCCATAAAAATAGTGCACTTGTAAGACCGCTGCGCAAACACGGTGTGACAAAAAGTATTGCAATGACCGCCATTTTATTCTCTAGGGTGTTAGAAAAAAAATATATATAAAATGTTTGGGGGTTTTAAGTAATTTTCTAGCAAAAAAAAAATGTTTTAGTCTCGTAAACGCCAAATCTGAAAAACACCCAAGGTCCTTAAGTGGTTAAAGGACCACCCACTGAAGAGATGGATATCTCGGTTGTGGCAGCAGCTGCTGCCGTTACCGAGATATTTCTCTTTAAAGTGCCGACGTATATGTCCTTAAAAAAAAAAAAAAAAACACAATATTTTGTACGCTTTGCTAATAAACTAGGGCTGTTACTGATCAAAATTTTTGTGTTCGATTAATCTTTTTTTTTTATTTTTATCGACTAATTTCGATGAATTATAACACACATACAGATCCAACTACTTTTAGCTGATCTCCCTGCAGGATGATTCCCAGTGCAGCTCCCAACCACTGGAAAAATGGATAGCAGGATTCAAAAAACACACAAAGGCAGCGCTCGATGGGAATAGCATTTAAACTTTTATAGTCTTCAAGTAGGTAACAAAATAAATATTGCACTGGAGATAAAATCGATGTAGCTACATAAACTGTAAAAATGGTGCGAGTAATACCAAACGGTAGCAAAAGCAGCCATAAAAACATGTAGCCAAGTATGATACTGGTATAAAAATGTGTACAACGATACAACTGCTGAATCCAGATGAGGAGGGGTTAACATCAGTCCGTCGGCATGTAGATGTCCCGTGAAGGGAACTATCACAACTCCCAGTGGATGGTTGTAGAATCCCAGGGTGATAGAGGGAAGTGATGGAGGGAAGTGTAACAGCCCTTGTGTGTGGCAGATAGTAAGGCCCCGCCGGCATGCAGATATGAAGGCACAGCAAAGGAGCCTTTCAGATGGACACGGCAAGCCCCGCCGGTGTCCGTGACGTCACCGGATCTCCGACGGAACTCCCTGAAGGCCCGGAAGCCGATGGAGAGGTGAGTACAAATCAAAAGAATTTTAATCGATCAAAAAGATTTTGATCTATCAAAAAAATTTAAGATTAATCGATTAATTAAACGTTAATTTGCACAGCCCTATAATAAATACCCCAAAAAAAAAAAAAAAATCGCAATAAGAGCCCTTTTCACACTGTGCCGCCCATAGCGTCGGCGGTAAAACGCTGCTATTTTTACCGTCAATGCTATGGGCGGATTTGTGGGGTCGCTAGCGAGGCGCATCTATCCCCCCCGCTAGTGGCCGAGAGAGGTTTAAAACCTCCCGCAATGGAAGCAGCGCTGTATAGTCGTGCCTTCCCGTTTCAATGGACAGCAGCGGAGGAGGAGGAGGGGCAAACG
This sequence comes from Rana kukunoris, assembly GCA_029574335.1. Lineage (NCBI taxonomy): Eukaryota > Metazoa > Chordata > Amphibia > Anura > Ranidae > Rana > Rana kukunoris. The sequence continues at coordinate 740,078,097 of CM056049.1, read as the reverse complement.
CACCACTCCTTCTCTGCTCCAAAGATGCGGCTAGGCTAGCACAGGACTTTTTTTATTACCATCCTGCTAGCCCACCGCTCCAGTGTGAAAGCCCCTCGAGTAAATGGGGGCAGATTTTTAAACCTATCCCCTATTTTGTAGACGCTATAACTTTTACGCAAACCAATCAATATATATATATATATATACGCTTAGGCCCCTTTCACACTGGAGCGTATTGCAGGTGCTATCGCGTCAATACGCTCCAGTGTGAAAGGGGCCTAGGCGTATATATTTTTTTAATGCTCTATTTGTGGGAACAAAATGATAAAAATTTAATTTGGCCACAGCGTAGCGCGACCGGCGCAATTGTCGTTGAAAATGCGAGAGCGCTGAAAGCTGAAAATTGGTCTGGGAAGGAAAGGGGGGGCGAAAGTGCCCCCCTGGTATTGAGGTGGTTAATTATCTTCTAAACAGCACCATCTAGTGGGCAACTATAAAAATGTTATCAATGCTGCCTAAATAGCAGGGACATCTACTAGGCAAAATATAACAAAGGAGAGCGCCCCTGACATCTAGTGGACAACTAGGAGATTGCGATCCCAATAATTAAATAGGTAAAGATGATAGTATTCCATCTCATGAGCGTTTCTAAAGATATAACATTACTTAAAGGGGTGTTCCAGCCTGTTTTTAAGTTTATTAAAATTCAGCAGCTACAAAAAGTGTAGCTGCTGGCTTTTAATAAAAAGACACTTACCTTCTCCACGGTTCCAGCGACGCGCCGGCCGGGGCTCTGCTCCTCGCCCCCCCTCGCCAGCCGGCGACTTCATACCTAGTGTGGGCACCCGGCAATGACAGCTTTAGGCTTCACGGCCGGGCACCCACTGTGCATGCGCGAGCGGGGCGGCGCCGTCCGATTGGACAGGCGATCGCCTACAGGGCGCAATAAGGCGATTAAGATAGTCGCCTTACCAGCCCCTCGGCAGGAGGAGGAAGTGGGACAGGAAGTCCCACTCCTCCTGAAGCCCCCACTCCCCCCCCCCAAAAAAAAATGACATGCCAAATGTGGCATGTAAGGGGGCAAGGAGTGGATTAAGCGGAAGTTCCATTTTTGGGGTGGAACTCCGTTTTAACCACTCCAGCCCCGGACCAATACGCAGGTTAAGGACCCGGCCACTTTTTGAGATTCGGCACTGCGTTGCTTTAACTGACAATTGCGCGACGTGGCTCCCAAACAAAATTGGCGTCCTTTTTTTCCCACAAATAGAGCTTTCTTTTGGTGGTATTTCATCACCTCTGCGGTTTTTATTTTTTGCGCTATAAACAAAAATAGAGCAACAATTTTGAAAAAAATTCAATATTTTTTACTTTTTGCTGTAATAAATATCCCCCAAAATATATAAGTTTAGGCCGATACGTATTCTTCTACCTATTTTTGGTAAAAAAAAAATCGCAATAAGCGTTTATCGGTTGGTTTGCGCAAAAGTTATAGCGTCTACAAAATAGGGGATAGTTTCATGGAATTTTTATTAATATATTTATTTTTTACTACTAATGGCGGCGATCCGTGATTTTTTTCATGACTGCGACATGGCGGACACATTGGACACATTGGACGCTTTTGACACATTTTTGGGACTACTGTCATTTTCACAGCGAAAAGTGCTATAAAAATGCACTGATTACTGTGAAAATGACAATTGCAGTTTAAGAGTTAACCTCTAGGTGGCGCTGTAGGGGTTAAGTGTGACCTCATGTGTGTTTCTAACTGTAGGGGGGCGGGGCTGGACGTGTGACGTCATTGATCGCCTTTCCCTATATCAGGGAACAGACGATCACTGCCACTGCCACTGTGAAGAACGGGGAAGATTTGTTTACACTCACCTCTCCCCGTTCTTCAGCTCCGGTGACCAATCGCGGGACACCGGCGGCAATCGGGTCCCGTGGGCACGGTCACGGACCTTCGGACTGGGTCGTGAGCGCGCCGCCGGCTGGGCACTTAAAGAGAATGTACAGGTACGTGCTTGTGCCCAGCCGTGCCATTCTGCTGACGTATATCTGCAGGAGGCTGTCCTTAAGTGGTTCAAATAGAATAGAGAACACACTGTTTTTTTTTTTTTTTTCAAATTTTCTGCTCTTTTTTCTCTTATATCGCAAAAAAATCAAAACGGAGTCGTGAATAAATACCACCAAAAGAAAATCTCTATTTGTGTGAACAAAATAATAAAAATTTCATTTGGGTACAGCGTAGCACGACCGGCGCAATTGTCATTGAAAATGCGAGAGCGCTGAAAGCTGAAAATTGGTCTGGGAAGGAAGGGGGATTAAGTGCCCCCCGGTATTGAGGTGGTTAATTGTCTTTTAAACAGCACCACCTAGTGGGCAACTATAAAAATCGTATCAATGCTGTCTATATTGCTGGGACATCCACTAAGTAAAAATATAACAAAGGAGAGCGTCCCTGACATCTAGTGGATAACTAGGAGATTGCAATCCCAATAATTAAATAGGTGAAGATGATAGTATTCCATCTCATGAGCATTTCTAAAGATATAAAATTACTTAAAATAGATGAATAAATCCCTCTAAGCCAATGTCTAGTTCACATCACAGATTAACACCCCATCTAGGGGCTAATAAAATTTGTAATCAGAATGTTTTATTTATTTTTAAATATAATAAAATATAGGGCTAAAAAAATATATATATATATATATATATTAAACCATAAGACTACCGACTGCTGTCAAATGACGGCGGGATGATAAGCCACTCATTCTGACGTCCTTTCCTTCCCGAGCCACTAGGGGGCGCTCGCACACATCCATCGTGTCACTGGGAACCCAATGCGCGTGCCCAGCGGCCGTCATATGAAGTCCTGGGATTCCCGCGCTCGCTGCATTGTTGGGGACCAGATGCACGTGGCCGGCGGCCGCGAGGTTCGCCGGGCACCCGCAATTGATAGTAGCAGAGCCAGGGAGGTGGATCTCTGTGTGGTAAACACAGAGATCCACGTCCTGTCAGAGAGAGGAGGCCGATGGCGTGTCCCTTGTACATAGGGACACCAATCGGTCACCTCCTCCAGTCAGTCCCCTCCCCCCACAGTAAGAATCACTCCCTAGGGAACACATTAACCCCTTGATCGCTCCCTAGTGTTAACCCCTTCCCTACCACATTTATACAGTAACAAGTGCATTTTTATAACACTTTTCGCTGTATAAATGTGAAAGGTCCCAGAATAGTGTCAAAAGTGTCCGATATGTCCGCCATAATGTCGCAGTCACGATAAAAATCGCTGATTGCCACCCATTACTAGTAAAAAAATAAAAATAAATGTCATAAAACTATCGCCTATTTTGTAAACGCTATAACTTTTGCGCAAACCAACCGGTAAACGCTTATTGCGATTTTTTTAATAATAGGTAGAAGAATACGTATCGGCCTAAACTGAGGAAAAAAACTTTTATATCATTTTTTGGGGGGATAATTATTATAGCAAAAAGTAAAAAAACATTGCATTTTTTTCAACATTGTTGCTCTATTTTTGTTTATAGCACAAAAAAAACGCAGAGGTGATCAAATTCCACCAAAAGAAAGCTCTATTTGTATGGAAAAAAGGACACCAATGTTATTTGGGAGCCACGTCACACGACCGCGCAATTGTCAGTTAAAGCGCCGCAGTGCCCAATCGCAAAAAGGGGCAAGGTCCAGGTCAAGGGCCATGGGCATAATGGTCCGGGTCTTAAGTGGAATTCCACCCCCAAAAAAAGGCATTACTGTGCATTATAAAAATTTAAGAATTTTTATATTTTTTTACTCACCTCTTTTCAGTTTTTTTTCCTTTTTTTTTTTAAAAGTGTATTTTTGTGCGTGAACTCGAGAGAGAGGAGCCAGACTGCAGGAGTTGGGAGTAGGCAGACCCTCCCCCCAGAGGCAATCGCCATCCTTCTCCATGCCCCTGGTGGCAATGGCGGGTGTGAAGGGGGGCCTCCCACTCACCCCGCCCTACCTGCTCCTCTTGGGAGCCCAACTGGGGCCCAACGGGACCCCAATGGGGCAGAGGGACTCCCCCTATGAGGGAGTGAGGGGGCCTAGCCCACCCAGCCAGCCCCGTAGGTCCTTTGCCTCTCTTTATTTTAGGAGACCGCATGGCCAAAGTGCGTGTGTTTTAAACCAATTTCGTGTGCGTGCAAGTGTGGTGGTTTTTGTGGGGGGGGGGGGTGGGCGTACTAAGCACAGGCGTACCTTGCATAGCACACCCACCGGGAGCCGGGCTGAGACCACCAAACTCAATTCACATGTAGCCGAGACCGGGATCCGAACCCTTGGCTGCAGAGGTGAATGGCTTGTCAGCGCAGTGCCAATCACGTTGCGCCACCGCAGCTCCCTTTTTTACTCACCTCTTTTTTTTTTTCAAATATTAATTTTATTTGTGTTTTTCAACAAAGAAATACAGAAAGTAACATAACAACATGACATCACAACCGTGTCCTCACCAGCCCCCGTCATATACACGTATGTTTTGCATAGAGTTTCACATTCCTACTATCTGGAGCAGCAGGTAGACTGACGCCCTATACCTGTGTTGTGCCTGGGCACCGCCCACAGGTCAACCCTGGATAATTCCGCTCCAACAACCCAGCCCCTGCTATATCAGCTGGTGGAAACCCTCTCTGGACTAGGTGAGGTAATTTCGTAACCGAATGGTTGTATCTCTAATGCCCGTTCGGGCTCTACGCCCTTAATAAAGCAAGAAAGACAGAAGAGAGAAGAGAGACAAGGAGGAAGAAAACAAGACCATAATCGAGGGAGTCACAGATAAATATAAAACGGAGTAAAGGAAGTATTAAGAGAAAGAAGGAACCAGGAGTATGTATGGGGAGGAGCAAAGTAGAGACTGGAACCAAACCAAGTAGGTCTAGTAAGATAGGAAAATGAAAAGATTAGATTAGATTAATTGAGAGGGTAAAGACATGGGGAGGGGGAAAGAAAGGGAAGTGGGGGGGAGAGGGGGGGGGGGGAGTATATTCGGCGCGGGGGCGATGGATCTAAGAGTTCAACAGGGATTGTCCCTCATCTGAGAATATGTATAAGTTCCACAGCATCCACGCATTAGAGTGTTTTTCCCGCATATTCTGGGCCGTAAGCACAAGATCTTCCAGGTTCTTAATTTCCTCTACTTTACGCAGCCACAGCCCAACAGATGGGGGCGTGGTTTGTTTCCAGGTAGCCGGTATGCAGGATTTGGCAGCATTCACCAAATGCCTCACAATGGATTTTTTGTACGATCGTACCGGAACCGTGGAAGCGTGAAGCAGGAAGAAAGCTGGGTCTTTAGGGATTGCGTGTTCTGTGAATTTTTGTATGGTCACCTCCACTGCCGTCCAGAAGGGGAGCAGCAGCGGGCACGACCAAAAGACATGGAGTAAAGTTCCCTCTTCTTTCAGGCAGCGCCAACATGTGTCAGGGGTGGTAGGGAAAATTTTATGTAGGAGTTGGGGTGTATAGTACCACCTGGTTAGAATCTTGTAGTTAGTTTCTTGGATTCTTGTGCAGATGGACGACTTTAGGGAAAATTGTAGAATGTTCTTCGTCTGGGTGGCTGTGAAAGTCTGTCCCAAGTCCTGTCCCCATGCGTCCAAGAATCCCAGGTCTGGTTGTGTCGGCGGGGTATTCAGCAGGGAGTATGTCTTTGATAACACCTGAGTAAGCACCCCGTCTTCCCTACAGTAGTCTTCATACGTCGTCAGGTCCCGGGTGAATTGTCTGGGGTCTGGTAGTGAGTGTATAAAGTGGTGCAGCCTAATTGCCTTCCAGAACGGTAGTTGGAAGCCTCCCGTAGCACTCGTTAGGCTGTCGATTGAAGCCCATCGGCCCCCGATCACAAAGTGTAGGGCGCAATCTTTACCCATCACTGCCAGTTCGCTGTAGTCTGATGGGCGCAGTCCCGGTGGAAACGCCGGGTTGCCGAGAATAGGGAAGAGTGGAGACGTTTTAGACGTCAGAGTGGCCGCGTCCGCTACCACCGAGCCTACTCGCAGCGTTGCGCCTATGGTGGGATGTTTTTTCATATCTAACGGGAGTTGGCTGTGACACCACACTGCCCTCCCCAATGGGACTTGGGCCTGGTTTTGTTCTATCTGTGTCCAAAGTTTGAGGTGACCGTGCCTGTTCCAGTCAATGATCCTCCCTAGATGCACTGCTTGATAATAATGTTGGACGTCTGGTAGGGCCAGGCCTCCACATTGTTTTGGGAGGGTCAGGTACCGCATGCGTAACCGCGGTTTCCTGTGAGCCCACACAAATTTGGTGAAAAGGGACTGTACTTGTTTAAAGTACGAGGCCGGTAGCCCTATCGGTAGGGCCTGAAACAGGAATAGAAATTTCGGGAGGATGCACATCTTGAGGAGATTGCATCTCCCAAACCAGGAGTGGAGTCCTTTGTTCCACTCCTCGAGCAGTTTTCTGGCTTTAGTCAGCATCGGAGGGAAGTTAAGTTCAAATGTGCGTGACAAGTCGCTTGGGATACATGTCCCCAGGTAATTGAGATGGCTATCCGACCACTTGAACTTAAACTGAGACATCAAAGAAGCCAGGGCCTTAGGGGTCAGGTTCACTCCCATGGCTGTTGATTTGTCAAAGTTAATTTTTAGATTGGACATCACCCCATATTGTTTAAATTCCCTGACCAGGTTCGGCAGTGACACCACAGGGTTGGAGAGGGAAAACAAGAGGTCGTCCGCATATGCCGAGATCTTGTGATGGCCCTGTCCTATCTTAATACCCGCTATGTCTGGGTTCTGCCGAATCGTGCCAAGGAATGGTTCTAACGCCAGAGCAAAGAGGAGGGGGGACAACGGGCATCCCTGCCTAGTGCCGTTGGAAATAGTCAAGGGTTCTGAGAGGACACCATTCGCCTTGACCTGGGCTGTTGGTTCAGAGTATATCGCAGAGATCCAGTGCAGCATCTTGCTGCCCAATCCAATATGCCTGAGGACGGAAAACATAAAGTCCCAGCTCACCCTATCAAAGGCTTTCTCAGCGTCAGTGCTGAGGAAAACGCAGGGAATCTTGAGCTGCGTGGCCCTGTGGATTAGGTTTAGTACTTTGGTGGTGTTGTCCCTGGCCTCCCTGGACGGGACAAAACCCACCTGGTCTAAATGTATGATCTCAGTCATGTGTTGGGACAGCCTGTTCGCTAAAACTTTAGTGAAACATTTAAGGTCTACATTCAGGAGAGATATAGGCCTGTAACTGCCGCAGGCGGCAGGATCTTTTCCTTCTTTAGGAATGAGGGAGATGTGGGCCCTCAGGGTATCCCTCTGAAAGTGGCCTCCATCTGCCAGTTTGTTGAACAGTCTGACCATGCATGGGCCCAGCACCGGCAGAAGAGTTTGATAATATTGTAGTGTGAAGCCGTCCGGGCCCGGTGCTTTGCCCGGTTTCATACCCTTAATGGCACACTGTAGTTCTGCCAACGTGATGGGCTCATCCAAGGCCGCCCCCACCTCCTCGGGTAGCTTCGGGATATCCGAATTAATCAGGTAGTCTCTGACATCTGTGGCCCTGGTATGTTGTTTCGGGAGGTTGTACAGGGAGGAGTAAAAGCTATGAAATTCCCCTGCGATACGGGTGGGCATGGCCTGTTTTTCCCCCGACGAGGAAATAATATGGGGTATATATGCCTGGCGCCTCTGCTGCTTGACCGCATTTGCCAGTAGCTTTCCGCATTTGTTCCCCGACTCATAGGATAACTTCCTACAAATTTGGAGAGCTGCTTTGGCTTTATATCTCAGTATGTCTACAGTTTGTCGTCTAACAGTCAGGAGTTCTGTTTCTATAAGGGGGGTCGGGTTGTGTTTGTGCTTTGCCTCTAGGTCACGGATCTTGTCCAGCAGTCTCAGGAGTTGTTCTTCTCGTTCCCTCTTGATGTGTACACCATGTTTGATTAAGACTCCCCTTATTACCGATTTGTGCGCCTCCCACAGTATGCCCGGGTCGCAGTTCTCAACATCGTTAGTACTAAAATAATGGGTCAGTTCGGTCGTCACCTCAGTCAACACGGTAGCGTCCTGAAGCAGGCTTTTGTTTAATCTCCAGAAACGTGTGCGGGGCGATGTGGCTTGCGAAAGGGAGTAACGCAGAGTTATGGGCGCGTGGTCCGACCAAGTGATATTACCTATCACGGGATCATGTGCCGCCTCTAGGTTGCGGTGTGGTATCAGGAAATAGTCGATCCGCGAGTATGTTTTGTGTGGGGGTGAAAAGAATGTATAGTCTCTCTCTCCCGAGTGGAGGAGTCTCCATATGTCTATCAGCTGTGCCTTGTGGAGGTCTTTAGCAATGTTCCTCTGTATCCTGGGTCTCACAGAGGAGGTGCCGGACGACGTGTCCACTGGTGGAACCAACGGAACGTTGAAGTCCCCTCCCAGAATCAACTGGCCTTCCGTAAACTCCAGCAGTTTGGACAGTGTGTTGCGCACAAACACATCTTGTCCATCATTTGGTGCGTAGACCGTGGCTAACGTCACCAACACCTCCCCTATCAGCCCCTTGAGGAATACGTAACGGCCCTCTGGGTCAATCTTAGAGTCAAGAGAGCAAGATTAGCTCAGAAAACAGTACGGTGAATAAAGAGTGATCACCGTGATCCTATTTACAATTGATTGTTAAAACTCAATCAACTGCAGTGCAAAACGTTGCACATAAGCACCTTCCGGGTAGTCCCGGGTATGGTGCCTCTAACTAGTGGGGAGGAGGTTAGACTACGACCGGGGTAGAGCCCCCGTCTCCGCCCGACCCCCTCCAGCCCTAAGATATAATTGTGCATGTACTCAGGCATCAATGTAAAATTGTACAAGCAGTAAGGCATAGACATGAAACATAATACAAAACAATTTCAGTGGCAAACAACAGAACATTCACATTTCTAGTGAGAAACCTGCACACCCCCCCTTTGCAGCCAATGTCCTCTAGCTCCCAGCAACAAGGCCCTCAGAACTGTGGGCTCCATCTCCCACGACATTATACACAGGCCCCAGCACTCTTTGCCATGACCCCCCAGGCCGGCTCCCCCCGCCCCCGGGTCACCTGCAAGATCTCCCCTATAGTGTAAACCTTCCCCCTGTATCCCAGCATACTAGCCAACGGCCTATTTAGGTTCCCCTACTGCCAGACAGGATCCCCTGTCTCAAAACGTATTGCCCTCAGTACAGCAGTTCATGAGGAGTAACCTTTCTCAGCAAACAGGTTTTCCACTGTCTCCAATATTCCAAGGGTCGGTCCTGCGGGGTTCCAAGTATGCAGGTGTGCAACCCAGTGTTTCTTATATCTGGCTCATGCCAGGAGGTCTCAGTGTAGGCTATGTAAGGGATATGCAAAGGGGCAGGGGGGTACAGGCATGAGTTTCGTGTGAGTCTCGGGTGGAAGTAGCTAGTGGACTAGCCCCTCATCGGGGCGCAGGGGGGGGGGGTATATCCGTGGGTCAAAGTAAGAGCCAGGTGCCCACCCTCCACCCCAACAAACAGGCCCTCCCGCGTGCTCAGTCCCGGATATCCCAGAATAGTCAGGAAACCCAACAGCCTCACTCGCGATCATCGGGTGGGGGGGGGGGGACAAGGTGTAAGTCAATTCCATGTGGGGGACAATCTCACGCTGATCCAAAAACAATGAGAGCAAGATCATAGGCAGTAATTACTCGGTAGATGGCTCTAAGGGTAGTGAGTGTGCATGTGTGGTCTCACCATAGCTGTCTTCGTCACTAGGTTTCCCTGGAGTCCTCCGGGGGTGCGACACGCGGTCTCTGTCTACTTCTCTGCGGCCGTGAGGATCGGGACCTCCTCTGGCTTGGACCGCCTGGTCTGGAGGGGAAGCTTGGGAGAGTCTGCAGCCAATCCGCGACATTAATAGGATCCGCATCCATGAAGGCAAACAACGCGGCCAGCTCCGAGGGAGCACGCAGGGTGAAGGACTGCATCTGCTTCTTGAAAGCCACTGCAATAGGGAAACTCCACCGGTAGGTGATGCCAGAGTGCCGGGCAATTTCCAGCACAGGCTTCAGTATGGCTCTCCTCTGTAAGGTGGCCCGGGATAAATCCGGCAGGATTTGAATAACAGCCCCATCAAAGTCAGTGTCTCTCATTTCCCATGCCTTCCGTAGGATAAGTTCCTTGTGTGCATAGTGATGGACTTTGCAGATCACATCCCTAGGCCGAGCCGGGTCTGTGGGTTTAGGCCCCAGGGCCCTGTGGATCCGATCAAAAGTCACACTCGGAGGGAGAGTGTCCCCCACCACATTTCTGAATATGTCCATGACCGTTGCCCCTAGATCCTCTGACCCCGTGGCTTCAGGCAGACCCCTCACCCTCAAATTGTTCCTCCTGCTGCGGTCCTCGGCCTCTTCCAGGCGCAGCTGCTGGGACAGAATGGTAGCTGCCTGTGTCACCTGCACTTCCTCCACCCGTCGCAGCCTCACCTCCAGAGCTGACACCGCGGTCTCCCCCGTTTCCACCCTCTCCGTCAGCGATGTGATCTCCCCACGGACCTCTGTGATGTCTGTGTGGTGGGCCGCCTCCAGCCTGCTGACCATCAGCTCAAAGTCGGCTCTCGTAGGCAGGGCCTGCAGCAGGGCCCTCAATTCCGCGTCCGCTCGAAGCGTCAGCGGCTGGAGAAGCGGTTGCGCCGGATCCAATGGGTCCGGTAGGAACGCCACCGGTGTTCCGGGGTCTCCCTCTGCCATGTAGGAGGCCATGGGTGTTGATTGTGAGGTGTGTGGAGGGGAACTCACGTGTGTACTTTGCCTCGCGGCGCCCGCCATCTTGGGGATAGGAGAAGCTGCCTGGATGCCGTGAAAGTAACGGTGTATTTCGCCGCTGATCCGGGCTCCAGGGGTCTGGGATTTCTTCTGCGTGCCTCTCCGCTTCCCTGCCGAGTACATGCCGTGTTTTTTAGCTCGTGATGGCTGAAGATAGGGCTAGTTAGGCCGGGACGGACCGGGAGCTCCACAGGTACACGTCCTTACACGGCCATGTCCAGACCACGCCCCCCTTACTCACCTCTTAATGCCTGTTGCTATGCGGTCCCTTGAAATCTTCCTACTTCCTGTCCACGGCTCCTTACGTCACTTCCACCGGCGCATCCGCTCGCTACTGCTCCTGGGAGATGTGTGTCATCATTTCCCAGGAGTCCGTGGGCAGCGCCAAGGGCTTCGTTGCCATCACAACAGGGCGGGCACTTCTGCCACCGCCCGTTGTGTTGGTAACCTGATTAGTTGGCCGAACATGACAGGGCGGGCATTATTCGACAGGGGGCATTTCTCGCCAGAACAACGGCGCTGCGAATATGAAGGGGTCCTAAGTGGTTAAGGCCCCTTTCACATTGAAGCGCTGCTATACCGCATGAAAAATCATGCCCTGTAGTGTTCAATGTGAAAGCCCGAAGGCTTTCACACTGAAGCGGTGCGCTAGCAGGAGCGCTCCAAAAGTCCTGCTAGCCGCATCTTTACCGCATCTTTACTAAAGTATAGGAGCGGTGTGTTCACCGCTCCTATACCGCGCCTTCCCATTGAAATCAATGGGAAACCACGGTAATAGTGCGATAATACCGCCCGCAACGCTTTTTCGGCCACTAGCGGGGGTTAAAACTTTACCGCTAGCGCCCGAATATCACGGTAAATACGACGGTATAGCGGCGCTACAAAAAGCGCGGCTATACCGTCACCGCGGCTCCACGCCTCAATGTGAAAGAGGTCTAAATACCATCAAAAGAAAGCTCTATTTGTGTGAAAACAATTATAATAATTTCATTCGGGTACAGTGTAGCATGAGGAATTGTCATTCAAAATTGGCCAGGGCAGGAAGGGGGTGAAAGTGTCCAGTAGGCAAGTGGTTAAACAACTCACTGCCGTGGACTTTCATGACGACCCCGTGGCCTTCCTGTTGTCCAAAATGCCCATCAAGAAAGATAAGGTCTTCCTCACCATTCAGCTCCTGGATGTGGCCAAGGCTTGCATCTCACTCCATTGGAAGGAAGTTAACCCCCCTCCCCCACCCTTTGTCTTTGGTTTTCCAAGGTAAACAAACTTAGGGACTTGGAGGACCTCACAGCCACTTTACACAGCAAAGAAGAGACCTTCCACCACACTTGGCGTCCATGGCAACATTTTGTCTTTACAGATGCCTATTTGGCTAGGGTGACGGGGAAAGTCCCCAGATTGAGGACACCAAGGTGTGACCAAGGCTGTCCCTGGATTTTATTTTAAAAATCTGGTCACCCCACTCCACTCACACGGACGGTTTTCCTGATGGGAAAACTGCAAAGAGAGCTTTTGGCCGGGAATTTCCGGCCGTGTGTATCCTCCCTCGCAGTTTTTCCGATGGGAAAACTGCCAAAAACTGCCGGGAAAAGCTGCGATGGAGCATACGCACGGCCGGGATTCCCAACCAAAGCTCCATCGCAGTATTCCCGTCAGGAAAACCTCTCGTGTGTGTGTGGGGGAAAAACTTACCGAGCCGGGTCTCGGCTTTCCCCTCGGGATTTCCGACGGGAACTTTTCCCGCACATGTGTACGGGGCACCAGTCAGGCTTTTTCTTTTCTGCTCCCCGTGAGAGGATGCATGATTTTCTTTGCTTTTTCTTCTGCTCATTCCCCTATTATTCCTTAACTTTGTCCCCCCCTTTTTTTTTTACCCCCCCCCCATTCTCTGCACATTTTATATTGATGTTGCAGTACTCATGTGTGCAATTTATTTTTAGGTCTCATTCCTAACACCGCTATAAATGGTGGACAACGCGCCCCTTGCTGCCCTATAGTCTGTAGTGATCTGGAAAGCCTCAACCCACCTTAGTGATTGTCCCAACCCTTTGTATCTTCCAGTAATTCCCACCACCATCTCCACATAACTTTGTCTGTGATGTTCCCAATCAGGGCCGCTGATAGGCCAGTACAACTGGCCCTGTTGTACTGGGCCCGGCCAGCAGGGGGGCCCGGGCAACTTGAACAGATAGCTAATTAATGTCCAACACCCACATCCTCCTCCGTTTTACTTTTTACATTTTTTCTTTTGTGATATAGCACTGTAACCTCAATGTGTTTGTAGGTGGCAGCAGGGGGTGGGACAATTTCTTCTATTTCTGGCATGGAAGAATGTCTCTTCATTTCAAGGCAGGGTCTGGGGAGGGGCCAGGTGTGGGGCTGAAAGAGGGACCAGGGGTGGAGCCGTAGGGGGCCCCGTCAGGTAGGCTGTACGGGGGCCCCATGATTTCTATCAGCGGCCCTGTTCCCAATGAACCATTACTTTGTTTCTGCCTTGTTATGCCCCTTCATACTGGTTATGACAATATTTCTTCATTATTTGTATGATATTGCACCCACTTGTAATGTTATTCAGTGAACCTCCCAAGATGGTACTTACCTTCTGTGTGCATGTTAATTGTACAATACCGGAAGTGAGAGGAAATCCCGATGTGTCACCCGGACTAGTGTCCCCATTGGAAGATTTTACCTCTGTCTGTTCTGGTGTCAACCCAAAATTTGGGATTTTGTTTTACTTTTACTTTTGGTGAGAAAGAGAGAGAGAGAGAGAGAGAGAGAGAGAGAGAGAGAGAGAGAGAGAGAGAGAGAGAGATGGAGAGAAGAGATTGAGGAGAGAGAGAAACAGAGAGAAGATAGAGACACAAGGGAGAGAGAAGAGAGAGAGAGAGAGAGAGAGAGAGGAGACAGAAAATAGAGAAGAAAGAGAGAGGAGACAGAAGATAGAGAAGAGAGAGAGGGAGGAGACAGAAGATAGAAAAGAGAGAGAGAGATGAGACAGAAGATCGAGAAGAGAGAGAGAGAGAGGAGTCAGAAGAAAGAGAGAGAGAGAGAGAGAAAGGAGTCAGAAGATAGAGAAGAGAGAGAGAGAGGAGTGAGAAGAAAGAGAGAGAGAGAGAGATGAGACATAAGTTAAAAAAGACAGAAGATAGAGAAGAGAGAGAGAGAGGAGTCAGAAGAAAGAGAGAGAGAGAAGAGGAGACATAAGTTAGAGAAGAGAGAGAGACAGAAGATAAAGAACAGAGGGAGAGACAGAAGAGAGAGGGAGAGGGGGACAGAGAGAAGAGAATGAGAGACAGAGAGATGCAAGAGAGAGGAGACAGGAAATAGAGAAGAGAGAGGAGCAAGACAGAGAGAAAATAGAGAGAGAGGGAGAAGAGACAGAAGATAGAGGAGGGAGAGAGAGAGAAACAGAGAGAAGATAGAGACAAGAGGGAGAGAGAGAGGCAGAGAGAGGAGAGAGACAGAGAGAAGATAGGGAGGTTGGGAGAGAAACAGAGAAAGGGGATAGAGAGATAGAAGAGAGAGAGAGAGACAGAGAGAGGGGGAGGAGGAGAGGGACAGAGAAAAAGGATAGATAGACAGAGAGAAGATAGAGGGAGGGGGAGAAGAGAGAGGGGATACAGAAGAGGAGATAGGGAGATAGAGGGGGGGGGGGGCAGAAAGAAAGAAAAGAGAAACAGAGAGAAGTTAGAGAGGAGACAAAAGTTAGAGAAGAGAGGGAGAGAGACAAAGAGAAGATAGAGACAAGAGGGGGAGAGAGATAGATAGATAGATAGATAGATAGATAGATAGATAGATAGATAGATAGATAGATAGATAGACAGAGAGGGTGGGAGAGAGACAGAGAAAGGTGATAGAGGGATAGAGAAGAAATCGAGGGAGAAGAGAGAGGGGGGTACAGAAGATAGAAAAGAGAGGGAGAGAGAAGAGAGAGCGAGAGAGAGAGAGAGAGAGAGAGAGAGAGGGAGGAGGAGAGGGACAGAGAGACAGAAAGAAGATAGAGGAAGAGGGAGAAGAGAGAGTGGAGACAGAAGAGAGAGGGAGATATAAGGAGGGACAGAGAGAAGGGAAAGATAGACAGATATAAGTTAGAGAGGAGACAAAAGACAGAGAAGAGAGAGGGGAGACTGAAAATAGAGAAGAGAAAGTGAAAGAGGAGACAGAATATAGAGAAGAGAAAGAGAGAGAGAAGGGAGACAGAAGATAGAGAAGAGAAAGAGAGAGGAAACAAGAGATAGAGAGGAGAGAGAGAGGAGAGACAGAACATAGAGAAGAGAGAGAGGAGACAGAAGAGAGAGGAGAGACAGAAGATAGAGAAGAGAGAGAGGAGACAGAAGACAGAGGAGAGAGAGAGAGGAGACAGAAGATAGAGAAGAGAGAGGAGCAAGACAGAGAGAAAATAGAGAGAGAGGGAGAAGAGACAGAAGATAGAGGAGGGAGAGAGAGAGAGAAACAGAGAGAAGATAGAGACAAGAGGGAGAGGGAGAGGCAGAGAGAGGAGAGAGGCAGAGATAAGATAGGGAGAGAAACAGAGAAAAGGGATAGAGAGATAGAGAAGAGAGAGGGGATGCAGAAGATAGAGAAGAGAGAGAGAGAGAGAGAGAGAGGGGGGAGGAGGAGAGGGACAGAGAAAAAGGATAGATAGACAGAGAGAAGATAGAGGGAGGGGGAGAAGAGAGAGGGGATACAGAAGAGGAGATAGGGAGATAGAGGGGGGGGGGGCAGAAATAAATAAAAGAGAAACAGAGAGAAGTTAGAGAGGAGACAAAAGATAGAGAAGAGAGGGAGAGAGACAAGAGGGGGAGATATAGATGCAGTACTCATGTGTGCAATTTATTTTTAGGTCTCATTCCTAACACCGCTATAAATGGTGGACAACGCGCCCCTTGCTGCCCTATAGTCTGTAGTGATCTGGAAAGCCTCAACCCACCTTAGTGATTGTCCCAACCCTTTGTATCTTCCAGTAATTCCCACCACCATCTCCACATAACTTTGTCTGTGATGTTCCCAATCAGGGCCGCTGATAGGCCAGTACAACTGGCCCTGTTGTACTGGGCCCGGCCAGCAAGGGGGCCCGGGCAACTTGAACAGATAGCTAATTAATGTCCAACACCCACATCCTCCTCCGTTTTACTTTTTAAATTTTTTCTTTTGTGATATAGCACTGTAACCTCAATGTGTTTGTAGGTGGCGGCAGGGGGTGGGACAATTTCTTCTATTTCTGGCATGGAAGAATGTCTCTTCATTTCAAGGCAGGGTCTGGGGAGGGGCCAGGTGTGGGGCTGAAAGAGGGACCAGGGGTGGAACCGTAGGGGGCCCGTCAGGTAGGCTGTACGGGGGGCCCATGATTTCTATCAGTGGCCCTGTTCCCAATGAACCATTACTTTGTTTCTGCCTTGTTATGCCCCTTCATACTGGTTATGACAATATTTCTTCATTATTTGTATGATATTGCACCCACTTGTAATGTTATTCAGTGAACCTCCCAAGATGGTACTTACCTTCTGTGTGCATGTTAATTGTACAATACCGGAAGTGAGAGGAAATCCCGATGTGTCACCCGGACTAGTGTCCCCATTGGAAGATTTTACCTCTGTCTGTTCTGGTGTCAACCCAAAATTTGGGATTTTGTTTTACTTTTACTTTTGGTGATGACAGTAAACAGGATGAATAGAGAGGAGGAGAGAGAGAGAGAGAGAGAGAGAGAGAGAGAGAGAGAGAGAGAGAGAGAGAGAGATGGAGAGAAGAGATTGAGGAGAGAGAGAAACAGAGAGAAGATAGAGACACAAGGGAGAGAGAAGAGAGAGAGAGAGAGGAGACAGAAAATAGAGAAGAAAGAGAGAGGAGACAGAAGATAGAGAAGAGAGAGAGGGAGGAGACAGAAGATAGAGAAGAGAGAGAGAGATGAGACAGAAGATAGAGAAGAGAGAGAGAGAGGAGTCAGAAGAAAGAGAGAGAGAGAGAGGAGTCAGAAGATAGAGAAGAGAGAGAGAGAGGAGTGAGAAGAGAGAGAGAGAGAGAGAGAGAGAGAGAGAGAGATGAGACATAAGTTAAAAAAGACAGAAGATAGAGAAGAGAGAGAGAGAGGAGTCAGAAGAAAGAGAGAGAGAGAGAAGAGAGAGAGAGAGGAGTCAGAAGAAAGAGAGAGAGAGAGAGAGAAAGAGGAGACATAAGTTAGAGAAGAGAGAGGGAGACAGAAGATAAAGAACAGAGGGAGAGACAGAAGAGAGAGGGAGAGGGGGACAGAGAGAAGAGAATGAGAGACAGAGAGATGCAAGAGAGAGGAGACAGGAAATAGAGAAGAGAGAGGAGCAAGACAGAGAGAAAATAGAGAGAGAGGGAGAGAAACAGAGAAAGGGGATAGAGAGATAGAGAAGAGAGAGGGGATACAGAAGATAGAGAAGGGAGAGAGAGATAGATAGATAGATAGCTAGATAGATAGAAAGAGAGACAGAGAGGGTGGGAGAGAGACAGAGAAAGGTGATAGTGGGATAGAGAAGAAATCGAGGGAGAAGAGAGAGGGGGAGACAGAAGATAGAAAAGAGAGGGAGAGAGAAGAGAGAGAGAGAGAGAGAGACAGATAGAGAGGGGGAGGAGGAGAGGGACAGATAGAGAGACAGACAGAAGATAGAGGAAGAGGGAGAAGAGAGAGTGGAGACAGAAGAGAGAGGGAGATATAAGGAGGGACAGAGAGAAGGGAAAGATAGACAGATATAAGTTAGAGAGGAGACAAAAGACAGAGTAGAGAGAGGGGAGACAGAAGATAGAGAAGAGAAAGAGAAAGAGGAGACAGAAGATAGAGAAGAGAAAGAGAGAGAAGGGAGACAGAAGATAGAGAAGAGAAAGAGAGAGGAAACAGGAGATAGAGAGGAGAGAGAGAGGAGAGACAGAACATAGAGAAGAGAGAGAGGAGACAGAAGAGAGAGGAGAGACAGAAGATAGAGAAGAGAGGGAGAGGAGACAGAAGATAGAGAAGAGAGAGAGAGGAGACAGAAGATAGAGAAGAGAGAGAGAAGAGACAGAAGATAGAGAAGAGAGAGAGGAGACAGAAGACAGAGGAGAGAGAGAGAGGAGACAGAAGATAGAGAAGAGAGAGAGGAGACAGAAGAAAGAGAGAGAGGGAGAGATGAGACAGAAGAAAGAGAAGAAAGAGCAGACAGGAGATAGAGAGGAGAGAAAGAGGGAGATAGAAGATAGAGAAGAGAGGAGACAGGAGATAGGAGATAGAGGAGAGACAGAAGATAGAGAAAAGAGAGAGAGAGAGGAGAGACAGAAGATAGAGAAGAAATAGAGGAGACAGAAGATAGAGAAGAGATGGAGAGAGACAAAGAGAGAAGTGTCATGGACCATGAAATACTGAAATCCTAATTCATGTATTACAGGAGATTTTATTCTGAACCCCAGCCAGGTCAACAGACTCATAAGAGATACTCATTGTCCATTGTGTGATAACCCTATCTAAAGTCTTTTGATTATCAGGTGTGAATGTCTTCTGCCCTGTCTCAATTCTCCAGACAGTTCCATTGTTCTGTGGCTGGCTATTGTGTACATTGATTGCCCCCCTGGGGCTTGTGTCTGAATACACATAGCAGTCTTTCCATTCAAAGCTTTCTGACCAATCTCTGCTGTGTCATTTTCAAGTCCTCATTTGCATGGAAGGTGGACCTGAGGGGGAACTGATGGGACTGTAAAAAGGACCAATAAGAATGCGGTTGTTGGGGGCGGGATGTTCCAAATCCTGTATAAAAGTGTGCTGTGTACTTTCAATAAAATCTGTCCTGTTTACATTCAGCATTGAGCCTTGGCTCATGTATGGATTTTTCGGCGATTCCAGGGATATTCCTACTCATGGAATATTGGGTGATTTCTTTTATGGAAGAAGAAGGGAATGCTTGACGGGGATATGTTCGACTACCATCACAACTGGTTGGCAGCAGCGGGATTTTCCCTTCTACTTTCCTTTACACCAGGATTCCAAGCAGACACTGGGAACAGTGAATAGAAGACTGGTACACCCGGCTTAAAAGAAATACACTGAAAGAACTACTGGAAGTTTGTGGAAGGATTGCTAGCAACAAAACCGAGCGTGTCATCATAGCAGAATGAATGGAGCTAGACCAGGAGAACTCGGTTGCAGAAACGCCAGCAGTACAAGAGATGGAGGAACCAGTGATTCAGGAGGAGGAATCGCCAGCCAACAAGCTAATAAGAGAGAAATTAGCATGGTTCGGTCCGAACCCAACGGTGGATGTGCTGAAAGTGGTGACCCTGGTAGCGGAGGAGGCTAAACAAATAAGTGACGCAGAGCTACAGTTAAAACTGGCAGCAGTCCAACAAGTAGCCACACATTCTCCAAACAGTGAGTACAGCACAGCAGCACCAATTAAAGAGATAGGAGAGGTGCAGACACCAGTCTCCATGTAAGAGGAATTCCAAAAGAGGTTACAAGAGATGCGTATACAGCATAGAGGACCCGTATCAGAGGAGGTCCTGCTGGGATGGGCGGATGTGATTCGGTGCCAACTCTGGAAGGAAGCGCTAGCTCTGGAGCAGCAACACCAAGGAGAGGTCCTGCCCTACATCTATGCAAGGTACTGGCCGCAGTATGACGTACGAATGCCGTTGTTGGGGGAACAACCGAAGCAGGAGTGGATAGCAGAATTAAACAGGCTGATCCGGGCAGAGATGCAGCTGGATGAGAGCTACAGAGCCCTCCGGTGGTATGTAGCCCAAGAGTGCCCGTGGTCAGCGGATGACAGCCCCACAGAAGGCTATGACTATGATGGCCTGGGATTGTTGTATTGGAGGATGTCCAGTGATCACAACTTTGGGGATGATCGGGAGTGGCGCTTGGAGGACATAATGGAGCACAGAGAGAAAAAATTGAATATCTCGGAAGCGCACTGGCTACAGGAAGATTTGGAATTTCTGGCCGCTCGGGAATGGGACCTGGAGATCGCCTACAAACAGCTGCTAGACTCTGCTCAGCGCCAGGGCCGGGCTCCCTTTGCCTGGGATTATCAGGAAATACCAGTGGACAATGCTGAAATCCTGGCTGAAGAATCGTCCATGTGGCAGGGTAACAGTGTGCTTTGCCAACCTGCCCCTGCAGCTATGGACCAGGAGGTTATATGGCGGATGCAGCAAGTGCCGACTGACCTTGATGATCCCGTTTCTGCATGGGATGATCTTGAATGGAGGAATGTGCCTGTCTAGCAGTATGCCAGTGAATCAGCAGTGGAAAATCTGGAGATTGCCATTACCAAAGCTGAAGTTCTGACCGCAGGGCCGAGCTCTGCTAACCTCTGCTCAGTACCTATAGCATCTTCTGGGTTCCATGGACAGGAGATGGTGAACCCCTATCCCCAGACACCAGAGACAGGGGATTTGATAGATTTTTCTGCTGAGGAAAAACAACCTCATGGGCCTCCAGCAGAAGAGCTGGTATCAGGGCCAAACTTCACTGTGCTCTGCCCAGCACCAATATTTGTGGAGTTACAAGGAACTTTCCCAGCTAAAGCTCTGATCACCGGACAGAGGGTTCAAGACCTCTGCCCCACCCCTGTGGCAGTTTCGGAGGCTCAGGGTGAGAAGATGGCGATCACTCCCCAGCCACAGATTACAGAATGTATGGACTGTTCAGAGGATGCTATGGATTATGCACCCCCAGCAGAAGTGCTGGCAACAGGGCAGAGTGCCAGCCATCTCTGCCCAGCAGCGGGACCAACTGTGGAGTTCCAGGGAGCCGGGGCAGTTGGCCCCCCTCCCCAGCCACCAGCTGAATCACTGGCAGCAGGACAGGATGCTACTGGCGGCTGCACCTCACTACAGCTTGAGTGGATATCGGTGGATGGGACTGTGGTCTCCACTCACAGCAACCCAGTGGAAGAGCTGGCAACAGAGCAGAGTGCCCCGGGCCTCTGCTTTCACCTAACAGAAGAAGGGGTTCCTGGGGTAGTGGATGGGACTTCAGTCTCCACTAGCACAACCCCAGAAAATGGTACAGGACTGAAACAGGAGGATGTCGGCTTTGCTTTGCAAGCACTGGGGGATTTTCACCTCACACCAGTGGATGGGACTTCAGTCTCCACTGGTATACCACATAAATGGTGGCCAGTTGGCCCAGATCCCCAACAGCATGATGGACTGAGCCCAGCCACCCTGTCTCTCCCCAGCGGCAGACGTGTTCCCTGAGAGAGGCAGAGGATGGCGGGGTGAGTAATGCTCGGTTTGGGGCAAGTGATTTGGGGTACTGTATGGATACCGGCATTGGGGGACTAGAACTACTGACTAAATTCAGAGACAACCAATCTGGTGTCTCCTACTGGGTTAATCCCCTGCCAAAAGTGGAGATGTGTGGCAGGCCTAGCCGGGACAGGGGGTTTTGGAGAGGACTGAATGCGAGCCTCTTGCCATCCGATTATGGGCCAGGGCCTCAAACCAGGAAGGCGGATGGGTTATCCTGGCAGACAGTCCTGGAACCTTAAGACTACTTGCCCAACATCCTCGAGTGACCCGTTTGGGTCCCACTGTGGATGTTGAACTATTTGCCAGGGGGGAGTAATGTCATGGACCATGAAATACTGAAATCCTAATTCATGTATTACAGGAGATTTTATTCTGAACCCCAGCCAGGTCAACAGACTCATAAGAGATACTCATTGTCCATTGTGTGATAACCCTATCTAAAGTATTTTGATTATCAGGTGTGACTGTCTTCTGCCCTGTCTCAATTCTCCAGACAGTTCCATTGTTCTGTGGCTGGCTATTGTGTACATTGATTGCCCCCCTGGGGCTTGTGTCTGAATACACATAGCAGTCTTTCCATTCAAAGCTTTCTGACCAATCTCTGCTGTGTCATTTTCAAGTCCTCATTTGCATGGAAGGTGGACCTGAGGGGGAACTGATGGGACTGTAAAAAGGACCAATAAGAATGCGGTTGTTGGGGGCGGGATGTTCCAAATCCTGTATAAAAGTGTGCTGTGTACTTTCAATAAAGTGTGTCCTGTTTACATTCAACATTAAGCCTTGGCTCATGTATGGATTATTTGGCGATTCCAGGGATATTCCTACTCATGGAATATTGAGTGATTTATTTTATGGAAGAAGAAGGGAATGCTTGACAGGGATATGTTCGACTACCGTCACAGGAAGATATAGGGAGAAGAGAGAGGAGACAAAATAAAGAGAGAGAGGGAGAGAGGAGACAGAAGAAAGAGAAGAGAGAGAGGAGACAGGAGAGAGAGAGAGAGAGAGGAGAGAGAAGGGAGACAGAAGATAGAGAGGAAACAGGAGATAGAGAGGAGAGAGAGGAGAGACAGAAGATAAAGAAGAGAGAGGAGACAGAAGATAGAGAAGAGAGAGGAGAGACAGTAGATAGAGAAGAGAGGGAGAGGAGACAGAAGATAGAAAAGAGAGAGAGAGAGAGAGGAGACAGAAGATAGAGAAGAGAGAAAGAGAGGAGAGACAGAAGATAGAGAAGAGAGAGAGGAGACAGAAGATAGAGAAGAGAGAGGAGACAGAAGATATAGAAGAGAGAGAGAGGAGACAGAAGATAGAGAAGAGCGAGAGAGAGAGAGAGAGAGAGAGGAGAGACAGACGATAGAGAAGAGAGAGGAGACAGAAGATAGAGAAGAGAGAGAGAAGAGACAGAAGATAAAGAAGAGAGGGAGAGGAGACAGAAGATAGAGAAGAGAGAGAGGAGACAGAAGATAGAGAAGAGAGAGAGAGGAGGACAGAAGATAGAGAAGAGAGAGAGGAGAGACAGAAGATAGAGAAGAGAGAGAGGATAGACAGAAGATAGAGAAGAGAGAGAGAAGAGACAGAAGATAGAGAAAAGAGAGAGAGAGGAGAGAGGAGAGACAGAAGATAGAGAAGAGAGAGAAGAGACAAAAGATAGAGAAGAGAGAGAGGAGACAGAGGATAGAGAGGAGAGACAGAAGATAGAGAAGTGAGAGGATAGACAGAAGATAGAGAAGAGAGAGAGAGAGGAGAGAGAGGAGAGAGAGGAGAGACAGAAGATAAAGAAGAGAGGGAGAGGAGACAGAAGATAGAGAAGAGAGAGGGAGAGGAGACAGAAGATAGAAAAGAGAGAGAGGAGACAGAAGATAGAGAAGAGAGAGAGAGAGGATAGACAGAAGATAGAGAAGAGAGAGAAGAGAGACAGAAAATAGAGAAGAGAGAGGATAGAAAAAAGATAGAGAAGAGAGAGAGAGAGGAGAGACAGAAGATAGAGAGAGAGAGGAGAGAGGAGAGACAGAAGATAGAGAAGAGACAGAAGATAGAGGAGAGAGAGAGAGGAGACAGAAGATAGAGAAGAGAGAGAGAGAGGAGACAGAGGATAGAGAAGAAAGAGGAGAGACAGAAGATAGAGAAGTGAGAGGATAGAGAGAGGAGAGAGAGGAGAGACAGAAGATAGAGAAGAGAGAGAGGAGAGACAAAATATAGAGAAGAGAGAGGATAGACAGAAGATAGAGAAGAGAGAGAGGAGAGAGGAGAGACAGAAGATAGAGAAGAGAGAGAAAAGACAGAAGATAGAGAAGAGAGAGAGAGGAGACAGAAGATAGAGAAGAGAGAGAGGAGACAGGGGATAGAGAAGAGAGAGGAGAGACAGAAGATAGAGAAGTGAGAGGATAGACAGAAGATAGAGAAGAGAGAGAGAGGAGAGAGAGGAGAGACAGAAGATAGAGAAGAGAGAGAGAGGAGAGACAGAAGATAGAGAAGAGAGAGGATAGACAGAAGATAGAGAAGAGAGAGAGAGAGGAGAGAGAGGAGAGACAGAAGATAGAGGAGACGTAGCGGTCGTGGTGGGAACAATTGTGAACTCCAGACTGGACTATGCAAATGCCCTTTACCTCGGACTCCCCAAGTACCAAATCGCTCGTCTGCAAGTCGTTCAGAACACGGCCGCCAGACTTGTGACTGGGAAAAAACCTTGGGAATCAATCTCACCCTCACTGAGATCCCTTCACTGATTGCCAGTAAAAGACAGAATTGCTTTTAAAACACTCTGTCTGACTCATAAATGCATCCATAGGAAGGCTCCGCTAAATCTATGCAAAAAGAGAAAAGCTCATAATCCCAATCGCGTTCTGCGATCCACCGACCAAAATTCCAAAGGAGAAAGAAGATTTGCGTTCCAAGGTCCCAGATAGAGAAGAGAGAGAGGAGACAGAAGATAAAGAAGAGAGAGAGGAGACAGAAGATAGAGAAGAGAGAGAGAGGATACAGAAGATAGAGAAGAGAGAGAGGAGACAGAAGATAGAGAAGAGAGAGAGGAGACAGAAGATAGAGAAGAGAGAGAGGAGACAGAAGATAGAGAAGAGAGAGAGAGGATACAGAAGATAGAGAAGAGAGAGAGGAGACAGAAGATAGAGAAGAGAGAGAGGAGACAGAAGATAGAGAAGAGAGAGAGGAGACAGAAGATAGAGAAGAGAGAGAGAGGAGACAGAAGATAGAGAAGAGAGAGGGAGAGGAGACAGAAGATAGAGAAGAGAGAGGGGAGACAGAAGATAGAGAAGAGGAGAGAGAAGGGAGACAGAAGATAGAGAAGAGAGAGAGAGAGGAGAGAGACAGACGATAGAGAAGAGAGAGGGAGAGGAGACAGAAGATAGAGAAGAGAGAGGGGAGACAGAAGATAGAGAAGAGGAGAGAGAAGGGAGACAGAAGATAGAGAGAGAGAGAGAGAGAGAGAGAGAGAGAGAGAGAGAGATAGAGAGGAGAGAGACAGAAGATAGAGAAGAGAGAGGGAGAGGAGACAGAAGATAGAGAAGAGAGAGAGGAGACAGAAGATAGAGAAGAGAGAGGGGAGACAGAAGATAGTGAAGAGAGAGAGAGAGAGAGAGAGAGAGAGAGAGGAGACAGAAGATAGAAAAGAAAGGGAGAGGGAAGAGACAGAAGATAGAGAAGAGAGGGAGGAGACAGAAGATAGAGAAGAGAGAGAGGATACAGAAGATAGAGAAGAGAGAGAGGATACAGAAGATAGAGAAGAGAGAGACAGAGAGAGAGGAGACAGAAGATAGAGAAGAGAGAGAGGAGACAGAAGATAGAGAAGAGAGAGAGGAGACAGAAGATAGAGAAAAGAGAGAGGAGACAGAAGATAGAGAAGAGAGAGAGAGAGAGGAGACAGAAGATAGAGAAGAGAGAGAGAGAGAGGAGACAGAAGATAGAGAAGAGAGAGGGAGAGGAGATAGAAGATAGAGAAGAGAGAGGGGAGACAGAAGATAGAGAAGAGAGAGAGAGGAGAGAGACAGAAGATAGAGAAGAGAGAGAGGAGACAGAAGATAGAGAAGAGAGAGGGGAGACAGAAGATAGAGAAGAGAGAGAGAGAGAGAGAGAGAGGAGACAGAAGATAGAAAAGAAAGGGAGAGGGAAGAGACAGAAGATAGAGAAGAGAGGGAGGAGACAGAAGATAGAGAAGAGAGAGAGGATACAGAAGATAGAGAAGAGAGAGAGGATACAGAAGATAGAGAAGAGAGAGAGAGAGAGAGAGAGAGAGAGAGAGAGGAGACAGAAGATAGAGAAGAGAGAGAGGAGACAGAAGATAGAGAAGAGAGAGAGGAGACAGAAGATAGAGAAAAGAGAGAGGAGACAGAAGATAGAGAAAAGAGAGAGGAGACAGAAGATAGAGAAGAGAGAGAGAGAGGAGACAGAAGATAGAGAAGAGAGAGAGAGAGAGAGGAGACAGAAGTTAGAGAAGAGAGAGGGAGAGGAGATAGAAGATAGAGAAGAGAGAGGGGAGACAGAAGATAGAGAAGAGAGAGAGAGGAGAGAGACAGAAGATAGAGAAGAGAGAGAGGAGACAGAAGATAGAGAAGAGAGAGGGGAGGCAGAAGATAGAGAAGAGAGGGAGAGAGAGGAGACAGAAGATAGAGAAGAGAGGGAGAGGGAAGAGACAGAAGATAGAGAAGAGAGGGAGAGAGAGGAGACAGAATATAGAGAAGAGAGAGAGGAGACAAAAGATAGAGAAGAGAGAGAGAGAGGAGAGACAGAAGATAGAGAAGAGAGAGAGGAGACAGAAGATAGAGAAGAGAGAGAGAGAGAGAGAGGAGAGACAGAAGATAGAGAAGAGAGAGAGAGAGAGAGGGGAGACATAAGATAGAGAAGAGAAAGAGAGAGAGGAGACAGAAGATAGAGAAGAGAGAGAGGAGACAGAAAATAGAGAAGAGAGAGAGAGGAGACATAAGATAGAGAAGAGAGAGAGAGAGAGAGATAGATGAGACAGAAGATAGAGAAGAGAGAGAGAGGAGACAGAAGATAGAGAAGAGAGAGAGAGAGAGAGATAGAGGAGACATAAGATAGAGAAGAGAGAAAGAGGAGACAGAAGATAGAGAAGAGAGAAAGAAAGAGAGGAGACAGAAGATAGAGAGAGAGAGAGAGAGAGAGAGAGAGAGAGAGAGAGAGAGAGAGAGAGAGAGAGAGAGAGAGAGAGAAGAATAAGATAGAGAAGAGAGAGGAGACAGAAGATAGAGAAGAGAGGGAGAGAGACAGAGAGAAGATATAGGGAGAAGAGAGAGGAGACAGGAGATAGAGAAGAGAAAGGGAGACAGAAGATAGAGAAGAGAGAGAGAAGAGATAGGGAGAAGAGAGAGGAGACAGAAGATAGAGAAGAGAGAAGGAGATAGAGGGGGCAGAGAGAAAGGATAGAGAGACAGAGAGAAGTTAGATAAGAGAGGGAGGGAGAAGAGAGATTATTTTCGTATTTTTTAACGTTGCATGTATATATTATTATTATATTTATATAAATATTATCTGTGTATTGTCTTTAATCTTACATTTATATATTATCATTATTGGTATCATTGTCATTATTATTGTATTGTGGGATTTCAATATATTATTTTCTGTACATTATCTTGTCTTTAAT
Source organism: Rana kukunoris (assembly GCA_029574335.1). NCBI lineage: Eukaryota > Metazoa > Chordata > Amphibia > Anura > Ranidae > Rana > Rana kukunoris. The sequence continues at coordinate 740,051,437 of CM056049.1, read as the reverse complement.
CTTACATTTATATATTACCACTGTTATTATTGTATGACCTTATCTTTATTATTATTTTCTGTGTATGTTCTTATTTTTAATATATTATTATTATTATCTGTGTATTATCTTTTTTCACAGTACCCAATTTATTACACAACGTGCACACAATATAATCCTGTCCCTGCGTTGTGTTACAGTTACACGGTCAGTGAGGATGAAAGAAGACACCAGTCCATCCAATTATTATTATTATTGTATTCTGTGTGTTTATTATACTGGAAGAGGAACAGCTTTTTTTCAGCCCCTGGTGTGTGTTCACACTGCAAAAACTCCACCCGGCACCAGAAAAAGTGCACACACCTAAAGAGCGATACACAAAACGTGCAAAGGGTTGTGTTGTGTTGTCATGATCCCCCGGGGATGGCTCAGGCATGATGGGAGATGTAGTCCCATAGCAGAAATGGCTCAGGGATGATCAGTGGTGTAAATCTGATCACTGGGGCATGATGGGAGGTGTAGTCCCTTGTAGGAGATGACTGGGGCATGATGGGAGGTGTAGTCCCTTGAAGGAGATGACTGGGGCATGATGGGAGGTGTAGTCCCTTGAAGGAGATGACTGGGGCATGATGGGAGGTGTAGTCTCTTAGAGGGGAGGGCTGAAGCATGATGGGAAGTGTAGTCTCTTAGAGGGGAGGGCTGAAGCATGATGGGAAGTGTAGTCTCATAGAGGCGGTGACTGAGGCATGATGGGAGGTGTAGTCTCATAGAGGAGGTGACTGGGGCATGATGGGAGGTGTAGTCTCTTAGAGGAGGTGACTGAGGCATGATGGGAGGTGTAGTCTCTTAGAGGAAGTGACTGAGGCATGATGGGAGGTGTAGTCTCATAGAGGAGAGGGCTGAGGCATGATGGGAGGTGTAGTCTCTTAGAGGAGGTGACTGAGGCATGATGGGAGGTGTAGTCTCTTAGAGGAGGTGACTGAGGCATGATGGGAGGTGTAGTCTCATAGAGGAGGTGACTGAGGCATGATGGGAGGTGTAGTCTCATAGAGGAGGTGACTGGAGCATGATGGGAAGTGTAGTCTATTAGAGGAGGTGACTGAAGCATGATGGGAGGTGTAGTCTCTTAGAGGAGAAGGCTGAAGCATGATGGGAAGTGTAGTCTATTAGAGGAGGATGGGAGGTGACTAGAGGAGAGGCTGGCATGATGGGAGGTGTAGTCTCTTAGAGGAGAAGGTCTCTTAGAGGAGAAGGCTGAAGCATGATGGGAAGTGTAGTCTATTAGAGGAGGCGACTGAAGCATGATGGGAGGTGTAGTCTTTTAGAGGAGAAGGCTGAAGCATGATGGGAAGTGTAGTCTATTAGAGGAGGTGACTGAGGCATGATGGGAGGTGTAGTCTCATAGAGGAGGTGACTGGGGCATGATGGGAGGTGTAGTCTATTAGAGGAGGTGACTGAAGCATGATGGGAGGTGTAGTCTCATAGAGGAGGTGACTGGAGCATGATGGGAAGTGTAGTCTATTAGAGGAGGTGACTGAAGCATGATGGGAGGTGTAGTCTATTAGAGAAGGTGACTGAGGCATGATGGGAGGTGTAGTCTATTAGAGGAGGTGACGGAAGCATGATGGGAGGTGTAGTCCATTAGAAGAGGAAGTGGATGTCTGGTAAGAATCATGAAGCCAGGAAGGAGAAGTCTCCCTCTTGTACAGGAAAAGGCTCCTCTGGAAGCTTTCCTCTGGATGGTTGGGGTGTGACGGAGGTCTGTAGAGGAGGTAGGAGGATGGGGGGATGGGGAGGTCACCAGATGACACACTGACATTGTATGGATGGGGACAGGGAAAGGGACCGGTTCTCTTCAATGACTGATCACCCCCCCCCCCTCCACCCCTCTGTTCTCTGGTGAGATACATTGTAGGCAGATCTCTGGTGAGATACATTGTTGGCGGATCTCTGAGATACATTGTAGGCAGATCTCTGATGGGATACATTGTAGGCAGATCTCTGATGGGATACATTGTAGGCAGATCTCTGATGGGATACATTGTTGGCGGATCTCGGATGGGATACATTGTTGGCAGATCTCTGATGGGATACATTGTTGGCGGATCTCGGATGGGATACATTGTTGGCGGATCTCGGATGGGATACATTGTAGGCGGATCTCGGATGGGATACATTGTAGGCGGATCTCGGATGGGATACATTGTAGGCAGATCTCGGATGGGATACATTGTTGGCAGATCTCGGATAGGATACATTGTTGGCGGATCTCTGAGATACATTGTAGGCAGATCTCTGATGGGATACATTGTTGGCGGATCTCGGATGGGATACATTGTTGGCGGATCTCGGATGGGATACATTGTTGGCGGATCTCGGATGGGATACATTGTTGGCGGATCTCGGATGGGATACATTGTTGGCGGATCTCGGATGGGATACATTGTTGGCGGATCTCGGATGGGATACATTGTTGGCGGATCTCGGATGGGATACATTGTAGGCGGATCTCGGATGGGATACATTGTTGGCAGATCTCGGATAGGATACATTGTTGGCGGATCTCTGAGATACATTGTTGGGCAGATCTCGGATGGGATACATTGTAGGCAGATCTCGGATGGGATACATTGTTGGCGGATCTCTGATGGGATACATTGTAGGCAGATCTCTGATGGGATACATTGTTGGCGGATCTCGGATGGGATACATTGTTGGCGGATCTCTGATGGGATACATTGTAGGCAGATCTCTGATGGGATACATTGTAGGCAGATCTCGGATGGGATACATTGTTGGCAGATCTCGGATAGGATACATTGTTGGCGGATCTCTGAGATACATTGTAGGCAGATCTCTGATGGGATACATTGTAGGCAGATCTCTGATGGGATACATTGTTGGCGGATCTCGGATGGGATACATTGTTGGCGGATCTCGGATGGGATACATTGTTGGCGGATCTCGGATGGGATACATTGTAGGCAGATCTCTGGTGAGATACATTGTTGGCGGATCTCTGAGATACATTGTAGGCAGATCTCTGATGGGATACATTGTAGGCAGATCTCTGATGGGATACATTGTAGGCAGATCTCTGATGGGATACATTGTTGGCGGATCTCGGATGGGATACATTGTTGGCAGATCTCTGATGGGATACATTGTTGGCGGATCTCGGATGGGATACATTGTAGGCGGATCTCGGATGGGATACATTGTAGGCGGATCTCGGATGGGATACATTGTAGGCGGATCTCGGATGGGATACATTGTAGGCAGATCTCGGATGGGATACATTGTTGGCAGATCTCGGATAGGATACATTGTTGGCGGATCTCTGAGATACATTGTAGGCAGATCTCGGATGGGATACATTGTTGGCGGATCTCGGATGGGATACATTGTTGGCGGATCTCGGATGGGATACATTGTTGGCGGATCTCGGATGGGATACATTGTTGGCGGATCTCGGATGGGATACATTGTTGGCGGATCTCGGATGGGATACATTGTAGGCAGATCTCGGATGGGATACATTGTTGGCAGATCTCGGATAGGATACATTGTTGGCGGATCTCTGAGATACATTGTAGGCAGATCTCTGATGGGATACATTGTAGGCAGATCTCTGATGGGATACATTGTTGGCGGATCTCGGATGGGATACATTGTTGGCGGATCTCGGATGGGATACATTGTTGGCGGATCTCGGATGGGATACATTGTAGGCGGATCTCGGATGGGATACATTGTAGGCAGATCTCGGATGGGATACATTGTTGGCAGATCACGGATAGGATACATTGTAGGCAGATCTCTGATGGGATACATTGTTGGCGGATTTCTGAGATACATTGTTGGCAGATCTCGGATGGGATACATTGTAGGCGGATCTCGGATGGGATACATTGTAGGCAGATCTCGGATGGGATACATTGTTGGCAGATCACGGATAGGATACATTGTAGGCGGATCTCGGATGGGATACATTGTTGGCGGATCTCGGATGGGATACATTGTTGGCGGATCTCGGATGGGATACATTGTAGGCGGATCTCGGATGGGATACATTGTAGGCAGATCTCGGATGGGATACATTGTAGGCGGATCTCGGATGGGATACATTGTTGGCGGATCTCGGATGGGATACATTGTTGGCGGATCTCTGATGGGATACATTGTAGGCAGATCTCTGATGGGATACATTGTTGGCAGATCTCTGATGGGATACATTGTTGGCAGATCTCTGATGGGATACATTGTTGGCAGATCTCTGATGGGATACATTGTTGGCAGATCTCTGATGGGATACATTGTAGGCAGATCTCTGATGGGATACATTGTAGGCAGATCTCTGATGGGATACATTGTAGGCAGATCTCTGATGGGATACATTGTAGGCAGATCTCTGATGGGATACATTGTAGGCAGATCTCTGATGGGATACATTGTTGGCGGATTTCTGAGATACATTGTTGGGCAGATCTCTGATGAGATACATTGTAGGCGGATCTCGGATGGGATACATTGTTGGCGGATCTCTGATGGGATACATTGTAGGCAGATCTCGGATGGGATACATTGTAGGCAGATCTCTGATGGGATACATTGTTGGGCAGATCTCTGATGAGATACATTGTTGGCAGATCTCTGATGGGATACATTGTTGGCGGATCTCTGAGATACATTGTTGGGCAGATCTCTGATGAGATACATTGTAGGCGGATCTCGGATGGGATACATTGTTGGCAGATCTCTGATGGGATACATTGTTGGCAGATCTCTGATGGGATACATTGTTGGCAGATCTCTGATGGGATACATTGTTGGCAGATCTCTGATGGGATACATTGTTGGCAGATCTCTGATGTGGGATACATTGTAGGCAGATCTCTGATGGGATACATTGTTGGCGGATCTCGGATGGGATACATTGTAGGCGGATCTCGGATGGGATACATTGTAGGCGGATCTCGGATGGGATACATTGTTGGCAGATCTCGGATAGGATACATTGTTGGCAGATCTCGGATGGGATACATTGTTGGCGGATCTCGGATGGGATACATTGTTGGCGGATCTCGGATGGGATACATTGTTGGCGGATCTCGGATGGGATACATTGTTGGCGGATCTCGGATGGGATACATTGTTGGCGGATCTCGGATGGGATACATTGTTGGCGGATCTCGGATGGGATACATTGTTGGCGGATCTCGGATGGGATACATTGTTGGCGGATCTCGGATGGGATACATTGTAGGCGGATCTCGGATGGGATACATTGTTGGCAGATCTCGGATAGGATACATTGTTGGCGGATCTCTGAGATACATTGTTGGGCAGATCTCGGATGGGATACATTGTAGGCAGATCTCGGATGGGATACATTGTTGGCGGATCTCTGATGGGATACATTGTAGGCGGATCTCGGATGGGATACATTGTTGGCGGATCTCGGATGGGATACATTGTTGGCGGATCTCGGATGGGATACATTGTTGGCGGATCTCGGATGGGATACATTGTTGGCGGATCTCGGATGGGATACATTGTTGGCGGATCTCTGAGATACATTGTTGGGCAGATCTCGGATGGGATACATTGTAGGCGGATCTCGGATAGGATACATTGTAGGCGGATCTCGGATAGGATACATTGTAGGCGGATCTCGGATAGGATACATTGTAGGCGGATCTCGGATAGGATACATTGTAGGCGGATCTCGGATGGGATACATTGTAGGCGGATCTCGGATGGGATACATTGTAGGCGGATCTCGGATGGGATACATTGTAGGCGGATCTCGGATGGGATACATTGTAGGCGGATCTCGGATGGGATACATTGTTGGCAGATCTCTGGTGGGATACATTGTTGGCAGATCTCTGGTGGGATACATTGTTGGCAGATCTCTGGTGGGATACATTGTTGGCAGATCTCTGGTGGGATACATTGTTGGCGGATCTCTGGTGGGATACATTGTTGGCGGATCTCTGGTGGGATACATTGTAGGCGGATCTCTGGTGGGATACATTGTAGGCGGATCTCTGGTGGGATACATTGTAGGCGGATCTCTGGTGGGATACATTGTAGGCGGATCTCTGGTGGGATACATTGTAGGCGGATCTCTGGTGGGATACATTGTTGGCGGATCTCTGGTGGGATACATTGTTGGCAGATCTCTGATGGGATACATTGTTGGCAGATCTCTGATGGGATACATTGTTACTTGCTCTCCCCAAGGACTACAAAACAACCCCACCCATGTTATAGAGAGTGGGAGGTGTCCTGTAGTCCTGTCAGCATTACTCCTCTATTAATACAGTGAGTGAGTGTTGTCATCTTTAGGACAGGAAGTGTGTTACTGGCAGGATCACCAGGTGACCATAAAGGAAAAGAAAACAAATGCAGCCACCACATCCAAGGATGGGTACAGGATCTGCACTATATTACACTTTAATGTCTTCCTACCCCGGGGACAAAATGAGGTTTCACCTAGGGTGTCAAAAATTCTTACACCAGCCCTGCATGGTCTAACTATTGGCCCCAAACTCCAACGTTAATTAGCATGGGTATCATTGAGGATGGAGGTCCCCCGTTAGTTTATGTTCAAGTTTTTATACATTTGAAATGGGCTTATGCAGGAGAGCCTCCCAAGGACCCCAATTTAGGATCAACATGGAGAACCAAACTCAGGGCCGATCCTAAGGTCACAGACGCCTGGGTGCAGAAATATTTCTGGCGCCCCCACATGGGTGTGGTCATCTTACTAACCCCTCCTCTTTACAAATGTTTCTATGGATACGACTCAAACACAAAGATGCTCCCCTAAGAAGTCTTCATTAGTGTCCCCCACAGCAGGTGTCCCCCATCAGAGCTCCCCCACAGCAGGTGTCCCCCATCAGAGCTCCCCCACAGCAGGTGTCCCCCATCAGAGCTCCCCCACAGCAGGTGTCCCCCATCAGAGCTCCCCCATCAGAGCTCCCCCATCAGAGCTCCCCCACAGCAGGTGTCCCCCATCAGAGCTCCCCCACAGCAGGTGTCCCCCATCAGAGCTCCCCCACAGCAGGTGCCCCACATCAGAGCCCCCCCACAGCAGGTGTCCCCATAGATCAGTACTTGTCCAATAGATCTCTGTAGCTCGGGCGCACTTGGAGCAAAAACACTCTACAGGGGGTGGGGCATACGTGGCATCTTTGGTTACTTGGAGGGTGGCACTCGGAGAGCATTTCTGGGAGTGCACTGGATGATTGGCAGCAGCTCCGGCCAACCCACAAGCCTCTCATCACACCGCCTATGGGAGAAGAGTCGACACACGCAGAGGGGGCGGGGCAGACAGGAGACTGCTCCATGCACACCGGACAGAATTAATTAGTGGAGCCTAGTGCCAGAACGTGTTCCAGTACTAGGCTCCGCTGTGGTACCCAGCCCGGATTCCGGGGACAGCAGGAGGTATGCGCTCTTGTCAGTTGCCGGCGGAGAGAGCAAGGGGGGTGGGGAACCGCAGCACCCGCTACATGCGCTCTGCCTCTGGAAACAGATGAGGAGAGAGGGGAGCACTTTGGAGCTTCGGCGCCCCCACCTCTGTGGCGCCTGGGTGCAGAGCACCCCGTGCACCCTGCCTAGGTTCGGCCCTGACTAAATTCACAAAATTATAGACAATAATCCAAAAAGGGGAAGCTGCAGGGCAAGTCCACCAAATTTGAATTATGAGTGCCTTGTTCAGTACAACCTCCAAAGCATTGCAAGGAAGCGTTGGGGACGACTTTAGATATACTAACGGGACAATAATTTGAAAGCTTGTTGTGACACAATTATATGAAATGCTCTCCAGATCCTCGCTCACCTCTAAAATGACACCTGGCCTTTCTTCTTGCAGGACCCGTGCCCTAGTTACTTTTGGCCGCACTCTCTGGGAAGCCAGGTTGGATAAATGAATTCAATTTCCCCCACGGCGGTTCAGTATGGCAGTCCTGGAAGTAGACGTAAGACAGAGGTGCTCAGGAACCTGAGTGCTCACCAAGAAGAGGCCAAGATGGGCTACCAAGGATCGCCCCGAGATGGGGAGACGGATGAGGTGGACAAGTTAAAAAGCAAGCTGATGACGGCATGGAACAATGTTAAATACGGTGAGTAGAAGATACAAGCATTTTATGCTCGGGATGCTTTTCCTGTTTGATGTTTTATACATATTTTACTGAATCAAATTTTGTTTCTGTATACTGTAACTTCTGGTGAATCCATTCTTAACCAGGGGTTCTCCAGAGGGCGCTGGAGGCTCTTTCATTAACCCTTCTCCACTGTCTAACAATTAAAGAGGGCCCTTCTCCACTCACCGCCTTGCCCTCCAACCACCAAGGTAGGGGGGTCCTTCTTTGCTGACCACCAATATGAAGGGGTGTTTCTCCACTGACCACCAAAATAAGGAGGTCTTTCTCCCGGTGACCAGCAATATATACTCAGGGACGATCCTGACATGATACAGGAGATGGTCAGAGACTGTGTAGACATGATACAGGAGATGGTCAGAGACTGTGTAGACATGATACAGGAGATGGTCAGAGACTGTGTAGACATGATACAGGAGATGGTCAGAGACTGTGTAGACATGATACAGGAGATGGTCAGAGACTGTGTAGACATGATACAGGAGATGGTCAGAGACTGTGTAGACATGATACAGGAGATGGTCAGAGACTGTGTAGACATGATACAGGAGATGGTCAGAGACTGTGTAGACATGATACAGGAGATGGCCAGAGACTGTGTAGACATGATGGAGGAGATGGCCAGAGACTGTGTAGACATGATGGGAGGAGATGGCCAGAGACTGTGTAGACATGATGGGAGGAGATGGCCAGAGACTGTGTAGACATGATGGAGGAGATGGCCAGAGACTGTGTAGACATGATGGAGGAGATGGCCAGAGACTGTGTAGACATGATGGAGGAGATGGCCAGAGACTGTGTAGACATGATGGAGGAGATGGCCAGAGACTGTGTAGACATGATGGAGGAGATGGCCAGAGACTGTGTAGACATGATGGAGGAGATGGCCAGAGACTGTGTAGACATGATGGAGGAGATGGCCAGAGACTGTGTAGACATGATGGAGGAGATGGCCAGAGACTGTGTAGACATGATGGAGGAGATGGCCAGAGACTGTGTAGACATGATGGAGGAGATGGCCAGAGACTGTGTAGACATGATGGAGGAGATGGCCAGAGACTGTGTAGACATGATACAGGAGATGGTCAGAGACTGTGTAGACATGATACAGGAGATGGTCAGAGACTGTGTAGACATGATACAGGAGATGGTCAGAGACTGTGTAGACATGATACAGGAGATGGCCAGAGACTGTGTAGACATGATGGAGGAGATGGTCAGAGACTGTGTAGACATGATACAGGAGATGGCCAGAGACTGTGTAGACATGATACAGGAGGTGGTCAGAGACTGTGTAGACATGATACAGGAGATGGTCAGAGACTGTGTAGACATGATACAGGAGATGGTCAGAGACTGTGTAGACATGATTAGACATGTGCACAGCAAATTTTTTCGTTTATTTCTGTTTCGTTTTTGTTCGTTTATCGTGATTCGTAATGAGTCGTAGTTTCGTAAGACGTTAGTTATCGTATTCGTACTCTTTAGTATTTTCGTAACACTTTTTTTTCCGTTTACGTTTTTTTATGTTAGTTTATTTTTCGTTGATTCGAGATTAGTATTTTCGTTAAATTTTGTATTCTGCCTCGTTCGTATTTTTACAATGAATTTATTCGTTCATTCGTTTTTACGTTGGTTTATTTTTCGTTGTTTTGATATTCGTATTTACATTATATTTTCATCATGCCGCCTTCGTATTTTCGTAAGAAATAATCTTCGTTGCTTTATGATCATTCGTATTTTCGTGTCTAATTTCATTTGATTGTAACAACGTTCTTTTGTAGATTTTATTGCTTTCGTAATTCTGTTAAAATACATTTTACGTTTATTCGACACACTACTCGCCGTAATTTTGTAAATCGTACTTTACTGCGATTGACTTGACCGATCCACAAAACCGGTGCAACCTACCCAAACACACCCTATCTGCAGTCTAACACAGATAAAGACACACGGTCAAGGAGCCACTAGGTAATAAGAAGAAAGAAGCTCATTGGGGGGAAGGAACAAACCTCTTCAGGGTAAGGGACAGTGCTGAGTGGCTATTGGTCACAGTACTAATGAAAGTGAATTTGCATTATTTTGTATAATTGTTGTTTTCATTTCCGTTTTCCAAAGATTCGTAATTTATTTTTCGTTAGTTTTGTTTTTCGTTTTTTATTCTTTGTTCGGCTTTTCGGTTGTTTTCTTTTCGTAAGTTTGCATTTTCGTTTATTTTTCGTAATCATGATTTTTTTTTGGGTGTTCGGTATTTTCGTTATTTCTATGTTTTCGTTTCTTTTTTCTTTCGTTGTGTGGTTCTTTTACATTTAGTAGTTTCGTATCTTCGTAGTTTTCCATATTCGTTCATTTTGGAAATATCGTTATTCGTTATTATTTGCGCTAAAACTTTCGTTCATTCGTAGGTTAACGAATCAACGAAAATAACGAATAATGACGGAAAACGTATTCGTAACTTAAAAAATTGCACATGTCTAGACATGATACAGGAGATGGTCAGAGACTGTGTAGACATGATACAGGAGATGGTCAGAGACTGTGTAGACATGATACAGGAGATGGTCAGAGACTGTGTAGACATGATACAGGAGATGGTCAGAGACTGTGTAGACATGATACAGGAGATGGTCAGAGACTGTGTAGACATGATACAGGAGATGGTCAGAGACTGTGTAGACATGATACAGGAGATGGTCAGAGACTGTGTAGACATGATACAGGAGATGGTCAGAGACTGTGTAGACATGATACAGGAGATGGTCAGAGACTGTGTAGACATGATACAGGAGATGGTCAGAGACTGTGTAGACATGATGGAGGAGATGGCCAGAGACTGTGTAGACATGATGGAGGAGATGGCCAGAGACTGTGTAGACATGATGGAGGAGATGGCCAGAGACTGTGTAGACATGATGGAGGAGATGGCCAGAGACTGTGTAGACATGATGGAGGAGATGGCCAGAGACTGTGTAGACATGATACAGGAGATGGCCAGAGACTGTGTAGACATGATACAGGAGATGGCCAGAGACTGTGTAGACATGATACAGGAGATGGCCAGAGACTGTGTAGACATGATACAGGAGATGGCCAGAGACTGTGTAGACATGATACAGGAGATGGCCAGAGACTGTGTAGACATGATACAGGAGATGGCCAGAGACTGTGTAGACATGATACAGGAGATGGCCAGAGACTGTGTAGACATGATACAGGAGATGGCCAGAGACTGTGTAGACATGATACAGGAGATGGCCAGAGACTGTGTAGACATGATACAGGAGATGGCCAGAGACTGTGTAGACATGATACAGGAGATGGCCAGAGACTGTGTAGACATGATACAGGAGATGGCCAGAGACTGTGTAGACATGATACAGGAGATGGCCAGAGACTGTGTAGACATGATACAGGAGATGGTCAGAGACTGTGTAGACATGATACAGGAGATGGCCAGAGACTGTGTAGACATGATACAGGAGATGGCCAGAGACTGTGTAGACATGATACAGGAGATGGCCAGAGACTCTGTAGACATGATACAGGAGATGGCCAGAGACTGTGTAGACATGATACAGGAGATGGCCAGAGACTGTGTAGACATGATACAGGAGATGGCCAGAGACTGTGTAGACATGATACAGGAGATGGCCAGAGACTGTGTAGACATGATACAGGAGATGGCCAGAGACTGTGTAGACATGATGGAGGAGATGGCCAGAGACTGTGTAGACATGATGGAGGAGATGGCCAGAGACTGTGTAGACATGATGGAGGAGATGGCCAGAGACTGTGTAGACATGATGGAGGAGATGGCCAGAGACTGTTTAGACATGATGGAGGAGATGGCCAGAGACTGTGTAGACATGATGGAGGAGATGGCCAGAGACTGTGTAGACATGATGGAGGAGATGGCCAGAGACTGTGTAGACATGATGGAGGCGATGGCCAGAGACTGCTCCACGTGCACCGGACAGAATAATTGGTGGAATCTAGTACCGGAACGTGTTCTGGTACTAGGCTCTGGTGCAGTATCCAGCCCGGATTCAGGGGACAGCTTGAGGTATGCGCTCTTGTCAGTTGCCAGTGGAGAGAGCAAGCGGAATGCCGAACCGCAGCACCCGCTACATGCTCTCTGCCTCTAGACACAGACACAAGGAGGAGGGAGGGGATCTCTCTGGAGCTTCGGCGCCCCCACTCCTGCCTAGGATCGGCCCTGAATATACTGCTGACAACCAATGTAAGGAACCCTTCTCCAATAACTATTTATGTAAGGAGCCCTTTACTGACCATTAATGTAAGCAACCCTTGCGTATCTGCTGACCATTAATGTGAGGTGGGCATTTTTATGCTGACCAGCAATGTATGGGAGTTTTTCACTGCTGACAACCAATGTAGGGGGCCCTTCTCCACTAACCATGAATGTACAGGAGCACTTCCCAACTGAATACCAATTGAAGGGTGTCCTTCCACCAATATGCGTAGCCCACCATTGCCCATTATTGTGAGGTGGGCCCTTCTCTGATCACCAATAAAAGCAGGGCCCTCCCACTGACAACCAATGTAAGGTGGGTCTTCTCCATTGACCATCATAAGCTGTACAAATAATATTTTTTTTGGAAGGACTTCCTTGAGACCTGAAAATTAGGGTTCCTCTGTGGTAAATGGGTTGAGAAAGTCTGTTCTGCCTCTGCCTGCTGTGGGAGCAATGAGGTGGAATCTGTATCATGATGCATATCTGAGTATCCAATGAAAGTACTCGAAACATTCTTAGATTATAGGTCTGACGAGGTTCACTTTTAATAAGGAAGATCTAATGTGTAAAAAAATGTAGACGGTTCATAACGTGGTTGCAAACCGTTCCATAAGCTGAATATTATCTTTGCTGAGTGATGGACATCTGTATCCAGCTCTTCTAGTAGATCACGCAAATCACCATTACCACAGCTGCTAAGTATTGTGAGGTTTAGCTCAAAATCTAGAGCTCCTGTCCACTTTAATGCATCAACAGAACTTCCTATACACCATGTTTACCCTTTGCCGAGGTTCTCAGTATCACAGAGATACAAAGTAGTTTTTAGTTTCCTGGATATTTTGTTTGCATAGATCAGCCTTTTTCCACCTTTTTTTTTTTTTTACCACAGAGGGACCTTTTGAAACCATTTTCAGGCCTTGGGGAACATCTGTTTGGTGGCCAGTGGCAAGAATGTCCCTTACGTTGGTGGCCAGTGGCAAGAATGTCCCTTACGTTGGTGGCCAGAATGCCCCTTGCGTTGGCGGTCATTGGAAAGAATGCCCCTTACTTTGGTGGCCAGAATGCCCCTTATGTTGGTGACCAGTGGCAAGAATGCCCCTTGCGTTGACAAGAATGCCCCTTGCGTTTGTGACTACTGGCAAGAATGCCACTCCTTTCAGATGACTAAAAAAAATAATATTGGTGTTATGCTTCTGGCTCTTCCAAGTTGTGAATTTCCCCAGACGTTGGCAAGAATGTCCCTTACGTTGGTGGCCAGTAACAAGAATGTCCTTTACGTTGGTGGCCAGAATGCCTCATACGTTAGTGGCAAGAATGCCCCTTGCATTGGTGGTCATTGGCAAGAATGCCCCTTGTGTTGGTGGCAAGAATGCCCCTTGTGTTGGTGGCAAGAATGCCCCTTGTGTTGGTGGCAAGAATGCCCCTTGTGTTGGTGGCAAGAATGCCCCTTGTGTTGGTGGCAAGAATGCCCCGTGTGTTGGTGGCAAGAATGCCCCGTGTGTTGGTGGCAAGAATGCCCCGTGTGTTGGTGGCAAGAATGCCCCTTGCGTTGGTGGCAAGAATGCCCCTTGCGTTGGTGGCAAGAATGCCCCTTGCGTTGGTGGCAAGAATGCCCCTTGCGTTGGTGGCAAGAATGCCCCTTGCGTTGGTGGCAAGAATGCCCCTTGCGTTGGTGGCAAGAATGCCCCTTGCGTTGGTGGCAAGAATGCCCCTTGCGTTGGTGGCAAGAATGCCCCTTGCGTTGGTGGCAAGAATGCCCCTTGCGTTGGTGGCAAGAATGCCCCTGACTGGTTAGAATGCCCTCTATAAGGCCAGACAGGCCTGGATGGACATAGACCTCTTGAATGTCCACATACAGACACTGCTCCTTCAGCAACGTGTCTCCAGAGGAGGTAGCCCTGACTGACTGGAGAATTCTGCCATTTGTGGGCAGCACCTTCCTGTCCCCAATCGGTCTCGCACCTTATGATCAGCGAGAAACAAAATGTTACCCCAGCTCCACTGCCAATATAGAAGTCCACAAACTGTGACCCGGTGCTCTAGCCAGGACCACAAATACAATACTTGAATCAAAAAGGGCTGGCAACTCGGATGCTCTTGAATAAAAGTCCTTTCTTGGGTACAGGCTATACACTGAAGCGTTTCGGCTAAGAAGCCTTCCTCAAAGCAAGCTTTGAGGAAGGCTTCTTAGCCGAAACGCGTCAACGTATAGCCTGTACCCGTGTAACCAATAAAAAAACTTTTATGATCGGTGACCCTTTCCTTGCTGAACCAGGCACTATATACATCTTTACACAATGACCCACCGTCTGTAGGTCACAGTTCACCTTGTAACTACCTGAACTGCATGGTGCAAGTGACCGGGCATTCACAAATCTCACTTGTCTCTCTCCTTCTTCCCTTTTTTTGTTTTCCCCCTCCAGGGTGGACTGTGAAAATGAAGACAACGTTCAGTAGATCCTCTCCTCTGTACCTGCTGGGGAAACACTACAACTTCAGAATGGAAGGTGAGAGCCAGGACATGGGTATGGTTTAGTCGGGATGTAAGACTGGTCATTCATGGTCGGTATGTGCGACCATGGGTTATTTTTTTGTTTCTCCAAATGGACAGGGCCCTCTTTGTTCAGTCATCATCCAGAGTCCACATCTTCATCCTGGAATGAGACATTGGCTCAGAGACAACGCATCATGTAGCCCCCCGTTGCAGCTTTTCACCTTGTGACTTGCTACAAAGTTACAATGTTTCAGGCTGATTATTGGGGGAGAAGAGATCGAGAAAATGCCCATCAAATGCTGCCAGTGTACATCCCCCCGTTCACCCGGTACTTGCCTGTCTCAGTGGGTCACGACTGAAATCCACACTCTTCCCGGTCCTCTATCTTCCCGGTCCCCTCTTCCCGTTGGACGCCTGGTAGGTGGCTTCTATTCACAGCGCCTGTCGTTTCAGCCAATCAGGACGGTTCAGTGTTAGGAAAGTGAAAATATATATATATATATATATATATATATATATATATATATATATATATATATATATATATATATTATATAATCGGGTGCTTCCAAAAAATACCCCGCCGCTGTAATTCAGGTGCCCGGTGGCTGAAAAGGGGTCGGGCACATGAATAGGAGGTAGCCACGGCAACCATAGATAGATTCATGCAATGCATGAATCTATCTATGATGATAGAGAGGTGGCAGGAGAGAGTGAGCAGCGCCCCCTTATGGATGCACTGCCACTGCTAGTATTGTTGGTGAAACGTCTAAGATGTTGCCCTCAGCAGACACATTGCGGCCCCTTAAAGATTTTTTCTACTCCGCTTGGCCCACTGTATATAACCCCATAACCCCAGTGTTTTCGGGAATGCTGTGCGTTTCTCTTTAAGATAAGAGTTTGAAGCGTGACATGTTGGGTATCAATTTACTTGGCGTAACATTATCTTTTACAATATAAAAATAAATTGTCTTGTCTATTTATTTATTTTTAAAAAAGTGCGCTTGTAAGAGCGCTGCACAAATACGGTATGACAGAAAGTATTGCAATGACCGCCATTTTATTCTCTAGGGTGTTAAAAAAAAATATATATAATGTTTGAGGGTTCTGAGTAATTTTTGAGTAAAAAAATAATAAAAAAAAAAAATGATTTTTAAGTGTAAGAAAGAGATTAAAATGTAAAAACTGAACTCTGCTCAGCAATTAACCACTTAAGCACCCCTTCACGCCAATATACGTCGGCAGAATGTCACGGCTGGGCACATCCACATACCTGTACGTGTCTCTTTAAGCCCAACCAGGCTTGCGACCCGGGCCGAAGCTCCGTGCAATTGTCAAAGCAACGCAGCGCCAAATCGCAAAAAAGGGGCAAGGTCCTTAACCTGCATATTGGTCCGGGCCTTAGGTGGTTAAAAAATATTTTTGGTAGCCCCCCCCTGCCTCCTTAGTAGGCTGATACTCAGCCAGTCTGGGGGGCATGTAGTAGACTCAATGACTTACTTTATTCTTTGCTCTCATGAGCTTCCCTACCCACCAGAGACAACAAGTCCCACAATGTTGGTCCTGTTCAGATGGCAGTACGGCCGACCCATGCTGTCATCATCAAGCACAATGGTAGCCCCCCCCCAAATACAACACATGGTTGTCAAAGGCATCTATGAACACAATGTGACCTCTACGGGCACCCCTTGACTATCTGATTTCCAAAAAAAATTATAAAATAAAATGAATTTCCACTAAATTAAGGCTGGAGTTGGGGGATCTAAGGACGTAATCATGGACACCACTGTGGAAGGAGCATGTATGTTTATGTCCGGATCATCCAACCACCTCGTGTCTATTGGCTGCGTTATTGACCCACCGTCCTGGCAGCAAACCTGCCCACACATGCATGCCACCATCCTCCCAGCTGAGCACACTCTGATATTTCCTTCTCTTGTGTTCACAGATGACATAGAGAATTTCCAGAAGGATTTTGTGTCCCGGATTTGGCTGACGTACAGACGAGATTTCCCTGCACTGGAGGGGACACAGCTGACCACAGATTGTGGTTGGGGCTGTATGATCAGGAGCGCTCAGATGTTACTGGCCCAGGCTCTCCTGGTGCATCTTCTAAACAGAGGTCAGTCCCACTCACAAATGGAGGTCAGGACAATGAAGTGGGCGGGGGGTTGTGATAGGAACAGGACTGTTACCGTATATAAGGGGGTGGTTGTGATGTATAAGGGCTCTTTCACACGTCCGTTCCGTTCGTCCGTTTTTTGGACGTCCGTTAACGGACCTCAATGCTTCCCTATGGGAGCGGATCCGTTAGCGGATGATGCATCCGCTAACGTCCGCCAGATCCGCATCCGTTTTTTCGGACGGAAGAATGTCCTATTTTTCTTCCGGCCGAACGGATCGGATGCAAACGGACAGACGGTCCGTTTCCATCCGATTCCCCATAGGGGATGGACCGCCCTGTCTGCCTGACAGCTCAGCGGAGACCCCCCGCTGAGCGGACGGACACACGGAGCGGACCGAAAAACAGACCGCTCCGTGTGAAAGAGCCCTAAGGGGACTGTGATGTGAAAGGTGGGGCAGCTGAGCACACTGATGTAGTGTGTGTGTGTGTGGGGGGGGGGGGCTTAGATGTGAAGGGGACACTGGGGACTGTGATGTGATGTAAAGGGCGGACTGAGGACACTGTTGTAAAAAGGGGAGGCTGTGATGTGAAGGGGGACTGTGAACATTGATGTAAAAAGGGGGTGCTGGGATTTGAAGGGGGGACTGTGGGTATTGATGTTAAAGAGGGAGACTGATATGAAGGGCGGACAGAGGACGAGGATGTAGGACGAGGGGGAGATGTGTGATGTAAAAGGGAGACTGAGGACACTGATATAAAGGGGAGTGACTGATGTGAAGGGCGGACTGAGGACTCTGTTATAGAAGAAGGTCGGAAGGAACAAACCTGGGGATTTTTAAGGTGTCGATACAGTTAATAGATTACAATTGATAAAATGTAATACATTTTATAATAACAATAAAACATGATAAAAAATTCCTTGTTATATTCAAGGCATATACAGACACTACCACTCTACATGTTTCGCTTCAGAAAAAGCTTCATCAGGAGATTCAGGTGTACTGTACTGTATTGTATGCTAAAAATGACAAGGAATACATTGCATACATGTTATGTAATTTTATTCCTGTCTTTGTCATTTATAGCATACAGTACACCTGAATCTCCCGACGAAGCATTTTATGAAGTAAAACATGTAGAGTGGTAGTGTCTGTATATGCCTTGAATCTAATAAATGATACAAGGATTATTTTTTTTACCATGTTTTATTGTTATGATAAAAATGTAATACATTTTTATTAATTGTAATCTATTTGCTGTATCGACACCTAAAAAAATAATAATAATAAAAAAAATCACCAGGTTTGTTTCCCCCCCTCCCCTTTCTTACAATATATTGGCATGTGGGCTGTGATTTGAAGAGGGGACTGTGGACATTGATGTAAAAAGGGGAGGACTGAGGACTATGATGTAAAGGGGAGGTGGACTGTGATGTGAAGGGGGAGGACTGAGGATTATGATGTAAGGGGGACTGAGGACAGTGATATAAAGGGGAGGTGGACTGTGATGTGAAGGGGAGGACTGAGGACTATGATGTAAGGGGGACTAAGGACACTGATATAAAGGGGAGGTGGACTGTGATGTGAAGGGGGAGGACTGAGGACTATGATGTGAGGGGGATATGTGATGTGAAGGGTGACTGAGGACAGCTATGTAAAAGGGGGGGGCAGTGATGTAAAGAGAAGGTGTGATGTAAGGGGGACTGAGGACACTGATATATAAAGGGGAGGTGGACTATGATGTAAGGGGGATATGTGATGTGAAGGGTGACTGAGGACACTGACAGACCAGTCTTCTAGTTACATCTGTGAAGCCTTCCTAGAGGAACCTACCTTGCCACCGGTGCCCCTTCCTCTGGTATAGTCTTGGCACACCCAACCTCTGGTTTCAGTGAACGTTCTTGCTGAGGTCATACTAATTCAGTAAAGGAATACTCACCATTATTTTTGGGTAGCAGTGATTTGGGACAGTCTGCAAATTTGACCGTTTTTGCTTGTCTCGGCTTTATCTTTCAGATTGGTACTGGCCAGAAGCCTTAAATGTGCACTTTGTAGACATGGATCCCATTCGATCGTCCTCTCCATCCAACATGAGTCTGTTTTCCACGGCATCATCGGCCTCCTGTCAGCCGAGTCACATACACTCCCCCTGGGAATCCCTTCCACATAGACGTCTTTTACAGCACCCTCACCAGGAGCAGATCCACAAGGACATCCTGCAATGGCTGTCGGACTACCCTGATGCCCCCTTTGGTCTGCACCACATGGTGAAATTAGGGGAGAGCTTCGGGAAGAAGGCTGGTGATTGGTATGGTCCCAGCATTGTAGCTCACATTTTAAGGTGAGATTGAAAGGTACTCTGTCCTCCCCAAGTGTTTTTTTTTCTTTTTTTAATGGAACTAATATTTGTTTTTGGTCAACTATTTGTTGGATGTTTACATATTTATTAATCGATGTATATAAATGGCACCCTCAAATCATTAGCATGGCAGAATGCGCCTTAATCTGACTTTGTTGTTATTTTAAGAGCCATCTAGTGTCCTATTCGTCAGGCACACAGTGACCACTGTGCATCCATCTATCTCCTCACATTGGCAGTCCAGTAGAGAAGGGCCGCCCGTGCATTGGCAGTCCAGTAGAGAAGGGCCGCCCGTGCATTGGCAGTCCAGTAGAGAAGGGCCGCCCGTGCATTGGCAGTCCAGTAGAGAAGACCCGCCCCCCCCCTGCATTGGTGGTCAGTAGAGAATGTCCCCCTAGAGAAGGTACCCCGTGCATTGGTACTCGGTAGAGAAGGACTTTCTTGCAGTGGTGGTTTGCACATAAGGCCCCTGTTTTTTTGTTTGTTTTCTGACCGTCAGTAGCGCAGAAGCCTCATCTGCTGGTGGTCAATAAAGAAGGTCCCCCATCCATTGGAGAAGGGTCCCTATGCATTGGTGATTAGTGAGAAGGGTCCCGTTTCATTTGTGGCTCATAATAAAGAATAATTTCAATTGTTGGGCATCAGAAAAGGTCCTCCACTTGCAGTACATCAAGTAACCTCTAGCAAGCCCTTTAGGGTTCCACATGTTGAGTAAAGCTGGTGTAGATGTCACACTTCAGACAGAATGTGATTTTTGGTGAACTCCTTGCCCTCTTCATTCATGTGTCTCTGTATCTCTGTCAGGAAAGCACTGGAGAACACGTCACACGTCCCTGAACTGTCTGTGTATGTTTCCCAGGACTGTACAGGTATGATCTGCTCTCTGTGGTGATGGTGATGTTCAGGATTTACATAGCACTTTAAAAAAAAAATTGGACAGTACAGTTGCAATACAAGAGGGTTAGGAGGGCCCTTCTACTGAGCGCTTACAATAAGAGTGGAGGACATTGATCAGAAGCCAATGGAGGGATAAAAAACAGAGTGGAAGCCAGTGGATAGATTTACAGTAAGGGGTTGAGGCCACTGATTAGAAGATAGTGGAGGTATTGGCAGAGATAGATGGAGGAAACTGATTAGAAGACAGTGGAGGGATTGGCAGAGATGGGCGGAGGACACTGAATAGAAGCCATAGGAGGGATTGGCAGAGAGGGGTGGAGGGTAATGAATAAAAGCCAGTGGATGGATTTACAGTAAGGGGTGGAGTCCACTAATTAGAAGATAGTGGAGGGATTGGCAGAGATGGGTGGAGGACACTGAATGGAAGGCAGTGGAGATACTTGCAGAGAGGTGTGGAAAACACGGAATGGAACCCAGTGGAGGGATTGGCAGAGAGGGGTGCAGGCCAGTGGAGGGATTGGCAGAGATGGGTGGAGGACACTGAATGGAAGGCAGTGGAGGGACTTGCAGAGAGGGGTGGAAAACACGGAATGGAACCCAGTGGAGGGATTGGCAGAGAGGGGTGGAGGACAATAATTGGAGGCCAGTGGCAGGATTGGCAGAGAGAGGTGCAGGCCAGTGGAGGGATTGGCAGGTTGAGGATACTGAATTGAAGCCAGTTGAGGGATTGGCAGAGAGGGGTGGAGGACATTGAATGGAAGGCAGTGGAGGGACTTGCAGAGAGGGGTGGAAAATACAGAATTATACCCAGTGGAGGGATTGGCTGAGAGGGATGGAGGACACTGAATGGAAGGCAGTGGAGGGACTTGCAGAGAGGGGTGGAAAACACGGAATGGAACGCAGTGGAGAGATTGGCAGAGAGGGGTGGAGGGATTGGCTGAGAGGGATGGAGGACACTGAATGGAAGGCAGTGGAGGGACTTGCAGAGAGGGGTGGAAAACACGGAATGGAACCCAGTGGAGGGATTGGCAGAGAGGGGTGGAGGGATTGGCTGAGAGGTATGGAGGACACTGAATGGAAGGCAGTGGAGGGACTTGCAGAGAGGGGTGGAAAACACGGAATGGAACCCAGTGGAGAGATTGGCAGAGAGGGGTGGAGGGATTGGCTGAGAGGGATGGAGGACACTGAATGGAAGGCAGTGGAGGGACTTGCAGAGAGGGGTGGAAAACATGGAATGGAACCCAGTGGAGGGATTGGCAGAGAGGGGTGGAGGGATTGGCTGAGAGGGATGGAGGACACTGAATGGAAGGCAGTGGAGGGACTTGCAGAGAGGGGTGGAAAACACGGAATGGAACCCAGTGGAGAGATTGGCAGAGAGGGGTGGAGGGATTGGCTGAGAGGGATGGAGGACACTGAATGGAAGGCAGTGGAAGAACTTGCAGAGAGGGGTGGAAAACACGGAATGGAACCCAGTGGAGGGATTGGCAGAGAGGGGTGGAGGAATTGGCTGAGAGGGGTGGAGGACACTGAATGGAAGGCAGTGGAGGGACTTGCAGAGAGGGGTGGAAAACACGGAATGGGACCCAGTGGAGGGATTGGCAGAGAGGGGTGGAGGACACTGAATGGAAGCCAGTGGAGGGATTGGCAGAGAGGGGTGGAGGGAATGGCAGAGATAGGTGGTATACCCTGAATAGAGGCCAGTAGAGGGAATGGCAGAGAGGGGTGCAGTTCCATGAATAAAAGCCAGTGGAGGGATTGGCAGAGAGGGGTGGAGGACACTGAATAGAAGCCATAGGAGGGATTGGCAGAGAGGGGTGGAGGGTAATGAATAAAAGCCAGTGGATGGATTTACAGTAAGGGGTGGAGGCCACTCATTAGAAGATAGTGGAGGGATTGGCAGAGATGGGTGAAGGACACTGAATGGAAGGCAGTGGAGATACTTGCAGAGAGGTGTGGAAAACACGGAATGGAACCCAGTGGAGGGATTGGCAGAGAGGGGTGCAGGCCAGTGGAGGGATTGGCAGAGATGGGTGGAGGACACTGAATGGAAGGCAGTGGAGGGACTTGCAGAGAGGGGTGGAAAACACGGAATGGAACCCAGTGGAGAGATTGGCTGATAGGGATGGAGGACACTGAATGGAAGGCAGTGGAGGGATTTGCAGAGAGGGGTGGAAAACACGGAATGGAACCCAGTGGAGGGATTGGCAGAGAGGGGTGGAGGAATTGGCTGAGAGGGGTGGAGGACACTGAATGGAAGGCAGTGGAGGGACTTGCAGAGAGGGGTGGAAAACACGGAATGGGACCCAGTGGAGGGATTGGCAGAGAGGGGTGGAGGACACTGAATGGAAGCCAGTGGAGGGATTGGCAGAGAGGGGTGGAGGGATTGGCAGAGATAGGTGGTATACCCTGAATAGAGGCCATTAGAGAGAATGGCAGAGAGGGGTGCAGTTCCATGAATAAAAGCCAGTGGAGGGATTGGCAGAGAGGGGTGGAGGACACTGAATGGAAGCCAGTGGAGGGATTGGCAGAGAGGGATGGAGGGAATGGCAGAGATAGGAGGTATACCCTGAATAGAGGCCAGTAGAGGGTTTGGCAGAGAGGGGTGGAGGACCCTGAATGGTGGCCAGTGGAGGGGTTGGCAGAGAGGGGTGGTGGACACTGAGTGGTTGGTATGATGGATGAGTCTGGCAGCAGGAGTCATGGCAGACTGAAGTGTGTGTGTGTGTGTGTGTGTGTAGGGAGGCGGGTAGCCTGTATAGAGGGATACCAACTACGAGGGAGTTGTATTGTGTGTTTACGCATCCATTAAAGCTGAACCTGCTTCTGAAACATCCCCTATGCAACCCCCCCTCAACATCAACTGTACCTAAAGTATTACAGACCTGCAAAGAATATATTTGTATGAATATCTGTACAACAGATGTGTAATGTACCGGACTCTCCCCCGTTCTGTTATCTCTATGGGTATCTTCTTCATTGTGCAGTGTACAAGGTGGATGTGGAGCGGCTGATGGATCCTGGGGATTCCCTCTCCGAGAAGAACCATGGAGGGAGGGCGGTCATCATCCTTGTACCTGTTCGTCTTGGCGGAGAGCATTTTAACCCTGTATATAAGCAGTGCATCAAGGTAATGGGATCCGTGGGTGGGGGCTGGTGATGAGCCTGGTCTTTGCCATGAACAGGCATACACTATTAACCCCTTCCCACCAGCCCTGGTGTCCCTTTACCTGGGCTATTACACCCATAGGGCGGAAAGCAGTTTAGACATTAATAGCCGTGTGTTGAGTTATTTTGAGGGGGCGGCAAATTTTACACTGTTATACAAGCTGTACACTCACTACACAACATTGTAGATACAAAGAGTCATTTTGTCAGTGTTGTCACATGATTTACAAAAATGTGAGGGGTGTACTTACTTTTGTGAGATATTGTATACACATAAACCGGAAGTGACTGCAGATGATGTCTTTCTGGTTTCCCAGTGCATCCTGGGATATCTCGTATCTGCAATACCTCCAAAACAAGCCAAAGCCTCTCAAAAGCTACATGTGGTGTTGGTGAGCGTTATCGTAGACTTCTATGGAGGCTTTGGAGATGCTTTGAAGCACAGAGAAATTGTCATGGGGGATAATTTTTGAAGCGAAGCAAACGCAACGTGTGAACGGGGCCCTTCTATTTAGTGATGGGAGCTTTGATTGGCTTTCCAAGTGATTAAAAATGTTGACGTGGGTGTAGACGAGGCCTAAGAGACCATTTGTAAACCCCAATAAGATGTAGTTATCTGGCACACCTCCAACCTCGAATGTTCTTCTTCTAGGATTTCCTGCAGATGCCGTCCTGCCTGGGCATTATTGGTGGAAAACCAAAACATTCGCTGTATTTCATTGGCTACCAAGGTTCGTACCCACATCCTATTGGTTTTCATAGCTAGTTAAATATCTGCAGGACTTGATTATGTGATCATCACCTTTTTGTGTATCTTTAGATAACCATTTATTGTACCTGGATCCACATTACTGCCAGAACTACATTGATGCCGGCAAAAAGGACTTCCCCTTAGAAGTAAGTTATGTTCTGCCGAAATTGGCGGAGGGGAGGACTCTGTTTTGTCTGATATTTATGTATTACCTCTGCAGAGTTTCCACTGCAACTCGCCTCGGAAAATGTCCATCTTGAAAATGGATCCCAGCTGCACATTTGCTTTCTACGCTAGGAATCGAGCGGACTTCGGAGCTCTGTGTGACCATCTCTTAAAGGTACAGAACATGGCCTCTCGTAATTAATCTGCACAAGGAGGGTGTGTGGGGTCCCAGGATAAACTGTACCCAGTCAGCTGATCATCTTCACGGGGCAAGACCAGGGAATGTTCCCTATTCCAACCATCTGGATCAGGGAAGGCTCCCTATTCCATCCAGCCGGACCGGGGGAACTCTCCCTGTTCCGTAGAGCCGGACCGGGGGAACTCTCCCTGTTCCGTAGAGCCGGACCGGGGGAACTCTCCCTGTTCCATACAGTTGGACCGGGGGAACTCTCCCTGTTCCGTAGAGCCGGACCGGGGGAACTCTCCCTGTTCCGTAGAGCCGGACCGGGGGAACTCTCCCTGTTCCGTAGAGCCGGACCGGGGGAACTCTCCCTGTTCCGTAGAGCCGGACCGGGGGAACTCTCCCTGTTCCGTAGAGCCGGACCGGGGGAACTCTCCCTGTTCCGTAGAGCCGGACCGGGGGAACTCTCCCTGTTCCGTAGAGCCGGACTGGGGGAACTCTCCCTGTTCCATACAGTTGGACCGGGGGAACTCTCCCTGTTCCATACAGTTGGACACCAATAAATTTATATTTTAAAAAAAAAACGCGGATCCAAAAAAAAGTTCAAATAATTGCAAATGTAGAACTGGTAGCGAGATTGCTGTGTTTCAGATTATATTCTGTTTTATTCTTTTCGTTTTAATAGGTTTCCAATTTAAAATCGAATTCGGATAATTTATTGAAATTTGTTACTATTGTGATTCGTTAATTCAGATATGTCTGAATCTCCGAAAAACAAAAAGTTTGTCGTGATTTTGATTCATACTGAAACAAATCGCACATGTCAGTCTTTTTCCACAAAAAAAGCTGCACAGCTCTGCCCAAATTTAAGACTTTTTAGGGACCCCGTTTTGATGTAGGTATTGGTAAGTAAACATGCACTGTATAATGGGCAGAACACTTGCTCGACCTTTTGTCATATGCGGTATATTCTATTTTTTTTGCCCACTAGGTATTAAGTTCTCCAGCAGCAGAAGAGAAGTACCCCGTGTTCAGTATCTCTGATGGCCAGGCTCAGGAATTTCATGCCCCCGAGGGACTGGCACTCTCCTCTTTTGCCTTTGCTCGTCAGAAAAGGAGCGCAATGACTAAGAGGCCAAGCTCAGATGAGTTTGAGTTCCTATAGACCACAAGGAAAGGTGCCTTCTCCGCCTATACAGTGCAACACTGGAAACGGATCCAACCAATGGTGTGAAGACCAGAGGGCAGCAATTAAAGAGGAACAATTCATTTTATGTGCGTCTGTCCGAAAAAATTGCTGTAACATGGATCTCTCATCTCGTCATTCAGTCACTTTCTGTTCTGATACACTGATACGCTATGCTGTTACATGGAGGGCTCTACTCTGTTCTACAACCACTCCTTAGAAGTACGAAATTCAAGAGTCATCCTTTACTACAACCTTCAGCTCCTTAGGTGGCCAGAAACTCCAGAGCTATCCTATTCTACAACCCTTGGCTCTTCAGGTGGCCCAGAGCTCAAGGGTTATCCTTTTTTCTACAACCCACAGCTTTGAAGGTGGCCTGAAGCTCAAGCGTTACTGTTTCACAATCATCAGCTCCTCAGGTGTCCAAGAGCTCAAGGATTACCATGGTCTCCAACCTTGAAGTCCTTAGGTGGATCAGAGCTTGAGGGTTATCCTGTTCTACAACTCTCAGCTCCTTAGGTGGCCCAAAGCTTAAGGATTACCTTGAGCGACAACCCTTAGGTGGCCCAAAATGTAAGGATTACCTTGATCTACAACCCTTAGGTTCTTAGGTGGCCCAAAGCTTAAGGATTACCTTAAACTACAACCCTTAAGGTGGCCCAAAACGTAAGGATTACCTTGAGCGACAACCCTTAGGTTGCCCAGAATGTAAGGATTACCTTAAACTACAACCCTTAGGTGGCCCAAAACGTAAGGATTACCCTAAACCACGATCCTTCATTTCTTAGGTGGCTCAGAACTTAAGGGTCAGGATCTCAGGCTGCAACCACTCCAAAACTGCTTTTCATACCAGTTTTTATTTTTTGGGGTATTGATAGACCTTTCACCTGCTCTGATGGGACCTCATGTATCTCAGAGTCTAGCTGGTCTCTTATGCTATTATGGACCTGGCCATCTGTTTTGTTTGTGGAAATCCTATTGCTGTTTGAAGAACTACATCTCATCTTGAGAACTTTTCTTTTTCATGAAAGCCCCCCTTTTTTTTTTTGCAGCTGAGGGCTGTATACATACGGAGAATTTCCATGCTGCTTTTCCCGCCAAAAGGTGCAGCTACAACACGAGTGCATACACTGACATTTCAGGCCTCTGTGCAGATAAATTGATCTTGGCAGCTATAAGTTATGTATTTTAATGGGTTCCCCCACCCCCCCTTCCCTTTTTTTTTTTGTTTTTAATTGCATTGATTTATAGGGTGTGTGTTGGGTACAGCTGCTGAGGATACCCCCCCCCCCCTCTCACAGTTTTTAAGGTAAAACGCTAAAAAAAAGGAAAATAAAAAAAATAGCAAAACTTTTACTACCGTAGTACAGAACGCAAAAGCCAAGCTGTATTACTTTCCATACATGTGTTTTATATTTTTTAATGTTGAATTCTCTCCAAACTTGTTTCTTAAACTGGTAGATTTTCTTTTAGTTCAGCCTGACATCCTTTGAATGATGTCAAGTAGGAGGGGGGCAACAGAGCCTCCCGCAAAGAGAATTTTGTCTGGTTAATCAGGAAGCGGACAAAATTTGCTCCAATGTATGGCCAGTATTAAACAACCAAGAAATTGAAGGGACAAGAGGTAACAAGCCTCGGGACTTTTGAGGTGTTGGATATAGGGATAGAAAGTCACTAATACGACATATAAAATGAAGTAATTTTATTACAAAGGTAAAAAAAACATGAACAGTTTTACATTTATATCCGAAAATAACTTGTTCCATTGAAGCATATTGAACAGACTCTACCGCTCTCAACGTATTTCGCTCAGCAGAGCTTCCTCAGGAAAAGGCGGGGTGTCTTGTGCATGCATGGAACTCGCATTTTCTTATCTAAATCTCAAGTGATATATTGACATAGAGCAGCTTTGGCAAGGTCCCTTTCCCCTGTACCTATATACACTTTTTTTCTATGCCCTGACATTATTACTTTGTATACTGTATATATTCGAGTATAAGCTGAGTTTTTCAGCACTTTTTGTGCTGAAAATGCCCCCCTCGGCTTATACGAGTCACCTTTTTGCGCCTGATCTCCCAGGCTTTGGGAACTTGGCACACATGTAGCTCCACTCTTCCTCTACAAGTGTGCCAAGTTTTTTGTCTGGGCAACCTACGGCCGGGGAGCACCATTTTTTTTTTTTTTCAAAATCGGGCATCCCTTCCATAGACTCCCATGTTAAACGGTAATTTCTCCGGTGACTTTGGGGACCCGGTTCTAGGCCAGTCGTAGGTCTCCTGGACCCGGAACTTGGCACACATGCAGCCCCATTTCTATTCTACAAGTGTACAAAGTTTGTTGTTTGGGAAACCTAGGGCCGGGGAGCAGCAATTTTTCAAATCCAGGTACCCCTTCCATAGATTCCAATGTTAAACTGTAATTTTTCCGGTGAATTTGGCGACCCGGTACCGGATGGTGGTAGGTTCTCTGGTCCCGGAACTTGGCACACATGTAGCCCCATTTCTCCTCTACAAGTGTACAACGTTTGTTGTTTGGGGGACCTATAGCTGGGGAGTACCGATTTTTTTCATAGCCGGGCACCCTTTCCATAGACTCCCATGTTAAACCTTAGTCTAGTCATGGGCACAGTGAGGCATGCACATGGACCCCCCAGGTTTATACTCAAGAAAATACGTTTTTTTTTCCCTTTTTTTTTGGTGGTAAAATTGGGTGCCTCGGCTTCTATTCGGGTCGGCCTATGCTCAAGTATATACGGTACTTTTTCTTTATACTTGCATACGTTTAGGTATGCCAATTTGTTTCACATGTTTTTGTGTAAACTAAAACCAACATGAGCATTCATTTCACTTTTTTTTGTCTATAGCATATAAAACTCCACACCGGAATCTCTTAAGGAAGCTCTGCTGAGCGAAACATGTTGAGAGCGGTAGAGTCTGTTCAATATGCTTCAATGGAACAAGTTATTTTCTGATATTAATGTTCTCATGTTTTATACCTTTTTTTTTTTCTCATAAAATTCCTTCATTTTATATGTTATATTAGTGACTTTCTAGCACATGGGTCTTCAAACTACGGCCCTCCAGTTGTTCAGGAACTACAATTCCCATCATGCCCAGTCATGTCTGTGAATGTCAGTGTGTTACAATGCCTCATGGGATGTGTAGTTCTACAACATCTGGAGGGCCGTAGTTTGAGGATCCCTGTTCTAGCACCTCAAAAGTCCAGAGGCTTGTTACCTCTTGTCCCTTAAATTTTTTTGTTTATCTATATATTGGGATGTGGTGTTCTATTTGATCTCTGTCTTACCCTATCAAAGTGTGGCCAGTGTTTAGTTTTGAGTAGAGGTAGGGAAGGATTAGATGCTTTTAAAGAGGAAGTAAAACCTGATGGGTTTTTACTTCCTCTTTTGCTCGCAGCAAACCCTGCATCTTTCTGGCGTACCAAAAAAATTGCAATTATTACTTATTTTACCTTTATTTAGAAGCAGGTGACAACCGGCTCTCCTAGATACAAGACTTTAGAGGAGGGGGGTCTCTAACCAGTCGGCTCTCCAGCTGTAGCGACGGCGTCCGCCTAGTCTGAAAGGAGCCTAAAGGTCATTAGAGGCATGCACATGAAAGGGGTGTTCCAGCCAAAAAATGTGTTTATTAAAAGTCAGCAGCTACAAAAAGTGTAGCTGCTGGCTTTTAATAAGCACTCACTTACCTGCTCCTGCGTTCCAGCGACGCGCCGCCCGGGGCTCCGCTCCTCTCCCCCCCTCCCCAGCCGGCGTCTCCATCCCGACTGTGGGCACCCAGCCGTGACAGCCTTCGGCTTCACGGCCGGGCACCCACTGCGCATGCGCGAGCCGCACTGCGCATGCGCGCGCGCGGCTTGCCGCTGATTGGAGAGGCGATCGCATGGGACCTGTCAGTGTCCTAGGCCATCGCCTACAGAGAGGGGCTGAAATAAGGCGATTAGGCCTAATTGCCTTACCAGCCCCTCGGCGGAAGCAGGAAGTGACAGATACCGGGGGGGGGGAAGGAGGAGGAGGAGGGGAGAGTACTCACCTGGAGGATATCCCTTTTGGGGGGGTACGTCTAAACCTCAAAAATTCACAGCATTGGTTTGCACAGCACTTATTCACTTTTATTATAGGAACTGTAAGACACTCTTAGTGGTCATCACAACTAATTAACTGATATTGGATACATTTTGGCAAATTATTTAATTTTTATGTTAAAGACATAGCACTACTTTTTCACTTGGATCCCCCCAGAATTATCGGCAGCGCCACTTACCCCCATCTAAATAACTACTCCCATGAGGCTTTGCAAGGCTGATGGTTACAAGCATGACTCCCACAGGCATGATGGGACTTGTAGTCAGGGCCGCCATCAGGGGGGTACAGGCAATACACCTGTAGGGGGTCCGGATGGCAACCCCCCCCCTTTTTTTTTTTTTTTGTATATTTCCTTTTTATTTATCTATTTCCCTTTTTATTAAAGGGCCCAGAGGTCACCAGGGCCCCTGGATGGCTACCCCCCTTTTTTTTGTAAGGGGCCTGGAGGTCCCCAGGGCCCCTGGATGGCAACCCCCCCTTTTTTTTGTAAGGGGCCCGGAGGTCCCCAGGACAACTCCCCATTTCGAGGCACCCCACCCCCCTTCTTAATTCACCCCCCCCGCCTTCTCTCAATTTGAGGCGGCAGCACCCCCCCCCCCCCGGTTCTCTGCTCCAGGTGGGCATGCCTGAAGCTGTGTAAGGGGGCCCCCCCCTGATGGCGGCCCTGCTTGTAGTTTCGCAACAGCTGGAGGGCCACCAGTTTGAGACCCCTGCTTAAGAAAGTCGTTGACTTGGAACAAGTTTGTAGCCGCTGAAGTCAGGACTTGCAACCTGGTTCTGAGCCAGTGAATCTCTAGGCCAGTGATGGAGAACCTCGGCACCCCAGATGTTTTCGAACTACGTTTCTCATAATGCTCAACTACACAGCAGGAGTGCAGGAGCATGATGGGAAATATAGTCCCAACACATCTGGGGTGCCAAGACTCGCCATCACTGCTCTAGGTAATGTAGCAAGGAGAAGGTTCAAAGGGTTGTAAAGGTAATTTTATTTTTTCCCTAAATAGCTTTCTTTACCTTAGTGCAGTCCTCCTTCACTTACCTCATCCTTTCATTTTGCTTTTAAATGTCCTTATTTCTTCTGAGAAATCCTCACTTCCTGTTCTTCTGTCTGTAACTCCACACAGTAATGCAAGGCTTTTTCCCTGGTGTGGAGTGTCGTGCTCGCCCCCTCCCTTGGACTACAGGAGAGTCAGGATGCCCACTAACACACAGCTCCTTTATCTGCAACATAGCACGTCCTGACTCTCCCGTAGTCCAAGGGAGGGGGCGAGCAAAACACTTTTGTATTGTACCTTTACAACCCCTTTAAGTTTAAAGAATGATGAAATCTACTGCTGTATGAACCCAAAGGTCCACCAACCTGCAACAGCTTTTATTATATTCATCTTGGCCCAGATGTCGGGAGTTCTGATCGGGCAGAACTAATGCAGAAGCTGGCTTGCTCCTTCCTTCAGCACGTTTCTATTGGACAGCGAGGCAGCCCATCATAGTAATGGACCAATGGAAATGTGGGGTCTTTAGCAGCAAGCACCAATACTACCTGGAAGTGTCATAGTTTTGCCCAATCAGAATGGCCTGAAATATGGCTGAAGCAAAGGATACTCGGGGCCTGCCTGCATTACATACATTGCGGTATTCTTACCTCTTTGAAGACCAGCGCCATCCAAACCTCTGTATCGGGGTTCTCCAAGCTTTCTAAACAAAGGACCAGTTTACTCTTCTTCCGACTTTAGAGGGCCGGACTGTGGCTCATTAACCACGTTACTCACAATCCGGGGTTCCACCATACTTCCAAGAGGAGGGTTATGCCGACAGCCTGTAATTATAAATATATTTACAGGGAAAAGGTGACAGGGTTTCTTGTCGTAGCCCCCCCCCCCCCCCCGCCTCCACTTTTATATTCACCTCTTACAGTATATGCTCCCCTGATGCTTCCTCAGGGCCAGGAATCCAAGCTCTGCCAAAGCTCCATGTTGGGTGGTGTTGAAGCTTACACATGGTTGAAGACCTCCTACTTGATATGGTGTGGGCCTGGTTATTGGTTACTGGCCTGACTACTGTATCCTGGGAAGAAGGTTTCTCCTTCTATACCCAGAAGCCCTCTAACAAGGCACAGCATAGGTGAATATATATAAGATTGGGGGGTGCATGCCAACAATAGACAGTGGACCTTCCATTAAAATGAAAGGTCTACTTTACCGATCTCCTCCCCGCTGCTTCTGTGAGGCAGTGCTGTGCCTCCTAGAAATGCTGGGTACTTGATGTCTCATGAGAATGATCTTGAACAGTAGTCTGGAGAAAATTCTGGTGGGACTTTCAGCAACCAGCATTCCTGGCCAGAGGCGTATGTAGTGAAAATAGCGTTTATGACAAGCACTGAAACTGCGCCCCTGTCCAAACATTTGAAACCCATCTTTTAGAAAACCTTTAAAAAAAAAAAAAAACAGCTAACAAAACTAGTGATATTTATCATCCCTTGTGATACCTTGGGTAGTGACATATCTTCTTTATGGAGAAATCTGGGGTTAATTAGACCCCTGATCCCTCCTTAGCCCTCCAAGGTCAGGTAAATGCAGAACCAATGGAAGTGATGAAATCTTCATCACTTAAGGCCTCAGTTTTCACAGAGGAGAGGGAGAAACTGATGTTCCTCCTTCTTTGTGCCCTGCCAATCCAACCAGATGGAATGGGAGAGCCTGGGAGAACAGGGGGAGGGCTGTGGCTGAACACAGCAGGGATAGCGCTGCCATTGTCCATTAGCAAAGGTGCTGAAACCTTCTTCCCAAGATACAGTAGTCAGGCCAGTAACCAATAACCAGGCCCACACCATATCAAGTAGGATGTCTTCAACCATGTGTAAGCTTCAACACCACCCAACATGGAGCTTGGGCAGAGCTTGGATTCCTGGCCCTGAGGAAGCATCAGGGGAGCATATACTGTAGGAGGTGAAAGGAGATCCTGCCTATGTTTGGGAGGAAGGAAGAAGAAACCCTTTAGACCCTGGTAAGTGCCTTGCTGCCCAGCCACTCAACAGTGCCCACTTCATATGGCGCCCATGGCACTTGCCATGGCTGCCATACCCTAGATATGCCACTGTTCCTGGCAGGCCACGGTGAGGTACAGTGGCGTCACCCACACTACATTGTTGAAAGCCATGCCCAATGTATTTATTGTGTTTTCTCAAACCTTCTTTTAAGCAACATGTATTGGATATGGCGGGTTGTGAGAAAAATAGAGAATGTGTTTGCAGTCTATAGACCCCGTTATGAGGTTCCACTCAAGGCCAGAATTGGGTGTTGCTCATGTTGGCTTTGAAGGTTCCAAAAGCCCCTGAGAATGTGAGCTCTAAGCAGAAAAGGCCCATAACGGACCTTCTCGGAGCCAGGACTAAGAAGGATGGTGTAGGTCGGTGATGGTGAACCTTAGCACCGCAGATGTTTTGGAACTACATTTCCCATAATGGGCATGCACTGTGTAGTTGAGCATCATGGGAAATGTAGTTCCAAAACACCTGCCAAGGTTTGCCATCACTGACGTACAGGGGAGGGCTGGCAGCCTTAGGCCTGGGGGGGCAAGTCTAGTCAAGTGGCCCAATGAACCGCTGAATCAGCTCACTATCCATGGCCCAACTGCTTTTTCAATGCAGCCTCAACAGTGCCCATCAATGCAACCTGATCACTGGGGCAGGTTACATGGGGGTCAGCTAGGGGTGTCAGGGTCTCTCGCCTCAGTGATCCCAGCACAGCTCAGCAGGTCATTGCACGCCTCCTGGGGGTGTAATGGTCCTGGGGTCAAGTTGCAACCAGTGCCCATACCTGCCTCCTGGTTCCCTGGCTCGCCCTGCCTCTGTCTGCTTCCAAGAATCCAGTCCCAGGGAGTTGTAGTTTCCTCTGCGCTGCTCTGTTTTCCACCCCCCGGGAGCTTGAGTGTGGACTACAACTCCTGGAATGCAACAGCAAGTGGTTGGCCCGACTTCCAAGACCAGAATATAAAATAAAATGGTAGCGGACATTTTGAACAAAAGTTAGGGTGGCCCCCTGCCCCCCTGCCCAGCCCTTCCCTGCTGGTGTAGGTCATTAGATGTGGTGCCCAGTGACCCACCTGAAGGAATGTGTCCCATGTTGAGGTATTCTGCGACCTGCCAAGGAGAGTTTTCCATAACCGTACACTGGATCCATGTGTGTCTTCTCCTGTCTTTTACACTGAAGGGATAGAATCAATCTGTATATTGTAAGAGATCGATTTATTTATCTAGGGGAATAAAGCTTTTTTAAAGGGGGTTTCTTGCTGTGTGTGTGTGTGGTGTTCATAGACCTGAATTTATAGTCTAATGTATTTATTTTTCGTACATCACAGGACACAGAGTTGGTTATAAATTGTGACTACCAGAGCACTTTCAAACACATTTTGACAACCCAAACCATCTCTAATGTGTGAAGGACCCCCACCCACAGTGACGGAGGCCTGGGCAAAAAAAAAAAGTCACAACAATGTACTGATTAACAAAAGGGGGTGGGGACCAGAGGTGGCTCTAGGCTTTGTGAGGCCTTAGGCAAAACTTGACAGGGGGCCCCACTCTTGCCCATAATGAGAAAAATAATTCAAGGACAAGAGCCTCTTCCCCACAACCCTGAGCGGTGGTTGTGGGGGTCTGCGGGCGGGGGGGGCTTATCAGAATCTGGGGAGCACCCTTTACCAAGGTCGCCCCCAGATCCTGATCTTTAGTAACTAAGGGGCAGAGGCCACCCGGTGATGTCACCTGGTAAACCCACCCCCCTTGTGGCATCATTGACTGAGGGCATGCTGGGTCATTGACGTCACAAGGGGTGGTGTCACCGACCAGAGCTTTTTTTTTCTCAGAATATAGGTGCAGGAACTCACCCACGACCCTGTTCAGTTTTCACAAACAGTAGAAGGGTCTTAAAGGGGCATTAAATACCAGGATTGCATAACATACAGAGTGCAGAGTTCAGGAGGGATGCACACAGAGTGCAGAGCTGTCACTTGTAAATACAAAAACCGGACTTCTGTGTTTACAAGTGATTGTGGTGAGCGGGCACCAAAGGGTCTGAGCCAGAGGTGGTGGAACTGAGTCCCCCCTGAAAAAAAAGCCCTGGTCACTGATATCCACTGGTTGTTAGGGACGCTGGCGGTCTCGCTTCTGAGTCAGGGCTCTTAGCGCTGACTGAGCACAGCAGTGTTAAGGTCCCCTGTCCCTTAAAACTGGGGCAATGCATTGGGCAAGTTAGGCAGCCACGAGGCCCCTGTGAGTGCGAGGCGTTAGGCAACCGCCTAATTAAAGAGCCGCCTCTGGTGGGGACAAAGGGACAGTGACTGACCCTATAGCAGTGATGGCGAACCTTGGCACCCCAGATGTTTTGGAACTACAATGCTCAACTACACTGCAGAGTGCATGAGCATCATGGGAAATGTAGTTTAAAAAACATCTGGGGGGGGGGGGGGGCAAAGTTCACCATCACTGCCCTAAAGCTTTCCCTCCCCATGAATTGATGGACTATCTCGGTACTGATAAACAATGACATACAGGCATACCCCACTTTTAAGTACACAATGGGACCAGAGCATGTATGTAAAACGAAAATCGACTTAAAGTGAAACAATACCTTTTTTCACTCCTAGGGTGTAGTGGGGGGGTCAGGAGCTGTAGTGGGGGGGGGGGGGGTGTCAGGAGGTGTAGTGGGGGTGTCGGGGGCACACTGGAACAGGGTGGGGTATGCTCTTGGAGCTTCAGCTCCTTCTACTGCGGCTGCAAAACGTCTGAACAGTACTTGTAAGGCACTTTACATACACTCACGGGTATGTCCTTACGAGTGTATGTAAAGTGAGTGTACTGTATTGTGCAAAAATAAGGTTTATTACTAATTGAAGAACATACTATGTACATCTTAAAATTGAAAAAAACAGAACCTCAAGAAATATCTGTTATTACAGCATATAGAATGGTCTGGGTCTCGACTAGTTTCGCAGTGTTACCGCTTTCTCAGGAGGACCAATTTATGAAACAAAAAATACAGTAAAACACAAACATAATATGGTTCGACAATAGTAATACTGCAGAGTATATAAAAAGATAATAATAATAATGATGATGAAAAAAGCTTACCCAGTGAACAGGCGGTCATGTGCGGCACCAAGCGGCCCAAACAAGTTCCCCCTGCGGCTTGGTCCCGCACATGACCACCTATTCACTGGGTAGGCTATTTTCATCATTATTATTCTTTTTATATATACGCTGCAGTATTACTGTTGTCAAACCATATTATGTTTGTGTTTTACTGTATTATTTGTTTTATAGATTGGTCCTCCTGAGGAAGCGATAACCGGGCGAAACTAGTCAAGATCCAGACCATTCTATGTTGTAATAACAGATATCCCTTGCGGGGGGGAACCCTGAGTTTCTGTTTTTTTTTTTTTTATTTACATTATATACTTCTATTTGTAATAAATCTTATTTATACATAATAGGTATGTCATTGGTTATCCGTACCAAGATAGTCCATCAATGAACCCGCAGAGTTGCCCCTTTTTACGTCTGAACCCGCAGAGTTCCCCCCTTTACGTCTGAACCTGTAAAGCACAGCGCTTTACAATATCAAAGGGAGACAATACAATAAAATACAAGAGGATTAATTATTGTTAAAGCGGAGTTCCACCCTTAAAATCACTTTGTTTCATTCCATCCAGCATACTGGCGTCAGCGCCAGTATGCTGTTTTTTTTTTTTTTTAATGCACGTACTTACTTTATATAAAATCATTGAATTTCAGGCGCACCGCGGAATGTCGCCGCTATAAGGCGTCACGCCTTCCGGAAACAGCCGATTAGCGTTCGGCTCTTCTCGGCGCCTGCGCACAGACCCAGGAGCTGACTGCGCAGGCGCCCGAAAATAGCCGGTCCTAGTTCGGCTTTTTTCGGAGGGCGTGACGCGGCTATCTACGGCGCCTGCGCAGTCAGCTCCTGGGTCTGTGCGCAGGCGCCGAGAAGAGCCGAATGCTAATCGGCTGTTTCCGGAAGGAGTGACGCCTTATAGCGGCGACATTCCGCGGTGCGCCTGAAATTCAATGATTTTATATAAAGTAAGTACGTGCATTAAAAAAAAAAAAAACAGCATACTGGCGCTGATGCCAGTATGCTGGATGGAATGAAACAAAGTGATTTTAAGGGTGGAACTCTGCTTCAATTATAAAAAATTGTAACAATAAAATGAATAAATAATTACAAATAATTATAAAAAAAAATATGTAAGAATTTGTAAAAATAAAATTAACAAAACAAATAATAATTATAGTAAAAGTAAAATGAATAAAACAACACATAATAGTACTGTAGTAGCAATAATTAGTAAAAAAATTAATAAAACAAATAAAAAAATAATAAAGTAAAAGAGAAGCTACAACAAAAATATGATATTATAAAATAAATACAAATTATAAGTGTATTTATTTCATGTTTAATAATAAATATCATTGTATTCCTTTGTTATTTTCCTTTTACTTAATTGTTATAATAACTGATTATAAAATAAATGTAAACAATAATTATAAAAAATTGTAACATTAAAATGAAAAAATAATTACAAATAATTATAAAAAAATATAAGAATTAGTAAAAATAAAATGAATAAAATAAATAATAATAAAACGTCCGGCAGTGAAGGGGTTAATGAGGATGGGGTGACACTCGGCGGGCATCGCCCTTTCTATTTATAGAACTGTTCCCTCCCTCCTCCTCCCTCCTCCCTTGTAAAGCACTCCCGACACTAGAGGTCAATCTCTTTCCCTCAGGACTCCGGACGGCGGCTGCCATTTTGCGGTAGAGCAGAAATGAACAAGCCTCTATAGGAGCGCATTCCAGACTCTAGAGGTCAAAGCCTGCCCGTCAGGACTCCGGGGGCCATTTTCGTATAGACCAGAAAATGAACGCAGTATAGAAGACTACACCTCCCAGAATCCTCCCCGCCTCACAGCTCACCCCCAACTTGACTGACAGCTCAGCTGGCCAATCAGCGGTTTAGATCAGCTTTCTGCACTTCCGGGAAACCAGGCTGGAGATAGCTACAGAGGAGGGTGCACAGTGTGGCCCCCGGGGGCCCCCCAGATAAAGGTGTGTGATATATTATATGTGTATATTGAGAGACCCTGAGTTCCCCATTCTATAGGGAGATTTCCAATGTATCTGGGATGGGATTATATACATTGTATCATCCTTCACCTCCCAGAGATACATTGTATCATCCTTCACCTCCCAGAGATACATTGTATCATACCTCACCTCCCAGAGATGCATTGTATCATCCTTCACCTCCCAGACATACATTGTATCATCCCTCACCTCCCAGAGATACAACAAACCTTCACCTCCCAGAGATACATTGTATCATCCTTCACCTCCCAGAGATACATTGTATCATCCTTCACCTCCCAGAGATACATTGTATCATCCTTCACCTCCCAGACATACATTGTATCATCCCTCACCTCCCAGAGATACATTGTATCATCCTTCACCTCCCAGACATACATTGTATCATCCTTCACCTCCCAGACATACATTGTATCATCCCTCACCTCCCAGAGATGCATTGTATCATCCTTCACCTCCCAGAGATGCATTGTATCATCCTTCACCTCCCAGAGATGCATTGTATCATCCTTCACCTCCCAGAGATGCATTGTATCATCCTTCACCTCCCAGAGATACATTGTATCATCCTTCACCTCCCAGAGATACATTGTATCATCCTTCACCTCCCAGAGATACATTGTATCATCCTTCACCTCCCAGAGATACATTGTATCATCCTTCACCTCCCAGAGATACATTGTATCATCCTTCACCTCCCAGAGATACATTGTATCATCCTTCACCTCCCAGAGA
Organism: Rana kukunoris; assembly: GCA_029574335.1. Taxonomy (NCBI): domain Eukaryota; kingdom Metazoa; phylum Chordata; class Amphibia; order Anura; family Ranidae; genus Rana; species Rana kukunoris. Next base: position 740,012,708 of record CM056049.1, on the reverse strand, counting down.
TACATTGTATCATCCTTCACCCCCAGAGATACATTGTATCATCCTTCACCTCCCAGAGATACATTGTATCATCCTTCACCTCCCAGAGATACATTGTATCATCCTTCACCTCCCAGAGATACATTGTATCATCCTTCACCCCCCAGAGATACATTGTATCATCCTTCACCCCCCAGAGATACATTGTATCATCCTTCACCCCCCAGAGATACATTGTATCATCCTTCACCTCCCAGAGATGCATTGTATCATCCTTCACCTCCCAGAGATACATTGTATCATCCTTCACCTCCCAGACATACATTGTATCATCCCTCACCTCCCAGAGATACATTGTATCATCCTTCACCTCCCAGAGATACATTGTATCATCCTTCACCTCCCAGACATACATTGTATCATCCTTCACCTCCCAGACATACATTGTATCATCCCTCACCTCCCAGAGATGCATTGTATCACCCTTCACCTCCCAGAGATACATTGTATCATCCTTCACCTCCCAGAGATACATTGTATCATCCCTCACCTCCCAGAGATGCATTGTATCACCCTTCACCTCCCAGAGATACATTGTATCATCCTTCACCTCCCAGAGATACATTGTATCATCCCTCACCTCCCAGAGATGCATTGTATCATCCCTCACCTCCCAGAGATACATTGTATCATCCCTCACCTCCCAGAGATACATTGTATCATCCTTCACCTCCCAGAGATGCATTGTATCACCCTTCACCTCCCAGAGATGCATTGTATCATCCTTCACCTCCCAGAGATGCATTGTATCATCCTTCACCTCCCAGAGATACATTGTATCATCCTTCACCTCCCAGAGATACATTGTATCATCCTTCACCTCCCAGAGATACATTGTATCATCCTTCACCCCCCAGAGATACATTGTATCATCCTTCACCTCCCAGAGATACATTGTATCATCCTTCACCTCCCAGAGATACATTGTATCATCCTTCACCTCCCAGACATACATTGTATCATCCCTCACCTCCCAGAGATACATTGTATCATCCTTCACCTCCCAGACATACATTGTATCATCCTTCACCTCCCAGAGATGCATTGTATCATCCTTCACCTCCCAGAGATGCATTGTATCATCCTTCACCTCCCAGAGATGCATTGTATCATCCTTCACCTCCCAGAGATACATTGTATCATCCTTCACCTCCCAGAGATACATTGTATCATCCTTCACCTCCCAGAGATACATTGTATCATCCTTCACCCCCCAGAGATACATTGTATCATCCTTCACCTCCCAGAGATACATTGTATCATACCTCACCTCCCAGAGATGCATTGTATCATCCTTCACCTCCCAGAGATGCATTGTATCATCCTTCACCTCCCAGACATACATTGTATCATCCCTCACCTCCCAGAGATACATTGTATCATCCTTCACCTCCCAGACATACATTGTATCATCCTTCACCTCCCAGACATACATTGTATCATCCCTCACCTCCCAGAGATGCATTGTATCATCCTTCACCTCCCAGAGATGCATTGTATCATCCTTCACCTCCCAGAGATGCATTGTATCATCCTTCACCTCCCAGAGATACATTGTATCATCCTTCACCTCCCAGAGATACATTGTATCATCCTTCACCTCCCAGAGATACATTGTATCATCCTTCACCTCCCAGAGATACATTGTATCATCCTTCACCCCCCAGAGATACATTGTATCATCCTTCACCTCCCAGAGATACATTGTATCATCCTTCACCTCCCAGAGATACATTGTATCATCCTTCACCTCCCAGAGATACATTGTATCATCCTTCACCTCCCAGAGATACATTGTATCATCCCTCACCTCCCAGACATACATTGTATCATCCCTCACCTCCCAGAGATACATTGTATCATCCTTCACCTCCCAGAGATGCATTGTATCATCCTTCACCTCCCAGAGATGCATTGTATCATCCTTCACCTCCCAGAGATGCATTGTATCATCCTTCACCTCCCCGAGATGCATTGTATCATCCTTCACCTCCCAGAGATGCATTGTATCATCCTTCACCTCCCAGAGATGCATTGTATCATCCTTCACCTCCCAGAGATGCATTGTATCATCCTTCACCCCCCAGAGATACATTGTATCATCCTTCACCTCCCAGAGATACATTGTATCATCCTTCACCTCCCAGAGATACATTGTATCATCCTTCACCTCCCAGAGATACATTGTATCATCCTTCACCCCCCAGAGATACATTGTATCATCCTTCACCCCCCAGAGATACATTGTATCATCCTTCACCCCCCAGAGACACATTGTATCATCCTTCACCTCCCAGAGACACATTGTATCATCCTTCACCTCCCAGAGATACATTGTATCATACCTCACCTCCCAGAGATGCATTGTATCATCCTTCACCTCCCAGAGATGCATTGTATCATCCCTCACCTCCCAGAGATACATTGTATCATCCCTCACCTCCCAGAGATACATTGTATCATCCCTCACCTCCCAGACATACATTGTATCATCCCTCACCTCCCAGAGATACATTGTATCATCCTTCACCTCCCAGAGATACATTGTATCATCCTTCACCTCCCAGACATACATTGTATCATCCCTCACCTCCCAGAGATACATTGTATCATCCTTCACCTCCCAGACATACATTGTATCATCCTTCACCTCCCAGACATACATTGTATCATCCCTCACCTCCCAGAGATGCATTGTATCATCCTTCACCTCCCAGAGATGCATTGTATCATCCTTCACCTCCCAGAGATGCATTGTATCATCCTTCACCTCCCAGAGATGCATTGTATCATCCTTCACTCCCAGAGATACATTGTATCATCCTTCACCTCCCAGAGATGCATTGTATCATCCTTCACCTCCCAGAGATACATTGTATCATCCTTCACCTCCCAGAGATACATTGTATCATCCTTCACCTCCCAGAGATACATTGTATCATCCTTCACCTCCCAGACATACATTGTATCATCCCTCACCTCCCAGAGATGCATTGTATCATCCCTCACCTCCCAGAGATGCATTGTATCATCCTTCACCTCCCATAGATGCATTGTATCATCCCTCACCTCCCAGAGATACATTGTATCATCCTTCACCTCCCAGAGATACATTGTATCATCCTTCACCTCCCAGAGATACATTGTATCATCCTTCACCTCCCAGAGATACATTGTATCATCCTTCACCTCCCAGACATACATTGTATCATCCTTCACCTCCCAGAGATACATTGTATCATCCTTCACCTCCCAGAGATACATTGTATCATCCTTCACCTCCCAGAGATACATTGTATCATCCTTCACCTCCCAGAGATACAATGTATCATCCTTCACCTCCCAGAGATACATTGTATCATCCTTCACCTCCTAGAGACACATTGTATCATCCTTCACCTCCCAGAGATACATTGTATCATCCTTCACCTCCCAGAGATACATTGTATCATACCTCACCTCCCAGAGATACATTGTATCATCCTTCACCTCCCAGAGATACATTGTATCATCCTTCACCTCCTAGAGACACATTGTATCATCCTTCACCTCCCAGAGATACATTGTATCATCCTTCACCTCCCAGAGATACATTGTATCATACCTCACCTCCCAGAGATACATTGTATCATCCTTCACCTCCCAGAGATACATTGTATCATACCTCACCTCCCAGAGATACATTGTATCATCCTTCACCTCCCAGAGATACATTGTATCATCCTTCACCTCCTAGAGACACATTGTATCATCCTTCACCTCCCAGAGATACATTGTATCATCCTTCACCTCCCAGAGATACATTGTATCATACCTCACCTCCCAGAGATACATTGTATCATCCTTCACCTCCCAGAGATACATTGTATCATCCTTCACCTCCTAGAGACACATTGTATCATCCTTCACCTCCCAGAGATACATTGTATCATCCTTCACCTCCCAGAGATACATTGTATCATACCTCACCTCCCAGAGATACATTGTATCATCCTTCACCTCCCAGAGATACATTGTATCATCCTTCACCTCCCAGACATACATTGTATCATCCTTCACCTCCCAGAGATACATTGTATCATCCTTCACCTCCCAGAGAGATACATTGTATCATCCTTCACCTCCCAGAGATACATTGTATCATCCTTCACCCCCCAGAGATACATTGTATCATCCTTCACCTCCCAGAGATACATTGTATCATCCTTCACCTCCCAGAGATACATTGTATCATCCTTCACCTCCCAGAGATACATTGTATCATCCTTCACCTCCCAGAGATACAATGTATCATCCTTCACCTCCCAGAGATACATTGTATCATCCTTCACCTCCCAGAGATACATTGTATCATCCTTCACCTCCCAGAGATACATTTTATCATCCTTCACCTCCCAGAGATACAATGTATCATCCTTCACCTCCCAGAGATACAATGTATCATCCTTCACCTCCCAGAGATACATTGTATCATCCTTCACCTCCCAGAGATACATTGTATCATCCTTCACCTCCCAGAGATACATTGTATCATCCTTCACCTCCCAGAGATACATTGTATCATCCTTCACCTCCCAGAGATACAATGTATCATCCTTCACCTCCCAGAGATACATTGTATCATCCTTCACCTCCCAGAGATACATTGTATCATCCTTCACCTCCCAGAGACACATTGTATCATCCTTCACCTCCCAGAGAGATACATTGTATCATCCACAAATTCCGGGGGCCCCTTTTTTCGCCGTGCGTCCAATGCCCCGTTGTTGGCGGAGAATGTATTTTAATTAGTGGGCGTGGCTTTCATTTTAAATGGGTGTGGCTTTACAAGCAGAATATCATTACTTTAATTAAACCTCTACACCAATCAGCCAATGTATTGTGACCACCCACCTGATATCGGGTAGGTCCCCCTTTCCTGACCCCTCCAGGTATGGACACCTCTAGCCCTCTGAAGGTATGCTGTGGTCAGTGGAACCCAGTTATCAGTACCAGGTCCTGTAAGTTGGGAGGTGGGGCCTCCATGGGTCCAACCTCCAGCACATCCAACAGATGCTCGATTGGATGGCGATCTGGAGAATTTGGAGGCCAAGTCAACACCTCAAACTGGTTGTGTTCCTCAAACTGTTCTTGGATTCATCAGACCAGGCCACCTTCTTCCATTGCTCTGTGCTCCAGTTCTGATGCTCACAGGTTCATTGTAGGCCACCTCCATCAATGAGCTTTCACTCCCCACCTCCATCAATGAGCTTTCACTCCCCACCTCCATCAATGAGCCTTCCCTCCCCCACCTCCATCAATGAGCCTTCCCTCCCCCACCTCCATCAATGAGCCTTCCCTCCCCCACCTCCATCAATGAGTCTTCCCTCTCCACCTCCATCAATGAGCCTTCCCTCCCCCACCTCCATCAATGAGCTTTCACTCCCCACCTCCATCAATGAGCCTTCCCTCCCCCACCTCCATCAATGAGCCTTCCCTCCCCCACCTCCATCAAAGAGCCTTCCCTCCCCCACCTCCATCAATGAGCCTTCCCTCCCCACCTCCATCAATGAGCCTTCCCTCCCCCACCTCCATCAATGAGCCTTCCCTCCCCCACCTCCATCAATGAGCCTTCCCTCCCCCACCTCCATCAATGAGCCTTCCCTCCCCCCCTCCATCAATGAGCCTTCCCTCCCCACCTCCATCAATGAGCCTTCCCTCCCCCACCTCCATCAATGAGCCTTCCCTCCCCCACCTCCATCAATGAGCCTTCCCTCCCCCACCTCCATCAATGAGCCTTCCCTCCCCCACCTCCATCAATGAGCCTTCCCTCCCCCACCTCCATCAATGAGCCTTCCCTCCCCACCTCCATCAATGAGCCTTCCCTCCCCCACCTCCATCAAAGAGCCTTCCCTCCCCACCTCCATCAAAGAGCCTTCCCGCCCCCACCTCCATCAATGAGCCTTCCCTCCCCCACCTCCATCAATGAGCCTTCCCTCCTCCACCTCCATCAATGAGCCTTCCCTCCCCACCTCCATCAATGAGCCTTCCCTCCCCCACCTCCATCAATGAGCCTTCCCTCCCCCACCTCCATCAATGAGTCTTCCCTCCCCCACCTCCATCAATGAGCCTTCTCTCCCCCACCTCCATCAATGATCTTCACTCCCTCACCTCCATCAATGTGCCTTCCCTCCCCCACATCCATCAATGAGCCTTCCCTCCTCCACCTCCATCAATGATGAGCCTTCCCTCCCCACCTCCATCAATGAGCCTTCCCTCCCCACCTCCATCAATGAGCTTTCACTCCCCACCTCCATCAATGAGCTTTCACTCCCCACCTCCATCAATGAGCCTTGCCTCCCCACCTCCATCAATGAGCCTTCCCTCCCCCACCCCCATCAATGAGCCTTCCCTCCCCCACCTCCATCAATGAGCTTTCACTCCCCACCTACATCAATGAGCCTTCCCTCCCCCACCTCCATCAATGAGCTTTCACTCCCCCACCTCCATCAATGAGCCTTCCCTCCCCCACCATCAATCAATGAGTTTCCTCCCCCACCTCCATCAATGAGCTTTCCCTCCCCCACCTCCATCAATGAGCCTTCCCTCCCCACCTCCATCAATGAGTCTTCCCTCCCCCACCTCCATCAATGAGCCTTCCCTCCCCATCAATCAGCCTTCCTTCCCCACCTCCATCAATGAGCCTTCCCTCTCCACCTCCATCAATGAGCCTTCCCTCTCCACCTCCATCAATGAGTCTTCCCTCCCCCACCTCCATCAATGAGTCTTCCCTCCCCCACCTCCATCAATGAGTCTTCCCTCCCCCACCTCCATCAATGAGTCTTCCCTCCCCCACCTCCATCAATGAGCCTTCCCTCCCCCACCTCCATCAATGAGCCTTCCCTCCCCCACCTCCATCAATGAGCCTTCCCTCCCACACTCCATCAATGAGCCTTCCCTCCCCACCTCCATCAATGAGCCTTCCCTCCCCACCTCCATCAATGAGTCTTCCCTCCCCCACCTCCATCAATGGGCCTTCCCTCCCCATCAATCAGCCTTCCTTCCCCACCTCCATCATTGAGCCTTCCCTCCCCACCTCCATCAATGAGCCTTCCCTCTCCACCTCCATCAATGAGCCTTCCCTCTCCACCTCCATCAATGAGCCTTCCCTCCCCCACCTCCATCAATGAGCCTTCCCTCCCAACCTCCATCAATGAGCCTTCCCTCCCCCACCTCCATCAATGAGCCTTCCCTCCCCCACCTCCATCAATGAGCCTTCCCTCCCCCACCTCCATCAATGAGCCTTCCCTCCCCCACCTCCTCATCAATGAGCCTTCCCTCCCCCACCTCCATCAATGAGCCTTCCCTCCCCCACCTCCATCAAAGAGCCTTCCCTCCCCCACCTCCATCAAAGAGCCTTCCCTCCCCCACCTCCATCAATGAGCCTTCCCTCCCCCACCTCCATCAATGAGCCTTCCCTCCTCCACCTCCATCAATGAGCCTTCCCTCCCCCACCTCCACCAATGAGCCTTCCCTCCTCCACCTCCATCAATGAGCCTTCCCTCCCCCACCTCCATCAATGAGCCTTCCCTCCCCCACCTCCATCAATGAGCCTTCCCTCCCCCACCTCCATCAATGAGCCTTCCCTCCCCCACCTCCATCAATGAGCCTTCCCTCCTCCACCTCCATCAATGAGCCTTCCCTCCCCACCTCCATCAATGAGCCTTCCCTCCCCACCTCCATCAATGAGCTTTCACTCCCCACCTCCATCAATGAGCTTTCACTCCCCACCTCCATCAATGAGCCTTCCCTCCCCCACCTCCATCAATGAGCCTTCCCTCCTCCACCTCCATCAATGAGCCTTCCCTCCCCACCTCCATCAATGAGCCTTCCCTCCCCACCTCCATCAATGAGCTTTCACTCCCCACCTCCATCAATGAGCTTTCACTCCCCACCTCCATCAATGAGCCTTGCCTCCCCACCTCCATCAATGAGCCTTGCCTCCCCACCTCCATCAATGAGCCTTCCCTCCCCCACCCCCATCAATGAGCCTTCCCTCCCCCACCTCCATCAATGAGCCTTCCCTCCCCCACCCCCATCAATGAGCCTTCCTTCCCCACCTCCATCAATGAGCCTTCCCTCTCCACCTCCATCAATGAGCCTTCCCTCTCCACCTCCATCAATGAGTCTTCCCTCCCCCACCTCCATCAATGAGTCTTCCCTCCCCCACTCCATCAATGAGTCTTCCCTCCCCCACCTCCATCAATGAGTCTTCCCTCCCACCACCTCATCAATGAGCCTTCCCTCCCCCACCTCCATCAATGAGCCTTCCCTCCCCCACCTCCATCAATGAGCCTTCCCTCCCCCACCTCCATCAATGAGCCTTCCCTCCCCACCTCCATCAATGAGCCTTCCCTCCCCACCTCCATCAATGAGTCTTCTCTCCCCCACCTCCATCAATGGGCCTTCCCTCCCCATCAATCAGCCTTCCTTCCCCACCTCCATCATTGAGCCTTCCCTCCCCACCTCCATCATTGAGCCTTCCCTCCCCACCTCCATCAATGAGCCTTCCCTCTCCACCTCCATCAATGAGCCTTCCCTCTCCACCTCCATCAATGAGCCTTCCCTCTCCACCTCCATCAATGAGCCTTCCCTCCCCCACCTCCATCAATGAGCCTTCCCTCCCAACCTCCATCAATGAGCCTTCCCTCCCCCACCTCCATCAATGAGCCTTCCCTCCCCCACCTCCATCAATGAGCCTTCCCTCCCCCAGCTCCATCATTGAGCCTTCCCTCCCCACCTCCATCAATGAGCCTTCCCTCCCCACCTCCATCAATGAGCCTTCCTCCCCACCTCCATCAATGAGCCTTCCCTCCCCCACCTCCATCAATGAGCCTTCCCTCCCCCACCTCCATCAATGAGCCTTCCCTCCCCACCTCCATCAATAAACTTCGCTCCCCCACCTCCATCAATGAGCCTTCCCTCCCCCACCTCCATCAATGAGCCTTCCCTCCCCACCTCCATCAATAAACTTCGCTCCCCCACCTCCATCAATGAGCCTTCCCTCCCCCACCTCCATCAATGAGCCTTCCCTCCCACCTCCATCAATGAGCCTCCCCCCCACCTCCATCAATGAGCCTTCCCTCCCCCACCTCCATCAATGAGCCTTCCCTCCCCACCTCCATCAATGAGCCTTCCCTCCTCACCTCCATCAATGAGCCTTCCCTCCCCACCTCCATCAATGAGCCTTCCTCCCCCACCTCCATCAATGAGCCTTCCCTCCCCACCTCCATCAATAAGCCTTCCCTCCCCCACCTCCATCAATGAGCCTTCCCTCCCCCACCTCCATCAATGAGCCTTCCCTCCCCCACCTCCATCAATGAGCCTTCCCTCCCCACCTCCATCAACGAGTCTTCCCTCCCCCACCTCCATCAATGAGCCTTCTCTCCCCCACCTCCATCAATGAGCCTTCCCTCCCCCACCTCCATCAATGAGCCTTCCCTCCCCCAACTCCATCAATGAGCCTTCCCTCCCCCAACTCCATCAATGAGCCTTCCCTCCCCCAACTCCATCAATGAGCCTTCCCTCCCCAACTCCATCAATGAGCCTTCCCTCCCCCAACTCCATCAATGAGCCTTCCCTCCCCCAACTCCATCAATGAGCCTTCCCTCCCCACCTCCATCAATGAGCCTTCCCTCCCCCACCTCCATCAATGAGTCTTCCAGGACGGTCAATGAGCAGTATGTGGTGGCAGGACGGGCGGTGAGCAGTATTTAGTGGCAGGACGGGCGGTGAGCAGTATTTAGTGGCAGGACGGTCGGTGAGCAGTATTTAGTGGCAGGACGGTCGGTGAGCAGTATGTAGTGGCAGGACGGTCGGTGAGCAGTATGTAGTGGCAGGGTGGTCGGTGAGCAGTATGTAGTGGCAGGTCGGTCGGTGAGCAGTATGTAGTGGCAGGTCGGTCGGTGAGCAGTATGTAGTGGCAGGTCGGTCGGTGAGCAGTATGTAGTGGCAGGTCGGTCGGTGAGCAGTATGTAGTGGCAGGTTGGTCGGTGAGCAGTATGTAGTGGCAGGGCGGTCGGTGAGCAGTATGTAGTGGCAGGGCGGTCGGTGAGCAGTATGTAGTGGCAGGACGGTCGGTGAGCAGTATGTAGTGGCAGGACGGTCGGTGAGCAGTATGTAGTGGCAGGACGGTCGGTGAGCAGTATGTAGTGGCAGGACGGTCGGTGAGCAGTATGTAGTGGCAGGACGGTCGGTGAGCAGTATGTAGTGGCAGGGTGGTCGGTGAGCAGTATGTAGTGGCAGGGTGGTCGGTGAGCAGTATGTAGTGGCAGGTCGGTCGGTGAGCAGTATGTAGTGGCAGGTCGGTCGGTGAGCAGTATGTAGTGGCAGGTCGGTCGGTGAGCAGTATGTAGTGGCAGGTTGGTCGGTGAGCAGTATGTAGTGGCAGGCGGGTCAGTGGTGAGCAGTATGTAGTGGCAGGACGGTCGTGGTCATGAGCAGTATGTAGTGGCAGGACGGTCGGTGAGCAGTATGTAGTGGCAGGACGGTCGTGTGAGCAGTATGTAGTGGCAGGACGGTACGGTCGGTGAGCAGTGGTGGTATGTAGTGGCAGGTACGGTCGGTGAGCAGTATGTAGTGGCAGGACGGTCGCGTGGCAGTATGTAGTGGCAGGACGGTCGGTGAGCAGTATGTAGTGGCAGGACGGTCGGGTGAGCAGTATGTAGTGGCAGGACGGTCGTCGTGAGCAGTATGTAGTGGCAGGACGGTCGGTGAGCAGTATGTAGTGGCAGGACGGTCGGTGAGCAGTATGTAGTGGCAGGACGGGGGTGGTGAGCAGTATGTAGTGGCAGGACGGTCGTCGTGAGCAGTATTGTAGTGGCAGGACGGGCGGTGAGCAGTATTTAGTGGCAGGACGGGCGGTGAGCAGTATTTAGTGGCAGGACGGTCGGTGAGCAGTATTTAGTGGCAGTGGCAGGGTGGCAGGACGGTCGGTGAGCAGTATGTAGTGGCAGGGTGGTCGTCGGTGAGCAGTATGTAGTGGCAGGCGGTCGGTGAGCAGTATGTAGTGGCAGGTCGGTCGGTGAGCAGTATGTAGTGGCAGGTCGGTCGGTGAGCAGTATGTAGTGGCAGGTCGGTCGGTGAGCAGTATGTAGTGGCAGGTCGGTCGGTGAGCAGTATGTAGTGGCAGGTTGGTCGGTGAGCAGTATGTAGTGGCAGGTCGGTCGGTGAGCAGTATGTAGTGGCAGGACGGTCGGTCGGTGAGCAGTATGTAGTGGCAGGACGGTCGGGTGAGCAGTATGTAGTGGCAGGACGGTCGGTGAGCAGTATGTAGTGGCAGGACGGCGTGTGAGCAGGACGGTCAGTATGTAGTGGCAGGGTGGTGGGTGAGCAGTATGTAGGGTGGTCGGTGGCAGGACGGTCGTGGCAGGTCGGTGTGAGCAGTATGTAGTGGCAGGTCGGTCGGGACGGTCGGTGAGCAGTATGTAGTGGCAGGGACGGTCGGTGAGCAGTATGTGGCAGGACGGTCGGTGGCAGTATGGTGGCAGGACGGTCGGTGAGCAGTATGTAGTGGCAGGACGGTCGGTGAGCAGTATGTAGTGGCACGGGCGGTCGTGTATTTAGTGGCAGGACGGGCGGTGAGCAGTATTTAGTGGCAGGACGGGCGGTGTAGTGGCAGGACGGTCGGTGAGCAGTATGTAGTGGCAGGGTGGTCGGTGAGCAGTATGTAGTGGCACGGTCGGTGAGCGGTCGGTGAGCAGTATGTAGTGGCAGGTCGGTCGGTGAGCAGTATGTAGTGGCAGGTCGGTCGGTGAGCAGTATGTAGTGGCAGGACGGTCGGTGAGCAGTATGTAGTGGCAGGACGGTCGGTGAGCAGTATGTGGCAGGACGGTCGGTGGCAGTATTTAGGTAGCAGGACGGGCGGGTGGTCGGTGAGCAGTATTTAGTGGCAGGACGGGCGGTGAGAGCAGTAGTGGCAGGACGGTCGGTGAGCAGTATGTAGTGGCAGGACGGTCGGTGAGCAGTATGTAGTGGCAGGTCGGTCAGTATGTAGTGGCAGGGTGGTGGTGAGCAGTATGTAGTGGCAGGTCGGTCGGGGCAGTATGTAGTGGCAGGTCGGTGAGCAGTATGTAGTGGCAGGACGGTCCGGTGAGCAGTATGTAGTGGCAGGGCGGTCGGTGTATGCAGTATGTAGTGGCAGGGACGGTCGGTGAGCAGTATGTAGTGGCAGGGCGGTCGGGTGAGCAGTATGCAGTGGCAGGACGGTCGGTGAGCAGTATGTAGTGGCAGGGGGGTCGGTGAGCAGTATGTAGTGGCAGGGCGGTCGGGACGGTCAGGGTGAGCAGTATGTAGTGGCAGGGCGGTCGTCGGGACGGTCGGTGAGCAGTAGGGGGGTCGTCGGTGTAGTGGCAGGACGGTCGGTGAGCAGTAGGGCGGTCGGTGTAGTGGCAGGACGGTCGGTGAGCAGTATGTAGTGGCAGGACGGTCAGTATGTAGTGGGTGAGCAGTATGTAGTGGCAGGACGGTCGGTGAGCAGTATGTAGTGGCAGGGCGGTCGGTGAGCAGTATGTAGTGGCAGGGCGGTCGGTGAGCAGTATGCAGTGGCAGGGCGGTCGGTGAGCAGTATGCAGTGGCAGGACGGTCGGTGAGCAGTATGTAGTGGCAGGACGGTCGGTGAGCAGTATGTAGTGGCAGGACGGTCGGTGAGCAGTATGTAGTGGCAGGACGGTCGGTGAGCAGTATGTAGTGGCAGGACGGTCGGTGAGCAGTATGTAGTGGCAGGACAGGTCGGTCGGTGAGCAGTATGTAGTGGCAGGACGGTCGGTGAGCAGTATGTAGTGGCAGGACGGTCGGTGAGCAGTATGTAGTGGCAGGACGGTCGGTGAGCAGTATGTAGTGGCAGGACGGTCGGTGAGCAGTATGTAGTGGCAGGGGGGTCAGGAAGCAGCATGTAGTGGTAGGGCGGTCGGTGAGCAGTATGTAGTGGCAGGGGGGTCAGGAAGCAGCATGTAGTGGTAGGGTGGTCGGTGAGCGCTATGTTGTGTACCATAGTATTAATAATGATTATTTATTTGTTACTTTTACAGATGAGAATACGGAAGTAAGAGAGCATGTGATGTCTCCAGCCAGTCAGAAATTTTTTAGCCCCTCCCATTTGTCCCGTGCAAGGAATCGCTGCAAATATCCACCACAGCCAATAAGAGTGAATGTTCACTCCGATACGATTACCAGCATAGCCAGTAAATGCTCCTGAGCCAGACTCTTCTCAGCCAATCACCACAGAGCCAAACTCCTCGGAACCAATCACCACAGAGCCAGACTCTTCTCAGCCAATCACCACAGAGCCAGACTCCTCGGAACCAATCACCACAGAGCCATACTCTTCTCAGGCAATTACCGCAAAACAAGACTCCTCTCAGGCAAACACCACAAAGCCAGACTTCTCAGCCAGTCACCACAGCGCCAGACTCTTCTGAGCCAATCAGATCCCTCTCCTGGTATAGGTGGATCTCAGAACTGCCCTTCTATTGGCTGTTGGCTCTTTGGTGTCCAATGTGAGTGTAGATGCGTCGGTTGCTGTTGCTGCTGGTTTGTCCCGGTGTGTTGGGGCTCCTCCTGCAGCTGTGGCTTTTCTCGACCTCACACCACCCACTGGTGATTGGTATACTGTCAGCCCGCCAGCACCGCCCACTTCGGGACACGATCCGGAACACCTGGGGATCCCAGAGGCCCTACAAACCTTTCCTGCGCTTCATTGTTGGCTCTGAGCCCTGCTCAGTGCCCCCTGAGGATCGTGAGGACCCCTATTCCTGCCATCTGCTGAATATTACTTCCCCCACACTTCATCGTGAGATCCCAGCATTTACCGGACCGCTGCCCTCTAGCTCCACCCACAGCACACTCAGTGTCACCTTCCGAGTCCTCCACCCTATAATCATCACCCGCTTGGGAGCTTGGTGTCCAGGGTCCTCCCGGAACTTTAGCGTTCGTCTTTTCCAGGCTGAACATGAGGAGCCGCTGTGCGGAGCCCGGTTCACCCCATTGAGCCCGGGGACACCTTCTCGAGTGGCCCCAAACGGTCTCAGGAAAACCGCCTGGGTCACCCCGACCAACCAAGAGTCAACTACTGAAATCTGTTACAAGCCAGTGGAGCAGTTTATCCTTCCAGAAGGTTTCCATGGTACCATACGGTGGGACAGCCATGACCCAGAAGGGTTACCCATATGGAGCGTTCACCAGGTCACCCTGAACAACGGCGGTGGGGTCCTGCGTCTTATCACGGCAGAGGAAGGGCTGCTACCCTATGACTTCTCACAGGGCGTGGAGGGCATCGCGGGAGGTTTCATCTACTCCATCCATGATGGCGAAGCCCTTCTACAGCACCTGCACACCTACCCACAGCGCCTGCAAGAGTACCAGGCCAAGCTTAAGGCAGAGGAGTCCGACCTGCAGGAGGAGAGCGACACCCACAGGGACATCGTCTTTGTGGACCTGGTGGACACTTACCGGAACGTCCCACGCAAGTTGCTGCTGTTCTACCGCTGGCTAGTGGGTTCCGTAGACTTTGACTTTCTACTGAAGACGGACGACGATTGCTTCGTTGACTTGGATAATGTCTTCCGGGCCCTGGAGGCCAAAGAACTGAAGGGGCCCAATGCTTGGTGGGGCAACTTCCGCCTGAACTGGGGCGTGGACCGTACCGGCAAATGGCAGGAGCTGGAGTACCTGAGCCCCGCCTACCCTCCCTTTACCTGCGGTTCCGGGTACGTTTTATCGCAGGATATCGTACGCTGGCTTGCCGACAATGCCAACCGGCTAAAGACCTACCAGGGGGAAGATGTGAGTATGGGCATCTGGATGTCTGCCATCGGCCCCCGGCGCTACCAAGACGAGAACTGGTTGTGTGAGAAGACATGCGAGGGCGGGATGCTGTCCTCGCCGCAGTATTCACCGCAAGAGTTATCCGAGCTTTGGGAGCAGAAGGAACGTTGCGGGAGGGCGTGTGGATGTCCTAACAGATAACCAAAGATGAGATGTGCTTTATATCAGGGCAACTCCGGGTACCCGGACCCCAGGGGGGTACCCGACTTACAAGGGGACTAGGGTCACCACCACCCCTAAATTATGTTGAAACTTGAGCTAGCCCACTTCAAGGGGCGAAACAGGGTAAATAAAAATATGGAGAGGTTTTGGGGCTTTAGGGTCAGTCATACCTGTATTTGGTACCCAGACCCCAGGGGAGGGGGACTTGACTTCCAAGGGGACAAAGGTCAATTCCACCACTTAAACCATGTTGAGACTTGAGCAAGCTTACTGCAAGGGGTAAAAAATGGGTAAATAAAAATATGAAGAGGATTTGGGGCCCCAGGGTCAGTTATACCTGTATCTGCTACCCAGACCCGGGGGGGGGGGGGGCTTGGGGGAATTGACTTCCAAGGGGTCAAAGGTCAATTTCACCACCTAAACCATGTTGAGACTTAAGCAAGCTTACTGCAAGGGGTAAAAATGGGTAAATAAAAATATGGAGAGGATTTGGGGCCCCAGGATCAGTCATACCTGTATTTGGTACCCAGACCTGGGGGGGGGGGGGGGGTGGGGGGGCTACCTGACCTCCAAGGGAACAACAGTCAATTTCACCACCTAAACCATGTTCAGACTTGAGCAAGCCCACTTAAAGGGGAGATACAGGATAAATTAAAGAATGGAGAGGACGTGGGGCCCCAAGGTTGGTATTGCCTTGAAGCTGGACTGTACCCGGGGGACTACGGGTAAATAAAAATATGGAGTGGATTTTGGGCCCCAGGGTCAGTCATAACTGTATCCGGTACCCAGACCCCAGGGGGGGGGGCTTAAATTCCAAGGGGACAACGGTCAATTCCACCACCTAAACCATGTTGAGACTTGAGCAAGCTTACTGTAAGGGGAAAAAACGGGTAAATAAAAATATGGAGAGGATTTGGGGCCCCAGGGTCAGTCATACCTGTATTTGGTACCCAGACCTCGGGTGGGGGGGGTACACGACCTCCAAGGGAACAAAGGTCAATTCCACCACCTAAACCATGTTCAGACTTGAGCAAGCCCACTTAAAGGGTAGGAACAGGATAAATTAAAGAATGGAGAGGATGTGGGGCCCCGAGGTTGGTATTACCTTGAGGCTGGACTGTAACCGGGGGGGAGGGATGGGGTACCTGACTTTAAAGGGGGGCAAAGGTCAATGTCACCTCCAAAGAGTTTAACCTGTTCATACTTGAGAAAGCCCCCTTAATGGGGGGAAAAACAGGGTACATCAAATATGGAGGGGGTTTGGGGCCCCCGGGAGGTCTTACCTTAAAGCTGAACTCCAGATAGATAACAAAAAAAGATACAAATGAATGCAGCTCTGTAATCAATGATACATCAATAAATTTATTTTGTAAATACGAGCAGTGTACATCAATGAGGATAGATGAGGAAGCACTCACATCGCCACATCCGTAAGTTTAAGAGGGAACAAAAGAAGGGTACTAGAAAGGTAACCCTGGGCCGGATTTCAAAGGCATTGAAAACAACAGAGAAATAGAAAAAAATAACAATATTTATTGAGAAAAATACATGATAGAAAACAGAGCATTCTGAAATAGTTAAAAATCATATAAAATGATACAAATTGTACAGTGAGCCCTTGTGCGTCAATGCGTTTCACCGTTAGGCTTCATCAGGACATGTTCAAGGTTCAAAAGATGGCTAAAAGAGAAAACGAATCTCACTGTCTGAAATGAAACATATTCTAATTACAAATCCCATAGTGATTACATATACAAAAAAAAAGTAAGATCTGCTTTCTCTTTTGCTATGTTTTGAACCTTAAACGTGTCCTGATGAAGCCTAGCAGCGAAACGCGTTGACGCACAAGGGCTCACTGTACAATTTGTATCATTTTATGTGATTTTTAACTATTTCTGAATGCTCTGTTTATATGTACTTTTCTCAAAAAATAGTCTTATTTTTCTTTCTACTTCTCCATTGTTTTCTGCACCTTTAAAGTCCGGCCCAGGGTTACCTTTCTCGTACCCTTTTTTTTATTCCTAGTGTACATCAATGTAACCTTGAATTGCGTGGGACGTTCCGGTAAGTGTCCACCATGTCCTCAAAGACGTGGTCCCTGTGGGTGTCTCTTGCAGTCCCTGTCCAGCAGGGCTGGAGCGTGTGAGGAAGAAGCAGCACAAGGAGCCCATTGGTTCATGCATGCTGATAGGAGGAGAGAATAAGGTGGTGGGGAGATGAGTTTGTCACTGTGCTTCTTCTCCTTTCACCGTCCAGTCACAGGTTGGGGGCTCGTCCGGGATGATTTTAATGCTCTGAGGAAGTGGGTTGAACGATGGAGGACATCTAGTGGTAGAAAAAAGGTACTACAGGGGGGAAACTCTGGATTGCAGGAGAATGTTGCTGCAAAAGCTGGTTTATATGGACTATTTCATTTTCCATTTTTTTTTCATTTTTGGCTGGAGTTCTACTTGAAACCTGGAGACACGAAGGTCATATCTGTTCAATAAATTTAAAAGACCTGGTAATCCTGCCGGACTGTGTCTCTCTCTAAAATACTGACAATCTATACATAGGCTGGTGCTTCTGCAGATAGGGGACCTGGTCACATGACCGGGGGGGGGGTGACCACATCAACTGTGTAAGCTCTGCCCCAGAGCTGAGGCTGCCAGATCTGCGGTGAAGAAGCAAGGAGCAGCGGGGGAGAGCGATGGAGGTCAGTAGGAGTGGGTTAAATGATGGAGGTCACCTAGTGGCAGAAAAAGGGTACTGCAGGGGGAAACTCACTTGGGGTGGGATTAAAAGGGTGCTTATTGCTGTGTCCCCACTGATGAGATTTACCCTGCTTGTCGTGGAGAGCGTTATCACGGGGTCAGAAAATGTTACAGTTGTCTCCAGAATAGCACCGATTACTGTGTAAATGTGACTGGCAGTGAAGGGGTTAACCACTAGGAGGCGAGGAAGGGCTTAAGTGTGTCCTAGGGAGTGATTCTAACGGTGTGGGGGCTGGGCTACAAGTGACACATCATTGATCACCGCTCCTGATCACAGGGAACTGTAGATCAGTGTCCTGTCACTAGGCAGAACAGGGAAATGCCTTATTTACACAGGCATCTCCCCGTTCTGCCGCTCCGTGACACGATCGCGGGACACCGGCGGTCTTCCAGTCAAGGAGCACGCGGCGGGGCGCAATGTACAGGTACGTTGCTTCGCACAGCTGTGCCATTCTGCCGACGTATATCGTCGTTAGGCGGTCGGTCACAGGAGCTGAAGAACGGGGAGAGGCGAGTGTAAACACAGCTTTCCCGTTCTTCACAGTGGCAGTGTCAGTGATTGTCTGTTCCCTGATATAGGGAATGACGATCACTGACGTCACACACCGCCCTACAGTAAGAATTACACACTTAACCCCTACAGCGCCCCCCCTAGTGGTTAACCCCTTCACTACCAGTGTCATTTTCACAGTAATCAGTGCATTTTTATAACACTGATCGCTGTATAAATCACAATGGTCCCAAAAATGTGTCAAAATTGTCACGTGTCCGCCATAATGTCGCAGTCACGAAAAAAAAACGCTGATCGCCGCCATTAGTAGTAAAACAAAAAATTATTAATAAAAATGCCATAAAACTATTCCTTAATTTGATAACTTTTGCGCAAACCAATCAATAAACGCTTATTGCGATTTAAAAAAAAAAAAAAATTACCAAAAATATGTAGAAGAATACGTATCGGCCTAAACTGAGGACAATTTTTTTATATATTTTGGGGGATATTTATTATAGCAAAAAGTCAAAATTGTCGCTCTATTTTTGTTTATATCACAAAAAATTTTAATCGCAGAGGTGATCAAATACCACCAAAAGAAAGCTCTATTTGTGGGAAAAAAAAGGACACCAATTTTGTTTGGGAGCCACGTCGCACGACCGCGCAGTTGTCGGTTAAAGCGACGCAGTGCCGAATCGCAAAAACTGGCCGGGTCTTAAGTGGTTAAAACATGGCTCCCAAACAAAATTGGCGTCCTTTTTTCCCCACAAATAGAGCTTTATTTTGGTGGTATTTGATCACCTCTGCGGTTTTTATTTTTTGCGCTATAAACATAAATAGAGCGACAATTTTTTAAAAAATGCAACATTTTTTACTTTTTGCTATAATAAATATCCCCCAAAAATATATAAAAAAACATTTTTTTTCCTCAGTTTAGGCCGATACGTATTCTTCTACATATTTTTGGTAAAAAAAAAATCGCAACAAGCGTTTATCGGTTGGTTTTCGCAAAATTTATAGCGTTTACAAAATAAGGGATAGTTGTATTGCATTTTTATAAAAAAAATGTTTTTACTACTAATAGCGGCGATCACCGATTTTTTTTTTTTTTTTTTGTGACTGCAACATTATGGCGGACACTTCGGACAATTTTGACACATTCAGGGGGCGCTGTGACTGAGTGTTCCCTGTGTGTTTACAACTGTAGGGGGTGTGGCTGTAGGTGTGACATCATCGATCACGTCCCCCTATAACAGAGATGACGCGATCGATGCTGCGGCCACAGTGAAGCACGGGGAAGCCATGTTTACACACGGCTCTCCCCGTTCTTCAGCTCCAGGGACGGATCGCCGCACTGCAGTGGCGATCGGGTCCGCGAGTCCCGCGGTCCCGGTCCTGGAGCTTCGGACCGGGTCACGGGTGCGTGCCACGGGCGCGCGCCCATGACCCACGGCTGGGTACTAAAACCAACGTATATATACGTTGATGTGCCCAGCCGTGCCATTCTGCCGACGTATATGTGCAGTAGGCGGTCCTTAAAGGGGTGTTCCAGCCCTAAGTTGTGTTTATTAAAAGTCAGCAGCTACAAAAAGTGTAGCTGCTGGCTTTTAATAAACACTCACTTACCTGCTCCTGCGTTCCAGCGACGCGCCGACCGGGGCTCCGCTCCTCTGCCCCCCTCCCCGGCCGGCGTCTCCATCCTGACTGTGGGCACCCAGCCGTGACAGCCTTCGGCTTCACGGCCGGGCACCCACTGCGCATGCGCGAGCCGTACTGCGCATGCGTGCGCGGCGCGGCTCGCCGCTGATTGGAGAGGCGATCGCATGGGACCTGTCAGTGTCCCATGTGATCGCCTACAGGGAGGGGGCTGGTGTAGGCGATTAAGCTTAATCGCCTAACCAGCCCCTCGGCGGAAGCAGGAAGTGGGACAGGAAGTCCCACTCCTACTGAAGCCCCCACTCCCCCCCCAAAAAAATTACATGCCAAATGTGGCATGTATGGGGGTGAGAAGTGGATTGAGAAGGGGTCATTTTTTTGGGTGGAACACCCCTTTAAGAGGTTATTAAGACAGACTCGGGTAATTTAAACCCTTGATATAAATATTATAATTATAAAAATATTTTTTCAGATAAAAACATTAGAAAAAAATTGTTCATACGGTACTACTGCAATATATTCATCATTACATGTTTCGACAGACTGTGGCTTCTTCAGGTTTTTTTTCTAAAGTATTGTATAACAGTTCACTACAAAAGAGTAATATATTAGTATACAGTGTACACCAACACAAAAGAATGATACATTTACATTTGAGCAGTAGAATCACGATATATGTTATTAAGACTTGGGTACTTTAAACCCTTGATATAAATGATATAAATATTATAATTATAAAAATATTTTTTTCAGATAAAAACATCAAAGAAATGTTCATACAGTACTGCTGCAATGTATTCGTCATTACATGTTTCGTCAGACTGTGGCTTCTTCAGGAGTTTTTTTTTTGCATTGTATAGTATTGCATAACATTATACTACAAGAGAGAAATATATTAGTATACAGTATACAACAACACAAAAGAATGATACATTTACATGTGTGCATTTGAATCATGATCTATGTTATTAAGACAGAGTTGGGTCATTTAAACCCTTGATATAAATGAGCACACATACTTTTGGGTGAACTGGTGTTGGGGGGGGACGGGACGCCCACCTTATTACTTAAAGCGAAACTTTAGTCATTTTTTTTATCTTTCCATCTATTAAATCTTCTGCTCTTGTTGTTGTTTTAACTTTGGATAGTAAAACGTTTTGTTTTCTGCCAGAAATCCCATATACAGCCCACTTCCTGTTTCCTTATACAGCCCACTTCCTGTTTCCTTATACAGCCCACTTCCTGTTTTCCTTATACAGCCCACTTCCTGTTTTCCTTATACAGCCCACTTCCTGTTTTCTTATACAGCCCACTTCCTGTTTCCTTATACAGCCCACTTCCTGTTT
This sequence comes from Rana kukunoris, assembly GCA_029574335.1. Taxonomy (NCBI): domain Eukaryota; kingdom Metazoa; phylum Chordata; class Amphibia; order Anura; family Ranidae; genus Rana; species Rana kukunoris. Next base: position 739,991,397 of record CM056049.1, on the reverse strand, counting down.
CCTTATACAGCCCACTTCCTGTTTCCTTATATAGCCCACTTCCTGTTTCCTTATATAGCCCACTTCCTGTTTTGCTTATACAGCCCACTTCCTGTTTCCTTATACAGCCCACTTCCTGTTTCCCTATACAGCCCGCTTCCTATTTTCCTTATACAGCCCACTTCCTGTTTTCCTTATACAGCCCGCTTCATGTTTTCCTTATACAGCCCGCTCTCTGTTTCCCTATACAGCCCGCTTCCTGTTTTCCTTATACAACCCGCTTCCTGTTTTCCTTATACAGCCCGCTTCCTGTTTTCCTTATACAGCCCACTTCCTGTTTTCCTTATACAGCCCACTTCCTGTTTTCCTTATACAGCCCGCTTCCTGTTTCCCTATACAGCCCACTTCCTGTTTTCCCTATACAGCCCACTTCCTGTTTTCCTTATACAGCCCACTTTCTGTTTCCCTATACAGCCCACTTCCTGTTTTCCTTATACAGTGCGCTTTCTGTTTCCCTATACAGCCCACTTCCTGTTTTCCTTATACAGCCCACTTCCTGTTTTCCTTATACAGCCCGCTTCCTGTTTTCCTTATACAGCCCGCTTCATGTTTCCCTATACAGCCCACTTCCTGTTTTCCTTATACAGCCCACTTCCTGTTTTCCTTATACAGCCCACTTCCTGTTTTCCTTATACAGCCCACTTCCTGTTTTCCTTATACAGCCCACTTCCTGTTTTCCTTATACAGCCCACTTTCTGTTTCCCTATACAGCCCACTTCCTGTTTTCCTTATACAGTGCGCTTTCTGTTTCCCTATACAGCCCACTTCCTATTTTCCTTATACAGCCCGCTTCATGTTTCCCTATACAGCCCGCTTCATGTTTCCCTATACAGCCCACTTCCTGTTTTCCTTATACAGCCCGCTTCATGTTTCCCTATACAGCCCACTTCCTGTTTTCCTTGTACAGCCCGCTCTCTGTTTCCCTATACAGCCCGCTTCCTGTTTTCTTGTACAGCCCACTTCCTGTTTTCTGATACAGCCCGCTTCCTGTTTCCTTATACAGCCACTTCCTGTTTTACTTATACAGCCCTCTTCCTTATACAGCCCGCTTCCTGTTTCCTTATACAGCCCGCTTTCTGTTTTCCTTATACAGCCCGCTTCCTGTTTTCCTTATACAGCCCGCTTCATGTTTCCCTATACAGCCCACTTCCTGTTTTCCTTATACAGCCCACTTCCTGTTTTCCTTATACAGCCCCACTTCCTGTTTCTTGTCTGATCATTAGCCTACGCAGAGGCGGCTCTAGGCTTTGTGAGGCCTTCGGCAAATCTGAGACATGAGGCCCCACCCACATCCATAATGGGGAAAAATAAAGCGATACAAATTAACTGTATAAATTTCATATATTAAGAGTTTTAAACTCTATGAACTGTGATGAGTTCACCGTTTATAGAATTTTCTCTAACCAATTTTTAAGAAAAATTAGGCAGCCGCGAGGCCCCTGTGGGGGTGAGGCTTAAGGCGACCGCCTAATTAGAGAGCCGCCTCTGAGCCTAGGCTTAGGACATCATGCACAGCTCTCTCTCACTCACTCTTGTCAAAGTTTGCCAGGAAGGGAGGTGGGATGAGTCATAAGAGGGTCAATCAGAGCTGAAGAGCTGGAGGTGTACCTCCTATGTAAATACAGGAAGTGAACAGGCAGCAGCTTCAGCTGTCCACAGTTCAAATGGCGGCAGCCAGACTCGGTGGAGGGTGATTTCTGCAGCATTTTTTGCCAAGCACAGAATCCCAATATATATAAAATAATATGCAAAGTGGTTGGAGGGAAGCTTCAGAATGGCAAAGATGTTTTTTTATTACAAGTTATGTGAGCGGACTGCAGTTCCTCTGTAACCCTTAACCACTTAAGGACCGCCTCCTGCACATATACATCGGCAGAATGGCACGGCTGGGCACAAGCACGTACAGGTACGTCCTCTTTAAGTGCCCAGCCGTGGGTCGCGTGCGCCCGTGCCCCCGGTCAGAAGCTCTGTGACTGCGGGACAAGCGGACCCGATCGCCGCCGGAGCTGAAGAACGGGGAGAGGTGAGTGTAAACACAGCTTCCCCGTTCTTCACAGTGGCAGTGTCAGTGATCGTCTGTTCCCTGATATAGGGAAAGACGATCAGTGACGCCACATGTCCAGCCCCGCCCCCCTACAGTTAGAAACACATATGAGGTCACACTTAACCCCTTCAGTGCCCAGTAGTGGTTAACTCCTAAACTGCAATTGTAATTTTCACAGTAATCGGTGCATTTTTATAGCACTTTTTGCTGTGAAAATGACAATGGTCCCAAAAATGTGTCAAAAGTGTCCGATGTGTCCGCCATAATGTCGCAGTCATGAAAAAAATCGCTGATCGACGCCATTAGTACTAAAAAGGAAAAAGAATAAAAATGCCATAAAACTATCCCCTATTTTGTAAACGCTATAAATTTTGTGCAAACCAACCGATAAACACTTATTGTGATTTTTTTTTAATTTTTCTTACCAAAAATAAGTAGAAGAATACGTATCGGTCTAAACTGAGGGGAAAAAAACGTTTTTTATATATTATTGGGGGATATTTATTACAGCAAAAAGTAACAAATATTGGCCCAGATTCAGAGAGAATTAGATTCTCGTAGCGTATCAGAAATACACTACGCCGCCGTTTCTTACCTGGCTCTACGTGGAATCCAGGTAGATTTTGTCCAGTAAACGACGGCGGCGTAGTGTATTTCTCCCGTCGCAATCCATCTACGCGAGTAGGGGGCGTGAAGGATTTAAAATAGGCGCGTTCCCGCGGCGAGCGAACTGCGCATGCTCCGTTCGCAAATTTCCCGCCGTGCATTGCGCGAAATCACGTCGTTACGTCATTCGTTGTTTGAGTAGCGTCGTTTACGGACATTTCTATTCCCGAACGAGTTACGCAAAAAAAAAAAAAAAATTAAATTCGACGCGGGAACGACGGCCATACTTAACATGGGCTACGCACCGTTAGACCAGCAAAAAGCTGCTCTAACAGTACGTAAAAAAAAACAGACGTAAGCGATTGCGAAGACCGCTCGTATCTTCGTGGATCGCCGTAAAAACACATTTGCATATCCCGACGCATGAAAACGACGCGGACTCCTCCCAGCGGCCGCAAAAATATCGCAGCGTAGATCCGAAGGCTTACGAAGACGTAAGCCTCCCGGATCGAAGCCCGAAGCCGCCGTATCATGGTTTGAGGATTCAAACTAGTGATACGGCGCGCGAAATTTGAAATGACTCCTGTCTAACACCAGTTACACCGGCGTAATCGCTCTCTGAATCTGGACCATTGTTTTTTTTTTTCAAAATTGTCGCTCTATTTTTGTTTATAGCGCAAAAAATAAAAACCGCCGAGGTGATCAAATACCACCAAAAGAAATCTCTATTTGTGGGGAAAAAAAGGACGCCAATTTTGTCTGGGAGTCAAGTAGCGCGACCGCGCAATTGTCTGTTAAAGCGACGCAGTGCCGAATCGCAAAAACCGGCCAGGTCCTTTAGCTGCCTAAAGGTCCGGGTCTTAAGTGGTTAATGAATGGAGAGATGGAAATCGCACCTCATAGTGACGCTCGTTGATCTTTCAGCAGATGTAGTTTAAATAATTCATTAGGGGTGCGTCCCCCTCCCTTTAGGCGGTTGGTATGTGACTCGGGCTCCTGTTTTCCTCTCTGGTGCTGCATTCATGTCTGACTCCTAACAGGTATTTATTTACATTAAGTAATAAGGTGAGGGTACCCCCCCCCCCCCTAGTTCACCCAAAAGTATGTGCGCTCATCCACAGTGCCTTGAAAAAGTATTCACACCCCTTGAAATCTTCCCACATTTTCTCACGTTGCAGCCCAAAAATGTAAATGTATTTTATTGGGATTTTATGTGAGAGACACAACACAAAGTGTCACATAATTGTGAAGTGGAAGGAAAATGATACAAATAAATATGTGAAAAGTGTGGGGGGAGGGGCATTTGTATTCAGCCCCAAAAATCTAGTGGAACCAATTGCCTTCAAGTCACCTAATTAGTAAATAGAGTCCACCTGTGTGTCATATAATCTCAGTATAAATACAGCTGTTCTGTGAAGCCCTCAGACATAGGCATCCGCTCTATAGGGCAGGGGGGGGGGGCAATTGACCACCCCCCCCTGGAAAATCAAGATAATCTCAGTATAAATAATACAGCTGTTCTGTAAAGCCCTCAGACATGGGCTTCCGCTCCATAGGGCAAGGGGGGGGGGCAATTGACCCCCCCTGGAAAATCAAGATAATCTCAGTATAAATACAGCTGTTCTGTGAAGCCCTCAGACATGGGTGTCCACTCCATAGGGCAAGGGGGGGCGATTGACCCCCCCCTGGAAAATCAAGATAATCTCAGTATAAATACAGCAGTTCTGTGAAGCCCTCAGACATGGGCGTCTGCTCCATAGGGCAGGGGGGGGTGGCAATTGACCCCCCCCCCCTGGAAAATCAAGATAATCTCAGTATAAATACAGCAGTTCTGTGAAGCCCTCAGATATGGGCTTCCGCTCCATAGGGCAAGGGGGGGGGCAATTGACCCCCCCTGGAAAATCAAGATAATCTCAGTATAAATACAGCTGTTCTGTGAAGCCCTCAGACATGGGTGTCCACTCCATAGGGCAAGGGGGGGCGATTGACCCCCCCCCCCCTGGAAAATCAAGATAATCTCAGTATAAATACAGCTGTTCTGTGAAGCCCTCAGACATGGGTGTCCACTCCATAGGGCAAGGGGGGCGATTGACCCCCCCCCCCTGGAAAATCAAGATAATCTCAGTATAAATACAGCTGTTCTGTGAAGCCCTCAGACATGGGCGTCTGCTCCATAGGGCAGGGGGGGTGGCAATTGACCCCCCCCCCTGGAAAATCAAGATAATCTCAGTATAAATACAGCTGTTCTGTGAAGCCCTCAGACATGGGCGTCTGCTCCATAGGGCAAGGGGGAGCAATTGACCCCCCCCTGGAAAAATCAAGATAATCTCAGTATAAATACAGCTTTTCTGTGAAGCCCTCAGATATGGGCGTCCGCTCCATAGGGCAGGGGGGGTGGCAATTGACCCCCCCCCCCTGGAAAATCAAGAAGGTGTTGAAGAGTGAAGAGCGCCGCGGTGACAGGCCAGTTAGAACAGGGAGAGAGAGGCAAGCTGCTGGCCGTGGCATTGCAGGGGGGGGGCGGGGGTGGTCTGGTAAGGGGTGACAACCACTGCACCTGACCAACCAACCCCTTCTCTTGCGGCCGCGGGCTGTCTGTTTATGTGTACACAGGGGGAGGGAACCTGCTATGCTGCGCTGATGGCTGATCTGAGGTACTGAATGGGATGGGGGAGGGAGGGGTGTCTGTGCTGAAAGGGGGGGTTTGTGCTGAAGTGGGGTCCATCTGTGCTGAAGGGGGGTCTGCAGAATAGGGGTGGCTGTGCTGAATGGTGGGTCCATCTATGTTGAATGGGTGGGTCTGTGCTGAAGGGGGGTATATCTGTGCTGAAGGGGGTCTGTGCTTAAAGGGGGTCCATCTGTGCTGAAGGGGGGGGTCTGTGCTGAAGGGAGGGGTCTGTGCAGAATGGGTGGGTCTGTGCTGAATGGTGGGTCCATCTGTGTTGAATGGGTGGTTCTGTGCTGAAGAGGGGGGTATATCTGTGCTGAAGGGGGGTTTGTGCTTAAAGGGAGTCCATCTGTGCTGAAGGGGGGTCTGTGCTGAAGGGAGAGGTCTGTGCAGAATGGGGGGATCTGTGCTGAATGGTGGGTCCATCTGTGTTGAATGGGTGGGTCTGTGCTGAATGGTGGGTCCATCTGTGTTGAGTGGGTGGGTCTGTGCTGAAGGGGGGTCTGTGCTTAAAGGGAGTCCATCTGTGATGAAGGGAGTGGTCTGTGCAGAATGGGAGGCATCTGTGCTGAATGGTGGGTCCATCTGTGTTGAATGGGTGGGTCTGTGCTGAATGGTGGGTCCATCTGTGTTGAATGGGTGGGTCTGTGCTGAATGGTGGGTCCATCTGTGTTGAATGGGTGGGTCTGTGCTGAAGGAGGGGTCTATCTGTGCTGAAGGGGGGTCTGTGCTGAAGGAGGGGTCTATCTGTGCTGAAGGGGGATCTGTGCTTAAAGGGAGTCCATCTGTGCTGAAGGGGGGTCTGTGCTGAAGGGAGGGGTCTGTGCAGAATGGGGGGGATCTGTGCTGAATGGTGGGGGGATCTGTGCTGAATGGTGGGTCGATCTGTGTTGAATGGGTGGGTCTGTGCTGAAGGGGGGTCTGTACATTCTCTAAGCTGAATTATCTCAAGAGCTACTTTACACTGCCAACTGGCCGCGAGTGGGGCGCTTTTAACCCCCGCTAGCGTTTGAAGAAAGGGTTAAATGCCGAATCGCCCCCCCCCCCCTGAAAAAATTTCAGCGGATGCCCATGCCCTCAGAGGTTTGTTAGAGAACCTTAGTGAACAAACAGCATCATGAAGGCCAAGGAACACACCAGACAGGTCAGGGAGAAGTATAAAGCAGGGTTGGGTTATAATAAAAAAATCTCCCAAGCTTTGAAGATCTCACGGAGCTTCTGTTCAATCCATCATCGGAAAATGGAAAGAGTATGGCACTGCAAACCTACCAAGACATGGCCGTCCACCTAAACTGACCGGGCCGGGCAAGGAGAGCATTCATCAGAGAAGCAGCCAAGAGGTCCCATGGTAACTCTGGGGGAACTGCACAGGAGTTGCACAGCTCAGGAGGGAGAATCTGTCCACAGGACAACTATTAGTGGTGCTCTCCACAAATCTGCCCTTTATGGAAGAGTGACAAGAAGAAAGACATTGGAGAAAGACATAAGAAGTCCTGTTTGCAGTTTGCGAGAAGCCATGTGGGGGAGGGGACACAGCAAACATATGGGGGGAGGGGACACAGCAAACATGTGGGGGAGGGGACACAGCAAACATGTGGAAGAAGGTGCTCTGGTCACATGACACCAAAATTCAACTTTTTGGCCGCTATGTGTGTGAGAAAAACTAACACTGCACATCTCCCTGAACACACCATCCCCACCGTGAAACATGGTGGTGGCAGCCTCATGTGGACAGGGAAGCTGGTCAGAGTTGATGGGAAGATGGATGGAGCCAAATACAGGACAATCTTAGAAGAAAACCTGTAATCCCTGTACACACGATCGGGATTCCCGGCGGGAAAAAGTCAGTCGGAAATCCTGACGGGGAAAAAAGAGAGCCGGTTCTCTTTTTTTTTTGCCAGCGATTTTTGCCTTTTGGAAATCCTGGTCGTGTGTACACGGCATTAGAGTCTGCAAAAGACTTGAGATTGGGTGGCAGAGGTTCACCTTCCAGCAGGACAACGACCCTAAAGTACAGCCAGAGCTACAATGGAATGGTTTAGATCAAAGCCTATTTATGTGTTAGAATGGCCCAGTCACAGTCCAGACCTAAATCCCATTGAGAATCTGTGGCAAGACATGAAAATTGCTGATCAGACGCTCTCCATCCAATCTGACAGAGCTTGAGATTTTTTACACAGAAGAATGGACAGAAATGTCCCTCTCTAGATGTGCAAAGCTGGTAGAGACACCCCCAAAAAGTCTTGTAGAGAAAGGGGGTTCTACAAAGTATTGACTTCGGGGGGCACCATACAAATGTCCCCCCCCCCCCCACACTTTTCACATATTTATTTGTATCATTTTCCTTCCACTTCACAATTATGTGACACATTGTATCACATAAAATCTCAAAAAAATACATTTACGTTTTTGATTGTGACATGACAAGATGTGGGAAACTTCAAGGGGTATGAATACTTTTTCAAGACACCGTATATCAAGGCTTTAAATTACCCAAGCCTATCTTAATAACATATATCATGATTTACAAATGTAAATGTATCATTATTTTGTATTGGTGTACACTGGATACTAATATATTACTCTTACGCTAAAAAAGCCTCCTGAAGAAGCCGCAGTCTGGCGAAACACGTAGAGATGATAGCAGTGCTGTATGAACATTTTTTTATTTTAATGTTTTTATCTAAAAAAATATTTTAATAATAAAAATAGATTTTTTACATATTTTTTTGTATGTGGCACCTTCAAGATCCCGTCTAATACCCCCTCATTTATTTTCTTCACGTGGGGATGTGGTGCCTACGGGTCATTTCAGACACCAGATTTCTTTCTAGGTTCTTTTTATAGGGCGTCGCTCACTTGTCATGAGCACCATTCACAGAACACCTTGGATCTCTGATTGGATGGGGTGGAGACTGTGACATCACACTGCTCCACCCCCTCCAATCAGAATACGCCTTGCATTCATTGAGATAAATACAGGATAACAATGTGAAAGGAGAAGGATCCATAAGTCGCACATCATGAAGCAGACCCAATGCGCACAAAGTGACAGCCTCAGCCAGGACACGCCCCCCAACGTGTTTCGCTCTGCCCCTCGGCGCTTAATAATGGGGAAGCTCCAACTAGTACAGTGACAGCCGTCTTCTCCGGTGACCCCATGCCTATGGAATATGTTTACATTTCCAGCGTAGTCGCATTCTTATAGCTGTAGTTGTCTTTTATGTCTCAGCGATCTTTCCGCTTCCTCCGGCCATTGCAAAGCCCAGTGATGGTGTCACCTTCCTGTGACAGAGTGACATCTCCTGCCTTGTGTGGGGGAGGGGTGCTTGGACACCCCACAGTGGAAGTGTGACAGCTAATGTGCGTAGTCTGTCCTTCTCCCATCCCCCAACAGCTAATGTGCATAGTCTCTTCTCCCCCCATCCCCCAACATCTAATGTGCATAGTCTGAGCTCCTCCCATCCCCCAACAGCTATTGTGCATAGTCTCTTCTCCCCATCCCCCCAACAGCTAATGTGCATAATCTGTGCTCCCCCCACCCCCCAACAGCTAATGTGCATAATCTGTGCTCCCCCACCCCCCAACAGCTAATGTGCATAGTCTCTGCTTCCCCATCCCCCAACAGCTAATGTGCATAGTCTGTGCTTCCCCTATCCACCAAACCCCAATAGCTAATGCGCATAGTCTCTTCTCTCATCCCACTGTTAGGGACAGTGATGTAAGGGGGAATTCTGTTGGGGGACACTGATGTAAGGGGGGGACTCTGTTAGGGACAGTGATGTAAGGTGGACTTTATTGGGGACAGTGATGTAAGGGGGGACTATGTTGGGAACAGTGATGTAAGGGGGGATTTTAATGGGGATAGTGATGTAAGGGGACTCTGTTGGGGGACACTGATGTAAAGGGGGCTCTGTGGGGGACAGTGATGTAAGGGGGAACTTTGTTGGGGACACTGATGTAAGGGGACTCTGTTGGGGACAGTGATGTAAGGAAGGACTCTGTTGGGGACAGTGATGTAAGGGGGACTTTATTGGGGACAGTGATGTAAGGGGGGGCTCTGTTGGGGACAGTGATGTAAGGGGGACTTTATTGGGGTCAGTGATGTAAGGGGGGACTCTGTTGGGGACAGTGATGTAAGGGGGACTTTATTGGGGACAGTGATGTAAAGGGGGACTCTGTTGGGGACAGTGATGTAAGGGGGGACTCTGTTGGGGACAGTGATGTAAGGGGGGACTCTGTTGGGGACAGTGATGTAAGGGGGACTTTATTAGGGTCAGTAATGTAAGGGGGGACTCTGTTGGGGACAGTGATGTAAGGGGGACTTTATTAGGGTCAGTGATGTAAGGGGGGACTCTGTTGGGGACAGTGATGTAAGGGGGGACTCTGTTGGGGACAGTGATGTAAGGGGGGGACTCTGTTGGGGACACTGATGTAAGGGGGGACTCTGTTGGGGACACTGATGTAGGGGGGAATGGAGCTTTGACATCCTGGGCACACAGGAAATGGTTGAATGTTGCTGTATTGCTGGGTAAATCTGCTGAGGCCACCACCCATAGGCGTGCGCACAGGGCGTGCCTAATCACCCCAAGTCCCCCCGTTTATACCCCTGATATTTCACCAAAGCCCCCTAACGGGGCTCCTAAAAAAATAAGACGAAAAAAGTATAAAAAACAAAAAATAATTGTAAAAAATAAATAAAAATAAAATAATAAAAATAAGATCTACTGGCACCAATCTCTGCCCTACTGACACCGCCCCCTCTCTAATGACAGCACTGCCCCCCCCCCCCATCTATCCCTAAAAAGGAAATGTTTATTTTCCTACAAGATACATTGTAATCAGAGATCCTCCTGCTACAAAGTATCAATAAATGTTCCCATAAATATTATGACTTATCACAGACATATTATCATTCCACAATTATCTATTCAATGAACTCAAATGTGAGACGTCTTAGGAACAGTGCAGGGGAACTACAACTCCCAGCATGCTCTGCAGCCTCTGGTCACCAGGTGGGATGCTGGGAGTTGTAGGATTTTCAGGGCAGAGCTCTCTGTAGAGGGGAGAAGCATGTGACTGCAGAGAACTACATTTCCCATAATGCTCCAGGCTCCACAACCCCCCCAGCCAATCAGAAGGTGAGAGGAACTTCCTGGATCTCAAGCTGCAGAGGGAGCTGCACAGAGGCTGCAGAGTGTGGCCCCTAGGAGCCCCCAGATACAGGTCAGTGATAGGTGGGGGTGGGGGTATGTGGGCTGTGATATACTGTGCTGGAGGGCTGTGTGTGATCAACAGATACATTGTATACAATCTACATACACTGAGAGATACATTGTTTACATGATCCGTACACAGCGATACATTGTATAAGATCTCTATACACAGACAGATACATTGTATAAGATCACCATACACAGGATACATTCTATAAGATCTCTATACACAGGATACATTGTATAAGATCTCTATACACAGACAGATACATTGTATAAGATCTCTATACACAGGATACATTGTATAAGATCTCTATACACAGACAGATACATTGTATAAGATCTCTATACACAGACGGATACATTGTATACAAGATCCACCCACAGGTTGAACTGGATGGACTGGTGTCTAATTTTACCAACTATGTAATCCATTCACAGGCATACATTGTACACAAGATTCCTCCATATAGATCTGTATACGTTGATCACAGACACATGTAGAGATGATGCAATGTATAGACTGGAGGGTCATGGGATGACACGGATACAATGTATAGACTGGAGGGTCATGTGATGACACGGATACAATGTATAGACTGGAGGGTCATGGGATGACACGGATACAATGTATAGACTGGAGGGTCATGGGATGACACGGATACAATGTATAGACTGGAGGGTCATGTGATGACACGGATACAATGTATAGACTGGAGGGTCATGGGATGACACGGATACAATGTATAGACTGGAGGGTCATGGGATGACACGGATACAATGTATAGACTGGAGGGTCATGGGATGACACGGATACAATGTATAGACCGGAGGGTCGTGTGATGACACGGATACAATGTATAGACCGGAGGGTCGTGTGATGACACGGATACAATGTATAGACCGGAGGGTCGTGTGATGACACGGATACAATGTATAGACCGGAGGGTCGTGTGATGACACGGATACAATGTATAGACCGGAGGGTCGTGTGATGACACGGATACAATGTATAGACCGGAGGGTCGTGTGATGACACGGATACAATGTATAGACCGGAGGGTCGTGTGATGACACGGATACAATGTATAGACCGGAGGGTCGTGTGATGACACGGATACAATGTATAGACCGGAGGGTCGTGTGATGACACGGATACAATGTATAGACCGGAGGGTCGTGTGATGACACGGATACAATGTATAGACCGGAGGGTCGTGTGATGACACGGATACAATGTATAGACCGGAGGGTCGTGTGATGACACGGATACAATGTATAGACCGGAGGGTCGTGTGATGACACGGATACAATGTATAGACCGGAGGTTCATGGGATGACACGGATACAATGTATAGACCGGAGGTTCATGGGATGACACGGATACAATGTATAGACCGGAGGGTCATGGGATGACACGGATACAATGTATAGACTGGAGGGTCATGGGATGACACGGATACAATGTATCTGGAGGGTCATGGGATGACACGGATACAATGGGCCAGATTCATGAAGAGTTAGGCTGGCGTATCCAGTGATCCGCCAGCCTAACTGTCACTTTAAGCCGGCGTTTCTGTTTTCTATAACCAGAAAACAAGAAACGCCGGGTTGGAGTTCCGATGCGATCGGCGTAATTGAATTTCGCCATCGCATCGTTACTTCAACTTAAAAATGGCGCCGGGGGCGTTCCCGCCGATTTACGCTCAAAAAATATGTTAATGAGCGGGAATCGGCAATTCACGATCTTTTTCGGGCGAGACGCAGTGACTTTACGACGTTTCCGGAAGCGATACGCGGCGTATAGATAAAGCAGCCCCCTAGTGGAATATCCTATGTTAGGTATAGGCGTCGTCATCGCGTCGGAAAAAAAACAAATCGCGTCGTTTGCGTAAAACATTCATGAATGGGGACGTGACGTCATTGACGTTCACTGACAGAACTTGGAGCATGCGCACTGGGATGCATTGACACTCGACGCATGCGCAGTACGTTCGCCGCGGGATCGCGCGTAGTTTGAATACGATACGCTGCCGCAACTTTAGGAGCAAGTGCTTCCTGAATAACAGCACTTGCTCCTAAAATTTCTGCAGCGTAACGTAAATGAGAAACGTTACTCCAGAGCAAAGATGCTCTCATCTACCTGAATCTGGCCCAATGTATAGACTGGAGGGTCATGGGATGACACGGATACAATGTATAGACTGGAGGGTCATGGGATGACACGGATACAATGTATAGACTGGAGGGTCATGGGATGACACGGATACAATGTATAGACTGGAGGGTCATGGGATGACACAGATACAATGTATAGACTGGAGGGTCATGTGATGACACGGATACAATGTATAGACTGGAGGGTCATGTGATGACACGGATACAATGTATAGACTGGAGGGTCATGTGATGACACAGATACAATGTATAGACTGGAGGGTCATGGGATGACACGGATACAATGTATAGACTGGAGGGTCATGTGATGACACGGATACAATGTATAGACTGGAGGGTCATGGGATGACACGGATACAATGTATAGACTGGAGGGTCATGGGATGACACGGATACAATGTATAGACTGGAGGGTCATGGGATGACACAGATACAATGTATAGACTGGAGGGTCATGTGATGACACGGATACAATGTATAGACTGGAGGGTCATGTGATGACACGGATACAATGTATAGACTGGAGGGTCATGGGATGACACGGATACAATGTATAGACTGGAGGGTCATGTGATGACACGGATACAATGTATAGACTGGAGGGTCATGTGATGACACGGATACAATGTATAGACTGGAGGGTCATGTGATGACACGGATACAATGTATAGACTGGAGGGTCATGTGATGACACAGATACAATGTATAGACTGGAGGGTCATGTGATGACACAGATACAATGTATAGACTGGAGGGTCATGTGATGACACAGATACAATGTATAGACTGGAGGGTCATGGGATGACACGGATACAATGTATAGACTGGAGGGTCATGGGATGACACGGATACAATGTATAGACTGGAGGGTCATGGGATGACACGGATACAATGTATAGACTGGAGGGTCATGTGATGACACGGATACAATGTATAGACTGGAGGGTCATGTGATGACACGGATACAATGTATAGACTGGAGGGTCATGTGATGACACGGATACAATGTATAGACTGGAGGGTCATGTGATGACACAGATACAATGTATAGACTGGAGGGTCATGTGATGACACAGATACAATGTATAGACTGGAGGGTCATGGGATGACACGGATACAATGTATAGACTGGAGGGTCATGGGATGACACGGATACAATGTATAGACTGGAGGGTCATGGGATGACACGGATACAATGTATAGACTGGAGGGTCATGGGATGACACGGATACAATGTATAGACTGGAGGGTCATGGGATGACACGGATACAATGTATAGACTGGAGGGTCATGGGATGACACATGGTTGGTAAGGAAACACTGAAGGGATCCATATGATAGATGAGATGTAATATTCGTACAGCGCGCTTGCTGGTTACACAATATGCGTCCTCTGTATCCTGAGCGGACCCCTGCCTCTCCTCTGTGGGTCATGTGTTATATATATCTGTAGTTGTGTCCCGTCTGTCCCCCTCCCCCCTGCATGTCTCCGGTGATGAGGACTTTGCCCTAGGACAGGGGGGTCATGTGATCTGTATCTTGTGCTCTTTACATACAGAGATGTTTGTGTCCTCTGTACATTATCGGCTCCTCTCCCCTCCCTGACGGAGTTCAGTACTGGAATTGCTAATTATTCCTGAAACAGATGTAAGTAACATGTCTGTCCTGATTTTTCCAGATCAGGTGACTGGTTGTGGTTGGGGTCGGCGTGATCCGGGGGTTGGGGTCGGCGTGATCCGGGGGTTGGGGTCGGCGTGATCCGGGGGTTGGGGTCGGCGTGATCCGGGGGTTTGGTGTCGGCGTGATACGGGGGTTTGGATCCTCTGCATCCTAACGGTCTCCTCTGCATCCCTGCAATAATCCCGGCAGTCTCCTCTACATTACTGCGTTAATCCTGGAAGTCTCCTCTGTATTACGGAAATGTCCTCTGCATCCCGGCGGTCTCCTCTGCATCCCTGCTGTCTCCTCTGCCATGATGCAGAGGAGACCAACAGGATGCAGAGTCCTCGGCATCGCAACGGTCTGCCCGGCCGTCTCCTCTGCATCCCGGCCGTCTCCTCTGCATCCCGGCCGTCTCCTCTGCATCCCGGCCGTCTCCTCTGCATCCCGGCCGTCTCCTCTGCATCCCGGCAGAGGAGACCGCCGGAATGAGTGCCGGGATGCAGAGGAGACCGCCGGGATGAGTGCCGGGATGCAGAGGAGACCGCCGGAATGAGTGCCGGGATGCAGAGGAGACCGCCGGGATGAGTGCCGGGATGCAGAGGAGACCGCCGGGATGAGTGCCGGGATGCAGAGGAGACCGCCGGGATGCAGAGGAGACCGGAATGAGTGCGGGATGCAGAGGGACCGCCGGGATGAGTGCCGGGATGCAGAGGAGACCGCCGGGATGAGTGCCGGGATGCAGAGGAGACCGCCGGGATGAGTGCCGGGATGCAGAGGAGACCGCCGGGATGAGTGCCGGGATGCAGAGGAGACCGCCGGGATGAGTGCCGGGATGCAGAGGAGACCGCCGGGATGAGTGCCGGGATGCAGAGGAGACCGCCGGGATGAGTGCCGGGATGCAGAGGAGACCGCCGGGATGAGTGCCGGGATGCAGAGGAGACCGCCGGGATGAGTGCCGGGATGCAGAGGAGACCGCCGGGATGAGTGCCGGGATGCAGAGGAGACCGCCGGGATGAGTGCCGGGATGCAGAGGAGACCGCCGGGATGAGTGCCGGGATGCAGAGGAGACCGCCGGGATGAGTGCCGGGATGCAGAGGAGACCGCCGGGATGAGTGCCGGGATGCAGAGGAGACCGCCGGGATGAGTGCCGGGATGCAGAGGAGACTGCCGGGATGACCGCCGGGATGACCGCCGGGATGCAGAGGAGACCGCCGGGATGACCGCCGGGATGCAGAGGAGACCGCCGGGATGCAGAGGAGACCACCAGGATGAATGCAGAGATGCAGAGGAGCTGGCTGGGGAGACCGTTGTGATGCCGAGTTCTCTGCATCCCGGTGGTCTCCTCTGCATCCCTGCGTTCATCCCAGCAGTCTCCTCTGTATTACGGCAATGTCCTCTGCATCCTGGCGGTGAAAATACGAACACTTTTAAAAGCGGGTGGCAGCGCACAGATCGCAGTTCCGTTGCCATTTAGAGTGCGTTTGCATCTGTGCATTTCCGAAATGCAGGTAAACCCACACACAAAAAAAAAAGGCGGATTGCAATGTAGGTTGCGCTTGGATCTGTGCGTTTTCTACCATGTGTTGCGCATTTCCTATGCTGGCCGACACTCTTTGGAAACGCATGCGTTTTCTCTGTGGCTGACTCGCGTTGGGAGATGTAAATGCAAGCTAATTAATTGCTAGTGACGCCCCATCACGTGGGCGCCCATCACTCATAAATGGAAGGATAGAACACCTGGACAGGTATCCCTATCTTAGTCATGTGACTGTCATTTTTTAATCTGATTGTCCTCCGCAGAAAGTAACTGCCACTTTTCTGACAACCAGTAATCCTCCTCCGGGTGTCTTTTGTGTGGAATCCGTCCTGATGTATCTCCGATAGAGAGTTCTGAGCGCGCACAGTCCCTGCACAGTGACACCAATGTTCTCTGTATCCAAAGCATCCGAGGAGACTCCAAGGGTGAGAACCCCCTCCCCCGTATCAGTATTAATAGTCTGTCCCTGGCACATTGTCGTAGGAGCTCCTGACAACTCGCAGAGAGATGAGAATCGGATGACTTTCCTGGCAGACGTAACCAACGTTTTTCCTGGGACTGCGCCCAGTGCCAGCCGCGTGACCGCCACCCTCCCCTCTTCTACAGACGTTACCTCCGAGCCGGGAGAGACGGCCGGACTTTACTGTAAGTTGATTTTACCGACACGCTAAATGTGATTTTCATTCCCGTTATTCTGTATCAAAGCTTCATTGTATATTCACCGTTGTTCCGGTCATCTGCTGACAGCCGGATTTAAAGGGGGACTACACCCAAGGACAATATATAGGACCTGAACTCCGAGATAAGTAAATACCATCCCAGTCCATCGGTCACGTGTCTTCTTCTGGAATCTCGGTGATTCTTCTTTGTCTATTTCTTCCACATCTCTGAGACTTCCTGTAATAAAGACCGCTCACTGCGGCTCTCTCTCGCATGCAGGGGGGCTGGTTTTGTCTCCGCCCCTCTGCAGTGGGTGGAGAATGCTGGGTCCCCCTTTCTTTGTGCAGGGGGACTGGTCTTGTCCCCTATCCTTCCTGTAGTTTTAATGCAGTGGGTGGAGTCTGCTGGGCCCCTCCTTTTTTTGTGCAGGGGGAATCGTTTTGTCTCGGCCCACCTCCTGTAGTTTTCTGCAGTGGGTGGAGTCTGCTGGGCCCCTCTTTCTTTGAACAGGGGAGCTGGTTTTCTCTCTGCCCCTTTTCTGTAGTTTTATGCAGTGGGTGGATTCTGCTGGGCCTCTTTCTTTGTACAGGGGGACTGGTCTTGTCTCCACCCCCGCCTGTAATATTTTGCAGTGGGTGGAGTCTGCTGGGCCTCTCTTTCTTTGAACAGGGGAGCTGGTTTTCTCTCTGCCCCTTCCTGTAGTTTTATGCAGTGGGTGGATTCTGCTGGGCCCCTTCTTTTTTGTGCTGGGGGACTGGTCTTGTCTCCACCCCCGCCTGTAATATTTTGCAGTGGGTGGAGTCTGCTGGGCCTCTCTTTCTTTGAACAGGGGAGCTGATTTTTTCTCTGCCTCTTCCTGTAGTTTTATGCAGTGGGTGGATTCTGCTGGGCCCCTTCTTTTTTGTGCAGGGGGACTGGTCTTGTCTCCACCGCCTCCTGTAATCTGCAGTGGGTGGAGTCTGCTGGGCCCCTCTTTCTTTGAACAGGGGAGCTGGTTTTCTCTCTGCCTCTTCCTGTAGTTTTATGCAGTGGGTGGATTCTGCTGGGCCCCTTCTTTTTTGTGCAGGGGGACTGGTCTTGTCTCCACCCCCTCCTGTAATATTCTGCAGTGGGTGGAGTCTGCTGGGCCTCTTTCTTTGTACAGGGGGACTGGTCTTGTCTCCACCCCCTCCTGTAATATTCTGCAGTGGGTGGAGTCTGCTGGGCCTCTCTTTCATTGTACAGGGGGACTGGTCTTGTCTCCACCCCCTCCTGTAGTTTTCTGCAGGGGATGGAGTCTGCTGGGCTATGCTTTCTTTGTGCAGAGGGACTGGTCTTGTCCAGCCCCTGTAGTTTTAATGCAGTGGGTGGAGTCTGCTGGGCCCCATCCACAGCTCTGCCTTCTCTCCTTGTGCAGGGGGACTGGTCTTGCCACTGCCCCCTCCTGTAGTTTTCTATAGTAGGTGGAGCCTGCTGGGTTCCTCCCCACAGCTCTGCTCGCTCTGTCTGTACAAGGTGACTGGTCTTGCCTCCACCCCCTCTTGTAGTTTTTTGTAGTGGGTGAAGCCTGTCAGATCAGTCTCTTGTTGTGCAAGGTGACTGTTTTTGACTCTGCCCCTATGGTGTTTTCTGCAGTGGGTGGAGCCTGGTGCGCTCCTCCCACAGCTCTGCCCTCTCTCCTTGTGCAGGGTCACTATTCTTGTCTCCACCCCCTCCTATAGTTTCCTGTAGTGGGTGGAGCCTGCTGGGCCCCTCCCATACTTCTGATCTCTGCAGAGGCTTTGCACAGCACAGTGATGTCACTGCTGCTTTTACAAGGTAATATCTGGGTTTGCAAAGACCTTTTATGCGCACAAAGTGGATTTTCATCCTGCGGCTACTGAAGAATAGATTTAAATACGTTTTTGTGTCTGGAGTTTAGCTTTAAATTTTAGCGAATGGGTTTTTTTTTTTTTTTTCTCAGTTAAAATTTCTGGAAGTACAGACTTTATTACCCTATGCAAATTGGCTAATTTTCTTTGTGTTATCTTGTGAAAACGTATTAGCATTTCCCAGGATGTGTGTGTGTGCCGGCATTTCTGAGACCGGGATTATTTAACCCTTTAAGCACAGTTTAACCATGTATTATATGGTTGTCACATGAGTCTGGTTAGAACCTCTGATACTCGCTTAATCGAGCGCTGGTTGGTGGGTGTCTTTACTCATAAATAGTCACTTGGAAGAACTGGATCGCTTGGTACTTTTTCTTTGATCTGCAATACAGTGGAACTTCAGATTACGAGCGAGCAAAATCCATTCCAGGAGAAATGTCAGGTGTGGCCAGGTGACAAATGCAACCCGATGGAGACAGGGGTGCATTGCAAGGTAGTGAACCCAATAGCGGACTGCTGCGGATGGACAGGAAACATGAGCCCAAGATTTCCCAGGGAGCGAAGTCTAAGATCCAGCTTGGTGTTCACCAGAGCCTCTAGTGGTGATGATGGCCTTCGCTGCAACTAAACCCTGGTCGCGGCCCCTGGGGTCCCCCAGGTCACGCTCCGTAGGGTGAGAGGGGAAGCAGCCACTGAGAAGACAAGGGATAGTGATGGCTAAGCCGAGGTCAGGGCAACAGGCAGACGAGGGTAACCAAGGGACAGGCCAAAGGTGTCAGAAAGGTTAACGTAGCACACGGCAGACAGGAACAAGCTAACAAACAAAGTTGAATAGCAAAGCAGACCTGCAGTGCAACAGTTAATATAGACTTCCTGGGGTGGGGCCATAAAGAGAGGAGAGATGATAAAAAGGCAGCCAGAAGAGAGTCAATCCTAATGGACAGATGGAAGAGAAGGTAAGCTGCCAGACATTATTGCATGTCAATGACAAGAATGCTCGTAATCCAAAGCACTCGCATATCAAAGCGAGTTTCCCCAATAGGAACTAAAATCATTTGTTCTGCATTGACTTCAATGGCATGCAATACCGCATGTGGCCAGAGGTAGAGGGCGCCGGAGAGCCTCGGAAACAGCCGGAAAAGGCTCGGGAACAGAGTATTTCTCCCTCGTCTTCCAGGACGGCACTGTGGGAGAGTAGACTGGCTCACCTGACAGAAAACACAATCAAAATGAGGTTTAAAAGGCCCCACCCCTCCCGTGTGCCTCAGTTCTGATTGTGTTTCCCTTTCAGCGAAACGTTTATTTTTTTCTTGTGACCTAAAGCCTGGGGCTGGTGGTCCCCCCCCCCCGGAGCCCGGACCGCAGGTACTGGGTGCCGTTGGGTCCGGTGTAGCTTGCTACCCCCCCGGGGGGGTTTCCCCTTCGTCTTAGTCCAGGGGGGAACAGGAGAAGACACAGACTCCCCTGGACGCCGGAGCCTCCTAGGAGGGCAGGGCTCTCCAGTGCTCCGAAGAGGCCACATCCTCTCTCCCCCCCGCCTCGTTCCCTACCTTGGAGGTTGGGCTAGGGCCTTCCCCTTCCTGCTGGCTTCGTCCGGGGGTTTGCTGGACCGCATGGCGGGTAGTAAGGCGCCGCTTGAGCGGCGCCAGGAGCATCCGGGCGCCTGTTGATGACGCGCACGGCGCCGTGACGTCATTCCGCTCCCGCGCGGCAAGATGGCGGCCCCCACCGGAAAAACACTGCAGGCGATCGGGGCGCACTATAAAGCAGCCAGGGAGATAGAGGGGCCTGGCGGCCTCAGAGCGTGTCCATGGAGGACCTTTCCTCGACACAAGACGCTACTATGGAGGAGGACCGTCGTTTTCCTATGGCTGCAGAGGAAACCACCAAGGGTGAGTCCTTCCTTTTTTGTAGGGGGGTTTTTGTCTCCAAAACAACCCCCCCCCTCCCCCTCCCTAATCCTGTGATGAGGGCTAATGGGCATATGTTTCTCCCTGATATGTTTAGGTGAAGACCCTATTGCCCAGGGGGAGTCCAGCAGAGTGGCTAAGCCTCCTAAGCGTGTTAGGAGATGTGGCAATTGTAGTGACAAATTACCAGTTGAACATAACAAGCCATTCTGTTCTAAGTGCATCTGTAAACTAACAGGGAAAGAGACCTCACAGATTATGAAGCAATTTCTCTCGGTTCAGACCGAAATGCTATCCACCCTAAAGGAGTTTCAATCTTCCCTAAATAGAAAGGACATTGATTCTCCGGTTCCGGGCCCCTCCTCCCAGGAATCCTCTTCTGCCTCCCGTCCGTTGTACCACTACAGACTCGTAGAGTGTACCCCTCGGATTCTGAGGAGTCCGAGTTAACCTTACGTAGTGAAACCCTGGTTGACAGCCAGGCGGAGGAGGAGGAAGAGGAGGAGGAGGATACCAGAACAGGAAAATATATGTTTCCTGCTGATGATATGGAGGGCCTTTTAGCAGCTGTTTATGCTACCGAGCATATTCAAGAACCAGCAGAGCAGGTCTCAGCCCAGGACAGGATGTACAGGGGTTTAATAAAGCCTCAAACCATGACCATTCCGGTCCATCAGTCACTAAAGGACATTATCCTCAGGGAGTGGGCAGAACCGGAAAAAAGTTTACCAAGTTTCAAAACTTGGAAACGCCGCCTTCCCTTTAAAACAGAGGTAGTAGACACCTTTTTTAAGGTCCCTAAACTGGATGCCGCCTTGGCACAGGTCTCAAAACAGTCAGACCTTTCCTTTGAGGACACAGGCAGTTTAAAAGATGCCATGGATAGGTGTACCGACACTTCTCTCCGTAGAGCTTGGGAAGCCAATGCAGCCGCCCTTGGGCCTGCATTGGCCTCAGCCTGCGTGGCAAGAAATGCCGACGCTTGGACTTCCAAGCTTCTTGACCATATCCCCAATTCTTCCAAGACTAAGGAGATACGAGATTCCCTCCAGCTTATTAGCGGGGCAGTGGCCTACTTGGCAGACGCAGCAGTAGAAACCATTCGCGCCTCGGCCAAGACTGGGGCCCTTATTAATGCCTCTAGGAGGGCCGTCTGGCTAAAGACCTGGAGGGGTGATATTGCCTCAAAACGCCGCCTATGTGCACTCCCCTTCAAGGGTTCCCTCTTGTTTGGGGAAGCCTTAGATCAGGCTTTGTCCAGGTCTTCCGAGAAGGGGAATAAGTTCCCTTCAAAACCCAAGCAGAGTAGGAAGCGGTCCTTTCGTCCCAACCAGAGAAAGATTCCGGCCCCGGACAAAAGACAGTCCGCCAGTCGACGTTGGGCCTTTGGTCAAGATAGACCAAAGGGGGGGATCCTTTTTTCCAGTCCCAAACCATCCGGAAAGGACACCAAGTGACGGGAAGGTGGGAGGCAGGCTCGCCAGGTTTCTTCCTGCCTGGGAGAACATAACCCAGAGCCCCCATGTACTGCAGATAATCAGGGAGGGTTACCACTTAGAGTTCAGAGAACTCCCCCCCCCCCCCGACCTTTCTCCTCACCCACCTCCCAAGGGACTCCAACAAGGCCGTAGGCCTCTCCCAGAATATTGTGAGTCTGGCGGAACAGGGGGTCATAATCCCAGTCCCGCCAGACCAACAAGGTCAGGGAGTATACTCCCACATTTTTGTGGTTCCCAAGCCAGGCGGCAAGTTCAGATTGATAATCAATCTGAGACCTCTGAACTCCCATCTCCTCTACAAAAGATTCCGGATGGAGAGTGTTCACAGCCTCAGGGGTCTTTTGTTAGAGGGCGTCTTCATGGCAACCATAGATTTGAGGGACGCCTACCTACATGTCCCGATTTTTTTCGGGACATCAGAGGTTTCTGAGATTTGCCCTCGCCTCCGCACAGGGAATTCAGCACTGGCAGTTTGCTGCCCTCCCCTTTGGTCTGGCCTCCAGCCCAAGGTTATTTACGAAGATCTTGGCGGAGGTAATGGCTCATCTACATCTGAAGGGGATCTCCCTAGTCCCCTATCTAGACGACCTCCTGCTTTTCAGTCCAAGTCAGGATCAGCTCCTTTCGGACCTGACCGTCGTCATGACCACTCTGGAGACGCTTGGTTGGATAATCAACAAGCAAAAGTCCTCCCTTCTGCCGGAACAGAGGAAGGTATATCTGGGGGTGATCATAGATTCCCGAGAAAAGAAGCTTTTTCTTCCCCAGGAAAAGTTCCAGAGGCTTGTGACGACGATCGGGTCTTTAGTGGCTACAGAAAATCCCTCCCTCAGAGAGATCATGAAGCTGTTGGGCCGGATGACCGCTTGCATTCCAGCGGTCCCCTGGGCCCAACTACACGCAAGACCACTTCAGAGGTTCCTCCTCTCTGCCTGGAACGGAAAGGAAGACACTCTCGATTCCCGGGTCAGGGTTCCGATCCTAGTCAGGGACTCCCTAGAGTGGTGGCTTCACCACCAAAACCTCCTGAAGGGCCGTCCGTGGAGTCAGACCGACCCACTGAAGGTCACTACGGACGCCAGTGCTTGGGGTTGGGGAGCCCATGTACAAGAGCTACGGGCTCAGGGATCCTGGGATCATCATCAAAAGCGGACCTCCTCCAACTATCGAGAATTACTGGCAGTGGGAGAAGCTCTGAGGGCGTTCGAAGGGAGAATTCAGGACAAGGATGTCCTGGTCCTTTCCGACAATGCTACAACAGTCGCCTTTCTCAACAGACAGGGGGGCACCAGGTCCCAGTCTCTCCTGACACTCTCCCTGGAGATCCTGGGTTGGGCGGAACAGAGAGTACCCTCTATTCAGGCAATCCACATAAGGGGAGCCTCCAATCTGGAGGCCGACTTTCTGAGTCGTCAACCCATTTTTCAGGGGGAATGGGAATTATGCCAAGAAACCTTCGACTGGATCTGTCGGCGGTTCGGGGTTCCATAGATAGATCTTTTTTCCTGCAGGAAAAACAGAAAAGTAAACAGATTCTTTTCCCTTGTTCAGGGACCGGGTTCTCCAGGGGTGGATGCGCTGGCCCAGGACTGGAATTTCCGTCTAGCTTACGCTTTTCCCCCGCTGAATCTGATCCCAAGGGTCTTACAAAAGCTGGCCTCCGTGGAGACAAAATTAATCCTAATAGCTCCTTGGTGGCCCCGGAGATCCTGGTTTCCCACTCTGACGCTCTGGTCTCTAGCTCCCCCGCTTCCCCTTCCTCTCCGAGCGGATCTCCTGCGGCAGGGGCCGATCTCTCATGCGAACCCAGGTTTCTTCAGCCTGACGGCATGGCTATTGAGAGGCGGAACTTGCAGCGGAAGGGCTGCTCGGATAGAGTCATAGATACCCTACTGTCCAGCCACAAGAAGGTCACCAGACACATCTATGCAAAGGTCTGGACAGTCTTTTGGCGTTGGTGCACCACAAAGCGGATCTCTTCTCCCAAAACTCCCGACATCCTGGAGTTTCTTCAGGATGGCGTGGAACTAGGCTTAGCTACTAGAACTCTAAGAGTCCAAGTGGCAGCGTTATCATATTTTTTGGAGAAGAGCCTCTCAGCGGAACCCCTCATCAAGAGGTTCCTGACAGCTAGGGACAGACTTTCTCCTATGCAGGTTTCCAGGGTCCCCTCATGGGACCTCTCCCTGGTCCTGGAACAGCTGACTAAGGCACCATTTGAGCTTATAGACAGCATTTCTGTAAAGTTTCTTACGATAAAATTTACTTTTTTGTTAGCCATCACGTCTGCCAAGAGAGTTGGAGACTTGCATGCTTTTTCTATCAAAGAACCTTTTCTGCGGGTCTTTGAAGATAGGGTTATTTTGACTCAGGATCCTCTGTACCTTCCCAAGGTGGCAACCAGGTTCCATAGGTCTCAGGAAGTTATACTTCCTTCTTTTTGCGCAAATCCCAGCAATGAAAAGGAAGCTTCTTTCCATTGCCTGGATGTAAGACGCTGCCTTTTAGTTTACCTAGAGAGGGTTAGTGAGTTCAGATCTTCCCCTCACCTTTTAGTTAATTTCTCAGGGCAGAGAAAGGGCCAACAGGCAACTAAGGCTTCCATCTCCAGATGGATTAGGCAGGCTATCTCCTTGTCATATACACAGGCAGGTAAACCACTTCCTGTCATTAAGGCTCATTCCACGCGTTCTCTGGCAACCTCCTGGGCAGAAAGGGCAGGAGCTTCCATAGAGCAGATCTGTAGAGCGGCAACCTGGTCCAACTGGAATACGTTCATCAGACATTATAGAGTCGAACTACTGTCTCCTCAGGACCTGAGTTTTGGTAGGAAGGTCTTACAGACAGTGGTCCCGCCCTAAGGTAGGCCTGAAGATTACTTGCTTTTCTCTCACAGTGCCGTCCTGGAAGACGAGGGAGAAAGTACCAGTTACTTACCGGTAGCTGGATTTCTACGATGTCTTACAGGACGGCAGGCCTACTTCCCTCCCTTTTACTTCTATCTATATTCCTCCTTTTTCTTGGTCTCTGTCTATACCGTGTTTTAAAGAGCGGTTACTTATCTTAAACTGAGGCACACGGGAGGGGTGGGGCCTTTTAAACCTCATTTTGATTGTGTTTCCTGTCAGGTGAGCCAGTCTACTCTCCCACAGTGCCGTCCTGTAAGACATCGTAGAAATCCAGCTACCGGTAAGTAACTGGTACTTTCTGTGTCTTTCCAAGCATTTCCGATCGAATCCGGCACCCCCCCCCCCAGGCCAAACGCGGTACTGCACACTGCTTTGGCCTAAATCCTGCTTGTTTTACGAGACGACACTCGCAGACCGAGTTAGGATTTTTGAAAAATACAGCGCTCGTATTGCGAAGCGCTCATTAACCGCGTTACTCGCAATCCGATGTTCCACTGTACTATAAAGAGTGGAATTTCAGAATATTACGTGGGCACAATAAGTCGGTGATATACGTTTTATTGGACTTTTGATATTTATTAACCACCTCAATACCAGGCACTTCCTGCCCAGGCCAATGTCACACTGTGAATGACAATTGCACAGTCACGCAACACTTTACCAAATATGAAATTTTTATAATTTTGCTCACACAAATAGATCTTTCTTTTAGTGGTATTTAATTGCCACTGGGGTTTTTAATTTTTTGCTAAATAAACAAAGAAATAAATGAACATTTGGGGGGAAAAATTTGTTTTCTGGTACAACATTTTTGCAAAAAAATTATAATTCTTCACAAATTTAGACCAAAAGTTATTCTGCTACAATTCTTTTGTGTAAATAACTCAAATCAATGTATAATATTTAGTCTGCAGGAAAGTTATAGAAGTCCACAAACTATGGGATATACAGTATATCTGAAAATTGATTTATCCTGATGGTGATCTAATTTCTTGAGGCCTGAAAATGGCAGGAAAGTACAAATATCCCCCAAATGAGCCCAGTAGACGGTCCAAAGTATTTAGTAAGAGGCATGGCGATTTTTTTTTAAGTTGTAATTTTTTGTCACAATGTCTTAGAAAATTAAGAATTTTTTTTCACACTTAATATTAAAATCAAAATATTTATTATGCTAGGTTTAAAAAGCGTAAAAAAACGCATTGCATATAAAAATGCATTCAAATTTTAGTCTATAGTCAAATTTACAAAACCACAATATGTAACATAAGCATACTAAAGTTTCCCACTAAAAGTATAACAAAAACCTCCAGGTTCAAATAGATGAATATTTTGGGGCTTAGTTTGTATTGTAGAACATCGGCGATATCCATCTATTGGACTTGGAGGTCTTTGTTATACTTTTAGTGGGAAACTCCATTGGTGACCTTTTGTAGATGGATATCTTGGGGCTTGGTATATATTATCCAACATTGGTGATATCCAACTACTTGGAGGTTTTTGTTATACCTTTAGTGGGAAACTCCACTGGTGTCCTTTTTGTAGATGGATATCTTGGGGCTTGGTTTATATTATCCAACTGTCGCGTACCTGGTGGATATCGAGCTGTAGAGGGGGCTTCTCTTGCACCTCCTATTCAAGGCCCCTGATAGAGATGACAGGGAATGTAGGACACAGAGTGGCACAAGGGCCGGTATAGCAGGTGGCACCAGCAGAGGCTTGACAGGAACCCGATGGCCATAGATCACCAGACAGACACTGGGAACTGGAACTCTGTGTCGCTGGATCAGTAGGCAGGAGAGTAGCCAGATCATAAGCCAGGAGGTCATCAACAGCCGGGCAGAGCAGGTATAGGAACGTGAGACTGAAGCAAGAACAGGATACAAGCCGGGTTTGGTACACAATTGGGCAGCAAGGTACAGGACCATGAGACAAGAGCAGAGTCAAACACAGGCCAAGGTCACAGGTAGGCAGGTGGAAGTCCAGAGGAGGGTTCAGGTAAAGCCAGGTCAAACACAGGTAGGCTGGAAACGGATCAGGGCACAGGAAAACGGGAACAAGCTGAAAGACCACTCAGCGATGTGTTCATGTCATTGCTTGGTTTAAATAGGCTGTCTGGCGCATTTGTTTACCAGACTTCTCTTACATTAAAAATGGTGATATTCATCTACTTGGACTTAGAGATCTTTGTTATACTTTTAGTGGGGAACTCCATTGGTATCCTTTTGTACATGGATATCTTGGGGCTTGGTATATATTATCCAACATTGGTGATGGCCATTTACTTGGATGTTTTTGTTATACTTTTAGTGGGAAACTCCATTAATGTCCTTTTGTAGATGGATATCTTGGGGCTTGGTTTGTATTATACAGCTTTGGTCAAATTTTTCTACTTGGACTTGGAGGTCCCTTTTATACTTTTAGTGGCAAACTCAGTTGTAGATGGATATTTTGGCGCTTGATATATATTATCCAACATTGGTGATATCCATCTACTAAAGCAAACGGTGCTCCCCATGACCACTACACCAGGGGGAATTGGGGGAGAGGAGCCACAAGGACTGGTTTAGGTAGGACGATTAGGTATGTTTCTTTTTAAATCACCTACACAAAAACTAGCAGTTGACCCGTGCTTAAAAAGGGGTTGTAAAGCTTTGTATAAAAATAACAAACATGTCATACTTACCTCCACTGTGCAGTTCATTTTGCACAGAGTGGCCCCGATCCTCATCTTCTGGGGCCCCTCGGCGGCTGTCTCGGCTCCTCCCCGCATCAGCTAACCCCCGTTCATGAAATCAATCTCTTGAGGGTTTTAACTTACTGGTGTGCTCCCATGGTATCACTTGGCCCCGTCATTGATTTGATTGACCGCAGCGGGAGTCAATGGGTGCTCTGCTATCAATCATCCAATGAATGAGCCGAAAGGCCTGGTCAAGAAGCCTGCGCGTTCACTAAACGGGACTTTTGAGGGCTCAGGTAAGTAAACGGGGGGCTAGTCGTTTGGATGTTTTTTCACCTTAATGCATAGAGTTCATTAAGGTGAAAAAACATGAACCTTTACAACCCCTTTTAAGCTCTGTGAAACCTCAGCTCTGCGTAAAAAAAAAGAAATCTGTGTGCTGCTGCCCTTTTACTATGGCAGGCTCAAGCGGCCCTTCAAGGCTTTGGCTTTAACTGTAGTTAGGAAAATGAAGTCAGATGCAGGCTATGCTCTCTGATGGGAATTATCTGGGTTGGAAAAATAAATTTTTTCAAAAGTTGTTGGCCGTTAAGACCATTCATCCTCATATATTTTGACCATTCTATAAATTTCCATTCCATGGTGGATGGAATGAGAGGACAAAGGCTTCAGATGAAATGCAGGTGATCAGTAGGACTTTAATAGTGGAGATACTTTAGCTCCAGGTAGTAACTCTACAAACTGTATGTCCGCAGGGGTTGATCCTTATGAAAAGCTCACACACATACAATGAAGGTGAAATTGCCTAAGTCCAGTATTTCCAAGTAACAATTTTGTTTGCTCTGTTTCTAGATATGAAGGAGTCCAAACTGAACTGAGAGTGATCTGACAATTTTCAAGGAATAGTCGTCTGTGGTCTTCATCCGCCATCATGTATACCTTCTTGCCCGAAAACATTATGCCAGTCAAACAGAAGGTTTCTAGGGAGCAGAAGCCTCTCATCGGTGCTGTCCTTCTGGGTATCGTCCTGGTCATCTGTGCAATAGTGTCTTGGTGCTATTACTCTATCTCTCTCCAGAAAGCTGATCGCCTGAAGACAGAGCTGCTGTATCTAAAAAAGGATGGGTTCATCATACAAAACCACCAGGGGAGGGTGGTGTTCAGAATGGCTTTTCAGTCTGGAGTTCTGGATTTAGATTCTTGCACAAAAGAGGGGGCGATATTATCCTGTTCCAGGTCAGAAAAGGGACCCTTAAAATTCTTTGTCCAGACGGTTCACAAGGATAAAGACACTGTCATGTGTTACCGGGTGCGCTGGGAGGAGTTTGTTGCCGATACGGCAGTCCAGCACACCATGTATTGGGATGATGCCTACTGGTACGGAGGCGCTGAGATGCGTACACAAAACTGGCCAATTAAATTATCCGGATACCAAGAACCCAAACCGTTTATTACTGGTGATGTTTATACCTTTAAAGATAGCTTTGGCGGAATCTTGGAAAGTTACTGGCTGTCGTCCAACGCGACGGCCATTAAAATTAACGCCTCCGTCCCTTTCCACCTTGGATGGAATAGCACAGAGAAGGTTTTCTTTTTTGAAGCAAGATATACCAATTCCCCTTACAAACCCCTTCCAGATAAACCACCATTCCCTGAACTCAGCTACCGAGTGTGCGTGGGGTCAGACGTGACTTCCATCCACAAGTACATGGTGAGGAGGTACTTCAATAAGCCCAGTCGGATACCTTCAGAAAGTGCCTTCAAGTATCCGATATGGTCAACATGGGCGCTGTATAAAACCAACATTGATCAGGAGAAGCTGCTTAACTTCACAGAGAACATAAAGAAATACAACTTTAATTATAGCCACATAGAGATAGACGATATGTACTCCAAGCATTACGGAGATTTTGATTTTGATCCGGTGAAGTTTCCAAATCCAACGGCTATGTTTAAGAAGTTAAAGGAAGATGGGTTCAAAGTGACGCTTTGGATTCATCCTTTCATCAACTATAACTCCTCAAACTTTGGAGTTGCCATAGAGAGGGGGCTGTTTGTGAAGGAGCCTACAGGTCAGTTGCCCGCCATGGTTAAGTGGTGGAATGGGATTGGAGCTATTCTTGATTTCACAAACCCCAGCACAAAGGAATGGTTTCAGAACAACCTCAGACAGCTGAGAACAAAGTATGGAATTTCATCATTCAAGTTTGATGCCGGGGAAACCAGCTATCTGCCAAAACAGTTCAGCACCTTTCAACCTTTGGCAGATCCCAACATATTCAGCAGACGGTACACTGAGATGGCTGACCAGTTTTATGACCTCGCTGAGCTCAGGGTTGGTTACCAGTCTCAAAACATATCGTGTTTCTTCAGGATCATCGACCGAGATTCTGTTTGGGGTTACGAGCTTGGGTTAAAGTCTCTCATACCTACTGTCCTTACCATAAGCATGCTTGGATATCCTTTCATCCTTCCGGATATGATTGGCGGAAATGTCTATGGCAATTTTACAAAAGATATGAAAGAGCTTTATATCCGGTGGTTGGAGTTGTCTGCGTTCATGCCCTCAATGCAATTCTCCGTGCCTCCATGGCTTTTTGATAAGGAAGTGATTGAAATTGCCCAGAAGTTCACCAGAATCCATGAATCTCTGGTGGCCCCCCTTTTGCTAGAGCTTGCTGGAGAAGTGACCGACACTGGCGACCCCATCATACGACCCATCTGGTGGATTGCTCCAAATGACGAAAGAGCCCACAAAATCGATTCCCAGTTTCTGATCGGAGACACCTTAATGGTGGCTCCTGTTCTGGAGCCGGGAAAGCAGGAGCGCGACGTCTACCTTCCCATCGGCAAGTGGCGTAGTTACAAGGGAGAGCTCTATCAAAGGACACCCATACTTCTGACAGATTATCCTGTAGACTTGGACGAAGTGGCCTATTTCACTTGGGTGTCTTAAATATACTCGGAGGTAATAGGAGAAGAAAATTCAGCATCTCACTTAACCATAGCACCAGCATATCATTGTACAAGCAAATGGGTACTAATGTGATATTGAAAGGTATTCCGTCAACTAACGCCATTGGGCCATGGTGTCACTATATCTCTGTGGCTTCTCAAATTGCGTTTATGGCCAGGGAAGGTAGACTCTAATCCTAGTATTATTGCAAGACTTTCCATCAACTAACGCTACTGGGCCATGGTGTCGCCATATCTTTTTGTCTTCATAAATTGCATTTATGGCCAGGGAAGGAAGAATCTAATCCTAGTAATATTGCAAGACTTTCCATCAACTAACGCTACTGGGTCATGGTGTCGCCATATTTTAGTCTTCACATATTGTTTTGATGGTCAAGGAAGGGAGACTCTAATCATAAGTTACAATCTCCTTCAGACATCGCAATCATAACTACATGGAATACAAGCATTGTGCTAATTTTTTTAACCAGTCTGGTCTGCTGGGCACATTGATAAGGGTTAAAGTCCAGTGTTATTTTGCTTGCCTTAGATTGATTTACAAGGACAGTAATTCTGATGCACTTTATCTGTCCTGCCAAGTTCAGAAAATGCTTGATGTGAAAAAGGGAATCTATTTTTTATATTTAGGCTATTTTCTTTTTTTTGTTTTATTATTAATGCTGGTGCTCACCAAGCTCCTCTTTCCCAGGAGGTGCCGTACTGCTCCACCATAATCCAGCTGCCACGCGGCAAGATTTGCTGGCCCAGGCAGCCAAGAGAACCTATAATTATACAGGAAATGTTGCCTTTTGCTACGATTCATCTCCCCGAACTTGGAAATTGTAAAAAATTTCTGTTGCAATTTTTGGTTTTGCTCTCCAGTCGTTCAGAGATGTATCAGAACACTACGGGAGAGGTCATGTTTTGAGTATCCGTCCCTAGTTAGTGGTAGACTAAAGGTTTGGTTGTAGTTCCAATTTTGGAAGACTATGTTGAGGGCTTTAGACTTTTCATTAATACAGTGGAACCTCGAAATTGCGAGTAACACAGTTAACAAGCGTTTCGCAATACGAGCGTTGTATTTTAAAAAATCATAACTCGGGTTGCGAGTGTTGTCTCGCAAAATGAGCACGATTCAGGCCAAAGCGGTGTGCACTACCACTTTTGGCCTGAGGTGGGGGGGGCGCTAGAGCTGAGCCGAGCCATCGCTGATCGGCGCCGTTCGGAAATGCACAAGGACAGCTCAAAGTATTTCTTGGGTTTGCCAAGGTCAGCCAAGGTGTCCTCGGGCATTTTTGGCCGTTATCCAGGCTCTCCGGCGCCCCCGCCTCTGGCCACATGAGGTATTGCATGCCATTGAAGTCAATGCGTGACAAATTATTTTAATTTCCATTGACTTGGGAAAACTCGCTTTGATATGCGAGTGTTTTGGATTATGAGCATTCTCCCGGGAATGGATTATGCTCGTAATCTGAGGTTCCACTCTATAGGAGATGGCTCATAATGGATATAATTGTTTCCTAAACTGACAAAGATCGCTTTGTTAAGAAGAAATTGTCCTGTTGGGTAAAAAAAAAAAGGCCTTGAGTGACCGGCAGCTTCATAGCAATTAATGATCCCAGGACATTGC
This sequence comes from Rana kukunoris, assembly GCA_029574335.1. Classification (NCBI taxonomy): domain Eukaryota; kingdom Metazoa; phylum Chordata; class Amphibia; order Anura; family Ranidae; genus Rana; species Rana kukunoris. The sequence continues at coordinate 739,959,357 of CM056049.1, read as the reverse complement.
CCCTGAAGACTGATATAATCGGTAAATTTGTAGACCCAGGGAGGGGAACTAAGAAATTCTATCCCCCCCCCCCCCTTTTTTTTTATTTTAATTTATTTTATTTTAGACATAGCCATATAAAGGTGTGAGGAGGCGGGTGCCTTATATTGTTTTATATATATTTTTTTTATTAAAGGGATTTGAAACCCAATTGAACTTTTCATTTTAAACCAGCAAATTAATTATCTTTCAGTTGTATCCACAGAAAAGCTTTTTGTTTCGTCAATGTTTACAAGATTCTCACAATTTTCTATTGGTTGTCTTAATTTGTGTAAATCTTGAGTGAACAATAAACCTTTTAAAGTCATTCAGTTTGCTTCCATTAGAAAGCAGCCAAACCCTGAGTAGAAAGGCTTGTCCCCTGCCAGCATACTGCATGAAAGGACGTTCTCTTTGCGGGAGCAGTGGTCTCCCTGTAGAGGTCCAAATTGCCCTCTATTAAGTCTGTGCGTGTGTGTGTGTGTATGTATATATATATATATAATATTCCATCAGTATGGAGCCAGGAGTCTTTGTGATTGTTGAGCTTGGGCTGATTCAGCAGGGTATGTGTATTAGAAGGGAGCAAGAGTTTGTGATTGCCGAGCTCTAGCTGTGAATCGGCAAGGGGTGTGTTGGACTTCTGCAGAGAAATCACTTGGACCAGAGGCCCAAAATCCCCCCTGTTTAGTCAGACCTATACATTTTCAGATAGAAGGGAGCGGGAGTTTTGAAGACCGCAATTGAGTGAGGCCTAGAGAAATATAAAATAGAAGGAAGCAGGAGTTTTAGTGATTGTCGAGCTCTAGCTCTGACTTAGCAGGGATTTTGTTGGACCATTGCAGAGAGACCACTTGGACCAGAGGTCCAAACCCCCCCCCCCCTATTAAGTCAAACCTTTAGATATTCAATCAGGAAAGAGCAGGAGTTATAGTGATTGTCGATCTCTAGCTTTGAGTCAACAGAGAGTGCGTTAGACTTCTGCAGAGAGACCACTTTGGCCAGAGGTCCAAAATGCCCCCTGCCGAGTCAGACCTGCAGATATTAAATCCGTAGGAAGCAGGAGTTTTTGTGATTGTGGAGCTCCGTGAGCTCCAGCACATAGAGCAGGGGGTGTGTTGGACCTCTGCAGAGAGATCACTAGAAAATTCCCCTATTGAGTCAGACCTATAGATATTCAATCAGAAGGGATTAGGAGTTTGTGACTGCCGAGCTCTAGCTCTAAATTTAGCTGGGGGTGTGTTGGACATCTGCAGAGAGACCATTTGGACCAGAGGTCCAAAATACCCCCCTATTGAGTCAGACCTATACATATTTAAAAAGTAGGGAACAGGAGTTTTAGAGACCGCTTAAACCAGAGGTCCAAAATCCCCCCCCCCTCTCCTTTAAAGTAAAGACTTTATTTATATTAAATAGGAGGGAACAAGAGTTTTAGTGATTGCTTAGCTCTAGTTCTGATTCAGCTGGGGGGGACCTCTGCAGAGAGACCATAGATTCAGATTGGACCAGAGGTTCAAAATCCTCCCCTGCTGAGTCAGACCTATAGATATCTAATCAGTAGGAAGCAGAAATGTTTGTTATAGTTGAGCTCTAGCTCTAACTCCACAGGGGGTGTGTTGAACCTTTGCAGAGAGACCACTTTAAATTCCCCCTATTTCAGGGGTCTCCAAACTGTGGCTCTAGGGCAAGATGTGGCCCTTTGCTAGTCTTTACCTGGTCCTTGGGGCACTATTCCTCCCACTGAAATCAACAATAGGGCACAATTTCCTCCACTGATACCAATGATGGGATACTATTCCTCCTAATAGGGGCACTACTCCTCCTTCTATTGACCACCAACCCTAAGTCCATAATTATTCTTATGGATGCCGTGCCTGGGACATTTTCTGTCCTCGCTGGTCACAATCCGGCCCTTCTAAAGTGTGAAAAACAAGAAGCTGGCCCTTTGTAGACCCCTGCCCTATTGAGTCGGACGTATGTGGAGAGACCATTCACAATCCCCCTATTGAGTGAGACCTATACATATTCAAATAGTAGGGAGTAGGAGTAATAGTAAATCCGAAGCTCAAGCTCTGACTCAGAAGGGGGTGTGTTGAACCTCTGTAGAGAAACCGCTGCTTCCACACAAGGGTTCTCTGCACCATGCTGGCAGGGGATAGGATTTTCTGCTCAGGCTGTGTCTGCTTTCTTAAAACAAATTAACTGTGAGACATTGAACATACCTTTTGTTATGATGCCCCTGGAATGTCTTTAGCTGATTTAAAATTCAAGTTTAGTTGGGTTTCACAGATTAACGCACATGTATAAGACGTGAACAGATATATATATTTTTTTGCATGGTTGTCTGGAGGTCAAGGTCAGTTAAGTGTAAGAAGAGCTATGACCTGGCTGTTTTTGTAGCATTACAAACAATTAACAATTATGTGTGTTTTTTGGTCATGTTAGGGGCAGTTACTGCACAAATTCAGTATCTCAGATGAGGTTGATGCTGGGGTCCTAGGACATGGCCCAGGACAGTGGGCCAAAATACAGGACTGTCCTGGCAATTCTGCCGAGGCGCCTATCACCGCTGATTACCATCTTCTTTAACATAATTGTAGCATTTTTTTGATGCCAGACTTTTATAAATTGGGGAAACCTAAGCCTGGTTTAACGATAAAATGACTTGGTTTACCTTTTGAGTACACAATCACCTTCAGTGAGCCTGTCACAAGTTGAAGGAACCATCCTCAACTAATTTGGGAGTCCTCTTTGCAACTTTTGCATAGGATCATCCGAAGACCAGTCTAAAGGATTTCGTACCAGATAAAGCCCTTTGTCGTAGCTGGTCCCCCAACAAACAACCATCACTTGGGTCCAGTCTGGAAGATTTTGTACCTGCTAAAGTCCCTAGTTCTAGCTGGTCCCCCAAAAGACAACCTTCACATAGGATCATCACAGTGAAGACCAGTGTGAAGGGTTTTCTACTAGATTAAGTCCTTAGTAATAGCTGGTCCCCTCAACAAACATTCACATAGGATTATCACATAGGAGACCTGTCCTGAAAGGTTTTGTACCAGATAAAATCCTTAGTAGCTGGTCCCCGACAAACAACCTTCACATAGTATTGTCGTAGAGAAGACCAGTCTGAAGGGTTTTCTAAGAGATAAATTCCTTAGTCATAGCTGGTCCCCCAACAAACAACCTTCACATAGGATCACCACAGAGAAGACCAGTCTAAAGGGTTTTGTAACAAATAAAGTCCTTGATCGTACCTGGTCCCCACAGCAAACAACATTCACATAGGATCATCACAGGGTAGACCAGTTTAAAGGGATTTCTACCAGATAAAGTCCTTAGTCATAGCTGGTCTCCCAACAAACAATCTTCACATAACATCATTATAGAGAAGACCAGTCTCAAGGGTTTTCTAACATATAAAGTCCTTAGTCATAGATGGTCCCCACAACAAACAACCTTCACGTAGGATCATCACAGAGGAGACCAGTCCTGAAGGGTTTTGTACCAGATAAAATCCTTAGTAGCTGGTCCCCCAACAAACAACCTTCACATAGGATCATCACAGAGGAGACCAGTCCTGAAGGGTTTTGTACCAGATAAAATCCTTAGTAGCTGGTCCCCCAACAAACAACCTTCACATAGGATTGTCAGTGAAGACCAGTCTAAAGGGTTTTCTAAGAGATAAAGTCCTTAGTCGTAGCTGGTCCCCCAACAAACAACCTTCACATAGGATCATCACAGAGGAGAACAGTCCTGAAGGGTTTTGTACCAGATAAAATCCTTAGTAGCTGGTCCCCCAACAAACAACCTTCACATAGGATCATCACAGAGGAGAACAGTCCTGAAGGGTTTTGTACCAGATAAAATCCTTAGTAGCTGGTCCCCCAACAAACAACCTTCACATAGGATTGTCAGTGAAGACCAGTCTAAAGGGTTTTCTAAGAGATAAATTCCTTAGTCGTAGCTGGTCCCAACAGCAAACAACCTTCACATAGGATCATCACAGGGAAGACCAGTTTAAAGGGGTTTCTACCAGATAAAGTCCTTAGTCATAGCTGGCTAACAAACAACCTTCACACAGGATCACACAACGAGGACCAGTCTGAAGTGTTTTGGTCTACTCTGATGTTATGTGACCAATAAAACTTTGAAAAATTGAAAGGATTTTCAGTATTAGAATGTTGCTGAAGACTATCCCCTAGATCTTCATTAATAGACCCTTAGAGAGCAACTTCAGCATTGTCCCTCAGGATGTCCCTTACCGAACAGAGCCTAAAATAAGAGATTTTTCTCTCTAGACCAGGGGTGTTAAACTCAATTTCATTGTGGGCCGCATCGGCATTATGATTGCCCTCAAGGGGGTCTGCTGTATCTGTAATATTAGATGTCCAGCGCATCCCCCTCCCCTTTACATTAGATGTCAAGAGCCATCCCATCATCAGAAGTTGAGTACCCCACTCTCACTTACATCACAGTGCACCCTCTTTTCCTTATGCTGCTGCTGGGAAGAAGCTGGATGCATTGCATGAAAGCAGAATGTAAGGGTCGAGAGTAGGACCAGAGGAGGACTGGAGCTCTCCTGCAGCTACAGGAGAGGTGTGAGGGCCACAGGAAATGGCCTGGAGGGCCAGATTCGGCCTGCGGTCCTTGTGTTTGACACCTATGCTCTAGACCAGGGGTCCTCAAACTATGGCCCTCCAGGTGTTCAGGAACTACAATTCCCATCATGCCTAGTTATGTCTGTGAATGTCAGAGTTTTACAATGCCTCATGGGAAGTGTAGTTCTGCAACAGCTGGAGGGCCATAGTTTGAGGATCCCTGCTCTAGACAATGCACTTGGCCCGTAGTAATTCTTAGAGTAACACACCAGGAACCATCTGGGTAACACCACAGAGGATTGTGTTAATTAGGTGATTAATATTTGTGCCAAACAGTTTATATATTGCTGTATTCTCCCTGGAGGAGGTCACTAGATCCTCCTAATCCAGAAATGCTATCTTGACTTTTTGAACCAATAATATCCCCTAAAGCCGGATATAGATGGTTTGAATTTAGTTCAGTTCAGCAGGAACTGGCCAAGATTTGAGCCATGTATAGGCAGGCTGACTGTACCCAAGTTGATCGATCAATTCGGGTACAGCCAGCCTGTCAGATTTTACATGTGATTATTGCCAGTGGCTATTATAGTCACTAGGAATAATCACTGTGTTTTCCCATCAGGGAGGGGTCCCCCCTCCCTCACTGGGAGAACACAATGGCTCTGTGGGAGGGATTCACTAATCAACACTGACTGTGTTGATGGGGGAATCAAGCTTCAGCTATGACTGGCTTTAGCCTTCTTTCCATGATGTCTATGGTGCCCCACTGGCCGTATTTTAGCATTTCACCACTAGACACAGAATTTGTTTCTGGGTCCGATGTGTTTTTGCAGTTGTATACCCTAGAAATAGAAGAGGGTTACTAGTCTTTCAAATGGAAGCTAAAGTAAAGAAAATGAACAGAGTTGGCATAAACCCATTGTATCATCTCCCATTGTAGAAAGTGTTGACTTTTTCATAATGAGATCTAGGGGGAACAATATTAATCTGGTATTGGCTGTATTTTTCCAGTGAAGGCTGGCCAATGATGCATGAGACTGCAGAATGTGTCTCCATTGGCTGTCCTCTACCATTGGGCCGATATTTCCCCAGAAAAGATGGGTGGCCTCTTCTAGTCTTTGTACCCACCAGTAGATGAACACAGATTTACCAACTTCATCTGGAGCACATTTGGTGAAGTGTTATGCTGCGTACACACGGTCGGAATTTCCGACAGAAAAAGTCAGATGGGAACTTTTGGTCGGAAATTCCGATTGTGTGTAGGCTCCGACAGACTTTTGCTGACGGAAATTCCGACAGCAATAGATTGAGAGCAGGTTCTCAATTTTTCCGTCGAAAATTCCGACGGACGTTTTCCCGTTGGAAATTACGACCGTGTATAAGTTCTCTTTTTATATGGAGAACAATTGGTGATCATTAAATACTTCCAGCATGTTATCACTACATCCAATACCAAGCTATTATGTGCTCAGACTCGCTTGTCACACCCTACACATTACCTTCAATGATTCTCGTATTTGTTGTATGACTTGCATTTGTCTGGCTGTGAATGACCACCCATCATAGATCAGACAAAGAGGAACTATATCCATACAAACAAAACCATTAACAAACCTAATTTGTTGTTTTTTGTAAAATATTCTGAAGTATTCTAGTAGTTCTAGAACATGTGGAGGCCTGAGGCTTAGAACTTCCATGTATTGGAGGTTGACATTGGCCAATATACATGATGTCTACCCAGTCTCCTTTTATGTTTTTTCAATCAGTAGTTGTGTAGTCAGTAGAATCCTATTTTTATGTTTTTGCACTAGGGCGGGATTAGCTTTGATTGTACAGAAAATAAGAATAAGTGATATATAAACTGTCTGATTTCTGCTCAAGCTTCTCTTTAGTATATTGTGCAGTGTATGGGCCTACATGCCTTTATCTGTAGAAAGGACAGTGCTTTCCTTTCCCAAATACAGCTCTTCAAAGACTCTGTCTAGAGCAGGGGTCTCCAAACTGTGGCCCGAGGGCCAGATGCGGCCCTTTGCATGCCTTTATCCGGCCCTTGGGGGACTATTCCTCCCACTGATACCAACGATTGGTCACTATTTCTTCCACCGATACCAATGATGGGATACTACTCCTCCTAATAGGGGCAATACTCCTCCTCTTTGACCGCCAACCCTGAGACCATATTTAGTTTCACTGAGGCCAGGCCGGAGACATTTCTGCCCTTGCTGGCCACACTCTCCGCCCCTCCTAAAGTCTGAAGGACAATAAACTGGCCCTTTGTTTGAAAAGTTTGGAGACCCCTGGCCTAGAGCTTATTGGTCCAATTGGCTCAATGCTTCCTGAATGAGAATTTTACTCCCCCAACCCCCCCCCCCTGAAGTTGACTTTGGCTTTAGATGGGCAATTGTTGCAATACATTGGCAGTAAATGGGCACTTGTCCAGACTGCCTCCATCCAACTTTTCTTACCTTTGCTGGAGGCCTCCATCCCAGTAGAAGGCGTTAGTTCCAGATCTCAATATACACAATCCATGTCCAGAGGCAAGAGATGAAGGAGCTCTTAGCCTTAACCACCTCTACAGCCCTGGCTTGCCATATTAGCCACTGCATGAATGAATGGAGGAGTAAACTGGGCAAAGTTAAGTTTGCAGGACATTCGGCGAACCCATCGGGAAGTCTAACCCTGAACATAGTGCCGAACCCTATTTAAGTCTATGGGAGTTGAAACTTGCTGTTTTTTTTCCCTTGCCTTTTTCGAGGCCCATTTGCAAGTTGTCCATGCAACAGCCATTTCTATTCACAAAATAGCATTATCCGGAGGTAAAGAGCACACAGACAAGGAGCATTGAGCTGATAATATCACTGTGCCCTACATGCTATGGCATTCTCTAGAGCAGCCTTTCTCAACTATTTTAACCAGAGGAACTCTAGAATTGTTTTAGGTCTTGGGGAACCCTAGCTAAAATTAGTCCATCGGGGGTAAATAGGAAAATTCCCCTTGCATTGGTGGACAGTGGGAAGAGTGGTGGTTAGAATACCACCCTTCAGGTAGTTGACAAGTTCATTGGTGATATGCATATGACTCTGCCAAGTATCATTGGCCCCAGAACTATGCAGACAGATTTATCTGTAGAAAGGACAGTGCTTTCCAATCCCAGATACAGCTCTTTGAAGACTCTGCCTAGAGCTTATTGGTATGATTGGCTCAATGCTTCCTGAATGAGCACTCTCTACTCCCCCCTGATGTTGACTTTGGCATTAGATGGGCAATTGTTGCAATACATTGGCAGTAAATGGGCACTTGTCCAGACTGCCTCCGTCTAAATTTTCTTACCTTTGCTCAAGGCCTCCGTTCCATCAGGTGTTAGTTCCTGGTCTCAATATACACAATCAGTGTCCAGAGGAAGGAGCTAGAGGAGCTCTTTGTCTTAACCACCTTTTACAGCCCTGGCTTGCCATATCAGCCACTGAATGATTGAAGGGAGGAGTAAACTGGGCAAAGTTCGGTTTGCAGGACATTCGGCGAACCCAGCGGGAAGTCTAACCCTGAACATAGTGCCGAACCCTATTTAAGTCTATGGAAGTTGAAACTTGCTGTTTTTTTTCCCTTGACTTTTTCAAGGCCCATTTGCAAGTTGTCCATTCAACAGCCATTTCTATTCACAAAATAGCATTAACAGAATGTAAAGAGAACACAGACAAGGAGCATTGAGCTAATGATATCACTGTGCCCTACATGCTACGGCATTCTCAAGATCAGTCTTTCTCAACTATTTTAACTAGAGGAACTCTTGAATTGTTTTAGGTCTTGGGGAACCCTAGCTAAGATTAGTCCATCGGGGGTAATTAGGAAAATTCCCCTTGCATTGTTGGGCAGTGGGAAAAGTGGTGGTTAGAATACCACCCTTACAGGTAGTTGACAAGATCACTGGTGATATGCATATGACTCTGCCAAGTGGCATTGGCCTCAGAACTATGCAGAAATCATCGAAAACTAGGTCATTCTACACCTAAGCTCAAGGAACCCCCTAGCAACCTCTGAAGTGTTTTAGGAAACCTCACTAGGGTTTTACGGAACCCTGGTTGAAAATGGCTTCTCTAGAGTTTTTAGAGAGCTGTATCTGGGAAAGGACAACACAGAGCTTATCAACACCTTACACTTACCTCTTGTTGTCCCTTCCATAGATATTTTCTGGAAATCTCTAAAGGGTCCACCTGAAATTGATTGTATGGCAGATGCTGGGCAAATCTACTTTACAGATTATATCTCTTGGGAACTCCATTGGTGAGATCTCGATGTTGAGTTGCCAGATCAGTTGTGGTCATTATGTATTCATGGAAAATCCAATACAAGAAGGAGGAGCACCTTGGAGCTGTGTTAGACTTCAAGGTGGACTGAAAATATAAAGCGAGATCCCACTGCTGAAGCCCCCAAGACATATAAATGGACAGATGACCCAACATCGTAGACTAGACACCTATGACTGAAAGGTCCATTTTTGGATGACCTGACCTTGACATATAAATATAATGTTGGCAGTTCCAGCCCAGGTTATGGTCCCATAATTACCTGATAAGGATATGATTGTATGGGGCTCTTGTATGGGTGACACCAGCAGACAACGATGGTACAAGGCTCTTGTATGGGTGACACCAGCAGACAACCATGGTACAGGGCTCTTGTATGGGCGACACCAGCAGACAACCATGGTACAGGGCTCTTGTATGGGTGACACCAGCAGACAACTATGGTACAGGGCTCTTGAATGGGTGACACCAGCAGACAACCATGGTACAGGGCTCTTGTATGGGTGACACCAGCAGACAACTATGGTACAGGGCTCTTGTATGGGTGACACCAGCAGACAACCATGGTACAGGGCTCTTATATGGGTGACACCAGCAGACAACCATGGTACAGGGCTCTTGTATGGGTGACACCAGCAGACAACCATGGTACAGGGCTCTTGTGTGGGTGACACAAACTGACGACGATGGTGCTTGTAGCTGAGCCGTATCCAGACGCTGCTGATCCCACCCCAAGTTAAAAAAGACATATCGACTAATCATCCATGTGAATGTGAATAACCAAAGGACAAATCTCATTTTGTTGAACGTAATAAGCTAAAAACAGCCTAGATTCACAAAGCGATTACGCCTGTGTAAATGTTGTTAGACTGGAGTAATTTCGACTTACGGGCGTTTTTACGCTAGTGACACATGAAAAAACATTTGACGTATTACGATGGTGCTTGTGGGCGGAGCTGAGCTAATGAGCTTTTGCCTGCAATCCAAAATTTCGCACTTTCAACGCAATCTCTTACGGCACCTGTCATCTTTTTTTTCGTTTCACTATACCTGCTTTTTGCTGGTCTAATATTAGACAGCCCATGTTAAAATTTCAACGTTTTCCGATGTCTTTTATTATTTTTAATAGTCGTCGACGTAAAATCATCCATGTCGCGAATGCACGGCGGGAAATTCCTGAACAGAGCAATAACGCAAAGCTTCACGCCCCCTAACAAATCGGAAAAAAAATACGACACAATAGCGTACGCGCAAAAAAACTACCTGAATTCGGTGTAGAGTCTGGTGAAATACGGCAGCGTACCGTATTTCGATTACGCAGCGGAATATTACGTCTTTGTGAATCTGCCCCATGTTTTCTACTGATTTATATATTTTTAATACAGATATTATGGGTATATCTTAGGTTATTTTTGGAAAGAGGGATGAAAATAACAGCATCTAATTCTGTCCTGTCCATTTTCTACATCTAGAGCGATGCGTGTAATAAAAGGCGTGTTTACAAATGTTTATCCATAGAGGAAATTTAAATAAAGACGTAGGATCTGACACACAAAGGAAAACTCTAGGCATCAAAGAGAACAAAGTATTAATGTCTCCGGTTTTTTTTTTTTTTTGTATTTGTTTTTAAAAGGGAATTTATCATTAAAATGTTTCTGTGTGATGTGCCTTTAACTGTATATCCATGTCATTGAGAATGTTGGGATACAAAATAAAAGACACGCATTTCTAAATGTGGTGTTTGGGTGAAATTCTTGTGTACAGATGAGTTTGTCTATAGTTAAAGTTGAAGTTTATTTTGCTTAGAATTTTCCATCCCTAACCCTTCCTCAATTTTTAGTTAATACATTTTTTTAATAAAACATTTACATTTTCACTAATGTGTCTCCTGTGTCCTCCTCAGTTCTAGAATTCTCCAGAATTCCTGTATCCTCCTGAGTTCTAGTATTCTCCAGAATCCCTGTGTCTCCAGTGTCCTCCCGAGTTCTAGTATTCTCCAGAATCCCAGTGTCTCCAGTGTCCTCCTAAATTCTAGTGTTCTCCAGAATCCCTGTGTCTCCAGTGTCCTCCTGAGTTCTAGAATTCTCCAGAATTCCTGTGTCTCCAGTGTCTCCATACAAGAGATTTTATTCTTATTCCCACGTGTCTTGTTAAACTCCCTTCCACAAAAAAGTTTTCTCCCTATTGTGGGGTTACCAGTACGGTATTTGTAAATTGAAATAATATCCCCTCTCAATAGTGGTGCAGCGGATCGTCATCTGAACCGATCAACAGCTTCATCGGCACACACGTGATCCGCGGGATACGCTGTAACAGCTGACATTGAAATTGTCTCCGCTCTGCTGCACTCACACAGCCACGCCTCCTCCTAACCCCACGCTTGTGATAGACAGAATGCAGGTGTCATGAATATGCAATAATATCTGGCAGATTACCTTTCTCTCCATGTGTTCATTAGAGGCCAGGCTTTCTTATCTGGCTGCATTTATCATCTCTCCTCCCTGTATGGCTCCACCCCAGCCCATCCCAGTAACTCTATATTAAACTCTGCACTGCTGGTCTGCTTTGCTGATCAACGGTGTTTGTTAGTATCGTGTTCCTGCTTGCCGTGTGCTTCATTATTTCTGTGTACCGACTTTGGCTTGTCTCCAAATACTCCTGTTTGCCTGTGACCCTGACCCTTGGCCTGTCCCTTGGTTACTCTCATCTGCTTGTTGCCCCCGGCCTCGGCTTACCCTTCACTATCCCTTGTGTCCTGAGTGGCTGCTTCCCCTCTCTCCCTACGGAGCGTGACCTAGGGGACTCCGGGGGCCGCTACCTGGATCCAGTTGCAGCGAAGGCCATCCTTACCACTAAAGGCTCTGGTGAATACCAACTGGATCTTGGAGACCACGGCCCGGGGAATCTTGGGCTCAAGCTTCCTCTAGTGTCCCTGTTTGTGCCCCAGTGTACCTCACCTCCATATCCACTCAGTGGTCCATCCGCAGCAGTCTGTCATAGGGTTCACTACCTTGTGGTGCAACCCTGCCTCCAACAGGGTGCACTTGTCACCTGGCCACAGGTAACCTGACAGCGGGTCCAATGGCTGGGTTCTGTCTATCACAGCGCGGGGTTAGGAGGAGGCAGGGCTGTGTGAGTGCAGCAGAGCGGAGACAGAACCGATCCCCTCCTCCCTCCAATCACATCACGCTCTCTTCTATCGCTCCTCATATATTGCCTTTTCTACCCACACGCCGTGTCCCCATGTTATCTGCCTGTGTCCATCCAGGAAATGTAGTGGAGAATCACCTGGAACCTGGAGAAGTGGGAGGGGCGGGTGTCCCTGGCATTTAGATCTGTCACAGCGCTATTTGTGAATTCAGCCTAAATAAAATAGCCGGCAGTTGTTTAGTGTGGATTGGAGGACTCTGCTAGTTTTCTCTCTTTCACTCCACGGGCTAAACAAGAGAAATGTATGCTGGTATGGCTAGCATTAGTAGAGAAAGGGAAAGCTAGAATCTCTGTCATTCTTTTATCACTATTTGTGAATTTTGTTTTCTCAATTTCTATCCTGTGACTGAAGATAAGAGAGTGAGGGGAAATGTCACTAATGTTGCCCTAAACCACAAAAACAATTGGTCCCTACCTTTTACCATGCTGTCCTAAGCTATAAAATACATTTTTTGCTGAAGTTAAACTTTAAGCGGACCAGGTGGGTGTCTTTTATTCAAGTATTCAAGATTGATGGAAGAATGCTGCATGTACTCCAAACCATTATATCACACACTGTACTTAACCGTTATGGTGCAGATAGAACCAGGATCAATTGGACAATTTGTATTTTCCTTTCCTTTCTCTCTTTTCCCTCTTAAATTTTTCCACTCCTTTTTTATTATAAGGCAAGATAATAATACATAATACATAATACAACACAACTTTAACAATTTACGTCTTATTGTCCAACCTCTGTTACCTTATGGTCAAAGTCATACATATGTCTCTTTCAACCCTATATCTTCTTCCCACCTGATATCCCTGGCAACGACAACATAGACAATACCAAAAAAAAACGCCCCCAACCCACCCCTTCCCCCAAAGTCTCCTCACCCCCACCCCTTCTCTGTTGTTATTCATAGGGACATATTCATACCCCGTTCAAATTCCTGGGCATCTTCTGAAATGTTTATCCTTGTTCTCCTAACCCTCTACCCTGGATTTCAAAAAGGACTTCCAGGAGGTCCACGTTCTCCGATATCTTTCCTGTTGGTGTTGTGTCGTCAGTACTAATTCTTCCAATTTACTAATTTTTTACTTTACTTATCCACATCTCTATAGTTGGTGGGATTGGTGACTTCCATTTCTTCGTTCTACAAGCCTTTGCGGCATCTAAAATGTGGCATATGCTTGTCTCCCTGTATACTTTCTCTGATATTTGATTTACATGTAGAAGGTAGAATTCTGGGTCTTCCGGTATCTCACATTCTGAACAGATCCGAAGAACTCTTTTTATCTCTAGCCAAAAGCTCCTTAACATGGAACAATCCCAAAAATATGTGTAGCATCGTCCCTTTACTTCCCTGGCACCTCCAGCATTTATCTGATACCTCTGTAAAAATTTTGTTTTGCCTTTTTGGTGTCCTGTACCATCTCGCAAAAATCGTATAACTTGTCTCTTGTATTTTTGCAGTGACGAGTGAGACGAACGGAGCAGGGGGTGAGGCTGACGGTTTTTATTTAGGTCCGCTGTGACCATAATGCAACAAGATAATCACCTGTGAGGAACCCGCTGCTTATCTCACTGTTGAAGTGCCTTGATTTGCTGTATCTAATGTGAGTGCAATGTGTGAAGCTTTTTTACTGTTTTTAATAAACAAGTTTGATATACTTCACCATATATTTTGCAGGTTTGTGCCAAGCATGAGAATGCAAGGCATATCACATTGGTAAACGCAATTCCTATGGGTGTGGAGTCACTGAGCACTTTGTTGTGGTGAAAGGTCTCAAATTAAGAAGATTTCTTGAAGATTTGTTTTCCTTTGGACACTTTAATTGTTTACACCTGGAATATTATCACTTTTGGATTTTCTATGTGGACGCTTTTTTTCACATATATTTATATATACATTTTTCACTTTTTTATATTATTCCTGCATTCCTCACAATATTTTCTGTATCACAAACATATTGTTTAATATTTAGAAACTTTTAGGTATTTTTTAGCGCTACTAATATGTTCATTCAGAATTGTTGGTACACATTATTATTATTTCAAGTAGCTGCTTTTTTTGAGGTTCGCACAGTCATTGGTGCAGTGGGGTGGAAGGAATCAGAAGGAGCACCTATTATTCTCTTTTTTTTCACTATTTGTTTAGTAAAATATTAACATAGATGGTTTAATAGTTTAGGAAGGAGGAGTGTTAAATGAGGGATTGCAAATTTTTGTTGTCGGAAATTTCGACAGCAAATGTCCAAAGGGGCCTACACACAGTTGGAATTTCCGACCAAAAGCTCCCATCGAACATTTGTTGTCGGAAATTCAGAGCGTGTGTACGCTGCATTAGACTTCTAGAAAATGGAAGCTGTATTAGTTCCATAACAATGGAGGTCATGGGCATCTGTGTCTGGCTTCCCTCTTCCTCTCAAACCCAGAAGTGAACACCCCTTACCTTTCGGGAACACACACACCGTGTACAGCGCCCCCAGAGGCATAGTTGTCAAGTACAAAGCTGTCAATTCAACCAGGAAACTCGGGAGACGATGAGTATAAAGAGTCAAAAGGGAAATGGCAAATAATGGAGGACTTTAAAGGCACCAAATAAGCAGAGTAATTTAAAACCAAAATATTTGTTAGTGTAGCACTCACCCGCGTAGGAGCTTCTGGTTCGAATTGGGTTGGCATGTTATCTCTGTGACTCTGCCGTCCAGGGTAGTTGACGAGAGCCGTAATGATGGAATGTCCAAACAGCAGGTGTCTTTTACCTTGTGCTTTTATTTACCCAACAGGGTAAAACAGTAAAACTTTCAGTGAAGGGTAAAAATTAATCAAAAGAAAATAGCAGGTTCAGGCATAGAATTGAGAAAGTAGTCCTGCTTCCAAAAACAACACTTTGTCTTCTTCGCCACTCTAGCCAGAGTGGGCTCAGCGCACCCGTACAAGCCTCTGCCACAGACCCGGCAGCCAGAGTATCACCCGGAATTTTGAGGGAAAGAACCTCTGCCACAGGCCCTCCCCAGAACCTAGATCACGGAGACAATCCTCCTCCAATAGACTTTTTAGGCTTGAATCAACTTCAGGTAGGTTGCAGCTAGGTTACTGACTGACAGGCGACCGACGTCACACCTCTGTGTCCAGCTACCTCAATCCCCAATGGATTGTCGGGACCCAGTCGATCACTGGGGCCCAGCAACCACTCCAATGTCCCGAACCAGTAAATATGCCGTCGTAACTCAGAATCTGCGCCGTCGTATCTTTAAGCGTATGCTCAAAGTGAGATACGCTTAAATGTTGCTAAGATACGACCGGCATAAGTCTCCTACGCCGTTGTATCTTAGCTGCCTATTTACGCTGGCCGCTAGGGGCATGTATGCTGATTTACGCCTAGAATATGTAAATCAGCGAGATACGCCTATTCACGAACGTACGCCTGGCCGTCGCAGTAAAAATACACCGTTTATGTAAGGCGTTTTCAGGCGTAAAGATAAACCACCAAAAAGCCAATGTTAAGTATGGACGTCGGGACCGCGTTGAATTTTTCACGTTTTACGTCGTTTGCGTAACTCGTCCGTGAATGGGGCTGGCCATAAATTACGTTCACGTCAAAACCAATGAGTCTTAGTGGCGTAATTTGGAGCATGCGCACTGGGATACGTCCATGGACAGCGCATGCGTTGTTAGTAAAAAACGTAATTTACGTGGGGTCACACTTAATTTAAATAAAACACGCCCACATTTACGATACGCTATTTACGCTACGCCGCCGTAACTTAGGGAGCAATTGCTTTGTGAATACAGCACTTGCCTCTCTAATTTACGGTGGCGTAGCGTATCTGAAATGCGCTACGCCCGCACAAATATATGCTGCTCTACGTGAATCCACCAAAATATCTTGAAATCCCACCAATTATATTTGTTTGTTTCTCTGATACTAAATCTCTATTCGTCTCCCTGTATTCTTCTTTTCAATAAGTTTAGGATTACAGTAACCAAACAGCGGAACCCGTAGAGGACAAAAGGACAACTGTCAATCAAAAGGTGATTAAACTTTTTTTTTTGCTTTAGTTTATTGATTACAAGGAGGATTTATTTGTGGATATACATTTTTTAATCATCTATTGATTGTTTATTTTAAGCTTTATAGTTGAACACCAGGCAAGAACAGAAATAACTTAGCTAGGTGTTCATTAAACAGGAACGGTCACCAGAAGTTAAAATTCTTGTTAAATTCCACAGAGGACCGGGTGAACACGGCACTTATTCCAGTTCAAATCTTTGTCAATCTGTGTCAATTTCTGTCCTTGGCGGCCATAGCTCCACCCCAGGCTGAGGACCAAATTATAGGCGTTGGCTTAGGGAAGGTACAGTCAGCACTAAAGTCACCACCTCTCTTCAATCTGCAGCCACCTTCTCTGGGAATGCACACGGGAGGGCCTGTACAACCTTCACCCCTCTGATCTTGACATTGCGAGGACTGAACTCTGCAGCTCTGCCCATATAGCAGTCTTAAAGGAACGTTACCCACACTGGACTGGTCTGTTTCCACATAGACTGCTAAGAGGCGTTGCTCATGGCTGTAGTGTGTGCTCCCAAGGCATCAATCCATAGAAGGAATTTGCCAGCAACCCGGTGCGTTCCAAGTGTGCTGCTTTTAATGGAGAAGTCCAGCCTGAGCTTGTTTGTCTGGGCTTCTGCTATGGGTCACAGGAGTGCAATTAGGTTTGCACTACTGTGATCCGTTTTCAGCAGAGAGCGGTCTGAAGTATGCTCTCTGCTGACGTCACAGAACTCAGTACAGGTACTGCGTCATCACAACAACAATCCCCCATAGACTGATGGCTGTCTCAGCCTCTCGGTGAGCCACTGAGAGCCTAGGATGGCCACTCCCCACCCCCTCCACAGCTCAGCGCCCCAGTGAGTGAGGAGGGGGCAGAGCAGAGAGCTGTGACTGACTGTCAGCAGCTTTCTGCTTGGGGAGGAGAGAGAACTGAGCCATCAGCGGTGTTCAATAGCTCAGTTCTCGGTGCTCAGAGATGCCGGGGACAGATGCAGCATCTACTTCACTCTCCTCTGCAAAGCTGGAGGTAGACAGGCAGCTCAGTCTTTCTTAGTACACAGATGTTTGTTCACAATGAAGCTGTCAGAGGAGTATAGCAGAGGAAGCAGAAAGCTGCATTGTCAGAGTAGTATAGCAGAGGAAGCAGAGAGCGGCAATGTCAGAAGAGTATAGCAGAGGAAGCATAGGTCTGCAATGTCAGAGGAGTATAGCAGAGGAAGCAGAGGTCTGCAATGTCAGAGGAGTATAGCAGAGGTCTGCAATGTCAGAGGAGTATAGCAGAGGTCTGTAATGTCAGAGGAGTATAGCAGAGGAAGCAGAGGTCTGCAATGTCAGAGGAGTATAGCAGAGGAAGCAGAGAGCTGCAATGTCAGAGGAGTATAGCAGAGGAAGCAGAGAGCTGCAATGTCAGAGGAAGCAGAGGTCTGCAATGTCAGAGGAGTATAGCAGAGGAAGCAGAGAGCTCCAATGTCAGAGGAGTATAGCAGAGGAAGCAGAGAGCTCCAATGTCAGAGGAAGCAGAGGTCTGCAATGTCGGAGGAGTATAGCAGAGGAAGCAGAAAGCTGCAATGTCAGAGGAGTATAGCAGAGGTCTGCAATGTCAGAGGAGTATAGCAGAGGTCTGCAATGTCAGAGGAGTATAGCAGAGGTCTGCAATGTCAGAGGAGTATAGCAGAGGTCTGCAATGTCAGAGGAGTATAGCAGAGGTCTGTAATGTCAGAGGAGTATAGCAGAGGAAGCAGAGGTCTGCAATGTCAGAGGAGTATAGCAGAGGAAGCAGAGAGCTGCAATGTCAGAGGAGTATAGCAGAGGAAGCAGAGGTCTGCAATGTCAGAGGAGTATAGCAGAGGAAGCAGAGAGCTGCAATGTCAGAGGAGTATAGCAGAGGAAGTAGAGAGCTGCAATGTCAGAGGAGTATAGCAGAGGAAGCAGAGAGCTGCAATGTCAGAGGAAGCAGAGGTCTGCAATGTCAGAGGAGTATAGCAGAGGAAGCAGAGAGCTCCAATGTCAGAGGAGTATAGCAGAGGAAACAGAGGGCTGCAATATTGGGGGATCTGCAGAGTTTGGCCCTGGCAGCACTGAGAGGAGGAGGGGTGTGCAGGCTCTCCTGTGTAACTCTGTTATGTCCCCTCTCCTCTGTGCATTGTCTGAGATGAGAACAGATCCTGTCTCCTTCATGTCGGATAGCAGTGGGCAGGGAGAGGATGTCGGTAGTTAGTTATCGGACCTCACTGCTCAGCACCCACTGCATGTATTTTAACGGGAACAAGTGCAATGTGTATTTGGTCCTCTTCGGGAGATAACAAGCATTATGTAAGACTTCTTCTTTAGTATGTCATTACATGCAATTTGTTTTTATTTGAATGGCTTGGTATCAAACCATGGCAAACCCTGTACCGCAGAGCTTAGTCTGGGAGAGATGGCACAAGGAGCCAATTAGTTCATATGCTGATAGGTCAAGACAGCAGAGTGATTGGGGGAGGAGCTCCTCAGTCTGTTGCTTCTCCTTTTACTGTCCAATCGCAGGCTGGGGGAGGTTCATTAACCACATGTGTTACAAAACTGCAGCAGAGAAAAATCATGCAGAGATGTGTAAATCTCAGGACTGAACGGACAGAAATACAAATACTTTTGCAGGTTAAACGGGTCCCATGTACTGTATGTATCTTAATTGTGTATTTAACCACTTCCCGCCCGGCCAATAGCCGATTTACGGCAGGGAAGTGGTTATGAAATCGTGACAGGCCGTTCTCAAACGTCCTGCACGATTTCATGCCGCACGCGCCCGTGCGGGCGCGCAGCGCGGCGATCGGTGATGCGGGGTGTCAGTCTGACACCCTGCACCTCCGATCTCGGTAACGAGTCTCCGGCGGAGCCTCGTTACCACGTGATCAGCCGTGTCCAATCACGGCTGATCACGATGTAAACAGGAAGAGCCGCCGACGGCTCTTCCTCACTTGCGTCTGACAGACGCATGTAGAGGAGAGCCGATCAGCGGCTCTCCTGACAGGGGGGGTTCGCGCTGATTGTTTATCAGCGCAGCCCCCCCTCGGATCGCCACACTAGACCACCAGGAGAATAAAAAAAAGACACAAAAAAATGACAAAAAAAAAATGACAAAAAAAAAAAAAGACAAAAAAAAAAAGGGGTGGCAGTAAAAAAAATGATGCCAATCAGTGCCCACACATGGGCACTGATTGGCAACATTGATCCATCAGTGCCACCCCTCAGTGATCATCAGTGCCACCCCAGTGTCTGTCAGTGCCACCCCACAGTGCCAATCCATGCCCAGTGCCCACCTACCAGTGCCCACCTGTGCCACCTATCAGTGCCCACCTGTGCCGCCTATCAGTGCCCACCTGTGCCGCCTATCAGTGCCCACCTGTGCCGCCTATCAGTGCCCACCTGTGCCGCCTATCAGTGCCCACCTGTGCCGCCTATCAGTGCCCACCTGTGCCGCCTATCAGTGCCCACCTGTGCCGCCTATGAGTGCCCACCTGTGCCGCCTATGAGTGCCCATCAGTGCCGCCCATGAGTGCCCATCAGTGCCGCCCATGAGTGCCCATCAGTGCCCAATACCAGCGCCGCCTATCAGTGCCCATCAGTGCTACCTAATCGGTGCCCATCAGAACTACCTCATCGGTGCCCATCAGTGCCACCTCATCGGTGCCCATCAGTGCCACCATATCAGTGCCCATAATTGAAAGAGAAAACATACTCATTTACAAAAAAATTAACAGAAAAAAATAAAAACTTTATTTTTTTTTCAAAATCTTCGCTCTATTTTTAGTTGTTGCACAAAAAAAAAAAAACGCAGAGGTGATCAAATACCACCAAAAGAAAGCTCTATTTGTGGGGAAAAAAGGACGCCAATTTTGTTTGGGTGCAGTGCAGCATGACCGCGCAATTGTCATTCAAATTGCGACAGTGCTGAAAGCTGAAAATTGGCTTGGGCGGGAAGGTGCGTAAGTGCCTGGTATGGAAGTGGTTAAAGGTTTGCCTGGAGTTCAGCTTTAGAATCGTAAAAGTTTATTAAGTCTTCCTTCTCTTATTCCGGGATTGTGTAATGAGCCGCCATGTCCCTCCATATCTGTCGCTGGATCTCCCTGTTGATCTGTGGTCGATACTCCTCTGAATTCTCCCGGATCTAGAAAATATTTACATAGACAGAGGCGTAATCAGAACCTTCAGGGCCCCAGTGCAAGAAACCATGAAAAACCACCCTGACCCCTGGCCGGGGTCCCTGCCCACTGATTTTCCCATTGCAGGACCCTTTATTAACCACTTCAATACCGGGCCATAGGGGATTTACGTCTTGAACAACCCCTCGCCGATGAGACTGGACGTCACAGGACGTCCTGTCTTCACGGCGTTCTTCGCGTGCCCGACGGCCGCGATTGCCGTCGGGCACCCGCGATTACCGCTGATCACGGCAGGAGTGTGGATCTGTGTGTGTAATGATGGGGTGTAAACACACAGATCCACCTCCTGTCAGCGGTGAGGAGACCGATGCTGTGTTCCCAGTACAGAGGAACACACATCGATCTCCTCCCCCTGCGAGTCCCCCTCCCCCTACAGTTAGAACATACTTTAGGAAACATTTTAACCCCTTTCAGCACCCCCTAGTGTTAACCCCTTCCCTGCCAGTCACATTTACACAGTAATCAGTGCAGTTTTAAAGCGCTAATTGCTGTGTAAATGTGAATGGTCCCAAAAACATGTCAAAAGTGTCCGATATGTCCGTCGCAATGTCACCTTCACAAAAAAAAAAACGCAGATCGCCGCCATTACTAGTGAAAAAAATAAAATAAAAATGCCATAAATCTATCACCTATTTTGTAGACACTATAACTTTTGCGCAAACCAATCAATATACGATTATTGTGTTTTTTTTTTTTTACCAAAAATACGTACAAGAATACGTATCGTTCTAAACTGAGGAAAAAAAAAGAAAAAAAAAAATTGTGATATGTATTAAATAAAAAAGTAAAAAATATTGTGTTTTTTTTAAATTGTCGCTCTTCTTTTGTTTATAGCGCAAAAAATAAAAACCGCAAAGGTGATCAAATACCACTAAAAGAAATCTCTATTTGTGTGGGGAAAAAAACATAACGATTTAATTTGGGTACAGTGTTGCATGACCGCGCAATTGTCATTCAAAGTGCGACAGCGCTGAAAACTAAAAATTGGTCTGGGCAGGAAGGGGGTGAAAATGCCCTGTATGGAAGGGGTTAAGACCCTGCAGTGGGACCCTTTCATATGTTCTGCAGCGTTTTGTAGCCCCCCCCCATGGTGGCAGATGCAAGGACCCGATTGCAAATGCAACCTTTGCGACCCTGGTAGTTCAGGCACAGGTGTCAGTAGTTCTTTTTATTTTTTATTATTTGTTACCATTTTATTTTATTCATATATCTATTTTTTACAACCATATTTTTTATTATCTTTTTACAAGGAGCCCCGTACGGGGGCTTTTGTAACATAATGTAACTATGACATTGACTACACTGCTGACAGAAGTTTAGTGCCCAACATTTGGTGAATTTCAGACAATTGCAACCATATTAGCCCCTTTGTTGCCAGAGCTGTTTTTTCATTTATAACATTTTTTTTGTACACGTTGAAAATTAAATTTTAGTCCTGAATATTATTTAAAGCGGATGTCCGCGGAAAAACAATTATTAAAAGTCAGCAACTACAAATACTGCAGCTGCTGACTTTTAATATAAGGACACTTGTACCTGTTCAGGGCGCCGCAATGTCGGGTCCCGAAGCCGATCTCTCCCTAGGCTCTCAGGTGCCATCTTCGTAAGGGAATCAGGAAGTGAAGCCTTGTGGCTTCTCTTCCCGGTGCCCCACTGCGCATGCGCGAGTCACACTGCGTGATCCCTTTGGTCCCCGCTGTCTTCTAGGACCTGTGTGCCTCCCAGAAGACAGCTGGGGGGGGGCAAGTAGGCACTAGGCGGCAGATTCAAAGGTACGTTGCTTTGAATCTGCCGCCTAGTAGGTGCTCGCAGGGAGCTCCGTGACTCCGTTGCTGGGAGCTGCAGAACAGGGAGAGGTCTGTGTAAACAAGGCATTTCCCTGTTCTGCCTAGTGACAGGACACTGATCCGCTACTGCTCCCTGTGATCAATGTCATGTCACTTGTAGCCCAGCCCCCCCCCCCACAGTTAGAATCACTCCACAGTACAGACTTAACCCCTTCCTCGCCTGCTAGTGGTTAACCCCTTCCCTGCCAGTGTCATTTACACAGTAATCAGTGCATTTTTATAGCACTGATCGCTGTATAAATGACAATGGTCGCAAAATAGCGTCAAAAGTGTCCGATGTGTCCGCCATAATGTCGCAGCCATGATAAAAATCGCTGATCGCCGCCATTACTATTAAAAAAATAATAATAATAAAAATGCCATAAAACTATCCCCTATTTTGTAGACGCTATAACTTTTGCGCAAACCAATCAATAAACGCTTATTGCAATTTTTTTTTTACCAAAAATAAGTAGAAGAATACGTATCGGCCTAAACTGGGGAAAAAATGAATTTATATATTTTTGGGGGATATTTATTATAGCAAAAAAGTAAAAAATATTGCTCTTTTTTCAAAATTGTTGCATTTTTTTTGTTTTATAGCGCAAAAAATAAAAACCGCTGAGGTGATCAAATACCACCAAAAGAAAGCTCTATTTACGGGGGAAAAAGGACATAAATTTTGTTCGGGAGCCACGTCGCACGACCGCGCAATTGTCAGTTAAAGCGACAGAGTGCCGAATCGCAAAAAGTGGCCCGGTCATTGGGCAGCCAATTCCTCCAGGGCTGACGTGGTTAAAGATATTGGAGCATAGATAGGGTGGGAAGAAAGCAGAAGTGACGTTTTACACATCACTTCCATGTTCTTACTAGGTAGGGGAGATCAATGAATGGATGTTTGCTGGTCTCCCCTCCTTGAAAGGTCCAGGGGTAGCGCCTTACCCTCTTACCTAGAAGATTTTACTGATTTGCATGACATATTCTCTAACTATCATTGGAAATGGAGTTACACTATATTGCCAAAAGTATTGGGACGCCAGCCTTTACACACACGTGAACTTTAATGGTATCCCAGTTTTAATCCGTAGGGTTCAATATTGAGTTGGCCCCGCCCTTATTAGCTATAACAGCTTCAACTCTTCTGGGAAAACAAGGTTTAGGAGGGTGTCTATGGGAATGTTGACTATTGTTCCAGAAGAGCATTTATGAGGTCGGGCACTGATGTTGGACCAGAATGCCTGGCTCACATTCTCCTCTCAAATTTATCCCAAAGATGTTCTATCGGGTTCGGGTCAGGACTCTGTGCAGGCCTAGCTTTTTGTTTTAATACTCGATACCATGGTAATATCCAATACTGATTGGGAACTAATAGTTTCCCTGACCGCGTTCCTTTTAATCTTTCCTGTTATACACTTTTATTTTGGCACGCGGTGCATCACATCGTCACTCCCTAATATCATTACCATGTTATGGATGGATGTCTGGATGACATCACCTCTGATCTTCCCTCCGCTGGCTTGTGATATGACATCATACAGTCCGCTCCACCTGCTCTGGCCCTCTGAACTGACAGCGCGGAACATTAATTGTCCTGAGTGAGAACTGAAGAACAATAGAGGGAGGAGTGTGAATAAAGGAACACACAGACATGGTATATGACAATAATAATAGATTAGTATACATACATTTATGTAACACAATAGAAATGATTTCATATTGTCTCATCATTATTCTACGATATTCTTCTTATAGTAAACCAGTCAGGCAATGGGCATTCAATTATCTGCATATTCTTTACATGCAATAAATAAGCTTCAAAACAATCCCTAACTCACCTCTGTAGCTGCAGGAACCATGGAGAAATTCATCCTTAACCACTTCAATACCGCACACCGTCATATGACGTCCACAAAAGGGCATCTGTTATCCCGGGTGGACGTCATATGACGTCCTGTACTTTATGAGGGGATATCTGAATGACCTAGAGACATGATTCAGATATCATTTCGTTCCCGGCGGCGATCCTGCGCACCATAAGAATGATCATATTGGTGGTTCCACCGCATGATCTTTCTTATAGGCGGCGGAAGGGGACACCCCCCCCTCCTGCCGACATCTGGTGCTTCTCCGGGCTCTCCCATGCCATCGGGGGCCCGGAGAGATGATCGCCATGGGCCAGATGGGAAGCATAGAGATGACTGGTGACCAGATAGTCACCAGTCATCTCTATGACCGTCGGAGGCCCGGGCGCGATGTGATGACGCCACGCCCGGTACCCGGAAGTAAACAAACCACAATTGCAACTAGTAAGAATGAGATTTGTGATTTTTTTTTTCCCGATCTCATGCTTTCCAGCCTGGAGGAGAGATGTGGGGTCTTATTGACCCCACCCCCCCGCATTTCTCCATAAAGAGGACCTGTCACACACCTTTCCTATTACACAGGATGTTTACATTTCTTGTAATAGGAATAAAAGCAATAAAAAAAAAATGTAAAAAAAAATGTAAAAAAAAATGTAATAAATAAATCCATAAAAAAATTAAAACGCCCCTGTCCCCGGTAGCTCGAGCTCAGAAGCGAACGCACACGTAAGTCCCGCCCACATCTGTAAACGTCGTTAAAACCACACATGTGAGGTGTCACTGCGTGCGTTAGAGCGTGTGCAACAATTCTAGCACTAGATCTCCTCTGTAACTCTAAACTGGTAACTTGTAAAAAAAAAAATCAAAGCGTCGCCTATGGAGATTTTTAAGTACTGAAGTTTGGCGCCATTCCATAAGTCTGCGCAATTTTAAAGCGTGACATGTTAGGTATCTATTTGCTCGGCGTAACATCATCTTTCATATTTTACAAAAAAAATTGGGCTAACTTTACTGTTTTGTTGTTTTTTAATTCATGAAACCGTTTTTTCTTTCCAAAAACAAGGCGTTTGATTGCGCAAATACTGTGCAAGATAAAAAGTTGCAATGACCGCCATTTTATTCCCTAGAGTGTCTGCTAAAAAAACATATAAAATGTTTGGGGGTTCTGAGTAATTTTCTAGCAAAAGAATGATGATTTGTACATGTAGGAGAGAAGTGCCAGAATAGGCCCGGTATGGAGGTGGGTATTAAAGCCCGGTATTGAAGGGGTTAAAGATCACAGCAGAAGCACTGAGGTGGTTCAAGTCCTTCTTACTGCAGCTTAGCTCTGCTTCTCCCTACCAGCAGTGACTCAGCAGCTCATCTCAACCTGATCCCTTTCCACAGAGATGACTCAGGATTTCAGCTCCCCCTGCCCCCCCTGCTCAGGAGTAAATCAGCAGCTCATCTCAACTTGAACCCCCTTCCCAGCAGTGACTCAGCAGATCAGCTCCCCATACTTCCTCCTCTGAGCATCTCCACTCTACCTGTTCTCCCTTCCTAGCAGTGACTTAACCACTTGCCTACCAGGCCAATGCTGACATATCTTTCATATACAGGGGAACCTCGGATTGCGAGTAACGCGGTTAACGAACGCTTCGCAATACGAGCGCTGTATTTTGAAAAATCCTGACTCGGTTTGAGAGTGTTGTCTTGCAACACGAGCAGGATTCAAGCCACAACGGTGTGCAGTACCGCATTTGGCCTGAGGTGCGGGGGCGCTGGAATCGAGTGAAACCAATTGGAGCCGTTCGAAAATGTTCAGAAATACTCAATTCCCGAGCCTTTCCAAGGTTTTCTGAGTTCAGCAGAGCTGTCCTCGAGCCTTTGCAAGTATTACTGAGGCTTTCCGGCCCCCCCCACCTCTGGCCACCTGCGGTATTGCATGCCATAGAAGTCAATGTGGAAAGAATTATTTTAGTTTCCATTGACTTAAACTCACTTTAATATGCGAGTGCTCTGGATTACGAGTATTCTTCTGGAACAGATTTTGCTCGTAATCCAAGGTTCCATTGTATATAAAAATCTGGGGTTTTTCTTGATAGAAAATTACTTAGAACCCCCTAAATATTATATATATATTTTAGCAGAGACCGTAGAGAATAAAATGGCATTCGTTGCAATTTTTTATGTCACACAGTATTTGTGCAGCGGTTTCTCTTTTTTTGAAAAAGATCAAATCACCCTTCTCCCTCCTCCCTGCAGTGATTTAGCAGCTCCACTCAACCCGACCCCCCTTCTCAGCAGGGACTCAGCAGCTCAGCTCAATTCGACCCCCCTTCTCCGCAGGGAATTAGCAGCTCAGCTCAACCCGACCCCCTTCTCAGCAGGGACTCAACAGCTCAGCTCAATTCGACCCCCCTTCTCAGCAGGGAATCAGCAGCTCAGCTCAACCTGACCCCCCTTCTCAGCAGGGACTCAGCAGCTCAGCTCAATTCGACCCCCCTTCTCAGCAGGGACTCAGCAGCTCAGCTCAACCCGACCCCCCTTCTCAGCAGGGACTCAGCAGCTCAGCTCAATTCGACCCCCCTTCTCAGCAGGGGCTCAGCAGCTCAGCTCAACCTGACCCCCCTTCTCAGCAGGGACTCGGCAGCTCAGCTCAACCCAACCCCCCTTCTTAGCAGGGACTCAGCAGCTCAACTCAACCCGACACCCTTCTCAGCAGGCACTCAGCAGCTCAGCTCATCCCGACACCCTTCTCAGCAGGGACTCAGCAGCTCAGCTCAACCTGACCCCCCTTCCCATTAGTGAGTCAGCAGCTCAGATCCCAATGCTCTCCCCATTCAGCACTGACTCAACAGCTCACCTCATCCTGTTCCTTCCCCTCTTGCTTCCCCTTCTTGCAGTGACTCGGTAGCTCAGCTCTTCCCAGCTTCCCTCTCCCAGCAGTGACATAGAAGCTCAGCTCAGCCTGCTTGACAAAGCACCCTTAACTCTTCCTGATCCCCCTCTCAGCTGTAATTGAGCAGCTCATCTTACTCTGCTCCCACCTCCATCAGAGACTTTTCAGCTCATCTCCACCACTAGCCCCCAACAGTGACTTGGTTGCTCAGCTCCCCACCCCCATCAGCAGTCACTCAGCAGCTCAGCTTCCCTTTATCCCCTTCTTAGCAGTTCAGCTCCACCTTCCCCTCTCCCAGCAGTGACTTAGCAGCTCAGCTGCATCCACCCCTTGCTTCTTCTAATAGCAATTCAATATCTTAGCTACCCCTTCCCGGCAGGGACTCAGGAGCTCAGATCACAGACAGGAGATTGAAGATACAAAGTAACATTATTTATAAACATTGATCAGACAGGAGATAGAGAGATAGAAAGTAACATTGTTTATAAACATTTAGAAGACAGGAAATAGAAATATACAAAGTAACATTGTTTATAAATATTGCTCAAACAGGAGATAGAGAGATACAAAGTAACATTGTTAAAAAAAAAAGATTTGAGATGGGAGATACAAAGTAACATTGTTTATAAACATTGCTCAAACAGAAGATTTAGAGATACAAAGCAACATTGTTTATAAACATTGATCAGATGGGAGATACAAAAGTGGCATTTAAGTGATTGTAAACACAATTAAGGCGCTCCAGAACACTCCCATGAGAATATATGAATAGCAATAAATGTGATACTCGACAGGTATCCATAAATGCAAATGAAGAGGTTACTCACCATTAGGGATGAGCTTCGCGTTCAAGTCGAACTCATGTTCGACTCGAACATCGTATGTTCAATCGTTCGTCGAATTATGAACATTATGGGCCGTTCGCGCCAAATTCGAGTGGCGTGTCAGGGCCCATAATTCACTGCGGCATCGCAGTGCTTTGATGGCTGATGATTGGCCAAGCATGCACTATGACCCGCATGCTTTGGCCAATCACAGCGCACAAAAAACGGAGAGCCATAATTGGCCAAAGCCAGATTGGCTTTGGCCAATTATGTCTCAAGGGGTTTAGTACACGCCCCACATTATATAAGGCCGCCTCCGTGGCGGCCTTCTGTAGTGTGTTGCGGTGGTTAAAGACAGATAGAGAGAGTGTCATTTATTTTGAGTTAGATAGAGCAGGCAGGCAGGCAGGCTAGTCAGTTACAGTGTGTAGAGGATATATATGCATCCCAGGTGTTGTATTTATATACTGTTTTGAGTTTAGATAGATTCGTTCCTGTAAGCTCTTCCTAATATACTGACAGGGAGGCAGGTGATTGTGCTAGCTGCATTATTTTCACTTGGTGTACTGTCTGTGTCCTCTGCACAGTGTGCACCTAAAACTATGTGAATACAATTGCTGGTGTACTCATATTAATACCACAGGCAGGGATCAGCAAGTATTGTCAGTATTTGTGCAGCTACATGTCCCTGCAGGCCATTAGTATGTCTGGAAGGACAACAAGGAGAGGCAGAGAGTCCCAAGCCAATAAAAGAGGGCAAGCAGGCTCTGTGTCTAGAGGCAACAGTGCTGGTCGTGGACACAGTGCATCCTCATCATCAGCACGTAGCCGTGGGACACGCTCGTCCTTTTTTTTTTGGCAGCTGGTCGCATTGAGCTACAAAATGACGAACACTTGGTAGAGTGGATGACCAAGCCCTCCTCATCCTCCTCATCCTCTCTGACCCAGGCTCAGGATACTTTGTCTGGCAAAGCAGCTGCCAATGTAGCCTCTTCCCTCTGCTCAATGGCATCAGTCACTCCTTCCCTAGCCCCACCATGTCCTCCTTAGGAGCCCCCAAACTGTTTGACCACAGTGTTGGGTACATGCTGCAGGAGAATGCACAGCGTTTTGAAGGCTCTGATGATGGTACACAGCTAGAGGAAGGCAGTAACGTGAGCCCAGAGAGAGGGGGTGCAATCTGGCAGTCCTGTTCCCCCAGCTGCAGCATAATGCCAGGTTTTCTACAGTGATGAGGAGGGAGGGGATGATGAGGTCACTGACTCTACGTAGGTGAGAGAGGAGGAGAAGGCACTTCTCCAATGAGGCTGGATGCCTTCCATGGGTCAGCTTAGGGGCAGCACACCGACTGCATCACAACGCAGAGCTCTGCATGTGCAAGGTGCGGCTGTCTCTCTGTGTTATTCCAAAAGTTATTTTGGTGTGGGCCTTTTTTGAGACAAGTGCATCAGATCGCACCGCTGCTATTTGCAACATATGTCACAAGCGTATCTCGTGTGGCCAAAACATCACCCGCTTGGGCACCACATGCTTGGTCAGACATATGTCGACCTGCCATGCAGTTCGTTGGCAAGCATACCTAAAAGACCCACACCAAAGAACAAAGCAGACCTCTCCTTGCTTCTCATCAGCTGAGATCTCCAACCCCACTATACTTTTAGTCCTCTCTGAAGCCTGCACCGATAGGACTGAAGGTGTAGAATTAGGTGTGTCACAGCCTAGTATATGCGGGCAATCTACTATCGGTACACCAACGTCAGATTGTACCAGGCAAATTTCCCTGCCCCAGCTGCTGTAGTGCTGAAAAAAAGTACTCTCCCAGCCATCCACATGCCCAGCGGTTGAATGCTAGCTTAGCTAAATTGCTAGCACTTCAACTGCTGCCTTTTCAGTTGGTAGACTCTGCCCCCTTCCGTGAGTTTTTGGAATGTGCGGTACCTCAGTGGCAGGTTCCCAAACGCTTTTCTCACGGAAAGCGATTCCGGCTCTCTACTGGCAGGTGGAAGGCAATGTCCATGCCTCGCTGGATAGGACGGTCAGTGATAAGGTGCATATTACTTGTGACACACATTTCTCCTCCACCCCCTCCTCTTCTTCTGGGGCCTCTTCCTGTGCTGATTTGTCCTCGGAACCAGCGGTGCTCCGTAGGCGTTCAAGGGGCTACGCAGGTATGCAGGCAAAAAGATGCCATGCGGTGCTTGAGCTGGTGTGCTTGGGGGATAGGAGCCACACTGGGGCAGAGTTTCTGTCACCTCTGCAGGGGCAGGCTCATAGGGAGTTGACGCAATGCCAGCTTAAGCCAGAAATGGTGGTTTGCGACAATGGCACCAACCTCCTCTCCGCCCTCTGACAGGGACAACTGACCCATGTGCCCTGTATTGCTCACGTCCTTAACTTTGTGGTGCAGCGGGATTACAGGATGTCCTGAAGCAGGCCAGGAAACTCTGTGTGCATTTCCGACGGTCATATAATGCCAGTGCTCGACTGGGTGACCTCTAAAAGGAATACAATCTGCCCAAGAACCGCCTAATCTGTGATATGCCCACCAGGTGGAACTCTACGTTGGCCATGCTGCAGCGGCTTCACACGCAGCAGAGGGCAATCAATGAGTATCTGTGCCAATAAGGCACCAGGACATGGTCAGGGGAGCTTGTTTTTTTTCCCCACACCAGTGGGCCATGATCAGGGATGCATGCACTGTCCTGTCACCATTTGAGGAGGCCACGAAGATGGTGAGCAGTGACAGTGCATGCATCAGTGACACTGTCCCTCTTATCCACCTGTTGAAGTACACGCTACGTGGAATAATGGACAGGGCCCTTGAGGCAGAACAGAGGGAGGAAGAGGAGGACTTCCTTACCTCTCAAGGCCCCCTTTACCCAGACAGTGTTCCTGCTTGCCCGCCTATCACACAGGAAGAGGAAAAGGAATCGGACAAGAAGGATTGTATCAGCATGGAGGTGGAGCCTAGCACTCAGCATCAGCAGCAGTCTTCAAGGGATCAATTACAATCCCAAGAAACCCATGGACTTGTACGTGGCTGGGACGAGGTGGCTGTGGATCCTGTCATCCTCAGTGACCCAGAGGACTCCGCACCGAATGCCTCAGCAAACCTATGCTGTATGGCATCCCTGATCCTGCAAAGCCTGCAGAAGGATCCTCATATTCGTGCTATCAAGGAGAGGGATCATTACTGGCTGGCAACCCTCCTTGATCCACGTTACAAGAGTAAGGTTACGGACCTTATCATGCCTGCGCAGAGGATGAAACATCTTTGGGAGGCCTTGCAGAAAGGTCTGTGCAAAGCGTTCCCAGAGACTGGGAGGTTACAAAATCCCGGTCCTGGACAACGCGTTGCTGAGGCTTCGGTCAGTCAAAGAAGGCGCAGTGGAGAAGGTGGCCGTCTGACCGATGTGTTCAGACAATTTTTTAGTCCGCAGCCCCAAGGTATGACCAGCAACCATTGCCAGTGTCTGGTTTACATGGTGCGGGAATACCTAGGGGCAAGATCAGACTTGGACACCTTCACCACCGAAAATCCTCTGGGTTACTGGGTCTTGAGGATGGATCACTGGCCAGAGCTTGCACAGTATGTAATTGCACCGCGGGGGAAAAAAATTAAATTCCAGCATAATACAGTAAGTGGGGGATTAAAAAAAAAAAAAAACAGCATACTGGCGCTGACGCCAGTATGCTGGATCACATGGGAGAGCTTATATTTAGGGTGAACCACCTCTTTAAGAACAAACCTACAGTCCGTGTCTTGTTTGGGACCGCCTGTATACTGCTGTTCAGAGTATGTAGGGCCCCACACCTTATCTTTTCCCCTTAATATCCATACAAGACCCAACGGGCCTGGTAATGGGCTGGGGGGCTGGGGGTACCCATGCCATTTTTCTCAATAATTGTGAGAACAGAAAGTGTGGAATATTCTGTATGGAAGAAATGTATCACTGTATACCCCTCTTTTTCTTCCTTTTTTTGATAATATGTAATAAAATATATATTTTTAACTATTATTTCTGTTGTTGTCTTATAATATTAATAACCTTACCGAGCTGTGGCGGTCTATCTGTCCCCCCCCCCTCTCCAACATGAACCCCTATCCCCCCTCCCCCTTCCATTATCCACAGGACACAGTTGAAGGCCCTATGCTGCTGGACATCACCACTCTGAACGATAGACAGACACTAAGGAGACCGGCTTAGGGACTGACCCGTACCCTGTATCTCACAGCTGTCCGTGCGACAACTGGGAGTCGGAAGCGAAGGTAACTCGCTTAGGTAGAGCTCTACTTATACTATGTTGCATTAAGACGAGCGACACTGGTGCTATCTCGGGTGTCCTACCCAAGATACCTCGCTCGCAATGTTTAATTATTTTACCGACTGTTCTTTTCTTTTTTTTTTCTTTTGCTATTTACTGCAATTGTTACTGCCTACGGCATAAGCACAGCAGCTTCCAGATACCCTTTTTACTTGTTTACTTCTGTCATGTGTAAACTGAGGCGGCTGCGCCCACATTTAATTTCCATTGTCAGCCACTGTACAATGCTATACTGTTTGTACCTGTTGTAAACCTTAATAAACACTTTTGGAAAAAAAAATAAAAAAATAATATTAACCACTTAAGGACCGCCGCATGTACATTTACGTCGGCAGAATGGCACCGACAGGCACATCAACGTATATATACGTTGGTGCCTTGGGGGGGATCGGGGGTCCGATCGGACCCCCCCCCGTACATGCGGCGGTCCGCGCGGCTGCAGGAGCGATCCGACAAGTGGGGGCGGCT
Source organism: Rana kukunoris (assembly GCA_029574335.1). NCBI lineage: Eukaryota > Metazoa > Chordata > Amphibia > Anura > Ranidae > Rana > Rana kukunoris. The sequence continues at coordinate 739,926,798 of CM056049.1, read as the reverse complement.
ATCCGTTTTCATCCGCCCCCTCCGGATCGCTCCCAGCCAATGCGCGCGCCCGCCTGACCTGTCACTTCCTCCTCCTGTGTAAACACAGGAAGGAGGAAGCGACGTGATCTCTCCCTCGGCGTTTGTTTCAAGCGCCGCTGAGGAGAGATCACTACAGAACAAGTAAGTCTGCACTAACACTACACACACACATTTAACCCCCGCGATCGCCCCCCCCCCCTCCCCCCTGTCACAGTGTCACTGAATGCAGTAATCATGTATGATTACTGTATTTAGTGTCAGTGTGACAGACAGTGTGACAGTCAGACAGTCAGTAGTGTCAGGGTAGCCCCCCCCACCCCCCCCAATAAAGTTTTAACCCCCTGATCACTGCCCTAGTTAACCCTTTCACTCCCTATTGCCAGCGTCACTAAGCGATCATTTTTCTGATCGCTGTATTAGTGTCGCTGTTCCCGCTAGGTAGCTAATTTTTTTTTTAATGCGATTTTTTTTTACTAAAGACATGTGGCTAAATAAATTTTGGCCTAAATGTTTGACTAAAATTTAGTTTATTGTTTTTTTATTATAACAAAAAGTAAAAAATATTGTTTTTTTTTCAAAAATGTCGCTCTATTTTTGTATATAGCGCAAAAAATAAAAATCGCAGAGGCGATCAAATACCACCAAAAGAAAGCTCTATTTGTGGGAAAAAAAGGACGCAAATTTTGTTTGGGAGCCACGTCGCACGACCGCGCAATTGTCTGTTAAAGCGACGCAGTGCCGAATCGCAAAAACCCCTTGGGTCATTTGCCAGCGTATTGGTCCGGGTCTTAAGTGGTTAATAGCACCCAGAAAGTCTCACACATCCCCCAACAGGGGGTTCTTTTACTATAAAGGGACGTTGGTGCTGAGTAATTAAAATACGGTAATTGATCACTTCTAAATGTAAGAGATCTATTAGAGTTGTCCCTGCGAATTTGCGGGAGAGCGCAGGAATTCGCGGGAGCGCGCCCGCGCATCCCTTGGCGCCAGACAGCTTATTTAAAGGATGCACTGACCCCAGCCGAGTGCTAATGGTGTGACGGTCCCTGTATCCTGTGCCTGTTCCTGTGCTCCTGATCCCGGTTACTGAACCTCGGCTTCCTTGACCTTGCTTTTGGACTCGCTTCCCCCCTGACTCTTGGTTCCTGATCTCAGCTTCCCACGTGATCCTGTTTCCTGCCTGATGACTTTGTGCCCTGCTGCCCGCTCAGTGCTGAACCCGGCTTCCCATGTGACCATGATCCTGTCTCCTGTTTTCTTCCGCTCTACTTCCCAGGTACCTGCGACCTTGTCCCTGCAACCTGCTGCGACTTCGTCCCTGCAACCTGCTGCGAATTCGTCCCTGCAACTTGCTGCGACTTCCTGCCTTTCAAGATTCACATCACCTGCTGCGGGCTTCCAGAGTTACATCTGCAGGCACTCGTATCTCCCCTGGCCCTTGGTTTCTCCTGTCTCCACTCTCAGCGGGACCAGGGCCAGAGATTCAAAAGGGGCTATCCTAGTCATTTCAGACTTCACCCAGGTACGTGACACTAAAACACTTATGTCACGTAATGTGTCACATAATGTGGCACATGACTGTTCCTACTTTTTATCCAGCCTGCATTCTAGCCTTTACCCAGTATGCATCCCAGTCTGCATCCACAGCACAGCCACTGTAACCACAACCCAGCATCTGCAAATTACACCTCTGTCGTACCTCAGCCTTGTCTTTGCTGCACCTGCAGCCCTTTCACTGCTGTGTCCAAAGTCTCTGCTGCACCCCAGTGTGGTTGCTGCTGAGAAAAAGGCTGGTGTCATGGAAGTTGGCTAAAACAAAATGTTATTAATGCAGATGAACAACAATCAAAAAAGCCAACATATTTTGGCCAACAGATTTTTTTTTTACTGTTGTTTACCTGCATTAATAAAACAATGTTTAACTGACTTCCATGGCACCAGTCTTTCTCTCTTTTTTTGCATGGATTGTACATGGAGGTTTGCAAAGACTTCACAGGAGGAGTGTCATATTCTTGAGGCTGACCAGGCATTACACAGGAGGTAGTAGCTCAGATGCTCCTGTTCAAACACTCCACTGCTACCAATCAGGTCCCCACTGCACCCACAGTCCTTCCACTGCTATACCCACAGCTGAAGTCTCTGCTGCAGCTCAGTCCCTGCTGCACCCACAGTTTAAACCTCTGCTACACCCCAACCTGGTTTCCACTGCACCCACAGTCTCCATTGTTTCTTATCTGTATGGCAGACTTTGCAACACACACAGTCTTAGCTTTACCATCTCTGTTTCCTCTTTCTCCACTGCATTCAGAGACAGAAACTCTGAACTAAGCCCCCAGCCTAATTTCTTCTGTCCGCTTTCCTGTACCTAATGCTTCATTCTTGATTAAGTTCCCAGTCACCTGGCACCAACCCTTCTCCATGTCTGCAAATACCTGTGGAGGGACCCAGGGATAGACTGCAGCCAAGGCCAAACTCCTGTGAGAGGGTTCCAGAACACCAGCTACCTCTTAAACTCCACTCAGTTTGTTGCACAGGGGAGCAGGGTTCACATCTCTAATATGGAAAAAGCCATACCCACTATTTGGTGGTGACAGCATAAGGAGAATGTGTCTCAATGGTCCTTTTAAGCAGTCCACTTTGACGATGGCACCAAAACTGGAAAGGCCATGTATGGGTTATTAAGCTTTTGAGAAACCTCATAATGGTGGCTTATAAAACAGTGCATTGTAAGCAGTCACGTTGCACTGTTCCAGTTGATTTGGGTTACTGATGGCCATGTGCATTTATTTTTATTTTTTTATGAGCCTGAACGATCAGCAGATCACAAGTGCAATCTCAGGCTGCTGCAGACCATCCGTGTAGCTGTCTGCCCGTACCTCGTATGAGCAGGCAGTTACTGAATAACAGGAAGAATCAATAAAATACCTAAAGCACTCATCAGCGCCCTGGTAGTTAATTGATAACTAAAAGTCATCAGCCACAATGGCTGACGGTAGTTGTAGTTCTCCCATTTACAAAACTCTGTGAATAAATGATGTCACTGGGTGGGCAGGTTACAGCGGGTGCAGGGAGAAAATCCCTGACCCGCTGTCACAACACACATGTACATAGTACAGTTTCTTTAGCCCACAGAAATCTGTCCCTACCATGAAAAGGCCAGTTGGTTGAGTCTTCTTCCCACGGTCAAGGGTTTGCAGCCCTCCCCTGTTCTTAAAGGGCAATTATAATAAAATGTATTGCTTCCTCAGATGGTTTCAGTTTAACAGACTTAATGAACTTGGGCATGTGCTGGAACCCCTTAAGCCTCATACACACGACCGTGTTTTCCGATGGAAAACTCAGATGAGACTGACTTTTTCCCCTTCTGATTACCCGGCTGTGTACACGAGGCAATAGTGCTTGCTTATTAAATTGAATTGGGTTCAATTTAATAAACAAAAAAGTGAAAACATGTTCCTTACCTCTTCATTTGAAGCACAATGGTCTCAGATGATGTGTTCTTTCCGGGGTAATATTCTGTGGACACTGTTACATCATCCTTTATAGATATCATTTTAACTCTTCGACCCTCGATTAGGTCACCCTTAGTTAGGACATTGAGTTCCAGGTCAAGGCTTTGGTCCTCATCCATCAGTAGTTTGGTTATATGTGACTGAGCTTTCTCTGGCTTTATTCTGGTTTCTTGCTCTCCATTCTTGTGCACATACATTTTTTGGTTGATATGAAAGTATGTCTGTGGTGTCTTTTCAAACCATTCCAGAGCTTTGTCTTTTATTTTTGTCACCTTTTTATTTACATTAGGGATTTCCCATGTAGTTTGTACGAGAGATGAAACTTGGTCAACCAGCAGATCAATAAAAGTTCTGGATACATCTTCTGATACTATATCCTGCATTTCTTCTTTCAATTTGAGAACCTCTATGAACTCGCTACGTGCATCTTTTACATTGGAGGAGCCTTCAGACATATTGGAGACAATATGAGGTATTAATTTCTCATTGATTATTGGCTCAATAGGAACAGATTTGACCAGATCTGCAATTTCTAGTCCCACCTTTGTAATGCATGTACACAGTGTAACTGCTTTCGCGATTGACGAGGAAACCTGTGTTTCTAGTATTTGTATAATAAACTTCGTAGTGGTATCTAAGTGTGATCGAACCTCATTGTAGGTCTCATGATGACTGAAAACGTCTTCTACGGCTGACTGAACCAGTTTTTTCATTGAATCTTTTAATAATTCTTTGTTTTTTGGGGGTATCACATAATTTTTAGATTGGTCCTTTGCAGTCGCTGGAACGGCTTGAGTTACAATGAAGTTGATGAGACCCTCCTCCAGATCTTTATTGTTCTTCACAGTGGTGTGTATTTTCTTTGAAATGCATTCCTCCAAAATTTTTTTAAGTGCTTCTTTAAAACCTGCGTCAATTGCTTTCGATACTCCCTGCTTGATCAGTTCCTTGCCAGCATATTTTGCGCCCTCAAGCATGGCTTTCTTTGCAGCTGAGCTGGTGGCGAGTCCCTTGAAGGACTTAGTGATTGCATCCTTCGTTACTGAAGATGATATTGATTTCAGACCAGAAGTGGCTGATGAAAGAAAATGCTTTCCTGCCTGAATTGCATCTTTAGCTAGAGAGCTGAATGTCCGTGTCCCATTGAGAAGGTCTTTGGTGATTCTGAACACTGCTTTAACAACTGTAAAAATGTGTTTGATCCCAGCTGTCACGAGAGATGTTCCAATACTTATGGCTTTTGATATTGCCCATTGTGCCCAATCAAAAGTACCCTTGACCATACCTTCTATGCCGGAGACCATGTCACTAACACCTTCAGAGATAAGACCTAATCCAAATTGACTTGCTGCTCCACATGTTAATGCACACACCAATATCCCAGCGAGAATTTGTAATGCTCCAAGAAAAAAACAAATGAGGGCATCAAAGCAGAACTTTGGCTTTTCTTTCACCTCATAGACAAAGGAAAGTCCATAATCATAGAGAAGGTACATCTCATCTTGCTCTACTTTACTGCTGTTCTCGGTTGTAGAGAGTGTGAACACACTGGTCAACTCCGTTTCTGCATCTTTTCCCTCTCTGTCCAAATCCTCCAACATTTTTACAGAATTTTCAATGTAGTTTTTCCAGGAATTCAGCAATTGCATCTTTGTTTGTTTCTGCAAGTCAAAATTTGATTCATCGTTGTGTTGTTCAAATCTTGAGCACTGTGACAAGTCTCCAAAGGCATTAATATTGCAAATTTCAGAGGCATAAATGTCCAGAGCTGCTTTGGCTTCTCTCAGTAAGGTAATAGAATTTTGTTTATAGTTATTCTTGGCCATATTGATAGTGATGAAGGCACGATTGTAACGTGAGATTGCCCGGTACATATTGTCAGCTCTTTCCATTTTTTCCCAACAAGATAAGGCACCATAATCATTATTCTTGTCATTGGTGTGTAAGCATGTCCGATCCACAGCGGCCTTAACATAGTCATAAAAATTGTCACTTCTTCCTTGTAGAAGGTTCTCAGACTTGGCCTCCAGAATTAAGCTAAGATTATCTTTTAATGGCCCTAAGTCCTTGTGGTCATTGATGTCATCTTCATGAGTGGTGAGCCATAAAGCCCAGGTCTCTTTTAAGGAGTTTAGGGCCGGATGGTAATCCATTTTTGTGGTTACTTTTATGCTTTGTTGACTAATGTTAGATTCCTGTTTCTCCTCCTCTGAATAATGACTGTCAAACTTCTTCAGATGTTGACAAAACAAAGTAAAGAGCTCATGGCGCATGTTGACTTCCACAAGCTCATCATTTTCCATGTCTGCAATACGTTCTTTTTCATAATTTTCCCTCAGTTTCCTCATCTCCTCCACAGTTTGTCCCTGATACGAAGCAGCCAGATCATTCTGATTTAACACCATCTGCACCATTCCTGGATTTCCTTTACGTGATGTACGTCCAAATATTTGCTTTTCTACTCGCCTGTTGCTGGGAAAATGAGTAAGAATGACACTTAGACCTCCGCTTTCATTCACTTCTTCTGTAACCTTGATATCTGTTCCTCGACCACCAAGGTTGGTCGCCAAAATGACTTCACCTGACTGGAATTTTTTTGTTTCTACATTGTGTTTGTCACTTCTGGTGTACATAGTGATTTTGTCAGGCTTGGATATTGCCCGAAGATTGATCAACTCGTGCTGAACTTTTTCCGCAGTTTTTACATCCTCACAAATCACCAAAACACATTGTCCTTTGGTCCCACTTTTTGACCTTGTTTGTTTCTCCACCAACATACAGATTTCCCTAATCCAGGCCTCCTGACCTCCAAACACTTGTAAAACTGGTAATTCCAACCTCTTAGTGTAACGATGAGTGGGCATAGGATAGCAATATGTTTTGAAATGCTTCTTCAGAAAGGTAAAATCGGCTTCCTCCCCTAATGTACCTGACACCCCGTATATTCCAGAGCCAGAGAGGTATCGTTCAAAGAAATGGAAGTTGGACATAAAGTTGGTGACACAAGATATTTGAGATAAGGCTAGTCGATGTTTTAGTTCCAGAAATTGTTGCAGACCATCTCCCCAGCGCTTGTTTTTCTCCAACACGCCTGTGGATTTAAAGTCAATTGGAATGATGCTGTGATGCTCGGGTGAGTTTGATTTGTCTCTGCTGTCTATAGTATATTCTCTACCATTTTCCATCATGATGGCCTGAAGGGCATTCTCCACAAAGACGGGAAGTCTATTCTTGGTGTACTCTTTCAGGTGTTTAGGAATTAGAATGGCACCTTCATTTTCTTTATTAGTGATGTCTTCTGGTCTGTAGTCATCAGAGTATTTAATTTTCAGAGATAATTCTTCAACTGTGGCATTCACCAACTGTTTTATTGTCATCAGCACACATGCTTGTCCTTGTGGGAGGAGGAGGACACTGATTGGCTCTCCGGAATCACAGCTGGTTTCAATAAAAGAAGCTTTGTCATCCTTTAGTTCATAAAACCAAAATTGGACGGAATCTTCCAAAACTTTGCCAAAGACTTTCAGAAGATCTTTCTCTTGCTGTGGTCCAAATTTTACTATCAGCTTTTCTAGCTCTGTCTGTTGTAGGTCACTTATTTCAGAAGAAGTCTGAACTTTAACCTCCTGTAGTTCTTCTTCACTGAGGAGACCGAGCTCCACCCCAAATTCTAGAATATGAATTGAACTGAAATGCTCAGTTGTTTCCTCTCCAAAAACAGCATCTGTGGCAAGCTTGTGAAAATATTGTATTCCTGGAGTCCAGTACACCTCACCTGATTCCTCCATGATTCTTTGACACTTATGAAGTTTTGCCCAAATTGCGGTCAGTAGCTGGTCCAAGTGTCTCATCCCCGTAGCATCATGAGAAAGAAAAGTAATTTGCACTCCATTGTCCAAGGTCATATAATCCACCTCATCTATGATGGCGACATCAAACTTGCGTTTATTTCGGGTCTTTTGTCTTTCAAATTCCTGCCTCAGAATGTCCGCAGCAAAGTCTTCCACCGTTCCATATACAATGTGTGAATTATAGGCCTTACAAATGGCTGCAGTTGGGTCTTTGGAATCAGCGGCTACATCTAAATGGGCCGGAGGAATAACACTGCAGGTTATATCAAATTTTTCATATAGTTTATTCCATTCTTCTGCATCTCGACGAGCCAAGACTGGAGAGCTGGTGATAATATCTACTGTTTTTCCTCTTATTGCCTGTATCATGGCAAACAATGCCACAATACAGGATTTTCCTTCTCCGGTACCAATTTCCAACAGACAGCCTTTAACATCCTGAGAATTGGAAAGGAGCAGACTTAGGACAGAAGCAAACTGAGTGGCTCGAGGAAAATATCCCCCCACAATCGTTATATTGTCTTTAGAAATAACACTTGTGGTGTCTTCAACTGCTACTGATAATATAATCAAAATTTTCACCATAACTTCTACACTGGGATTGGTCAGGTCAAAATCCCTTATCATTTGGATTGCTTCTTCTTTCATCTTGGCATCAAGATCTTTCTGTGCGTAATGGAGAAGATCAAGCATCAGTTTTTCTAAGACATTTTCAATAAAATTTAAGATGTTTTCTGGATGGCTCAGATGTCTCATTTCTTGTATCAGTGTCTTCACATCTTTATCAGTTTCCATTTCTGTGTTCAAATATTTCAAGGGCTCCTTTTTCTTCAGAACATCAATCGGCATATCAAGTCCAAGCTGGAAGGTTTTTACTTGATGGAGAATTTTTTCTATGTTCTCCTGGGACGTTCCAGCTTTACAAGCCTCTAAGTAAAATGTTAATACCTGAACCGGATTCCAAATTCCATTGAACAGGATTAGAGACAGTTGTTCCTTACAGACATCTGAAAACTCTTGGATCATGTTCAGGACAATGTTCCCAGCTGTGGTCTTACTTTCTTGGTAGAGCTTTTCCACAATATGGAGCAGAAATACAGTTTTCTCTTCCATCTGTGTTGCTTCAGATGAGATATTAGTATCTTCCATTGTAGCATCGGTCATGGTGACCTCTATCAGGGCTTTCAGAAGTCTAACTTGTTCTGTTAAAGACAGATTCTCATAACGAAACACATGATCCAAATTATGGAAGGCTTGAAGAGGTAAACACTTTTTTAGAGCATAGACTTGTATCATTTTATATTGCAGTGTATTGATCCTCTCAGCTAAACTTTTGTTTTTCATTATTCCATCTTCCAGAATTCCATGCATGGTCAAGAGTTTGCTGAAGGTCTCCTCTACATCTTTAACCTTTGTGAAAAAAATAATCAGTTTTAGGTAATATTTTCACATTTTTTCTGTTTGGGCCATATTCATTTTATGAAATTTTATGAAAATGTAACAAGTTTATATTAAATGTACCCTTGTGGCTGACAGGGACAAGTGTTCAAATAAGACTAGAAAAACCTAATGCAACTAAATCACTAGGACCAGATGGCTTACACCCGAGGGTTCTCAAAGAACTTAGCCATGTGATAGCCAGATTGGTATTCCTAATCTTTAATGACAGTTTACTGACTGTAATGGTACCAGCTGATTGGTGAAGATCAAATGTGGTACTGATATTCAAAAATCATAAGCACACACACACACACACAGGTTGAATTGAATGGACTGGAGTCTTTATTCAATCTAATCAACTATGTATGCAACAAGGTATTTAATTCAAGGTTAGTGATAACATAATAATAAATAATAAAAACATAAATAGGAATCCCAGGCAACTTTGTAAGCCTAGGATTAACAGCACTCTCCCCATCCATGGCAATTATGGTTGTGAAATTTCCATATTTTCTTTTAAGTGTAAGTACTCTATGTCCTAGGGGGCAAAAGGAATAAGTGAACCTTGGGTACAGTTAATGGACCACCAATTGGACTAGTAGAGTCTTATTTCTGTTGAACACCTTCCATAGTTTGCTATGCTGTTTAATTAGGTTTAATTTAATTGTAATTCTATTTATAAATTTTAAATTAAATACATTTCATTTAATTGTTTATTTTAATGATTAGTTTAATTTGCTGTGGGATCACCTAATTCATGCATTATCACTAACACTGCATTTGCCTTTTTCAAAAAAAAATATTTCTTTTGACAGAACAGTGACCAAACTGTTATGACAGCTCCACTAATCTGCATGCTTACCCCCCTCCTCCTATTACAAACCCACCCCCCTCCCAGCACAAATCTCTGGTCTTCAAGTTATGCTCTTTCTCCATCACTTTTGTGTAGGACTTACGAACATATTTGTCATAACAACTCTCGAGGTAAGGGACTGATTTCCATTTTATATACAGTAAGTGCCAGTTCACACAGGGGCAACACGACTCCCAGAGCGATTTTGAGAGACGACTTCAGCGCGACTTGGAGCAACTTACAACGTTGCATCCAGGACAGGCGACTTTGCCAGTGGCCAATCAAACAATAAACAGCTCTGTGGGAGGGAGGTATTTACCTGAGAAAACTATTTTCTCTTCCTGTAAAATTGCCTTAGTTAAGACAGTGGTCCAACTTTGGAGGCGACTTCCATTGAAATCAATGGGTACAAGTTGCCTACAAGAAGTTGCCTTGAAGTAGTACAGGTACCTTTTCTGAAGTCGGAGCGACTTTAGTAGTGTACATTAAGACGGCTCCCATTCACTTCAATGTAATTTCTCATGTCGTACGACTTGGGGGGGGGGGGGGGGGGCACAAGTCGAATCCCAAGTCGCTGTAGTGTGAACCGGCACTAACTGTCCTTACAAAACTGAAACAATCATTAAACTCCCCTGTATGTTTTGCTGGAAAGAGGAGGTTGAAGGGCAATTCTCTAATGAGGAGTCGGGCACTATATGGTGTAATCTTCACACATGCATCAAATCTTTATCAGTTAGAAAAGCAGGCAGCAAATATTGGAAGATCCGGCCCTGGCGGGGCTGTTTTTATGGCAAAGGGTACAGCTTTCCCACTGTTCAGGGACTTACCTCCCAGCCTCATCCATCCTCGTTTCTGGAGAAACAACAGTGTTCCTCCATGTTGACGCGCCGCCGCTCAACGGGCACGATAGCGGCAGCGCGCGTGTGCACGTTTTTTGGCACCAAAGCACACTTTAAAAGCCATTTCTGGACTCAAACACATTGCTGCCTGATCTGCAGTTTGGAGTGAACTTCCACTTGAAACCTGATCCTGAAACCTGATCCTGAATTCCTGACTGAATCTTGACCCGGCTTGTTGACTATCCGTACCTCTCCAGACCTCGGCTTGTTTGACTACCCTTCTGATTGGACCCACCGTTGCCACACCCACCTGCTTGCACTACGACTATGCTTCAGTTACCTGCATCTGAACCATCTGACTATCCGTTGTGACCCGGCCTGCCTGACCTTGCTGTTTATTACTTCTGTTTATCTGCTTCCTTCATCAGCTTGTTGCCATTGCAGTCGTACCACCTGTCAGGGTCGCTGACCCCTTCTTCTGCCTCAGTGATGTCTGCACCTTCCCGCCAGAGAGACTCAGCCACCTACATCTACTCATCACTGCATCGGCACTCCTACCCCGCTGTGCTCTGAGTCCGCTGTTCCCACTTCAGCGACTCGTGAACCAGAGCCGTAAGAGAGGCCTCCTACAACCAGACTCTGAACATACCAGGTACGTAACAGTATCAGGCAGCCATGACAGAGTCTAGGAGTTGCCCCAGCAATGGAGGAGATATGCAAGCATTTATCATCCCTCACTCAAGCCGTTAAAAAACTTGCAAGATGGCTACCTGAGATTGGAAGGACAGGTCCAGAACCTTGCCGTTCCTGGAGATGCTCCAGCATCCGCTACTAGGTCTTCATCAACCGCTGCTGCTCCATCTGTGGTAATGCTACCACCTAAACCCAGGGTTCCTATGCCCGAACGATTCACAAGGAATCGCTCTAAATTCTGGGACTTTCGTAACGCATGTCAGTTATATTTTGCTCTGCAACCCCGAACATTCTAACTAGAGGCCACGAAAGTGGGGTTTGTCATCTCACTGCTTCAAGGGGAAGCCCAAAAATGGGCACATCGGTTGCTAGAGCATAATGGCCCTCAGACAGAGACTTTGCTGAACTTCTTTCAGACCATGGCCCAACTTTATGACGATCCCCAGAGGACTGCCACGGCCGAAACCGCTTTACTTGCACTCCAACAGGGCCGTCCAGTGGTCGAGGATTATGTAACCGATTTTCGTCGTTGGAGTGCAGATACTCAATGGAACAGCGCGGCTCTGCACCACCAATTTCGCTTAGGCTTGTCAGAACCCCTGAAGGATGAACTATCCCACATTGGGGTACCTGAAACCCTAGACGAACTGATCACTAAGGCTGGGCAAATTGATCAGCGACTAAGGAAACGCCAGGCAGAGCGTTCTTCCCAACAAGGTCGTCCAGTATGGGTCACTGCTCGGGCCCCCTTACCCGCTTCTCATTACTAACCACCTACTCCTCCGAATTCTGCTGATCCGTCTATGGACACTTCCGAACCAATGCAATTAGGAGTGATGCGACCTACCCTGACTCCGGAAGAACGCACACGCCATCGCCAGTTGAACCTGTGTCTCTACTGTGGCTAGGCCGGCCATTACGTGTATAACTGCCCCGTCAAGACACGTAAGTTCAAGTCCTCCGCTCCTGTTAACATTTCTGCCAACACCACCCACCTTGCTCTCTCCCTTTCCTTACAGCTTCCGGAAAAGACGGTTGTTCAACGCTATCGTTGATTCGGGCGCATGCAGCTGTTTTATTGATTCCACTTTTGCTGATCTCCATAACATACCTTTACGTTAAAAAGACTTTAGACTTTCTGTTTTTTTGGCCGACGGCTCACACATCAAGTCGGGTCAGGTAACACAAGAGACGCTTCCCCTACCTGCTACTTCTTCTCTCCAACACAAGGAACTGTTAATTTTGGACGTAATTTCATCCCCTTTGTTCCCAGTAATCTTAGGCATACCTCGACTCCGGGGCACACAATCCCCAAGTTGACTGGATATCTGGAAGAATCACCTTCCTTTCTTATTACTGTCAGGAACACTGCCTGCCCAGACCGTCTAACCCATCTCCTACTGTGTTTAAATGCCGATCCAAGTCTGCTTTAGTCCGTTCCAAAACCATACCATGGATTCCTTGATGTGTTTAGCAAGAAAGGAGCGGATTCTCCTCCGCCTCATCGGCCATATGACTGTCCGGTTGAGCTCCTTCCTGGGGCTGAAATACCCTTTTCGGCGGATTTTTCCACTTCCAGAGAAGGAACAGGACGCCATAAAAATTTATCTTGACGAGAATTTGGCTAAAGGATTTATCCATCCGTCCACCTCGACAGCAGGCGCCGGAATCTTCTTTGTCACAAAGAAAGATCAAACTCTCTGTCCCTGTGTTGATTATCGGGAACTAAACAACATCACGGTAAAGAATCGCTATTCCCTGCCCCTAATACCTGAACTCTTTCAAAAATTACGATCGGTCGTTATCTTCACTAAACTGGACCTGAGGAGAGCGTATAACTTGATACGCATCAGGGACGGCGATGAATGGAAGACAGCGTTCCGCACCAGATATGGACACTATGAGTATTTGGTAATGCCCTTTGGCCTATGTAATGCACCTGCTACATTTCAACACTTTGTTGACGATGTATTTAGAGACTTCTTAGACATCTTTGTCATTGTTTATTTGGACGACATCCTGTTTTTTTCCTGTTCCCTGGAAGAGCACCGAGTGCACGTCTTCAAGATCCTGAATCGTCTCCGCCTGCACAGCCTATACGCAAAAGTAGAGAAATGCGAGTTCGAGCGACTAACTATTCAATTCCTAGGCCTAGTGATTTCTCCAACCGGAATTGAAATGGATCCGAAAAAAGTATCTGCCAACCTGGACTGGCCAACGCCCTTGGATAAAAAAGGGGTACAACGCTTTATCGGGTTCGCAAATTTTTATAGGAAATTCATTAAAAACTTCTCTACGATAGTGGCTCCCATTACTCAACTCACTAAGCAAAATCTTCATTTCCGTTGGAATCAGGAAGCTCAAAAAGCCTTTGATACCCTGAAGGGGCTCTTTACATCCGCTCCGATCCTCAGTCATCCCAATCCAGCGTTGCCTTTTCTCCTCGAGGTGGATGTCTCTGAAGTGGCGGTAGGGGCTGTCATCTCACAGCGTTCAGGGGACAAGGATTTAATGCATCCAGTAGGTTTCTATTCCCGAAAGCTCTCCCCCGCAGAGAGGAATTACGACATGGGGGATCGAGAACTGTTGGCCATCAAGACCGCTTTAGAGGAGTGGAGATACTTACTTGAAGGCGCTGCTCATCCTGTATTGATCTACACAGATCACACAAACTTGGAGTATCTAAGAACAGCTAAACGGTTAAAACCTCGACAAGCCCGTTGGGCTCTTTTCTTTTCTCGTTTTTGTTTTCATATTACTTATCGACCTGGATCCAAAAATGTTAAACCAGGCGCATTATCCCGAATGCATGACAACCCGAAGGACACATCCATTCCAGACACCATTCTTCCGGATGGCAACTTCCTACTTTTGCATACCGACCTGCTGTCCACAATCAGAAGCATCTTCCGAAACTTCCAAACCCCCCAACATCTCGTTAACTTCCAGAGACGAATACCCGAGTGGAAGTTCTAAAACTTCTCCATGACCACCCGTTAGCAGGGCACTTCGGAGTCCGCAAAACCCTCGAATTAGTGCGACGCACTTTCTGGTGGCCCGACTTAGAGGACTTTTGTAAGACATATATAAACTCTTGCCCCATCTGCAATCGGAACAAAACATCCAGAAAACAAGCCTGGGGTCTATTGAAACCTCTACCCGTACCCAATAGACCTTGGGAAATGGTTGCAATGGACTTTATTGTAGAACTTCCCCTGTTCCGAAGGGTGTACAGCAATCTTTGTGATTGTAGATCATTTTACCAAGATGGCTCACTTCCTCCCTTTGAAAAAAAAACACCTTCTGCTGCTGAAACTGCTCGTGTTTTTATCAAAGAAATCATCAGGCTACATGGAGTACCTTCCAATATTGTCTCCGACTGAGGGGTCCAGTTCACTTCTCGGTTCTGGAAAGCCCTTTGTGAGAAGTTACAGATTAAGCTTTCTCTTTCTTCAGCCTACCATGTATTGTTCTAAGTTTTAGTTTGTTCTTTCAGTTTGCCCATTGGTTTGGGGAAACCAATGGGCAAACCGAAAGAACAAACTAAAACTTAGAACAATACATCAGATGCTTTACTACTCTTTCTCAAGATGGTTGGGTCTCGCTGCTACCTCTAGCAGAATTTGCATATAACAATGCCAAACACTCAGCCACGGGGCAATCCCCTTTCTTCTCTAATTATGGTTTTAATTTAAACATTTTGCCAGATTTCTTTTCAGAATCAACAGTCCCAGCAGTTCAAGATATCTTGGAATTTCTTAAACATAACAACCAGGTATTACGCAAAGCAATAATCAAGGCTTAAGCTGATGGCAAGAGATTCTTCGACAAAGGAAGGAGGGGGAGTTGGATCTCAAACCAGATGATCAGGTATGGCTGTCCACGAATAACTTAAGACTACCTTGCCCATCTAAGAAGTTGGCACCTAAGTTTATGGGACCCTTCCCGGTTAAGAGAAAAATTAATTTAGCCTCATATGAACTGTCTCTACCTAATTCCTTGAAAATACATCCTGTATTTCATGTTTCTCTACTCAAACCTGCAGTCCCTGATCCCTTCCCTAACAGAGGATCCAAGCCTCCTGAACCTGTCCAGATCGATGGTTGTGAAGAGTACGTAGTGGAAGCCATATTGGACTGCAGGAAGCGACAAGGACAAAACCAGTTTCTGGTCAAATGGAAGGGGTATGGCCCAGAAGATAACTCTTGGGAACCTGAAGGTAATCTACATGCCAAAAAGTTATTACGTGCTTTTTTTCTTGCTCATCCAGACAAAGAGGCCCGACTTGGCATCCGGAGGCTGCCCCTTGGGGGGGGGGGGCAATGTCAGGAACTTACCTCCCAGCCTCATCCATCCTCATTTCTGAAGAAACAACAGTGTTCCTCCATGTTGACGTGCCGCCGCGCTTCCCGCGCGTGCATATGCACAACGGGTGCGTGAGCGTGCACAACAGGCGTGGGCACGCGCACGATAGCGGGAGCGCGCATGTGCGCGTTTTTTGGCGCCAAAGCACACTTTAAAAGCTATTGCTGGACTCAAACACATTGCTGCCTGATCTTCAGTTTGGAGTGAACTTCCACTTGAAACCTGATCCTGAAACCTGATCCTGAAACCTGATCCTGAATTCCTGACTGAATCTTGACCCTACTTGTTGACTATGCGTATCTCTCCAGACCCTGACTCTGGCTTGTTTGACTACCCTTCTGTTTGGACCCACCGTTGCCAGACCCACCTGCTTGCACTACGACTACGCTTTAGTTACCTGCATCTGAACCATCTGACTACCCGTTGTGACCCAGCCTGCCTGACCCTGCTGTTTCTTGCTTCCGTTTATCTGCTTACTACATCAGCTTGTTGTCATTGCAGTCGTACCACCTGTCAGGGTTGCTGACCCCCTCTTCTGCCTCAGTGCTGTCTGCACCTTTCTGCCAGAGAGACTCAGCCACCTACATCTACTCATCACTGCATCGGCACTCCTACCCCGCTGTGCTCCGAGTCCGCTGTTCCCACTTCAGCGACTCGTGAACCAGAGCCGTAAGAGAGGCCTTCTTCAACCAGACTCTGAACATACCAGGTACATAACACCCACTATATTAGATCACTGCCCCACCCAGTGTCCTTTGGGGGACAACTGACCTCTTTTGAATTACTATGCTTAGACCAATTTCCGCTGAGACACCCAATCTCGCTAAATTACCAACTACTGGTGTCTCCACCCTCGGAACATCAACCTTCTTTTATCTCCAGGTGGGAGCGCGATTTGGGCCTTCAACTTATGGAAAAACAAGTTGATCGGATCATCCTTTTCACTCATAAGACCTCTTTTTGTGCAAGGCTCCAAGAGACAGGATATAAGGTCCTATCCCTGTGGTATTATACGCCAGAAAAGATCCACAAGATGTTTCCCCAGAGCTCTGACTTATGTTGGGGATGTAAGGAGGAGGTTGGAACGCTCCTTCACGTCTTCTGGTGGTTTGCCTCCTTCAGCCCTTCTGAACGGAGGTCCATCGGATCATGCAGAAGTTCACAGATCGGGTGTTGCCCTTTTCCCCTGGATTCTTCCTTCTGCATCACCACGAGATCCCGGTTAAGGCCTACAGAGGATCCATACTGCCGTTCCTGCTCACAGCAGCAAAAGGCTGCATTCCCCTAAATTGGAAGCAGACCCCCAACCGTTTGGTTGAGAAGAGTAGCGGATATCCATGCAATGGAGGACTTGGTAGCCACGGAAAAAGGCCTGAATGAAATTTTTTCCAAAACCTGGTTCCACTGGCACAAATTAATCTACTCCGAGGAATACGGGCAATTGAGGGCCCGGTCCCCCTGAGAGGGGTGGACTCTAAATGCTCCCCGGCTGGGGTGGTTGCGACTGGATGGTGGTAGTACCCCCTACCCCCCTTTTTTCTCTCTCTCTCCTTCTTCCCTCTTCCCCTATCTCTCTTCCTCTTTTCTCCCTCTGGCTTTCGTTCTCCACTCAGAACTCCCTTCTTGTTGCTATGTCAGTGTGTTAGAGCCGGTTTGTCACCGAACTCTCATTCAATTTTTTCTCTTTTTCTCTTTAACAAAAGAAGGCAGAAGCCGCAAAACTGGCCATACGAAGTACAGATGGCTCCTGCTGTTTTGAAAAGCGCTGTGAGCTCCCTCGGTTAGCTTATTCATACTATATAATGTTTCATGCATATATGCCAGTTGGGGGATTGCAACACCCGCTGTAATGTAATTTAGATATGTCTCTGTATTTCTGTATGTTCCTCCTTTCTAAATAAAGAATTTACAAAAAAAATCTTTATCAGTCAGTAAAACAACTCCTAAAGAGGATGTAAACCCCAAAATCCAGTGACTCTTTAGGGGGGTAGCGCTACACTTGTTACAATTCAAGTCATCAATATACCCAGATGCAGAGTCGGGAGTCTGCTTAGCAATATTGTTCTATAATATCTCAGCAGCATGATGTCATCACACTACACCTATCTGTGTTTTATGAAGGCACTGTTTTTTTTTTAATGTGTACCAGAATGAAATAGTGAAAGGAGTACATAAATAATTATCTAATATATATAAATATATATATATATATATATATATATATATATATAGGTACTTATATAGTGCCGTCAATTTACACAGCGCTTTACATATCTGTTACCTCAGTTATTTGGATGGGAAGGGCATCATCTTCTACCATGTGGCGAAGGATATTAGTTTGCTTCTGTCTTTGCATCTTTCTGTTTCTTCTCATCTCCAGGTTCTTATTGAACTGGGCTTGTTTTTGTTCTAGAGCTTTACTTTCCTTCTCAATCTCCTCCTGAATCCTCCTCTCTCGCTCAATCTGCTGCTGCCTCCTCCTCTCTTCTTCTTGAATTCTTCTTCTTTCCATCTCCTTTCTGTCCTCTTCTTGTTTGCCTTCAAAAGAGCACATTTAATATAATATTGGTAAGACAATGATGGTAATTCATGGTGAGGAGAGTTTTTACCCACCCACATCTCTCTGAGGTCTGTATCTCTACATTTTTAGAAAGGCCTCTTTCTGTGGTTTGTGTCTCTGCATTTAGGAATGGGGGCAATGCCATCAAAATACCTTGGGGCCATAACTCTAATGCCGCGTACACACGATCACTTTTTGTTGTTTTAGCTCACGAAACAAAACATTTAAAAAAACGACATTGCATACACACCATCGTTTTCTGAAAATGCTCTGGCAAAGCGCGGTTACATGCACCACGTTCGACGGCACTCTGTTCCATTGAAGCTCCCGTCTTATAACTTGCTTCTGAGCATGTGCGGGTTTAAAAACGTCATTTTGCCCACACACGATAATTTTTTATGACACAAAAAACAACATTTTGAAAAACAACACAAAAAATTCAAGCAGGTTTGAATATTTTTGTTGTCGTTTTTTAGAAGACCTAAAACGACGATTTGCCCACACACGACCATTTTAAATTTTTCATCACAAAAAGTGATCGTGTGTACGCGGCATAGTAGTTAAGGAAGACACCTCTTTTTGGCATTGAGCACAACTGTCTCCAGTTAATTGATAATTATAATATTTTTTTTTTTTTTAGAAAATACAATTCTTTGACTACTTTTGTAACACACTGCATTGTTACTGATTGCAGGTTGTTAAATGGCCACAATATGGCAGTGCTCTGCAGTTTAGTTGACACATGACCCAGAATAGCAATACTGGTAATATTGGGACTTGTATGCTGCAAACAGGAATTCTACATTCAGTTTAGCTGGATTAGAACTTCAGATCCCATGTATGATGGAACCGTTCCAGCAACCAGCTTGGGTGCCGCCGTCAAGATATATAGCTTCCTCCAGGCTGGGCCTAGGAACCAGATATTATAGCTGAGCATCCAAGACTAGCCGACAATAGCTTAGATGCAAACTGGAACTTACTTAATTGAAAACTCACAAAGAATTTATATAGCACACAGGACCAGGTAGGACCTGATCACATTCATCTAACAGTACAAACTGTAATCAGGAACATAATTATCATAGCTAAGGAGGATCAGACAACATAAACATAATGGGCCAGATTCAGATACATTTTCGTATCTTTATGGCGGCGTAGCGTATCTCATTTACAATACGCTGCCGTAACTTAGAGCGGCAGGTACGGTATTCAGAAAGAACTGTGCCGACGTAACCACGTGTAATTCAAAGTAGGCTGGTAGTGGGCATGTTGTATGTTAATGAATCGTGACCCCACGTAAATGATGCACCGAACGAACGGCATTGACTATTTACAACGTGATTTTGGAGCATGCGCACTGGGATACGTCCACGGCCGGCGCATGCTCCAAAATCACGTTGTAAATAGTCAATGCTTTTGACGTGAACGTAACCTACGCTCAGCCCCATTCTATATCGGCTTATGCAAACAACGTAAACGACGTGAAATTTGACGGCTGTTCCCACGTCCATACTTAACATTGGCTGCGCCATCTTTTTGGTGGTTTATCTTTACGCCTGAAAAACACCTTGCGTAAACGGCGTAGCTTACTGCGAAGGGCGTACGTACGTTCGTGAATCGGCGTATCTTGCTCATTTGCATATTTAACATGGGAACGCTGAATGCGTCCAGCATAACTATGCGCCCATGTTACGCCGGGGTAGGCAAGTTACGTCGGATGGCTGAAGCCATGTTTTTGGGTATATCTTGCTTTCTGAATCGGCGTAAATGCGCCAGTTTAAGGCCAGTTTCATCGGACCAAATCGATCGTGTGTACGGCCCTTCGGACGGTTGTCCATCGGACCAAAGTTTTAAAACTTGCTTTAAAATCAGTCCGATGGACGCCTGACCATCGGACCAAAACAATGGTTAGTACGCAAAAGCATCGGACCAAAAACCTGCGCATGCTCAGAATCAAGTCGACGCATGCTTGGAAGCATTGAACATCATTTTTTCAGCACGTCGTTGTGTTCTACGTCATCGCGTTCTGACCCGATCGGATTTTGGACTGATGGTGTGTACGCACATCAGACAATCAGACCACTTCAGCGGTGGCCCGATGAAAACGGTCCATCGGACCATTCTCATCGGGTTGGTCCGATCATGTGTACGTGGCCTAAGAGATGATCCGACATAAACAATATGTGACTCAATTACCAATGTAAATACACACCTAGGCGGCACACAATGGGACAGACACTTTACACATAACACCTTAAATAGATTATATCAGGAGACCCCAGAATCAGGTTGCTTTGAGCTGACGACATGAACATCTGCTCCAGGTTTTACAATCTAAAGCAGTCATTGTTGGTTTGGGCATTAAGGCCCTAAATATGTATCTGGGTTCTCCATTCCAGAGTCTATGTGTTTTGGGGAGACATGGACTTGATTCCAAAGCAAGACCACTCAAAGGGTCCCTGAGGCACACACCTCCCAAAGAGTAGTGTTCACTTAAAGGCTAGGGGCCATAGTCAGTAGGCAAGAGGCTACGCTGCAGTCCACTCCAAAAGCCCCTGTCCTGGTTAGGTCTGTCACACCAAATCAGCTGAGAAAAGGGGTGGGAGAATATAAAAAGAAAAGCCCAGGAACCCTTGTGGTAGAGAGGAGAAGACAGAGAGAAGCAAGATGTGTAAGAGTGCAGTGTTGATCCTGGAGACTACAGGCTGAATCAGATTGGGCCAGAGAGAGGACAAGGAGATTTCCAGATTGCTGATCTCACTGAGAGGCAGATTTATATAGGCCAACATTGTTATTCAGAAGGCTATGTAGAAATAGGACAGACAGTGATTGTGTTAGCTTCTAAAAAGGGAGAGTCCGTCCGGTGATGCTTCAAGAAAAGAGAATCGGAAAACACTTTCAGGGAACAATGTCCACAAAATGACTTGGCATCTGGCCTTACCGCTAAAGTGATACAAGCCCTGAAGAAGATGTTCTTCCCAAAGCCAGGAGGAAACTTTGGGGGGCCTCAGTAAAGGAGCCAACTGAGTACCCAAAGAAAACTGCAAGCTCCACTTTTCAAGGGACACAGATTTAGGAAACTAAAACTACTTAGACATTTCCTAGTAGCTGTCCCTTAGAGCCAACCCACCTTCCAACTCATTTGGCCGACCCTTGGACACAGAGAGCTGATACACACCACTGTGCAAATTCTAGAACAAGTCTCTGAAAGTAGCGAATAACTTGATCAGCTCGTTTTGTGGGGATGAGTGTTTTCCAGAGTATAGCAGCAACAATGGGATTTTGGAGTGTTTGGAGTGTCTCCTGGTGGGGGATATCTTGCAGTGTCCGCAGCAACTCTTGCGAGGTTGGCAGTGCAGGTCCAGGCAAGGGATGTGTAATGGAATGGCCTGTGATACCCAGAGACTTTTGAAGGATGCAGGGTACTCCTGTGCCAGCTTTGCCAATGACTCCTGGGTCTAGGGTCATCCTATGTCCATTAGGGGCATAGGATGACTGAGAACTGATATCTCGGATTACATGAGACGGGACATTAATAAGAATTCATGTATTGCAGAATATCTTGAAATATTACAAATTGTTTATTCTGACCCCAACAGGTCAATAGGAGAGTGATTCATTCAATGTGGGGACACATTCTTTTGAGGTGTTAATTGAGTCTGGCGCCTAAGATATTTCATTGTCTATTGTGTGATGCTAATTACACTGTATTGTGTGAAAGTTCTATTGATGATAGATATGTGTTGGCAGTCTGAAAGGTCAGATGTCTGACCTTTCAGGTGTAGTGGATTAGCATGTCAATTATGTTTACTAAAGGAATGTGTATTATGTAGCAGGTGAGAATAACTTATCATGCTCCAGCTCCTTGGTTTCCTCTATTCTTCCTCCAGACTCCGGCTCCTTGGTTTCCTCCATTCTTCCTCCATACTCCGGCTCCTTGGTTTCCTCAATTCTTCCTCCAGACTCCGGCTCCTTGGTTTCCTCCATTCTCCCTCCATACTCTGGCTCCTTGGTTTCCCAAATTCTTCCTCCATGCCCACGGCTCCTTGGTTTCCTCCATTCTTTCTCCATACTCCAGCTCCTTGGTTTCCCCCATTCTTCCTTCATGCTCCAGCTCCTCGGTTTCCTCCATTCTTCCTCCAGACTCTGGCTCCTTGGTTTCCTCCATTCTTCCGCTATACTCTGGCTCCTTGGTTACCAAATGAGATGCAAAATTTGCTCTCATCAGAAAAGAGGACTTTGGACCCCTGAGCAGCAGACCAGGTGTGTTTTTCTTCAGCCCAGGTAAAACGCCTCTGATGTTGTTTGTTGTTCAGGAGTGGGGTGACAAGTGGAATACGACATTTGAAGCCCGTGTCCAGGATCCGTCTGTGTGTGGTACTCTTGATGCTCTGACTCCATCCTCAGTCCACTCCTTGTGAAAGTCCCCAACACTTTTGAATGGCCCTTTCCTGACATTCCTCTCCAGGCTGCGCTCATCCCTGCTGCTTGCGCACCTTTTTCCTCCACACTTTTCCCTTCCACATAACTTTCTATTAATGTGCTTTGGTACAGCACTTTAGGATCATCCAACTTCTTTTGCAATTACCTTTTGAGGCTTTCCCTCCTTTATGGAGGGTGTCAATGATGGTTTTCTGTACAACTGTCAGGTCAGCAGTCTTTCCCATGATTGTGATCGGGGCTTTTTTTCAGGGGGAACTAGGGGGAACTCAGTTCCACCACCTCTTCCTCAGACCCTTTGGTGCCTGCTCACCACAATCACTTGTAAACACAGAAGTCTGGTTTCTGTGTTTACAAGTGACAGCTCTGCACTCTGTATGTAACCCCCCTGAACTCTGCACTATGTATGGAATGCAATCCTGATATTTAATGCCCCTTTAAGACCCTTCTACTGTTTGTGAAATCTGAAAGGAGTCGTGGTTGAGTTCCTGCTCCTATTTTCTGAGAAAAAAAGCTCTGATTGTGATTCCTACTGAACCAGACTGAGAGACCATTCAAAGGCTCAGGAACTCTTTGCAGGTGTTATGGCTTAATTATCTGATTAGAGTGGGACACCTTGAGCCGAGAATATTCCACCTTTTCACAATATTCTAATTTCCTGAGATTGTAGATTTGGGGTTTTCATGAGCTGTCAGCTATAATCACAACAATGATGACAAATCACGGCTTGAACTCTCTTGCTTTGCATGTAATGAGTCTCTCTCATATATTACTTTCACCTTTTAAGTTGCATTAGTGAAATAAATAAACTTTTGCACAATATTCACATTTTTCGAGGTTCACCTGTATATACCCCCAACATATTTTAGGATTTTAAAAACATTAATTACAAAATTAATATGGCACAAGAAAAAACCTGTAATAGCACTGACGACACTGCAGAAAACAAGAAATCAAGGGGGACTGAGTGTACCCGATTTTCAAAGATACTGTGAGGCAACTTTACTAACACGGGTGGTTGAATGGACGAAAATACCGAATGAGAAAACAATGGGTCAACATAGAACACACTTACTTAACTACTTGCCAACCACCCGCCATTATACGGCGGCAGGTCGGCTCGGCTGGGCAAGATCATGTAGATATACGTCATCTCGCCGTTCAGCCAATAGGGGCGCGCTCGTTACAGAGCGACAACCGGGAGCTGGGTGTGTCCTGTCAGGGGAGAAATGACTGATCCTCTGTTCATACAATGTATGAACAGCGATCAGTCATTTCCCCATGTCAGTCCCCTCCCCTTAAGTTAGAACACACCCAGGGAACATACTTAACCCCTTCCCCGCCCCCTAGTGTCAACCCCTTCCCTGCCAGTGGCATTTTTATAGTAATCAATGCATTTTTATAGCACTGATCGCTATAAAAATGACAATGGTTCCAAAAATGTGTCAAAAGTTTCCGATGTGTCCACCATAATGTCGCAATACCGATAAAAATCGCTGATTGCCGCCATTACTAGTAGAAAAAAAAATATTAATAAAAATGCCATAAAACGACGCCTATTTTGTAAATGCTATGGGCCAGATTCAGGTGCAATTGCCCTGGCGCAGAGTATCAGAGATACACTACGCTGCCGTATTTTACCTGGCTCTAAGACGAATTCAGGTAGATTTCGGCCCGTAAGGTACGGCAGCGTAGTGTATTTCTCGCGGCGGGATCGAAATATACGCGATTAGGGGGCGTGAAGCATTTAAATTAGGCGCGTCCCCGCGGCGATCGAACTGCGCATGCTCCGTTCTGAAATTTCCCGCCGTGCATTGCGCAAAATTACGTCGTTATGTCAGTTTTTTTTTTGAGTAGCGTCGTTTACGTACATTCCTATTCCCGGACGACTTACGCAAAAACAAAACAAAAAATTGAAATTCGACGCGGGAACGGCGGCCATACTTAACATGGGCTGTCTAACTATAGACCAGATTTTAGCTTCCCTAACTTTACGCAGCGAAAAGATGACTACAGATGCCGTAAGAGTATGCGACGGACGATCGTAACTTCGTGGATTGCCGGAAAAAGCTAATTTGCATACCCCGACGCGGAAAACGACGCAAACTCCACCCAGCGTCCGGAAAAAGATTGCAGCGTAGATCCGACGGCGTACGAAGACGTAAACCTGTCGGATCGAAAGCCGTCGTATCATGGTTTGAGGATTCAAGCTAATGATATGATGCAGGTAATTTGAAATTACTCCGGTCTATCAGGAGATAAACCGAAGTAATGGCTCTGTGAATCTGGCCCTATAACTTTAGCGCAAACCAATCAATAAATGCTTAATGCGATTTTTTTTACGAAAAATATGTAGAAGAATACGTATCGGCCTAAACTGAGGAAACAAAGGGCCAGATTCAACTGGTGTTAGACTGGAGTACTTTCTAATTACGCACGTTTTTTCACTAGTTTGAATCCTCAGACCATGAAAAGACGGCTGCGGGCTTCAATCCGACTGGATTACGTGTTCGTACGCCTTCGGATCTACGCTGCAATAAAATTGCGGCCGCTGGGTGGACTTCCCGTCGTTTTCCGCGTCGGGGTATGCAAATGATCTTCAATCGCAATCTCTTGCGGCACCTTTAGTCATCTTTTCGCTGCGTAACACTATACCAGCTTTTTGCTGCTCTAATATTAGACAGCCCATGTTAAGTATGGCCGTCGTTCCCGCGTCGAATTTCTACGTTTTCCGACGTCTTTTATTATTTTTTACGTAAGTCGTCCGGGAATAGGAATGTCCGTAAACGCCGCTACTCAAAAAAAAAAAATGACGTAACGCCGTTATTTCGGGCAATGCACGGCAGGAAATTTCTGAACGGAGCATGCGCAGTTCGATCGCCGCGGGGACGCGCCTAATTTAAATGCTTCACGCCCCCTAATCGCGTATTTCGATTACGCGGCGAGAAATAGACTACGCCGCCGTACCGTAAGGGACAAAATCTACCAGGATTCGTCGTACAGCCTGGTAAAATACGGCAGCGCAGTGTATCTCTGATACTCTGCGCCAATGTAATTGTATCTGAATCTGGCCCAATAACTTTAGCGCAAACCAATCAATAAACGCTTATTGCGATTTTTTTTAAAAGAAAAATAGGTAGAAGAATACATATCGGCCTAAACTGAGGGAAATTTTTTTTAATTTTTTATATTTTTGGGGATCTTTATTACAGCAAAAAGTTAAAAATATTGCATTTTTTTTTTTCAAAATTGTCGCTCTATTTTTGTTTATAGCGCAAAAAATAAAAACCGCAGAGGTGATCAAATACCACCAAAAGAAATCTCTATTTGTGGGGGGAAAAAAAGGACACCAATTTTGTTTGGGAGCCACGTCGCACGACCGCGCAATTGTCAGTTAAAGTGACAGTGCCGAATCGCAAAAAGGGGTCGGGTCCTTTACTTGCATTTTGGTCCGGGGGTTAAGTGGTTAACGAAGAGATATAGTGAAATTAAGAATAAGTAGCGAGTATAGGAAGGGGGTTGGGGGGGGGGGTGGGTGTAAGAGTGGGAGGGGGATAGGCTAAAGAGGGGTGGGGGGAGGAGGGGTAGGAAAGGCAAGGGAAGATATGGTAAAGTATATTTCCACTGGGGAGGGAAATGTATATATGTTTTTCTATTATTATGTATGTGCAAATTAAAATGTAATAAAAAACAAAGTAATAAAAAAAAAGTAGTGAGTGTACTGCCTGTATAACAGTGTAAATTTGCTGTCCCCTCAAAATAAATAAAGGAATTATATGTTACGCTTGCATGAATGTTGAAACATTTAGACATGCACAGAACTAAATCATTTTTTTATTTATTTGTTATTTGAATTATTTTATTTCGTTTAATTTGTTTTTCGGAACTCAATTAGTTTCATTTATTTGTTTTCGAATCAATTCAAATTTTCCAAATTGGGTCAAATTGAATTGAATTTAACTGAATTCTGAAAATTTGAATCAAATTTAAATCTATGCTCTATTCAAAATGTGAATTTCGAAAGATGGTTATATTCTATTCTTTTATTTTCTATTCTATTCTATTTGAATCTATTCAAAAATGATTGTATTTAATCGAATTCAAAATGATTCTATTCAAAATTTGAATTTTGGTAGGTGGTTATATTCTTTTAGAATTTATTCTAGTCTAATTTATTCTATTCAAATTTCAAAAGACGGTTATATTCTTTCTATTTATATTGTATTTTCTATTATTATTTATTTTCTATTTTATTTAATTCTATTCTATTCTTTAATTTTCTGTTTTATTTTATTTTTCTATTCCTTTATTTTCTATTCTATTTTATCCTATTCTTGTTTTCAAATTCAATTAACTTTTTTTTTTAAATTCGGTTCGAATTTGATTAGAATTTTGGACTAAATTTTGTTTTGATATTTTGGACTACTATTTTATTTTATTCTATTATTTTTTTTTCCATTTCTATTATTTTTTTTTCAATTTTATTCTATGCTTTTATATTTTATTTTCAATTTTATTCTATGCTTTTATATTCTATTCCTTTATTTTGTATTCTTTTATTTTGTATTATTTTTTATTCTATTCCTTTATTTTCGATTTTATATAATTATATTCTATTCTTTTATTTTCTGTTTTATTTTTCTAATTTGTTCTATTCCTTTATTTTCTATTCTCTTTTATCCTATTCTTGTTTTCAAATTCAATTTACTTTTTTTTTTAAATTCGGTTCGAATTTGATTAGCATTTTGGACGAAATTTTGTTTTGATATTTTGGACTACTATTTTATTTTATTCTATTATTTTTTTTTCCATTTCTATTATTTTTTTTTTTCAATTTTTTTTTTCTATGCTTTTCTATTCTATTATATTCCTTTATTTTCTATTCTTTTATTTTCTATTATTTTTTATTTTCTATTTTATTTAATTATATTCTATTCTTTTATTTTATTTTTCTAATTTGTTCTATTTCTTTTAATTTCTATTCTATGTTATCCGATTCTTGTTTTCAAATTCAATTTACTTTTTCGAATTCGATTAGAATTTTGGACGAAATTTTGTTTTGTTATTTTGGACTACTGTTGTAATTCTGGCATCCGAATCTCCGGATAGCGGAAAATTCCTCCGAATTTTGATACGTAATCTAAAACAAAAGCAAATTTTTTAATAAATTGTCCCCTCACACTATGTGCAAAGTAATCGACTTACTCTTTATTCTTTTTAATTTGCATAAGTCTAGATGTTGTCTAAAAACGGTGCCTGGCTCTCCTTGCATTCAATCTGTGTTATGTTATTCCTTATACATAAATTGTGGTGTCACATTACCCAATAACCGGTAATGGGGCTCTGCACACAGCGAGGCACCCCCCCCCCCCAATGATTGGCTATGCTTACCATAGTTGGGGCATGTAGGCCTAGCTCCTCCTTTGTTACACGTTAGCTGCAACGATGACCTGTTCGAGCCGCACTCCCGGATATAGAAGGTTGGATGGTCGATGCCATTGTAATCTCGATTCAAATTTGAACGGTGACGGGTGTCATTTTGTGAATGATGTCCGTATTTCAGGTAGACATGACTAGGAAAAGCCAAGTGATAGAGGCGTTTACCAGACCAAGGTCTAAGAAAACCGTGTTCCTGGAACAAAGCACAACAGAAGTAGGAATATTAAAGGGCATCCAAATGTTGGCGGTGAAGGAACAGGTTTGAACGGGCCCCTCCTCCTGGGTAGGGGGTTCCCAACCTCCAATATTGCCCAAACCTGGCCATTTTACAACACAGTGAAACCTCGGATTGCGAGCATAATTCGTTCCGGAAGCATGCTTGTAATCCAAAGCACTTGTATATCAAAGCACATTCCCCCATAAGAAATAATGGAAACTCAAATGATTCGTTCCACAACCATTTATAAGTCCTTCAGTTTATAGTCCATATAAAAAGATTCTAACGATGTGGTTGGTTGTGTAACCATAAAATGTCCATCCACACATGGAAGCCTCCACAAGGGGATTAGAGGCAAAATCCAGCAGGAGCTCCAGAGTAGGGATGAGCCGAAACCCCCCCCCTCCGTTCGGTTCGCACCAGAACCTGCAAACAGACCAAATGTTCCTGTGAACTTTAGAACCCCATTAAAGTCTATGGGACTCGAACGTTTGAAATCTAAAGTGATAATTTTAATGGCTAATATGCAAGTTATTGTCCTAAAAAGTGTTTGGGGCCCCGGGTCCTGGCCCAGGGGAGTGCTTGGGGACCCGGGTCCTGTCCCAGGGGAGTGTTTGGGGACCTGGGTCCTGCCCCAGGGGAGTGCTTGGGGACCCGGGTCCTGTCCCAGGGGAGTGTTTGGGGACCTGGGTCCTGCCCCAGGGGAGTGTTTGGGGACCTGGGTCCTGGCCCAGGGGAGTGCTTGGGGACCCGGGTCCTGCCCCAGGGGAGTGTTTGGGGACCTGGGTCCTGCCCCAGGGGAGTGTTTGGGGACCTGGGTCCTGCCCCAGGGGAGTGCTTGGAGACCCGGGTCCTGTCACAGGGGAGTGTTTGGAGACCCGGGTCCTGGCCCAGGGGAGTGCTTGGGGACCTGGATCCTGCCCCAGGGGAGTGCTTGGAGACCCGGGTCCTGTCACAGGGGAGTGTTTGGGGACCCGGGTCCTGTCCTAGGGGAGTGTTTGGGGACCCGGGTCCTGTCCCAGGGGAGTGTTTGGGGACCCGGGTCCTGTCCCAGGGGAGTGTTTGGGGACCCGGGTCCTGTCCCAGGGGAGTGTTTGGGGACCCGGGTCCTGTCCCAGGGGAGTGTTTGGGGACCCGGGTCCTGCCCCAGGGGAGTGTTTGGGGACCTGGGTCCTGCCCCAGGGGAGTGTTTGGGGACCTGGGTCCTGCCCCAGGGGAGTGCTTGGAGACCCGGGTCCTGTCACAGGGGAGTGTTTGGAGACCCGGGTCCTGGCCCAGGGGAGTGCTTGGGGACCTGGATCCTGCCCCAGGGGAGTGCTTGGAGACCCGGGTCCTGTCACAGGGGAGTGCTTGGAGACCCGGGTCCTGTCACAGGGGAGTGTTTGGGGACCCGGGTCCTGTCCCAGGGGAGTGTTTGGGGACCCGGGTCCTGTCCCAGGGGAGTGTTTGGGGACCCGGGTCCTGTCCCAGGGGAGTGTTTGGGGACCCGGGTCCTGTCCCAGGGGAGTGTTTGGGGACCCGGGTCCTGTCCCAGGGGAGTGTTTGGGGACCCGGGTCCTGTCCCAGGGGAGTGTTTGGGGACCCGGGTCCTGCCCCAGGGGAGTGTTTGGGGACCCGGGTCCTGTCCCAGGGGAGTGTTTGGGGACCCGGGTCCTGTCCCAGGGGAGTGCTTTTTTTTTTTTAAAGTCAGTTTTTTTTGGGAGAAGTGATTTTAATAATGCTTAAAGTGAACCAATAAAAATGTATTATTCCTTTAACCACTTAAGGACCTTGGGTGTTTTTCAGATTTGGTGTTTGCAAGACTAAAACTGTTTTTTTTGCTAGAAAATTACTTCAAACCCCCAAACATTATATATATTTTTTTCTAACACCCTAGAGAATAAAATGGCAGTCATTGCAATACTTTTTGTCGCACCGTATTTGCTCAGCGGTCATACAAGCGCACTTTTTTTTGGAAAAAAATCACTTTTTTGAATTAAAAAATAAGACAACAATAAATTTGGCTCAATTTTTTTTATATATTGTGAAAGATAATGTTACGCCGAGTAAAATGATACCCAACATGTCACGCTTAAAAATTGCGCCCGCTCGTGGCATGGCGTCAAACTTTTACGCTTAAAAATAGCGATAGGCGACGTTTAAAAAATTCTACAGGATGCATTTTTTTGAGTTACAGAGGAGGTCTAGGGCTAGAATTATTGCTCTCGCTCTAACGATCGCGGCGATACCTCACGTGTGTGGTTTGAACACCGTTTTCATATGCGGGCGCTACTCGCGTATGTGTTCGCTTCTTTTCGCTACACTGAAAAAAAAAAGATCACTTTTATTCCTATTACAAGGAATGTAAACATCCCTTGTAATAGAAAAAAGCATGACAGGTCCTCTTATATTTGAGATCTGGGGTCAAAAAGACCTCACATCTCATATTTAGACTTAAATTGAAGAAAAAAAAATTGAAACTGTAATTTTTCCAAATGAAAAAAAAAAAATGTTTCTTTAAGACGCTGGGCGGGACTGACGTTTTGATGTCACTTCCGCCCAGCCGAGCTATGGCCATTTTTCCCTCACTCGCATCCCCAGTCAGCTAACGAACGGACCCGATCGCCTCCGCCGCTACCGACGGCAACAGTAAGTGGCGGAGGGCGCAGGAGAGCGGCGGGAGGGGGGCCCTCTCCCGCCACCGATATCGGCGATCTCGCGGTGAATCTGCCGCGGAGACCTCCGTTATCGTTTACAGGACCCTGCATGCTAAAGATGGATAGCTCGGTTGTGGCAGCAGCAGCTCCAGTTATCGACATATCCATCTTTAAAAACAGGACGTATATATACAGTGCAGGGTCCTTAAGTGGTTAAATTTTGCACCCAGGGGGATTGTCTATAGTATGCCTGTAAAGTAGCGCTTGTTTCCCATGCTTAGAACTGTCTCTGCACAAAATGTCATTTCTGAAGGAAAAAAAGTCATTTAAAATCACTCGCAGCTATAATGAATTGTCGGCTCCCGGCAATACAGAGAAAAGGCATTCATAAAAAAAAAAAAAAAAAATGTGTGGCGGTTCCCCTTCAATTCAATTACCATGTCCTATAGGTCTGGTATGGATTTTAAGTGGAACTCCACCTGAAATTTAAAAAAAAAATGGCGTGGAATTTCTCCCAAAAATCCACACCAGACCCTAATTGAATTTGGGGGGACCCCCACAATTCATTATAGCCGCGAGTGATTTCAAATTACTTTTTCTCCTTCAGAAATGATACTTTGTGCAGGGACAGTTCTAAACACGGGAAAAAAAGGGCTATTACACAGACATACTATAGACACCCCCCCAGGTCCAAAATGTAAAAGAATATATCACTTTTATTGTTTCACTTTAAGCATTATTAAAATCACTGCTTTTTAAAACTTTTTTTTTGCATTGATACATGTCCCCTGGGGCAGGACCCGGGTCCCCAAACACTTTTTAGGACGATAACTTGCATTTTAGCCTTTAAAATTAGCACTTTAGATTTCAAACGTTCGAGTCCCATAGACTTTAACAGGGTTCTAAAGTTCACATGAATTTGCCGCGAACACCCCAAATAGTTTGCTGTTCGGCGAACAGGTAATGTTCGAGTCAAACATGAGTTTGACTCGAACTCAAAGCTCATCCCTATTCCAGGGTATAAAATAGAAGAGAGGCACCTCTTAAGCCTCGTACACACGGCTGGGAATCTCGTCGGAATAGAACCGTCGGTTTTCCCGACGAGATTCCTGGCAAGCTTTTCATGCAAAGCCGAGTGTGCACACGGCACATTCAAAAGAACCACCTTCTTTTTGAATGGCAAGAACGCAATGACATCATCGACACGACGAGCATGCGTTTGTCACATTCGATGCCGTCGCTGCCATCTTGCTTCACCCTACACTACCTTTGAAAGCTACCGCGCATGCGTCAAAGTCTCATTGAGCATGCGCTGGCTTACCGAAGGACAGGTAAGCTTGTAGCTCCATACGCGCACACACACACACACTGAGGCGGCGTACACACGGCCGAGATTCTCGGCAGAAACCAGCGAGAAGCTCGCTGGGATCCTCATTCTGCCGAGAACCTCGGCCGTGTGTACGGTTTCGGCGAGCATCCCGTCGGGAAAGCCATCGAGCCAAAATAGAGAGCAGGCTCTCTATTTGCTCGATGGCCCATCGAGAACCATGGCTCGACGCCTTTCCCGACGGCTTGGTCGACGATTTCGACGGCCGGACGAGAACCTCGACGGGCGGAACGATGTGTTTGGCCCGTCGAGGTTCTCGTACGTGTGTACGCGGCCTCACGGTTTTCTCAGCAAAAAGCTCTGCCAACAGTTTTCTTGCCGAGAAAACTGGCCGTGTGTACATAATATGGTGTAATAATATGGTTACATTTAACATCTTCCTTACCGGGGCATTGTAAAATGATGTCGGCAGGAACCCTCCCTCAATTTGGGTGGACGTCATATGATGTCCTTTCTTCCCGGCAATCTCGGATGCGTGCGCATACCCGCGGCACCGCTCAGGACCTGGCGCACGTGCCCAGCGGCCACGATGTCCGCCGGGCACCTGTGATTGCCGGTGATCACGGCAGGAGTGTGGATCTGTGTGTGTAATAATGGGGTGTAAACACACAGACCCACCTCCTGTTAGAAGTGAGGAGACCGATGCTGTGTTCCCTGTACAGAGGAACACACATCGATCTCCTCTCCTTGTGAGTCCCCCTCCCCCTACAGTTAGAACACACTTTAGTGAACATATTAACCCCTTCAGCACCCCCTAGTGTTAACCCCTTTCCTGCCAGTCACATTTACACAGTAATCAGTGCAGTTTTATAGCTCTAATCGCTGTAAAAATGTGAATGGTCCCAAAAACGTGTCAAAAGTGTGTGATGTGTCCGCCGCCATGTCACGGTCATGATAAAAATCACAAACCATTACTAGTAAAAAAAAAAATGCCAGAAATCTATCCCCTATTTTGTAGACGCTATAACTTTTGTGCAAACCAATCAATAAACGCTTATTGCGATTTTTTTTTTTTGCTAAAAATATTTAAAGAATACGTGTAGAAAAAATATATATATTTTTTTTAAATTGTGGTATTTATTAAATCAAAAATTAAAAACTATTGTGTTTTTTTTTAAATTGTCGCCCTTCTTTTGTTTATTGCGCAAAAAACAGTCCACGGCGCACGCACCGAAACGCGTTGCATTTTGGTCCATCGTAGTGACGTCATCCCCCCTTACGCCGTTGCGTCCCAGCTTGCGCTCCAGCCCTCAGTCTGGTCACTGCACAGCTCACTCGGAAACCACCTATTGTGAAACCAGGCATCTGCTTTTCCATATACAGCACAAGTGCTGCGAATGGTCTACATAGCAACAGGGGACTTCCATACCACGGCTGTGAACTGACTGACTTCCGGACCTTGTCTACATGCCTGTATTCAACTACTTTTATGTGAGTGCTTTAATGCTGATCTTCTATTAAAGTTTACGGTTTTCTAAGTGGCGCTTGTTTTGTTGTTTTCTCTGTTCCATGCTTGGAGTTCGGCTTCGGCTCCCCATACAAGGCTGCCCGGATCAAATGACTGTTTTCTCACTCTAGAGCTCTTTAGCTCAAAGGACTTTCTTTTGGAAAATTAATATTAATATTGTCAGTGTGCGCCATCATTGTAAATATTATTGAAGACTTGAAGATGTTGACAGCGTCTCCAATGACCTGGCCAGTCCACACCCTAAAGGGAGACTTCCTGAAGAGACGTAGTCCCTGCACTGTCCTTACTCCTCTGGAACTTTTCCCTTTCCAGGGATTCTGCCCCACACTAGCCACTTGCATAAAGCGTGCCAAACCTGGAAGTCAGAGTCTTAACCACTTGAGGCCCGCACTATAGCTGAAAGATGGCTATAACACAGGCTTCAAATGACAGGAGGGCATACATGGACGTCCTGTTCTCCCGTTGCCAGGCTGATCGCAGAGCAGGCCCTTTACCACGTGATCAACAGAGTGTGCAGAAAAGAATGGATTGAAACTCAAGGGAGGTTAAGCTGCTGGCGTGGGCTTCATGTGATGCTGCAGGCTGGAGGTTAGAGCTGCGTGCCCCACCCCACCCTCTCCATGTCCCACCCTGTTCTCTGTTGGGCTTCTGTGTTTGTAAGTGATTAGTGAGTGGCGAGGCAAGGATGCAGCGCCGAATGTTCTAGCTGAAAAAAAAAAGCCCTGTGCATCAAAAAACCTAACGGTGCTGGCTGGCTGGCCCCCCCCCTGTCAAAGAAAAGGGCCTGGGCATGCTACAGGATTCCTGCAATCCTGTGACCTGGCTTTAGCCGGCTTCGGAGGTTCAGCTTTAGTCAAACAGCCAATTCAGAATCTGCAGAGATCCCAAAAATAATGTGGTGACCCACCCAGATACCTGACTAGTTGCTGACTTTGCCTCTAAACCCGCCACTCAGAGCCTAAGCCGGATCTCCCGCCTTCTCCACAGCCCAGCGCTCCAGTGAGTATTGAAGGGGCAGAGCTGACTGAACACCAAGAACTGAGCGACCAACGGTCTTTGATCACCCAGTTCTCGGTGTGGAGTCAGCAGGGAACAGATGCAGCAATTAACAGTATTGTTTTTTATTTCCCCACTTCTCTTTTAACAACAAATCTCACAAGCACATTTACATTTATCAGGTGAACTTACCTTGACACTGTTCAGTGCAATTTGGTAGGAATAGCAGTAGGAAAAAGGATATGGAGTCTGATTCTCAATTCCTACAGACATTTTCTCCTCCCTTTTCCCGGCGATGGAGAAGAATTGTCTCTGGTCGGCCTGAAATTCGGATCTAGGAAAGAACAGAATGGAGTTCATTTAACGATATTCTGGAAAGTGTGGAAGGATGAGTATATCAATCGATGGGTTGGTGGGTGGGTAGATGAATGAATGGATGGTTGTCCATCACCAGTTTTCTTCCTATTGTGGGGTCACCAGTATTTGTAAATTGAAATCATCTCCCCTCTCATCGTCTCTTCTCCAGAGAGAATAAGTTCAGAGCTCCCAACCTTTCCTCATAACTAATATCCTCCAGACCCTTCATTAGCTTTGTTGTCCTTCTCTGTACTCGCTCCATTTCCAGTACATCCTTCCTGAGGACTGGTGCCAAGAACTGGACGGCATACTCCAGGTGCGGCCGGACCAGAGTCTTGTAGAGCGGGAAAATAATCGTTTTATCTCTGGAGTTAATCCCCTTTTTGATGCCAATATTCTGTTTGCTTTGTTAGCAGCAGCTTGGCATTGCTGAGCCTATCATCTACTAGGACCCCCAGGTCATTTTCCATCCTAGATTCCCACAGAGGTTCTCCCCTCAGTGAGTAGATTGCATTTATATTTTTGCCACCCAAATGGATTATTTTACATTTTTCTACATTGAACCTAATTTGCCATACAGTTGCCCCCTATTAATATGTTCAGATCTTTTTGCAAGGTTTCCACATCCTGCGGAGAAGTTATTGCCCTGCTTAGCTTAGTATTGTACGCAAATACAGAGATTGAACTGTTTATCTCATCCTCCATGTCATTTATGAATAAATTAAACAGGATTGGTCCCAGCACAGAACCCTGGGGGACCCCACTACCCACCCCTGCCCATTCCAAGTACTCCCCATTTATCACCACCCTCTGAATTAACCCTTGTAGCCAGTTTTCAATCCACGTACTCCCCCTATGGTCCATGTACTCCCCCTATGGTCCATGTACTCCCCCTATGGTCCATGTACTCCCCCTATGGTCCATGTCCTCACCCTATGGTCCATGTACACACCCTATGGTCCATGTACTCCCCCTATGGTCCATGTACTCCCCCTATGGTCCATGTACTCACCCTATGGTCCATGTACTCACCCTATGGTCCATGTACTCACCCTATGGTCTATGTACTCCCCCTATGGTCCATGCCAGTGAACCTCTTATTTTGTACAGTAAACATTTATGGGGAACTGTGTCAAATGCTTTTGCAAAATCCAGATACACCACGTCTACAGGCCTTCCTTTATCTAGATGCCAACTCACCTCCTCATAGAAGGTTAATAGATTGGTTTGGCAAGAATGATTCTTCATGAATCCATGCTGATTACTGCTAATGATACCATTCTCATTACTAAAATCTTGTATAGAGTCCCTTATCATCCCCTCCAAGAGCTTGCATACTATTGATGTTAGGCTAACTGTGATTCCCATATTGGTGCTACATTGGCTTTTCTCCAATCTGATGGTTCCATTCCAGTCAATAAAAATTAGGAACAATGGTCTGGGGCAATTACTTAACTGAGTTCCCAAATAATCCTCAGGTGCAAGCCATCTGATCCTGGTGATTTATTAATGTTAAGTGTTTCCCAAGTCTAATTTATATTCTGTCCTATGTTAACCATGGAGGTGCTTCCTGTGATGTGTCTGAGGATAAACACTGCAGTTTTGATTACTAGAGCCCCCCCCCCCCCGATTCCCTCTGCCATCTCCCCATCCTTTGTAACCAGATGTCCTTCCTTATTCTTTATTTGGCCAATATGGCCTGTCCTCCTTTTTTACTGTTTACATACTTAAAGAATTTCTTAGGATTTTGTTTGCTCTCCTCTGCTATGTGTCTTTCATGTTCTATCTTAGCCAGCCTAATTGTACCTTTACATTTCTTGTTACATTCTTAATAAAGTCTGAATGCTGATGATGATCCCTCAACCTTTTATTTTTTGAAGGCCTTCTCCGTTGCATTTATATGCATTTTTACATTGGAGTTAAACCATCCAGGACTTTTGTTCGCCCTTTCAAATTTATTACCCAATGGGATGCATTGACTAATGCCCTTATTTAATATGCTCTCAAAGCAAACCCATCTCTCCTCTGTGTTCTTTGTTTCAAAAATGTTGTCCCAATTTATGCCTTCTAGCAAGGTTCTTAATTTAGGGAAGTTGACTCTTCAAATTCAGTGTCTTTGTATTCCCCTTATGTTTCCTATTTGTGTGATTTATACTGAAGCCAGTTGACCTGCGATCACTGTTTCCTAATGTTCCCCGTATTTCCACATTCGTGATCAGGTCTGTATTGTTGGCAATCAGTAGATCCAGTAACGCTTTATTTCTAGGTGGTGCGTCTACCATCTGACCCATGAAATTGTCCTGCAAGACATTTAGGAACTGGCGAGCCTTAGATGAATGCGTGGTTCCTACACCCAGTCTGTCTGGATAATTTAAATCCCCCATTATAAGAACACTTCCCATCCTTGCTGCTAATCCAACTTGTGAAAGGAAATCCGTATCCCCTACTTCTCTCAGGTTAGGGGGCCTATAGCATATTACTAGTATTATATTCCCCTTAGCTTCATCCCTTTGGAGCTCTACCCATAAGGATTCCACCTCTTTCCTAGCTCCCTTAGTGATGTCATCTCTCACATTCACTTGTACCTTATTCTTGATATATAGGCATAATAAAAACAACAATCAGCGCACAAATAATCCAGTTAAACTAAAGATATTGCAAGCTGAACACAAAAAAAAGTAATCACAACATCAAATGTAGCAAATTAAAAAAATATATGTAAGTGCAGCGCAATAAAGTCCATATAAAAGTTACTGAAGATGACACCCAGTGATATAGCAAAAACTCTTCAAACGAAAAGTGATGTGACCTCCACCAACAAGAGAAATGCTTCCTTACCAGATGGGATGGACCATTTGCGTTAACAACTGGTCAAAACAGCTTGGCCTCAGCATAGGAGAGAAGATGCGGATGGATCCAACAGAGGGGTTAGTAATCCGATCAGATTTGTAAAAAAAAAAAAACACAACAGAAAACACGATCTCAGTGTAGACTGTTTGTATTTTATTCCAAAGGTAATAAAGTTCACTATACAGCAAAAATCCTGGACTGGACACTCGCCTCTCGGTACAGGTGGTGACGGCGTGTGCCGTCACCACCTGTAGTAGGTGTAGATGGTTTTATCGCTTGTCTTCAAATACTTTCTTATCTCTGTGTTTTATATGCATTTTGTCAAAATGTTCCATGTCTAATTAGTTGAACTTAAAATGAACTATCCTGATACACTTTTAAGAGCAGACAGGTCATCTAAATCATAAGGCCGCGTACACACGATCGAACATGTCCGCTGAAACTGGTCCGCAGACCAGTTTCAGCAGACATATCCGATCGTGTTTACAGCCTAGCGGACAGGTTTCCAGCGGACAAAAGTTTTAAAACCTGCTTTAAAACTTGTCCACTAGAAACCTGTCTGTCGGAGTACGCCTAACCAGCGGACCGAAATCTCCCGCATGCGTCGAATGGATTTGACGCATGTGTGGAAGCATTTTACTTCCTGGTTTGCCGACGTGGCGGCGTCGACGTCACCGCCACGTCACTGCGCTGTCTGTCCGCAGGGATTTTGGTTTGATCGTGTGTACACAGATCAGACCAAAACATCCCAGGAGACATGTCCGATGAAAATGGTTCGTCATTTAGCGTCGCATGTTGACTCTTATATTGACATATACAATTGCAGAACCCACCAATTTATTCTCATATCTAGGGCCTCTGTTTTAATATATATATATATAATGTTTGGGGGTTCTAAGTCATTTTCTAGCATAAAAAAAAAGAAAGATTTTCACACGAATACAAAAAGTGCTAGAGAATGCCCGGTCTTCAAGAGGTTAATGTGAAAACACAATGAGGTAAATTTTACTAAAACTGGAGCTGAAAGTATCTGGTTCGGTGTGTGTGTGCATGGCAACCAATCAGTTTCTATCTTTAATTTTGCAAAGCAAACCATGGTTTCCACTACTGATTCTGTCTGTCTCCAATGTTCAGTTAAAATTGGACAAAAAAAATAAAAAAATCACAACTCACCTGTAGTTGCGTAAGAAACCCCAAACTGTCCTGAGTAATCTCCGGTCCTGACAATTTGTGCATCAGAATCTGTTGGCTGCATTTATAATTTGTAAAAAAAAGCTTTATTGCCCCCCATAAAGCTCTGCAATCAAATTTACAATGTAAGGTAATTTTAAATATAACTGTAAATTCATAAAAATTTTAATGACTACATCATCAAAACAATAAACATGCTGACATTTGTGGAGCAATAATGATGTGGGTGGACTTTGTTCATCTTTAGACTAATGCTGGCAATACACTATACGAAAATTCGTCCGAAAATTGATCGTTAAGAAAGATCTTTTGTTTTTCGGCCAGTTAATGGGCACAAAATCCAAAATCGTTTGGACGTTTTTGAGCCGAAAAAACAAAGGACAAGTTTCCCGTCCGAACTTTCTGCACTAGGTATATGTAAAAAAAAGTAACCCCCCCCTTTTTTTTTATGTCCACTGAATGATTTATCGGTCATTACACAATGGCACTATCGTTTGCACTCACGACAGAACTTTTGTTTTTCTAAAATTCGTTCGGACGATTACCATAAAATCATTATTACCAGGGCCGATCCTAGGCAGGGTGCACGGGGTGCTCCACACCCAGGCGCCGCAGAGGTGGGGGTGCTGAAGCTCCAAGCGCTCCCCTCTGTCCAGAGGCGGAGCGCATGAAGCGGGTGCTGCGGTTCCCCATCCCGCTTGCTCTCTCTGCTGGCAACTGACGAGCGCATACCTCCGGCTGTCCTCGGAATCCGGGCTGGGTACCGCAGCGGAGCCTATTACCGGAACATGTTTCGGTACTAGGCTCCACTAATCCACAATCTCCTGTCTGCCACGCCCCCTCTGCATGTGTCGGCTCTTCTCCCATAGGTAGTGTGATGAGAAGCTTCTGGGTTGGCTGTAGCTGCTGCCAATCATCCCGTGCACTCTCAGAAATTCTCTCTGAGTGCCACCCTCCAAGTAACCAAAGATGCCACATATGTCCCGCCTCCTGTAATATGCTTCTGCTCCCAGCGCGCCCAAGCTACAGTGACTTATTGGACAAGTACTGATCTATTGGGGCACCTGATGTGGGGAGCTCTGATGGGGACACTTGAATGAATGAATGAATGAAGACTTATATAGCGCAGCTCATGCGAACTTAATCGCCTCTGGACACTTGTTGTTCCTGTCTCCTTTGGTATCAAAAGAGATGAGTCTTGATCTTTCTCCTGAACACTAAGTGGTTCTCCTCCAACCGAATGCTGGTTGGTAAAGTGTTCCATAGTCTGGGACCTTGGACCGCGAATCTCCTTTCTCCTTTGGACTTGTAATGGGCTTTCGGTATCTGTAGCAGATTTTGATTGGTGGATCGCAGAACGCGATTGGGGTTATGAGCTTTTATTTTTTTGCATAGATAATGGGGAGCATTCCCATGGATACATCTATGCATTAGACAGAGTGCTTTAAAAGTGACCCTGTCTTTTAGGCCGCGTACACACGATCAAATTTGTCCGCTGAAAACGGTCCGATGGACCGTTTCAGCAGACAAATCCGATCGTGTGTACGGGCTAGCGGACAGGTTTGTCCATCGGACAAATTTCAAAGCATGCTTTGAAATTTGTCCGCTACAAACCTGTCCGTCGGATATGTCCGCTGGTTAGTACGGGAAACCAGCGGACATATCTTCCCGCACATGCGTCGTATCCTGTGAATGGATCCGACGCATGCGCGCGGAAGTGTTTACTTCCTGGTGCGGTGACGTAGCGGTGACGTGGCGGCGTCAACGTCACCGCCGCGTCACCACGCTGTCTGCCGGCGGGGATTTTGATCCGATGGTGTGTACACGCCATCGGACCGAAATCCGATGAGACATGTCCGCTCTAAACTGTCCGTCGGACAAGTTTGAGCGGACAAATCTCATCGTGTGTACGAGGCCTAACTGGTAACCAGTGAAGGGCTCTCAGTGAAGGTGAGATTGATTCCCAAGGTTTTTTTCCAGTCACAAGTCTGGCGGCCGTATTTTGAACGACTTGTAGACGAGCGATTTGGTACTTGGGGAGTCCGAGGTAAAGGGCATTTGCATAGTCCAATCTTAAGTTTACAATTGCTCCCACCACGACCGCCAAGTCTTCCTTGGGAATAAAAGGAATAACCCTGCGTAGTAGGCGCAGCAGATGGTGAGATCCGCTGACTACTGACCCTATTTGTGCGTCCATTGTCATGTAGGAGTCGAAGATGACCCCAAGACTTTTGACTTTGTTGCTAGGGGAGATGATTTTGCCCAGAATGGGCGGGGGTGTCCAAGTTGTTGCAGGTTGATTTATACGCTTGGCGTGAAACAGGAGAAGTTCTGTTTTCGCTCCGTTGAATTTAAGATAACTCTTTGTCATCCAGTCCTCTGGATGTGGGGAGCTCTGATGGGGACACCCGCTGGGGGGTTCTGATGGGGGACACCTGCTGGGGGGGACTCTGATGGGGGACACTAATGAAGACTTCTTAGGGGAGCATCTCTGTGTTTGAGTCGTAGCCATAGAAACATTTGTAAAGGGGAGGAGTTAGTAAGATGACCACGCCCATGTGGGGGCACCAGAAATATTTCTGCACCCAGACATCTGTGACCCTAGGATCGGCCCTGATGATGCCACACAGGAATGTCACCCTTATGACATTACAATGGAATAAGTAGGTGTAGATGAGTACGTGCAGCATGGTGCGGCAGCAGAAAACACCCAGAGTCCCTGATTGCAGAACTCGTAAAACAGACAACAGGCCAGCTGGGGAGGTCACAGTGGTTAGAGTGGAGAGTCGGCAGTCAGTAGGCCTGAGCTGGAGACAGTACCTGTCAAGGAGAGCGGAGTGGGACCTGGGCGGACCAACCCAAAACGGAGTTGCAGGCCCTGAACCTTCCCTACTCTTCTGGAATCTCTCCCTACCGCTAGTTCTATCCCTGACAGTCCGGTTCCCCCGTCCCTACACTAGCCACACGCAAAACGTGCGCCAAAATTCGGGGACGGAAACGTAACCACTTCAAGCCGGCAGCACGTCATATGACCATATGCTTTTAGTGGTGATGTCTAAATGATGCCTGCAGCTACTTGTTTTTTTCAGCCAGTGATTCTGTGCATCATAAGAACAATCATAGAGTAAGGTGACCACATTTTAAAAATGTCTTTATTAGTAATGGCGGCAATCAGCGACTCTCTGCCCATCGCCTCACAGCCTCTCAAGTCTTACTCTTCAGGCCCCGGCTACTACTGGATGGGGAGCGGAGGAAGATCACTCCACCAGGGAAGGTAAGGAGATAGGCAGGTGGCTGGCCGGGACTTGAGCCAAGGCAGAAGAACATGTGAGCGAAGCTGAATGGGCACCCGAAACTGATGAAATATTCCCTCCACTCCGACCAGCACATGATCATCAGAAAGGGGCACAGATAATGGAAAAAAATACAACCCCCTAAGCTAGAAGACACAGCGGAGCAGGGGGGTGTAATTCATTTTTTTTTATTTTAATTCTGACTTTCTTAAAAATTGCCCCTGCCCCCTATTAAATCCAATCTGGGGACAAGACCAGGGACAGACTTGGTCCGGGGACAGTGTCCTCAATCACGGGACTGTCCCCTAAAACTGGGGATGTCTGGTCACCCTATCATAGAGGCAGTTCAGCCGCTTGATCATTCTTACAGGCGACAGGAGGGGACGTCCTCCTCCCTCCCGCTGCCTTCCGTTGCTTCTCCAGGCTCTCCCGTATGATCAGTGACCCAGAGAAAGGAATCGGCCGACACCGGAACAGAGTCATAGAGAGATCTGAGGGACAGATGGTCCCCGGCAATCTCTATGATTCTCGGAGGCCCAGGCGCGACGTTATGACATCACGTCTGAGCCGGCAGAAGTAAACAATGCCGAGGACTCAGCAGGAAAGGCTGGGATCGTAAATTCATTTTTTTGATCTCAGCCTTTCCTGCTTAGAGGAGAGATGTGGGGTCTTATAGACCCCACATCTCTCCATTAAGAGGACCTGTCACACACCATTCCTACTACAAGGGATGTTCACATTCCTTGTAATTGGAACAAAAGTGATCAACATTTTTATTTTTTTGAAGGAAAGCGTAAAATGTTAAAAAATGTAAATAAAAGAAACAATAAAAAAATAATTAAAGGTCCCCCGTCCCCGCTAGCTTGCACGCAAGAAGAAAACTAATACCTACATTGCGCCCGCATATGTAAGTGACTTTTAAATGATGCATGTGAGGTATCGCCACAAATGTTATAGCGAGAGCAATAATTCCATATACCAAAAACTGTTTAAAGTGCCCACCTATGGAGTTTCAAAGTTTGGTGCTATTGCACGAGCGTGTGACATGTTAGGTATGTATTTACTCGGCGTAACATCATCTTTCACTTGTTTCCCCACAAATAGAGCTTTCTTTTGGTGGTTTTTATTTTTTGCACTGTAAACGAAAAAAACGAAAAAAAAAAAAAAACTGAGATAAAAAAACTATGGGCCAGATCCACAGAGCTAGTACGCCGGTGAATCTCCTGATACGCCGGCGTACTTTCAAATTACCCACGTCGTATCTTTAGTTTGAATCCTCAAACCATGATACGACGGCTTCGGGCTTTGATCCGACAGGCTTACGTCTTTGTACGCCTTCGGATCTACGCTGCAATATTTTTGCGCTAGCTGGGTGGAGTCGTTTTCCGCGTCGGGTATGCAAATTACCTTTTTACGACGATCCACAAAGTTATGATCGGCCGTCGCATTCTCTTACGCCGTCGCTAGTCGACCTTTTCCGGCGTATAGTTAAAGCTGCTATTATCCGGTCTATAGTTAGACTTGCCATGTTAAAGAGGGGGTTCACCCTTAAAACCACTTTCTCCCATCCCATCCAGCATACTGGCGTCAACGCCAGTATGCTGTCTTTTTTTTTTTTTTGTACTTAGCTCTTAGTAGATAATTTAATTTTCGTCCTACCGCGGGGTATGGCGCCGCTATATAGCATCACGCCTTCCGAAAACAGCCGACTAGCACTTGGCTGTTCTCGGCGCCTGAGCACAGACCCAGGAGCTGACTGCGCAGGCGCCGTATATAGCCGCGTCACGCTCTCCGAAAAAAGCCGAAATAGGATTACGGCGCCTGCGCAGTCAGCTCCTGGGTCTGTGCGCAGGCGCCGAGAACAGCCAAGTGCTAGTCGGCTGTTTTCGGAAGGTGTGACGCTATATAGCGGCGCCATACCCCGCGGTAGGACGAAAATTAAATTATCTATTAAGAGCTAAGTACAAAAAAAAAAAAAAAAAAGACAGCATACTGGCGTTGACGCCAGTATGCTGGATGGGATGGGAGAAAGTGGTTTT
Organism: Rana kukunoris; assembly: GCA_029574335.1. Classification (NCBI taxonomy): domain Eukaryota; kingdom Metazoa; phylum Chordata; class Amphibia; order Anura; family Ranidae; genus Rana; species Rana kukunoris. The sequence continues at coordinate 739,882,351 of CM056049.1, read as the reverse complement.
AAGGGTGAACCCCCTCTTTAAGTATGGCCGTCGTTCCCGCGCCAAATTTTAAATTTTTTTTTTTTTGCGTAAGTCGTCCATGAATGGTAATGTACGTAAATTACGCTACAAAAAAACAAAAAAAAAACGCTTCGACATAATTTCGCGCAATGCACGGCTGGAAATTTCTGAACGGAGCATGCGCAGTTTGTTCGGTGAGGGGACGCGCCCCATTTACATGATTCACGCCCCCTACCCGCGTAATTCGATTCTGCCGCGAGAAATACACTACGCCGCCGTACCTTACGGGCCGAAATCTTCCTGGATTCGACTTAGAGCCAGGTAAAATACGGCGGCGTAGTGTATCTCTGATACACTGCGCCAGGGCAATTGTATGTGGATCTGGCCCTACATTTTTGACTTTCTGCTATAAAACATATCCAATAAAATGTAGGCCAATATGTATTATGCTACATATGTTTTGCTAAACAAGTTGTGGGTTTTTAACTTTACTGTTTTGTTTTTTTCCCCCCAAAAAAAAACGCATTTGAAAAATCCCTGCGCAAAGACTGTGGCCCGGATTCATATACATCGGCGCATATATAGGCCACCGTAGCGTATCTCTTTTACGCTACGCCGGCACAGCGCAGAGAGGGAAGCACGGAATTTACAAAACAAATGCTCCCAACTCTGTGCCGGCGTAATGTATATTCGTAGGCGTAAGTCAGCGTAAGTTGGCTGAAAGTGGGCGTGATACATTTAAATGAAGCGTGACCCCATGCAAATGATGGGCTGAGCTTCAACAAGTACTTAAAATTAACTGCGCATGCAATCGTGCCTTGGACGCATCCCAGTGCGCATGCTCACAGTCATGTCGAAACAACTGCCTAAGATATGTCAAAACATTGCCTACGACATGAACGTAACCTACGCCCAGCCCTATTCATGTATGTAAATGACGTAAAATACGACGGCATTCATTCCCTGGTCCATACCTTTGCATGAGTTAGGGAATAACTTTACGCCGTAAGTACGACTTATGCAAACCGCGTATAATATGCGCTGGGTGCAAGTACGTATGTGAATCGACGTATCTCCCTCATTTCCATATTTAAATAGGAAATCAATGGGAGCGCCAAATGCGTCCAGCGTAACTATGCGCCCACGATACGCCGGCGTAGGCAAGTTACGTCGGTGGACTGAAGCCAGTTTTTAGGCGTATCTTAGTTCTGTGGGTACGGTGCACAGATACGACGGCGCATATTTACACTTACGCGGCGTATCTCGAGATACGTCGGCGTAAGTGCTTTGTGAATCCGGGCCAGTGTGTCATAAAAAGTTGTAACGACCGCCATTTTATTCCCTAGAGTCTCTGCTAAAAAAACATGTATCATTTTTGGAGGTTCTGAGTAATATTCTAGAAAAGAAATGATGAATTTACATGTAGGGGCGAAGTGTCAGAATGGTTAAAAAGACTCTGCGTGACCCAAGATGACTGCCTGGAATCAGCGTGGCCATTGAGAACACTATCCCAGGGGAGCGAGGGAACCGTAGAAAAACACAGTCTCTTTTGACTTCCTCCTTTAGCTGCATTGCTTATTTGGACAAGCGCCACGTACAGTGGAGAATGTAGACTGCACCTGCCTACATGTTGACTGCAAAGAACAGAATTGGAAGTGGAAAAGTTTGAGAAGCCTTCCTGTTCTAGTTCCATTGTTCCATCCCTTGGTGTCAGGCTTTCTATAACCACTTGACCTCCGGAAGATCGCCTTCCCTTCATGACCAGACCATTTTTTGCGATACAGCACTGCGTTACTTTAACTGACAATTGTGCAGTGGTGGGACATTGTACCCAAATAAAATTGATGTCCTTTTTTCCCAAAAATAAAGCATTCTTTTGGTGGTATTTATTTTTTGCGCTATAAAATAAAAAACAAAACAAAAAATAAAATAAAAAAAAGTTGTGGGTTTTTATTGTTTTCACTCATGTTGTTTGTTTTATGGTCACTGACACCAATGCTGGGAGTTATTATTGTGTCCACTGACACCAATGCTGGGAGTTATTATTGTGTCCACTGACACCAATGCTGGGAGTTATTATTGTGTCCACTGACACCAATGTTGGGGGGTTATTATTGTGTCCACTGACACCAATGCTGGGAGTTATTATTGTGTCCACTGACACCAATGCTGGGAGTTATTATTGTGTCCACTGACACCAATGTTGGGGGTTATTATTGTGTCCACTGACACCAATGTTGGGGGTTATTATTGTGTGCACTGACACCAATGCTGGGAGTTATTATTGTGTCCACTGACACCAATGCTGGGAGTTATTATTGTGTCCACTGACACCAATGTTGGGGGTTATTATTGTGTCCACTGACATCAATGCTGGGAGTTATTATTGTGTCCACTGACACCAATGTTGGGGGTTATTATTGTGTCCACTGACACCAATGTTGGGGGTTATTATTGTGTGCACTGACACCAATGCTGGGAGTTATTATTGTGTCCACTGACACCAATGTTGGGGGTTATTATTGTGTCCACTGACACCAATGTTGGGGGTTATTATTGTGTCCACTGACACCAATGTTGGGGGTTATTATTGTGTGCACTGACACCAATGCTGGGAGTTATTATTGTGTCCACTGACACCAATGTTGGGGGTTATTATTGTGTCCACTGACACCAATGTTGGGGGTTATTATTGTGTCCACTGACACCAATGTTGGGGGTTATTATTGTGTGCACTGATACCAATGTTGGGGGTTATTATTGTGTCCACTGACACCAATGTTGGAGGTTATTATTGTGTCCACTGTCACCAATGTTGGGGGTTATTGTACTGCTTCAGTGCGCATTGGGATATGCTGCAAAAAATGATCAAATCTAATCTAAACAGCTGAGGCGATACACCAGGCCAAAGACTTGTGATCTAATGTGCTTATCAATATAATAAGAAGTAGGGTTGTCCCGATACCAATTTTTTAGGACCGAGTACAAGTACCGATACTTTTTTTCATGTACTTGCCGATACCGAATACCGATACTTTTTTTAAATGTCATGTGACAGTTTTCAAACCACAATACAGACTAAGGATATTTTCTTTAGAATTATGAAGAACTCTAACTCAAGACATTATAAAAGAATAAAAATGAGTAAAAATGAATAAAAATGTTTTATTTTCTTGTCACGCAGTAGTAAAAAACACAAAGAATTTTCACAGAACATGTTGATAAATACAAAAAAGTATTCTATTTAGGTATCGGGAGCATTTGCGCGAGTACAAGTACTCCCAAAAATACTCGGTATCGGTCCCGACACCGATACTAGTATCGGTATCTGGACAACCCTAATAAGAAGCAAAGGTCTTATGCCACGTACACAAGGTCGTTTTTTGTCTTGTAAAAACCGTTGTTTTTTCTCATGAAAAAAACTTAATTTTAAAGATCGTTTTAGCGTACACACGATCATTTTTTTACACAAAAAACGTCATTCTGAAAAACTACATAAAAAATGCAGCATGTTCGAATTTTTATTTTTATTTTTTTTTGTCGTTTATTTTTTTTTGTCGTTTTTCAGAACACATAAATGAAGTTTTGCCCACACACCATCATTTTATTTAATCACAAAGAACGACCGTGTGTATGCGGCATTAGACCTGGATACTATTTTCTCAGTTAAAACAGGAATAGGACCATCTGATAATGGAATATAGTAAAATGTAGATAGAGTGTGACAAATTATTGGAAACACATCTTCTGAGGAGATTACAAGGTGTCATAAATGTAGATATGGCACAAGGTGGAGATTCTTCAGAATTGTTTTGAAAGCAAATGACACCTTTATGGCAGTGAGGGGGATGGGGGGGAGGAGGGATGTGGTCTGTAAAAATGTAAATGGTACTTTTTTTTGGTTTTATCTTTGTAGCGCCCCCTTGTGTTTAACACGCGTATTGCGCTTAAAAGAATAGTTGATTGGGAGAGTTACTTTGCTCTCAATCGTGATTGTTAAAGTTACTGGCCTGTGTTGTTTTGGGAAGGACCACTGGCTCGGACTGCATTCTGGGGATATAAGTTTATCCTTGGCCGGCAGTAGGAGCTAGAGGGATTCCTGATGGATCGAACCTTCCTCAGCAGCCAATTGGAGAGTTTCCTCACTCGCTGGGCATGCTGGAGAGGGGTATATTTGGGATAGAGGTCAGGTGTTCTGGGTCTTGCTTTTTACGTTCTCCTGCGGGGGGTCCCAGGAGTCGGGGTGTGGCATCCACCTTTAGGGTGTGCTCACCCAGGGACCCCGTCGGTGTGGCTCGCCTGGCCGGAATTCAGGCTTGCTGAGTCTCGTCCGGGATGGATCTGAAGGGACCCCAGTGGTTGGCTGGGTTTCTAAATGTCGCCGGGAGGATCCGCTACCCAAGCCATTGACAGGTATGCTTTGCTGTCGCATGGTGCCGGATGCACGGAAAAGTAGCTGGGAGGATTCGCTCTGTTCGAATATTGACACATTATTCAGATTGCATTGGCCTGTGACAGAGGCCTAGAGCCGGGTCAGTAGAAGAGACCCGTTCCTCCTAGCCTGCGTTGTAGCGGTGACACGTGAAAGGAATGTCGCTACCTATGGCTGAGTTGCGCTGAAAGTTTATCCAGGCTTGACATCAAGAATCTCTCTCTACACCTCAACTTGTCCTGTCCTTTCCTAATTGAAGTTGATGTTTGGCGATGTTGGCTTGGAAATTAAAGCTTGAAAAGATCTTTATTGCCTGTCTGGACATTCGAGTTATTGCAAAGTGTTCTGGTGCATTCCTAGACCAAGCAAGGGTAACTTCAACATGCCGGTCCCATCATCAAACCAGCGGCTCCTTTGGGGGTGAGCGCTACATCTTCATACACAATATTAAGGATTTTGCTAACAGGCAGGTAATTGGTTGCTACTAGGTCAGACCTGCATTCCGGCAATAAATAATCGGCTTGTTAAAGTGGGTGTAAACCCTTACAACATGATTTTTGCTACAGGTAAGCCTATAATAAGGCTTACCTGTAGATACCCTGGATATCGCCTAAACCTGAACGGTTTAGGAGATATCCCCTGTATTTGCATGTGCTGAATTAATCGGCACATGCGCACTGATGCAATACACGTCGTGCCGTTGCTTACAAAGACTGTGCCATTTCCGGCGGGTCCTGCGCACATGCGTGGGACTGACGTCATTGCGGATCCGGTCAATCACAGCCAGTGAGCCAATGAGGAAAGAGAGGGGATGGGCCAAGCTGCGGCTCTGTGTGTGAATGGACATGCAGAGCCTGAGCGAGCCTGCTAAGGTGCCCCCATTGCAAGCTTCTTGGCCTGGGGGCACCCGGCAGGGTAAGGGGTCAGGATCGCCGGTGGGAACACGAGAAGAAGAGGATCGGGGCTGCTCTGTGCAAAACCACTGTAAAGAGCAGGTAAGTATAACATTTTTTTTTTTTTACTTTAATACCACTTGAACAATTTATCTTTAAAAGTGAACCTTAGAGCTAGGAAGCTGTAGAGAGGGTCCATGAAGGACAGAGCAGATAGGAAGCTGTAGAGAGGGTCCAGGAGGGACAGAGCAGGTAGGAATCTGTAGAGAGAGTCCATGAGGGACAGAGCAGATAGGAAGCTGTAGAGAGTCTATGAGGGACAGAGCAGATACGGAGCTGTAGAGAGTCCATGAGGGACAGAGCACATAGGAAGCTGTAGAGAGAGTCCATGAGGGACAGAGCAGATAGGAAGCTGTAGAGAGTCCATGAGGGACAGAGCAGATAAGAAGCTGTAGAGAGAGTCCATGAGGGACAGAGCAGATAGGAAGCTGTAGAGAGAGTCCATGAGGGACAGAGCAGACAGAAAGCTGTAGAGAGTCCATGAGGGACAGAGCACATAGGAAGCTGTAAAGAGTCCATGAGGGACAGAGCACATAGGAAGCTGTAGAGAGTCCATGAGGGACAGAGCAGATAGGAAGCTGTAGAGAGTCCATGAGGGACAGAGCAGATACAGAGCTCTAGAGAGTCCATGAGGAACAGAGCACATAGGAAGCTGTAGAGAGAGTCCATGAGGGACAGAGCAGATAGGAAGCTGTAGAGAGTCCATGAGGGACAGAGCAGATAATAAGCTGTAGAGAGTCCATGAGGGACAGAGCACATATGAAGCTGTAGAGAGAGTCCATGAGGGACAGAGCACATATGAAGCTGTAGAGAGAGTCCATGAGGGACAGAGCAGATAGGAAGCTGTAGAGAGTCCATGAGGGACAGAGCAGATACGGAGCTCTAGAGAGTCCATGAGGAACAGAGCACATAGGAAGCTGTAGAGAGAGTCCATGAGGGACAGAGCAGATAGGAAGCTGTAGAGAGTCCATGAGGGACAGAGCAGATAGGAAGCTGTAGAGAGAGTCCATGAGGGACAGAGCAGACAGAAAGCTGTAGAGAGTCCATGAGGGACAGAGCACATAGGAAGCTGTAAAGAGTCCATGAGGGACAGAGCACATAGGAAGCTGTAGAGAGTCCATGAGGGACAGAGCAGATAGGAAGCTGTAGAGAGTCCATGAGGGACAGAGCAGATACAGAGCTCTAGAGAGTCCATGAGGAACAGAGCACATAGGAAGCTGTAGAGAGAGTCCATGAGGGACAGAGCAGATAGGAAGCTGTAGAGAGTCCATGAGGGACAGAGCAGATAATAAGCTGTAGAGAGTCCATGAGGGACAGAGCACATATGAAGCTGTAGAGAGAGTCCATGAGGGACAGAGCACATATGAAGCTGTAGAGAGAGTCCATGAGGGACAGAGCAGATAGGAAGCTGTAGAGAGTCCATGAGGGACAGAGCAGATACGGAGCTCTAGAGAGTCCATGAGGAACAGAGCACATAGGAAGCTGTAGAGAGAGTCCATGAGGGACAGAGCAGATAGGAAGCTGTAGAGAGTCCATGAGGGACAGAGCAGATAGGGAGCTGTAGAGAGTCCATGAGGGACAGAGCAGATAGGAAGCTGTAGAAAATCCATGAGGGACAGAGCACATAGGAAGCTGTAGAGAGAGTCCATGAGGGACAGAACACATAGGAAGCTGTAGAGAGAGTCCATGAGGGACAGAGCACATAGGAAGCTGTAGAGAGAGTCCATGAGGGACAGAGCAGACAGGGAGCTGTAGAGAGTGTCCATGAGGGACAGAGCACTTGAGTGCTGCTCTCGTTCTGGGTGGACGTCATATTAGGGCTTCCCAGAACGACCACTGTCATGCCCGATTGCGGCCGCACCGTGTTGCCAGGATACGCCACGACACCGATCTCTGTAAAGAGCCGTGGCTCTTTAACCATGTAATCGGCTGTGTTCAATCACAGTCGGTCACATGTAAACATGGAAATTAGGTAATCTGCACTCCTCGCCTTACACTGACAGAGTGTCAGGAGCGGAGAGCCAATCAGTGGCATCTCCTTACAGGGGGACATCTAGGGATGTAATCAGGGCACTGATCATCAGTGCCCTGATTACAAGTAAGTGCCCACCAATGCCAGCAATCAGTGCCCACAAGTGCCAGAAATCAGTGCCCGCAAGTGCCAGAAATCAGTGGCCATTCGTGCTGCCAGTCAGTGCTGCCCATCACTGCTGCCCATCACTGCCTATCACTGCTGCCCATTAGTGCCACCAATCCATGCTGCCTATCTGTGCCCACCAGTGCCAGAAATCAGTGCCCACAAGTGCCAAAAATCAGTGGCCATTAGTGCTGCCAGTCAGTGCTGCCCATCAATGCCCATCACTGCTGCCCATCACTGCCCATCAGTGCCTCCAATACATGCTGCCTATCTGTGCCCACCAGTGCCACCTATCTGTGCCCATTAGTGTTGCTTATTAGTGCCCATCAGTGCCCACCAGTGCTGCCTATCAGTGCTCATCAGTGCCGCCTATCAGTGCCACCTATCCGTGCCCATAAGTGCGGCATATTAGTGCCTCCTCATCAATGCCCATAAGTTCCAACCTCAGTGCCCATAAGTGCCACCTCATCAGTTCCCATCAGTACCACCTCATCAGTGCCCATCAGTGAAGAAGAAAAATTACTACAGTATTTATCGGGGTATTGCGCTCTCCCACGTATAGTACGCACCCCTAAAGTGGACCTTATTCCTGTGGAAAAAAAGATTTTTGTACTTACAGTTTTGGTGTCTTCCGCGGCGTCCATCGGCGGCTTCGGGTGTCCTCTTTGTCGGGTCCGGCGTCCTTCTGCGGCTTCGGGTGTCCTCTTCGTCGGGTCCGGTGTCCTTCTGCGGCGTCCTCTCCGTTCGATCCCCGCTTTCCCGTGCCGAGTTTGAATACTGTGCCGACATATACCGAGCGCAGTACACTCGTGTATAGTCGGGCAGGCTCGGGTACTCTCGCGCTCACATCCTGTACGTCCAGGACGTGAGCGCGAGAGGAGCCGAGCCTGCCCGACTATACACGAGTGTACTGCGCTCGGTATATGTCAGCGCAGTATTCAAACTCGGCACGGGAAAGCGGGTATCAGCGTATATCGCGTATATCGTGCACCCATGATTTTGCCCTGATTTACAGGGCAAAAAAGTGCGTGGTATACGCCGATAAATACGGTATTTACTGACAGAAACTAACATTTTTTTTTTTTTAATTTTCGGTCTTTTTTTTTTTAGGAAAAAATTTAAAACCCAGAAGTGATTAAATACCACTAAATGAAAGCTCTATTTGTGTGAAGAAAATTATAAAAATGTCACATGGTTACAGTGTAGCATGACCGTGCAATTGTCATTCAACGTGTGATAGCTCTGAAAGCCTAATTATGTCCTGGGCAGGAAGGGAGGGGGGGGTGTAGAAGTGCCCGGTATTGAGGTGGTTAAATGTTATTTCCAGTAATTACAAGTAGGGTCTTTTCATCTTCATTAAAAACAAGATCAAACGTTTTTGGTCAGCCAATTAGAAACCCCTTCCAGCCTTACTGATATTTCAGAGGGAAGCTTGAGTTGTTATTTTATTCTTCATGATTATATAAAGCACAGGTCTAGAATATAGTATATTTTATTGCATGCATGGAAGCTACCTAGGTGTATGTAGTGCTCACCCCTGAAGGAGCCGCTGGTTATTGTTGTGATTGGCCTGTTAAGTTACCCTGATGTTGTCTATAGGTGATGACAGCATCAGAATAGTGATCGGAGGTCCAGACAGTCAATAAAGGTTTTCTTCAATGCTTTATTCCCGGCCAAACAAGGCCAACATCAACATCCGTTAGGGAAGAGAAAGAGCTGATGAGAGAGAGAAGAACACCTTGCAGTGTCAGGCCTGGATATGAACAGGGCAGTTTTGCCCTCAGTAGTTTCAATTGCTGAGACTCGTCGCCACTCCTGCCTGGCAGCCGAGGCGTTACTTCGGATCTCTGGGAGGATTAGATCTCTTGCTCAGATCTGGCTCTAGGGCCTCTGCCACAGGCCAAGTACTGTAAATGGATTAGATAGATGAACGGAGCCAATCCTCCCAGTAGAGTTCTTTAGCATAGGTCACCGGGTGACAGCAAAATGTACCTGTCAGCATTCCGGTCACCAGATCCCCGATTGGTTCGTTCAAACCCTGTTGGGCAACCTGCCTCCGGGTTCCCCTCAAGCCGATCCCCCAATCACACGGCACCCAGCCTGGAATCCTCTCAATAGAACCAGGGACCCAGTAAGACACTGAGATCCCCTTTTACCTCCGGCTGAGGTTTGGCATAGCCTGCAATTCTGGCCAGGTGGGCCACGCTGGCGGGGTCCATGGATGAGGGCACCCTGAAGGTGGGTGCCGCACCTGGAACCGGGACCCCGCAAAGACCTGTAGAACACATGACATCCGTCCAGATATATCCCCCCCAGCATGCCCCGCGAGGGAAAACTCCTCCAATTGGCTGCTGGGGAACCCCTCTGGCGCCAGCTGCCGTCCAGAGATGATATCACATCCCTAGAATACAGACCGGTCCAGTGAACATTTCTGGAACGACAGGGGTCACAAATTTAGACAAATTGTGAACGGGAGCAAGGTAACTCTCCCATTCTAACTATTTTTTTTGTATAGTGCCCATACTGAAAGTAAGGGGGCGCTACATGTATATTATAGATTGGACATGTATGCCGTATGGTGTAGGGTCTCTGTGCTATGACATGAATGACGAAGGCTGATGTTCATTGTAAAATTTACTCATTCTCTGCTGGATTGTGTCATCCAGGGGCATTGGGAGGGGGTGGCTGGGGGTGGGGGCTGAAGCCCTGAATGTGACCCCCGAAAAGCCCTGAGTCCATGGAATGCTGCATTCCATTGTAAGCCCAGAGTGCCGAGACCGATCTGATCGCAATTGGGGTCGAAATTGGACGAGTGCGGCTGCGGACAATTGTGGTCGAGGGCGGCTGAAAGTAGCCGAGTGCGGCCTAGTGCCATAGCAGGTCCCGCCTTCTGGAGCCTGCAGCACCAATGCCAGGACCGTGGGATGTGTGACGTGACTGCAGGCTCCAGAAGGAGGGAACGTCACATCCCCGCTTGGGCGGACGGCTCTCCTCTCCTCCTCGGCTTGGTTCCTCTCTGACGAGTGACTGACTGACTGCCTGCTGTGACCGTACACCAAGGCTGTGTATGTAGGTAAGACAGTGTGCGTATGTATGTCATTGTATCTAGGTCAGTGTGTGTAGGTCAGGCAGGTCACTGGTCAGTGTATGTAGGTCAGTGTGTGTAGGTCAGGCAGGTCACTGATCAGTGTATGTAGGTCAGTGTGTGTAGGTCAGGCAGGTCACTGGTCAGTGTATGTAGGTCAGTGTGTGTAGGTCAGGCAGGTCACTGGTCAGTGTATGTAGGTCAGTGTGTGTAGGTCAGGCAGGTCACTGGTCAGTGTATGTAGGTCAGTGTGTGTAGGTCAGGCAGGTCACTGGTCAGTGTATGTAGGTCAGTGTGTGTAGGTCAGGCAGGTCACTGATCAGTGTATGTAGGTCAGTGTGTGTAGGTAAGGCAGGTCACTGGTCAGTGTATGTAGGTCAGTGTGTGTAGGTCAGGCAGGTCACTAGTCAGTGTATGTAGGTCAGTGTGTGTAGGTCAGGCAGGTCACTGGTCAGTGTATGTAGGTCAGTGTGTGTAGGTCAGGCAGGTCACTGGTCAGTGTATGTAGGTCAGTGTGTGTAGGTCAGGCAGGTCACTGGTCAGTGTATGTAGGTCAGTGTATGTAGGTCAGGCAGGTCCAACACATCCCCCCTCTGGTTCTTGGACTTCGTGCTGAAGCCCCTGGTCTTTTTGCCACCTAGCAACCCCCCCTGGTGTCATCTGTTACAAGTATGTTATGGACTGTTCTGAAATTCAGTAAATGTCCCTCTTTGGTAAAGAACCACATTGCTGCAGAGGCTCATTTTTCAATAATAATTATTAGTGAAAAAATATTGGTGTCTGCGCTGTGCTAGGGGTATGTGCCACAATAGTGCACGAACCAGGGGGAGGGTCCTAGGAACTAGGTAAATAATGAAGAAGTGTAAACAACATGTGAAAAGTGGATGCTGAAACACACAAATAAGGATAACACCATAAAACGTTATGACATCCAGACATCAAATGATTTCACGGAGTGAATCATACAAGAGTGGAATAATGAATAGTCTGTGGTGAAAGTCCAAAAAAATTCTGTGAGTGAAATTCCCAGAGCAGAAAGAAAACTTCCAACATAGAAATGATGCAGATGGAGACTTTGGTGCAGACACCCCTAGTGCTCTCTAACCGCTCACCTTCCGGCTATGTACAGATAGCCAAAAAAATCCACTCCAGCAGAAAAAACGCGCAGCAGTAAGGGATGATGACAAAGGATCTCAATGGCAGATGAGCATGTAAAAATCAGAGACACAACATAGCATAATCCTGTGATGGCACTAGAAATATAATGATAAATCACACAGACATGCACTCACTTTGTGATCATGAAAGGTGGGCCTATCTCCCACGAACTCCGGGTTCGTACAGGTCCGGTATCAATGCTCAGTGTCCCCCAGTCCCTTCTCCAGCTCCAAGTGGCCAAAAAGCAGATGGATGGATCTCAAGCAGGTGGCAGATGGATGTGACTCACATTTGCAAGGTAAAAACTGGGCACAAATCCATACGAGCAGCGAACTTGTCTACACCAGCTCTAGTGCTCCTGACGCGTATCGTCATGTGACTTCTTCAGAGGATCCTCATTATATTTCTAGTGCCATCACAGGATTATGCTATGTTGTGTCTCTGATTTTTACATGCGCATCTGCCATTGAGATCCTTCGTCGTCATCCCTTACTGCTGTGCTTCTTCTCTGCTGGAGTGGATTTTTTTGGCTATCTGTACATAGCCGGAAGGTGAGCGGTTAGAGAGCACTAGGGGTGTCTGCACCAAAGCCTCCATCTGCATCATTTCTATGTTGGAAGTTTTCTTTCTGCTCTGGGCATTTCACTCACAGAATTTTTTTTTTCTTTGGACTTGTACCACAGACTATTCATATTCCACTCTTGTATGATTCACTCCGTGAAATCATTTGATGTCTGGATGTCATTACGTTTTATGGTGTTATCCTTATTTGTGTGTTTCAGCATCCACTTTTCACATGTTGCTTACACTTGTTCATTATTTACCTAGTTCCTAGGACCCTCCCCTTGGTTCGTGCACTATTGTGGCACATACCCCTAGCACAGCGCAGACCCCCAATATTTTTTCACTTATCACTTATTTTCTGGTCTAGGACAGACTACCAGGCATCTGCACGCAGTGCCCCCTAGCTGTACTCCCTGACAGCGCAGGAGCCTCTTTCACACAATAATAATTATTAGTCACTTATCTCTAGATCACAAAATGATTGCGTCCTCTTAAACCGTTGTTGGTTGTTATTATTGTGTCCACTGACACCAATGCTGGGAGTTATTGTACTAACACTGACACCAATGTTGGGGGTTATTATTGTGTCCACTGACACAGAGCTGTATCCTGGCCTAGGCCAACAAGGCCCAGACCTAGGGCAGCACGTTGCAGGGGGGCAGCACGAAAAGAGTCCCTGCCGGCTTGCGCTACACTGTTAGGAAAATTAGTCTAGCGCCCCCAAAAAGCAGCCGCGCTGCTTCTAGTATGCGGGTGGCCGGCATTCCGCAACTGTGGGGGGGCGCTTCCAATTTTGACTGTTTTGTCATCCTGGACCACAAACCTTCCTTACTGTGCTAAATGTTTCTGCTGCACCATCTACTTAAAGTAGAACTATAGGCAACACTTTTACCATCCCAGTCCCATTGTGAAGATTTCCCTTCACTTCTTGCTCTATGGGCAACCAGGAAGTAAGAGGAAATCTAAGTAAATTAAGGGAATCCATTGCCCCCCCCCCCCAGGCCCTCAGAACTAGTGTCCTCACTCGAAAATTTCAGAGCGGGTCTTGAACAACATAGGGTGTGGCCATGACAGGAAGGGGTGGGTCATATTTAAATTAGGGGGTGCACGAGTTTAGTCAGGCCTAGGGCAGCACAAAACCTAAATACACCTCTGCACTGACACCAATGTTGGTGGTTATTATTGTGTCCACTGATACCAATGTTGGGGGTTATTATACTGCCACTGATACCAATGTTGGGGGTTATTGTACTGCTTCAGTGCGCATTGGGATATGCTACAAAAAATGATCAAATCTAATCTAAACAGCTGAGGCGATACACCAGGCCAAAGACTTGTGATCTTAACCACTTAAGGACCCCCGCACGCACATATACGGCCACAGAATGGCACGTACAGGCACAAGGGCGTAAATTTACGTCCCCGCCTAAGTGCGGTTCGGGGGTCCCATCGGGAGCGATCCGGGATCTGGGGGCGGATGTCGGCGAATACCCGCCCCCCCGCGATCGCTCCCAGCCAATGGGAGCGCGCTCCCAACCTGTCACTTCCTCCTCCTGTGTTTACACAGGAAGGAGGAAATTATGTATTCTCTCATCGCAGCGCTGTTTCCCAGCGCTGCTGATGAGAGAAGACATGACAAGTAAGTGTGCACCAACACAACACTGACACACACTCACATAGGCATATTAACCCCTTGTGATCGCCCCCCCCCCACCCCCCTGTCACAGTGTCACTGAATGCAGTGATCTAATCACTGCATTTAGTGTCAGTGTGACAGGCAGTGTAAAAAACAGTTAGTGTTAGGTTCAGGATAGCCCCCCCACCCCCCCTAATAAAGTTTTAACCCCCTGATCACCGCCCTAGTTAACCCTTTCACTCCCTATTGCCAGCGTCACTAAGCGATCATTTTTCTGATCGCTGTATTAGTGTCGCTGTTCCCGCTAGGTAGCTATTTTTTTTTATTGCGATTTTTTTTTTTACTAAAGACATGTGGCTAAATAAATTTTGGCCTAAATGTTTGACTAAAATTTAGTTTATTTGATTTTTTTTTTTAACAAAAAGTAAAAAATAGTGTTTTTTTTTCAAAAATGTTGCTCTATTTTTGTATATAGCGCAAAAAATAAAAATCGCAGAGGTGATCAAATACCACCAAAAGAAAGCTCTATTTGTGGGAAGAAAAGGACGCAAATTTTGTTTGGGAGCCACGTCGCACGACCGCGCAATTGTCTGTTAAAGCAACGCAGTGCCGAATCGCAAAAACACCTTGGGTCATTTACCAGCGTATTGGTCCGGGTCTTAAGTGGTTAATGTGCTCATCAATATAATAAGAAGCAAAGGTCTAAGACCTGGATACTATTTTCTCAAGTAAAACAGGAATAGGACCATCTGATAATGGAATATGATAAAATGTAGAAACACATCTTCACAAACATCTGAGGAGATTACAAGGTGTCATAAATGTAGATATGGCACAAGGTGGAGATTCTTCAGAATTGTTTTGAAAGCAAATGACACCTTTATGGCAGTGAGGGGGATGGGTGATGATTAGTAGGGATCTGTGAAAATGCAAATTGTACTTTGTATGGTTTTATCTTTAACCACTTCAGCCCTGGAGGATTTTTCCTCAGTTTAGACCGATACGTATTCTTCTACATATTTTTGGTAAAAAATCGCAATAAGCGTTTATTGATTGGTTTGCGCAAAAGTTATAGCGTCGACAAAATAGGGGATAGTTTTATGGCATTTTTATTATTCTTATTTTTTTTTTTACTAGTAATGGCGGTGATCTGCAATTTTTATCGTGGCTGTGATGTTATGGTCGGACTGATCGGACACTTTTGACGCTATTTTGAGACCATTGTCATTTTTATAGCAATCAGTGCTATAATGGAAGGGGTTAACCAGTAGGGGCAAGGAAGGGGTTAAGTGTGTCCTAGGCAGTGATTCTAACTGTGTGGGGGATGGGCTACAAGTGACACGACACTGATCACTGCTCCCCATGACAGGGAGCAGACAATCAGTGTCATGTCAGTAGGCAGAACAGGGAAATTCCTTGTTTACAATGGCATCTCCCAGTTCTGCAGTTCCGTGACATGCTCGTGGGACACCGGCGGGCATCGAGCCTGTGGGTCCCCCGGCATGGTCACGGAGCTCAAAGTGACATATATATACGTCACTTTGTGCAGCCGTGCCATTCTGCCGATGTATATCGGTGTCAGCCAGTTGGCAAGTGGGTTTAATAATACCGCGATTAATATTATTTTTCAGTCAAACACTGTAGCTGCTGGCTTTTAACCACTTGCTTACTGGGCACATATACTCCCCTCCTGCCCAGGTGAAATTTCAGCTTCGGGCACTGCGTCGCTTTAACTGACAATTGCGCGGTCGTGCGACGTGGCTCCCAAACAAAATTGGCGTCCTTTTTTCCCCCCACAAATAGAGCTTTCTTTTGGTGGTATTTGATCACCTCGGCGGTTTTTATTTTTTGTGCTATAAGCAAAAAAGTGCGACAATTTTGAAAAAAAAATACAATATTTTTTACTTGTTGCTATAATAGCCCAATTATTATTATTTTTTTTAAAAAACATTTTTTTTTCTCAGTTAAGGCCGATACGTATTCTTCTACATATTTTTGATTAAAAAAAAATCGCAATAAGCGAGTTACAGCGCCTACAAAATAGGGGACAAAATTGTTATTTTTTTTTTTACTAGAAATGGCAGCGATCTGCGATTTTTATTGGTACTGCGACATTATGGCGGACACATCGGACACTTTTGACACATTTTTGTCACCATTCACATTTATACTGCTATAGTGCTATAAATATGCACTGATTACTGTATACATGTGACTGGCATTGAAGGGGTTAACACTAGGGGGTGAGGAAGGGGTTAAATGTGTATCCTGCATTGTGTTCTAACTGTGGGGGGAGGGGGTGACTGGGGAGGTGCCCGATCTGTGTTCCTATGTACAAGGGACACAGATCGGTCTCCTCTCCAGAGACAGGACGCTGTCTCTGTGTGAGCCGGCAATGAGAGATGATCTCATATGTTTACATTTGAGATCATCTCTTATTGGCCTCACAGATCGCATCGCAAACGGCCACTCTGATTGGCCGTTTGCGGCGATCTGTAATTGGCTGTGTCCAAGGGACACCACCAACACAGAATTTCCCCGCTGCGTGCGCGGGGAACGAGGAAAGGGGAGGACGTCAATTGACGTCCTCCTGGATTTTCAGGTCCGTGCTGAAGCCGTCATTCGGGCATTAGTGCGGGCCTGAAGTAGTCAATAAGGACACTTGCCTGTCCTACTCGCCAGAGATGTCGGCCGCCGAGGCCGATCCCTCGATCCTGGCAAGTCCCGGCGCCGCCATCCTCACTAAGGGTAACAGGCAGTGAAGCCCTGCAGCTTCACTGCCCGTTTCCTACGGCGCTGTATGAATGGGCGGCTTCTCTCTGGGATACACACATTTCCCGGAAGGCATTGCGCCACATTCACCAGAAGACAACGCGAGGAGGATGAGGAAGAAGACCTACTGCGGACTAGGAAGAGGCAGATTAGGAACTTCAGCATAGAAACCGCCTTTTCTGGTGGGTAAAAAACAACAACATTTTTTTCATTTTTTTTGCAGGATTTTTGTGTAATTTTTTTTAGGGTGGAACTCCACTTTAAAGGGGAGGTTCACCCTCCAAACACATTTCAGGCATGCCATGAAGCCCACCCACCTGACCGGCAGTGTTTTTTTTTTTTCTCTATACATACCTTTTTACGGGCTCTCGTCCCCTCCGGCGGTCCCGCGTGACTGGGTGTTTCCAATCACAGGCTGTGATTGACGTCCCTCAGCCCGGCGCATACAGCGCGCCACGAGATGCCGAAGGAACACGAACGTCGGTGCGGCCCTATACAGCGCCTGCGCACCAACGTTCGGGTTCCTTCGGCATCTCGTGACGTGCTGTATGCGCCGGGCTGAGGGACGTAAATCACAGCCTGTGATTGGAAACGCCCAGTTACGCGAGATCGCTGGCGGGGACGAGAGCCCGTAAAAAGGTATGTACAGAAAAAAAAAAAACTGGCATACTGCCGGTCAGGTGGATGGGCTCCATGGCATGCCTGAAATTAGTTTGGAGGGTGAACCTCCCCTTTAAGGACACAATAATCATTATAATATCATCTGTATATACACCTTATTGTGCAAAGGAAATAGTCACGCTAAAGTAACATTTTGGGCAGATTCTTAGCCAAGTTACGTCGGCGTATCTCGAGATAACTTCTAAGAAGCGCCGGCGTATCTATTTTCGGTATTCCAAAAACAAAATACGCCAGTATTTTGCTTAGATACAAGCGGCGTAAGTCTCTTACGCTGTCGTATCTAAGTTGCATATTTACGCTGGCCGCTAGGTGGGGCTTCCGTCGATTAGCCGCATTGAATATGCAAATGAGCTAGATACGCCGATTACCGAACGTAATTGCGACTGCTCGTCGTTTTTTTACGTCGTTTGCGTAAGCGTAAAGTTACCCCTGCTATATGAGGGGTAACTTTGCGTAGGTGGATCGTACCCAATGTTAACTATGGACGTCGGGACAGCGTCGATTTTTACGTCGTTTGCGAATAGGGATTTGCGTAAGTTACGTTCACGTCGAAAGCATTGACTATTTGCGACGTGATTTCGCGCATGCGAACTGGGATACGTCCAAGTACGGCGCATGCGCAGTTCGAAATAAGCGTCAAAAACGTAGGGTCACAACACATTAACATAAAACACGCCCACCTCTTCCACATTTGAATTACCCGGGCTTACACCGGGCCATTTACGCTACGCCGCCGTAATTTAGGACGCAAGTGGTTTGAGAATATGGCACTTGCGTCCAAACTTGCGGCGGCGTAGCATAAATAGGATACGCTGCGCCCCACTGGCAGATACGCAAAAGTACGAGAATCTGGCCCCCAGAGTGTATATAGAAAAATCCAAGTGCTTATTGAAATATGAAATAGAAATGTTCTGATAAAACATAGGTTAAACAAGTGCATGTGACTCCTACACAGATAAGTGACATACAGTGAAGAGCACCAAATGTATATAAACGCAAAATATATTGAAATGCAAACCATCACACAGATCCCTTCTGCGTGAAACAAAAATCCGTGAATAAAAATGGCAAATGTTCATGCGTGTAAAAGAATTTAATAATAAATTGTAAAATATATTGAATAATAAATATAACAAAAAAAAAAAACCCTTAGTGGCGGTCCATCCATAGGGGGCGCATGAGCGCCGCCCCCCCTCCCCCCAAAGCCAGTAACAAAATTATTATTTTTTTAAACTTTGTCGCTTTAACAGCACTACTATGTTCAGGGTGGGCGCCGGTCACAGTGCACTGCTATAGCGTCATTAAAGCGTCATGCCAATGCAAGCAGGCAAGACGCTTCATTTGCAGGTTTTTTTTAAGCTCTGTGTGCTGTGTGCCACGAGCCAATCACTCTCCAGTGTCTCCACTCTCCACCCCAATTGGGTCCTGCTGCTTCCTCACTGCAGAAGGAAATGGGCGGTGCTTTCCCAGGGCAGTGTTACTTTCGGTTTTGGCTCCAGGAGGACTCTGAGGTAGGAAACGTATTACAGTTTTTCTCTATTGTTTTGGCTCATTTCTTGAAACCGAAATGACATTCTCAAAGATCATTTGGCAAAACAGTCTTAGGCGGCGTACAGACGATCGGACATATCCGATGAAAACGGTCCGCGGACCATTTCCATCGGATATGTCCGATCGGGAGTTTGATCCGATGGCGTGTACACACCATCGGATCAAATTCCCCGCCGCCAGACGGCGCGGTGACGTGGCGGTGACGCGGCGGTGACGTTGACGCCGCCGCGTCACCGCCACGTCACCGCACCAGGAAGTAAAACACTTCCGCGCATGCGCCGAATCCATTGGGCAGCGGCGCGGCGGCGGTGGGGGCCGACATGTCTGCTGGTAAGTGTACTAACCAGCAGACATGTCGGGCGGACAGATTCCACCGGATAGATTTCAAAGCATGCTTTGAAATCTGTCGGGTGGAGAAATCTGTCCGCTAGCCCATACACACGAGCGGAGATGTCTGCTGAAACGGTCCATCGGACATATCCCCTCGTGTGTACGCGGCCTTACAGTTCAGCACAACACTATTACTCACTTGCAAAAGCTCATATCTTTCCCAAAACTGTTCACTTGTGCTTCAAAACCATATTCCTTTCCCATATAAAGAGTCAGTGCCTCCAAAATGGCAAAGATTCTTCTCAATTGCTTTGGCTCATTTCTTGAAAACAGACCAGACAGACATTCTCAGCTCTCTTGGTGCTTTTGTCAAAATGACCTGGATGGTTCGGCACAACACCATGGTTCACCTTCAAAAGTTCATATCCTTCCCAAAACAGTTCACTCATGTGTCAAAACTAAATTTATTTTTCATTCAACTAGTCAGTGCCCCTAAAATGCATCGTCCCTTTGGCATTGTGTAAGCACTGCAAGTCAAAATGTTTAGATGTTTTATCTCTATGGCAGAGGACCATTGAAATATCCCTCATGTCCACCTTTCAGTCTTAGCCCAGTCCTTCATTGCCAATGGTTACTGTACAGTTTTTGTCCAGCTAACTGAATACAATTGTGTATAAAACTGAAAAATAAGAAAAGTTTTTAGGGTAAGAGCCGCCTCCAAGGTTTGACATCACACATTGCACTCATACTGCAAAGGAAAAATTACTTTACAGTATTGTAACCATTATCATTCACACACAAAGTAACTTCCATACATGAGACTAAAAAGAAGACGTACACAGCATAATATATGGAAATATAAACACACAAACAAAAAACAAGGACAATTACTGTAAATTTAGCCTACAATGCTGTAAATAAAGCTCGAGTTTCACAACTACTGTAAGGCCCCTTTCACACGGGGCGGATCAGTAATGATCCGCCCCGTGAACCTCCACTTGCTTAGTGGGGATCGCTCCATTGATCCCCGCTAAGCCGGCGGATGACAGGGAGGTCCTCGCACACTGTACAGGGACTGCCCTGCCAGCTATCCGCTCTCTCCTATGGGGGGAACGGATGAACACGGACCGTCTGTCCGTGTTCACCCAATCCAATCCGCCAGACGGATGGAAAAGTAGGTTTTTCCTCCGTCACACTTTGGCGGACCGGAGCGGGTCGGATGTCAGTGGGCATGTCACCCCTGACATCCGCAGCTCCATAGAGGAGCACAGAGTGCCCATTCAGGTCCGCCTAAAAAACTGGCAGGCGGACCTGAACAGGCCACCCGTGTGAAAGAGCCCTAACATCTCTTCACTGGTCGCTGTCCTCAACCTCCCTCTCCTGGGTACTGTCCTCACCCTCCTGTCCATCCACACGCTGCTGTCTGTCTGGCCACAGATTCCCATCAACATTGCAGCGTATATCCTCCCTTGCGATGCATTGAGGGAAGAAACCAGGGAGATGTCGCAACCATCGCCTACACTGATCTCCTGTAATATTCTCACAGGCAGCGTCTATTGCATGGAACGGGGACCTCTGATCTTGAGCCTGATGCTCATACACTCTCCACCTCTAAGCGCAGAAAAACTCCTCAATAGGATTGAGGAAAGGAGAGTAAGGTGGTAGGAACACAATATCCATCCTTGGATGAGCAGTGAACCAGGCCCTGATAAGCGGGCCACGGTGGAAATTCACATTGTCCCATACAATTATATATTGTGGTAGGTGAGGCCCTATGAGACCTCTCTCATTTTCAGGGATCAAATCCAAATGAAAGTGGTCCAAGAAGATGAGGAGCTTCTGTGTTTTGTATGGGCCAAGACTGGGCATGTGAGTGGCCACACCATTCTCAGAAATGGCAGCACACATAGGGCCAGATTCAGGAACAGTTAGGCTGGCGGATCCAGTGATCCGCCAGCCTAACTGTCACTTTGAGCCGGCGTTTTTGTTTTCTGTAACCAGAAACGCCGGGTTGAAGCTCCGATGCGATCAGCGTAACTGAGTTTCGCCATCGCATCGTTACTTCAACTTAAAAATGGCGCCGGGGGCGTTCCCGCCGATTTCCGCTCAAAAAATATGTTAATGAGCGGAAATCGGCAATTCACGAGCGAATTCCGGCGCGACGCAATGACGGTACGACGTTTCCGGAAGCGATACGCGGCGCGAAGATATACCTACATGGGGTTGGAGTATCCTATGTTAGGTATAGGCGTCGTCATCGCGTCGGGAAAAAAAAAAAAAACGTCGCTTGCGTAAAAAGATCATGAATGGGAATGTGACGTCATTGACGTTCATTCACAGAATTTGGAGCATGCGCACGGGGATGTTTTGACACTCGACGCATGCGCAGTACGTTCGCGGCGGGATCGCGCTTAGTTTAAATACTACACGCCCCGTACCCGCCCAATTTGAATTCCGCCGGCTCATTTTCGTTACGCTGCCGCAACTTTAGGAGCAAGTGCTTCGTGAATGACAGCACTTGCTGCTAAAATTTCGGCAGAGTAACGTAAATGAGAAGCGTTACTCTGGAGCAAAGATGCTCCCATCTACCTGAATCTGGCCCATAGTTATATTGCCCCCTCGCTGGCCTGATCACCTCTGCAGTTTTCATTTTTTGCGCTATAAACAAAAATAGAGCGTCAATTTTGAAAAAAATGCAATATTTTTTACTTTTTGCTATAATAAATATCCCCCCAAAATATATATAATTTGTTTTCCTCAGTTTAGGCCGATACGTATTTTTCTACCTATTTTTGGTAAAAAAAATCGCAATAAGCGTTTATCGGTTGGTTTTTGCAAAATTTATAGCGTTTACAAAATAAGGGATAGTTTTATTGCATTTTTATTAATTATTATTTTTTTACTACTAATAGCGGCGATCAGTGATTTTTTTCGTGACTGCGACATTATGGCGGACACTTCGGACAATTTTGACACATTTTTGGGACAATTGTCATTTTCACAGCAAAAAATGCATTTAAATTGCATTGTTTACTGTGGAAATGACAGTTGCAGTTTGGGAGTTAACCACAAGGGGGCGCTGTAGGATTTGTGTGTTCCCTGTGTGTGTTTACAACTGTAGGGGGGTGTGGCTGTAGGTGTGACGTCATCGATCACGTCCCCCTATAACAGGGATGACGTGATCGATGCTGCGGCCACAGTGAAGCACGGGGAAGCCGTGTTTACAGACGGCTCTCCCCGTTCTTCAGCTCCGGGGACCGATCGCCGCACTCCAGCGGCGATCGGGTCCGTGAGTCCCGCGGTCCCGGAGCTTCGGACGGGGTCACGGGAGCGACCCACGGCTGGGTACTAGAAACCAACATATATATATATATCCCAAGACACCAGCCTCTTGCTTGGTCCTCTCCAGGATAGGTCCCCCCCTGGCTTCCTTCATCAAGGGGCTTCCTCCCTCAGGACAGACAGCACAGGATCACCTTAAAAGTGCAGACCCAGTCTAACTACTGGGCCTACTAAGCGAAACCGCAACCCCGGACCAACGTGGTCCCGGAGCCAGGATTCAGGAGCATGCACCCCAGGCCAGCCGGGCTACAAGGTGTTGCAGAGTACGATTGATAGGTGCAGCGGAGTCAGTTGAGATCAGACTTTGTGTAGTAACAGGAACTGGCTTCTTTATTAGAACATCATCACACACAGGCAAAGATGTCTCCACATCATGGTAAGAAGAACAACACACAGACAACCAGACAGGAAAAAGAAATCAACGAGTACACTGGGGATAGAAGGATACAACATATCATAGAGAACACATATCATTAGCGACATCTTGTGTCCTTTTTGTAAACTGCATCTGATATACAGTAACAGGCTAAGCTGAAGTTTGTTGCATCTCCAACACCCCTTCTCAACAACTAAGGCTTAATCTGTGTGAGGAATTAGCTCGGTAGCGGGTGTGTGTGACCCCCTGGATGGGTTCACTACACGCTGAACTGTACAGAAAGGCAGTTGAGGATGGTTGAAAACAAAGGATATGGTTTATTTTTCCATATTGCTGGATACAAGTGCAAGCATCAAAACAGCATAAACAAAACAAAACATAAAATAAACCCTTGCCGAAAACAAAAAGTCTCTTTGATATTTATCACACAGAAATATCAACAAGCACCTCACCTCTTCAGAAGTCACTGCTCTCCTTCACTCAAAAAGCCTCAGGAGGCAGCAATCAACCTTTTGGATGATTTATAGAGGCCTTAATTACCTCATTCTGAACAGCTGAAGTTTTCCAACGCCCTAAACCTTTCTGGCTATTTCTGCAGCCGACGCTTAATAGTAATGGGTGTATTGTCTAAACAAGGCAGAAATGTATCTCCCGTCTGTGACAACACCCACAGATTTACCTGACTTCCTGTCACATCTGTTAAACATCTTCTTTGTGAGCCTTAAATGTCTTTCGGCGGTCAGAGGCTTTATATCGTTCAATTGTGCCATCTGCATTGTATTTCACTTTAAAAGTCCATTTACAGCCTATGGCTTTCCTTCTGGGTGGTAGTTCTGTAAGTGTCCATGTTTTAGTGTCATGCATGGATTTTATCTCTTCCTCACCAGCTTTTATCCATTTAGTTGCTTCTTGTTCTGAAAGTTGAGATATGTCTTCCCAGTTTACAGGTTTGTTGATACTAAGAGTACTCGCTTTGTATGAGAGACGTATAGGTGGTTTACCTTTGTTTTCTCTTGTTGACCGTCTCGGTTTTGTGTCTGAGCCTTCTTGTATCTGCTCTTCAGTACTGGTTGAGTCTACACTCACTTCAACTGTTTGTTCGGAAGTTAGAGGGCTGGTCAATGTCAGTTTTCTCTTCTATTCTTGCTTCTACAGTTGTCATTACATTGTCTCTTAAATCTTCAACAAACGTTACGCTGTTGCTAATGGTAACCTTGGCTGTTTTGGGATTTAGGATTCTGTAACCCTTAACATTGTTGTTGTAGTATATGTAGTAATATGTTGGGTGTTATATATATATATATATATATATATATATTTATATATACAGTATGTATATATATTGTGTAAGTCCAACATATGCAGGCCAGATTTCAGTAACCTGTAATAACATGTTACACATCAAAAGACACTTGTCCATTGTCAAATAGGCAACGAGACAGGATGAAGTCTAGTTTACACATCAAACCATTTCTTAGGCCACAGGTAATCTAATTACTTATTAAAAGAGAGCTAATTGGTATGCAAGGATGTATACTGGTTGGCTCCCTAATACTAATTAGTGACTCCTGCTGGGAGTGACAATTACCTGACACTCTGGAAGACAGTATGTGGTTCCTGTCTTTCAGAACAAAGACGACCAATCAAATTGCTCAGCTATTCAGTGAATAGGATATATATTCTGGGAATTCTGCTTGTCACTGAGTGAATATACTCCTATGTATTCTCTACATGAATATATGTTGGTCTGGAAGTGATTAGAATATATATATTCTCTAAGATGGGACTTTGAATTACTCTGCTGGATTTTTATATTGTCTGTGGACTTTGGACTTTATTCTGTATTGAAGTTGTTGAATTAAATTTGCGTTCTCTAGAGAGCCTGGTGTGAGTTGCTGCGAAAACAACTTACTAACATCATACTGACATCTAAACATCAATTATCTAACCAGAGGACTCTATCTATACCCTATATTTAAAGACTACATTCTACTACCCTTTATGAGATCACTACATTGGTGCCGTTCAAGTGACCAGAAGCGCATTTTCAGGACTTAGTAACAGAAGCCAGTGATGACGACAATTCCTGATGAAGAACCAAGAGTATGATCTACAAAATTTAACAAGTTTGAAAGCCTAGAATTATTTTCTGGAGACTGGATCTCACAATCTGTGAGGTGACAGAAGACCGTGAGGACCCAGGGAGGAAGTCAAAAGAAACCTAACAATTGGTAAGTGTGCCTTATTCATTATTATATATTTTTTTTAAATAGTTTTTTTTCTTCTCTCTCATTGTATTTTTCACAATGGCTTTGGCTTTGTCTGGTGGTGACAATAGCCCTAAAGGAGAGAATGTGAATATATGGCTGTTTAATAATATAAAAAGTCATGGGGGGCCTTGAGATTCCCCAAGAATATAGACAGTCATGGGATTTAATGAAATGCTTTTTATCTGATAGTGTCTTTGATAAGAAAACAAAAGAAAAGAAACGTAAGGGTATCATTATTCAGGGACTACTGTCTTGTTGTACAGAATTAATGGAGGAGATTAACCACTTGCCGACCAGCCCCCGCCATTCTACGGCGGCAGGTCGGCTCCCCTGGGCGAGAGCACGTAGCTCTACGTCATCTACATTTCGGCCAATAGGGGGGCGCGCGCGCTGCTGGCGGCAGCGCGTGCGGGTCCCCGCGCGCCCCCGTGTCCTGCGCGCGCGCCCCGGCGGGTACGATCGACGCCGGGCACCCGCGATTGCTCGTTACAGATCAGGGAACGGGAGCTATGTGTGTAAACACAAATCTCTCGTTCCTGTCAGCAGGGGAAACTCTGAATTTCTGTTCATACAATGTATGAACAGGAGATCAGTGATTTCCCCTAGTGAGGCCCCCCCCCATACAGTTAGAACACACCCAGGAACACACTTAACCCCTTCCCCGCCCCCTAGCATTAACCCCTTCACTGCCAATGGCATTTTTATAGTAATCCAATGCATTTTTATAGCATTGATCGCTAAAAAAATGCCAATGGTCCCAAAAATGTGTCAAAAGTGTCTGGAGTGCCCGCCATAAGGTCGCAGTACTGGAAAAAAAAACGCTGATCGCCACCATTACTAGTAAAAAAAAAAAAATAATAATAAAAATGCCATAAAACTACCCTCTATTTTCTACGCTATAACTTTTGCGCAAACCAATCAATAAACGCTAATTGCGATTTTTTTAATGAAAAATATGTAGAAGAATACGTATCGGCCTAAACTGAGGAAAAAAAAGTTTTTTTTATATATGTTTGGGGGATATTTATTACAGAAAAAAGTAAAAAATATAGAATTTTTTTCAAAATAGTCGCTCTATTTTTGTTTATAGCGCAAAAAATAAAAACCGCAGAGATGATCAAATGCCACCAAAAGGAATCTCTATTTGTGGGGAAAAAAGGACGCCAATTTTGTTTGGGAGCCACGTCGCACGACCGCGCAATTGTCAGTTAAAGCGAAGCACTGCCGAATCACAAAAAGTGCTCTGGTCATTGGGCAGCAATATGGTCCGGGGCTAAAGTGGTTAAAGGGAAAAAACTGAAAATTCTAGAACATACTCAGAGCTATGAGGTTATGGAAAAAGGGTGGAATGAGAGGATGTCAGATCTCAGGTTACATGCCATCACTGCTGGGGAGGCACTGATTAAGAAGGCAAAATTATGTGATGATTTAAGTTGTGTAAACAAAGAATTGTCAGTTAAAAAAATAAGTTGTTGAGAAACAGTTGGAGGCAGTGATGGCGAACCTCGGCACCCCAGATGTTTTGAAACTGCATTTCCCATGATGCTTCACTACACTGCAGAGTGCATGAGCATCATGGGAAATGTAGTTCCAAAACATCTGGGGTGCCAAGGTTCGCCATCACTGGTTGGAGGAGTGTAAACATGCTGCTAACATTGCTTTTGATAAATTGGCAGAAAAATCAAGTTACACGCATCAAAATGATACTTCTAAAAGACAGCTTGATACCAAAGATTATAAGCCAATATATCCCTGGGGTGAGTTACATGCAGCCCCATGCATACCAGCAGCTCCTACCACAACAACTGTTTTGAACACTGATGATACAAATGAAATTAAATTGATCACAAAACAATTAAAGGGGTTGTAAAGGTATACGTTTTTTTTTTACCTTAATGCATCCTATGCATTAAGGTAAAAAAACATCTGACAGCACCGCCCCCCCCCCCCCCCTTTGAGCCCCCGTTTTACTTACCTGACCTTCGAAATTGCCGGGCGCGTCCACGTCATCCTGTTCGGTTCCCAGCCTGGCCGTTGATTGGCTAGGCTGGGTGGATTGATAGCAGCGCAGCCATTGGCTGGCACTGCTGTCAATCACAGTGGATGACGCGGCGCGCTGGGGGGCGGGGACGAGTGATACAGTGGGCGGCTGTATCATGGGAACGCGCTCGCAAAAGCTTTCCACCTTGCGAGCTCCCTCGCATGAAGGTAGAGAGCTTTTGCGAGGAGGAGCCGAGACAGCCACCGAGGGACCCCAGAAGACAGCTTTGCGGGACATTCTGTACAAAACGAGCTGCACAGTGGAGGTAAGTATCACATGTTTGTTATTTAAAAAAATATATATATTCCTGACTTTAGTGTCCCTTTAAAGCCACAGGAGATGGAAGCTATTATAAGAGAGGTAGGTCAGGTACCCCGCTATGATGTAAATAGGTTCATGAAATGGTTTTGTGATTTGCAGAGAGTCAGAGACCCATACAACTTTAATGTGGAGGACCTAGCTAGAATTTTGCAGAAAAGTGTAGGCAATGGATTGTGGGCACGGATTTTGCAAAATTGTGGCCAGCGTCATAAAACTAAGGATGTTTTAAGGGAGTTATTGAAAGCATTGTATGGTGTGACGACAAATGTGTCCTTGTCAGGAAAAATGAAGCAAATGAAGAATGAATGCCCGTATGAACTTGCAGATAGAATTAGCAGTGTGATGGAATATGTGATGACTGGGAATCATGGTTTTGAACGTGGTGGTCTGGTTCATAGGTCAATGTTATTGGAAGCAGTGGATGATGATGTCAGGGAAGGCATTTTATCTGTTACACCTGTTCCTAGTGATTATAATGATATTTTGTTAAGAGCGGATAATTTGTGGAGGAGAAGGTGTAGAGAAGAAAGTCTTGCGGTTGATGCAGCTAGAGTTTTTAGAGTCGAGGGTCAGCAAAATAGAGATGATTATGGGCCATGGAGAGGAAGATCTTATAACAATTCGGATAGTTATAGAAGGCCAGAACCCAGAGAAAAGCCAAGTAAACAGCCTTGGGTGTCGTTTAGTGAACTGAGAAGTGAGAGAGATCGTTTACAGGAGGAGCTATACAAGATAAAGGAAGAGATGGAAAGAATAAAAGCAGGAGCAGCAGGAATGGAAAGTACTGTGTCACCCTCTACCAGTCATTGTTAGGCCTCGTACACACGAGGGGATATGTCCGCTGAAAACGGTCCGATGGACCGTTTCAGCAGACATCTCCGCTCGTGTGTATGGGCTAGCGGACAGATTTCTCCACCCGACAGATTTCAAAGCATGCTTTGAAATCCATCCGGTGGAATCTGTCCGCCCGACATGTCTGCTGGTTAGTACACTTACCAGCAGACATGTCGTCCCCCACCGCCGCCGCGCCGCCGCCGAATGGATTCGGCGCATGCGCGGAAGTGTTTTACTTCCTGGTGCGGTGACGTGGCGGTGACGCGGCGGCGTCAACGTCACCGCCGCGTCACCACGCCGTCCGGCGGCAGGGAATTTGATCCGGTGGTGTGTACACGCCATCGGATCAAACTCCCGATCGAACATATCCGATGGAAATGGTCCGCGGACCGTTTTCATCGGATATGTCCGATCGTGTGTATGGGGCCTTAGGGGTTCTGAGCCGCCCCCCGCGCCCCTTCCTGCCGATTTGTAACTGATTTAAACTTAGATTCATGGAGGCGGCCCACTATTGATGTAATATTAGGGTAAACGCTTTGTTAGATAGTGGAGCAGCGGTTAGTTTCAGTCAATCTGTCGTCCCTGGAAATGAGAAAATTAGAATAACAGGTGTCACTGGACATTCCATTGAAGCCCCTTTTGTGCGTGGTGTTGAGATGCAAATAGGAGAAGAGAAGTGGGAGTGTGACGTTGTTTGTCAAAATCAGGACATGATTGGTGCTGATGTCTGTGTCCTCCTGAGATGCAGTGTTGTCCAGAATTCCTGTGTCTCCTGTGTCCTCCTGAGATCCAGTGTCCTCCTGAGATCCAGTGTTGTCAAGAATTCCTGTGTCTCCAGTGTCCTCCTGAGATCCAGTGCTGTCCAGAATTCCTGTGTCTCTTGTGTCCTCCTGAGATCCTGTGTTGTCCAGAATTCCTGTGTCTCCAGTGTCCTCCTGAGATCCAGTGCTGTCCAGAATTCCTGTGTCTCCTGTGTCCTCCTGAGATCCAGTGTTGTCCAGAATTCCTGTGTCTCCTGTGTCCTCCTGAGATCCAGTGTCCTCCTGAGATCCAGTGTTGTCAAGAATTCCTGTGTCTCCAGTGTCCTCCTGAGATCCAGTGCTGTCCAGAATTCCTGTGTCTCTTGTGTCCTCCTGAGATCCTGTGTTGTCCAGAATTCCTGTGTCTCCAGTGTCCTCCTGAGATCCAGTGCTGTCCAGAATTCCTGTGTCTCCAGTGTCCTCCTGAGATCCAGTGCTGTCCAGAATTCCCGTGTCTCCAGTGTCCTCCTGAGATCCAGTGTTTTCCAGAATTCCTGTGTCTCCAGTGTCTTCCTAATATCCAGTGTTGTCCAGAATTCCTGTGTCTCCAGTGTCCTCTCAAGTTCTAGTGTTCCCCAGAATCCCTGTGTCTCTAGTGTGCCCCTGAATGTGTACTGAGTTCTAGGGTTTGCCAGAATCCACATGTCTTTAGTGTCCTCCTGGGAGGTTGCTTACATTCCCAGAATCTGCCAGCTACAACCCTGGATGTGCTCAGAGCAGAGCCCTTCCAGGTTCACTATTTAGAGGGAGGAATGCCGAACCTCCTCCACTCTGCCACGCTTAATGGCCAGGAATTTAATGTTAAAAACCCTGAGTAATACTTGCAGATACTGTAACCTGTAACACTTGTTGGGGAAGGTTAACCACTTCATTAACGCACATAGACATATGACGTCCACAAGGGGGATCTCCCATCCCGAGTGGACGTCATATGAAGTCCTGTACTTTGTGGGGTGATATCTGAATGATGGGGCAGCTAGAGGCATCATTCAGATATCATTGTGTTCCGGCGGTGATCCTGCACACCATAAGAATGATCATAGCGGTGTTTCCACTGCTTGATCGTTCTTATAGGCGGCGGAAGGGGACATCCCCCCTCCAGCCACGATCCGGTGCTTCTCCGGGCTCTCCCGTGCCATCAGGGGCCCAAAGAAAGAATCGCCCTGCGCCGGATAGGAAGCAAAGAGATGACTGGTGACCAGATGGTCACCAGTTATCTCTATGACCGTCAGAGGCCTGGCGTGATGTGATGACGTCATGCCCGGGTACCCGTAAGTAAACAAAGCAGCAATTGCGGTTAGTAAGCAACACTAATCATGAGATCGCTGAATTTTTTTTCACAATCTCATGCTTTCCAGTCTGGAGGAGAGATGTGGGGTCTTATTGACCCCGCATCTCTCCATAAAGAGGACCTGTCACACACATTCCTATTGCATTCCTTGTAATAGGAATAAAAGTGATCAAAAAAAAAAAAGTGTAAAAAATAAATAAATAAGTAAAATAAAAACTAAATATATATATAATACATATTTTTTTAAACGCCCCTGTCCCCGGTAGCTCGCGCTCAGAATCGAACGCCCACATATGTAAACGTCGCTCAAAGCACATATGTGAGGTATCGCCACGTGTGCGCTAGAGCGTATGCAACAATTTTAGCACTAGATCTCCTCTGTAAATCTAAACTGGTAACCTGTAAACATTTTTCAAAGCGTTGCCTATGGAGATTTTTAGGTAACGAAGTTTGGCGCCATGCCATGAGTGTGCGCAATTTTAAAGCGTGACATGTTGGGTATCTATTTACTCGGCGGAACATCATCTTTAATATATTACAAAAAAATTGGACTAACTTTACTGTTTTATTTTTTTAATTCACAAAACCATTTTTTCCCCAAAAAAAAAGGCATTTGAAAAATTATTGCGCAAATACCGTGCAAGATAAAAAGTTGCAATGACCACCATTTTATTCCCTATATATATAATGTTTGGGTGTTCTGAGTAATTTTCTAGCAAAAGAATGATGATTTGTACATGTTGGAGAGAAGTGCCAGAATGTGCAGGAATGAATTTCTCACACTGGGAGTCTTGGATCCCGCTCTGTCTCCACCAACTCCAGTTAAAATGCCTCCCACTCCCATCTCTATCTCAGGCTGCACAGAGAGAGAATTGAGGTGAGTCACAGTGTTCAGTGTGCTGTGTGCTGTGTGCTGGGGGATGGCATCCCCAGCATCCCTTTACACGTGCTCTGGGCTGCCCCTGCTCTAGATGTTTTATCGCATGATAGATTGCATAGGATACACAGCCCCTGCCCATTCATGTGCCTAGTCCATCTACAGATGTGATGTATAATGAGATGTAAAGGGGAGGAGTTAGTAAAATGATAATGCCCATGTGGGGGCGCCAGAAATATTTCTGCACCCAGGCGCCTTTGACCCTAGGATCGGCCCTGGCCCTGCCCAATAGTCTTTTGGTAAACTTCCTAATTCCTTCACCTTATCCTCTTCTTCACAGTAAAGGGAATGTGCCATGGCATGATTGCCGTAGCAGTGGGATGGGCATAAATCTTGAGCCTACTCACTGTAACATATAGTACAGTCCTTGGATGTATCCGAATCTTCGCATGAAATAGTAGTGAATTTTGTTTTGTTTATTCGTCTAAGTGAAGAATAGCTGGTTATTAAGCAGCGGGCCAGGAATCTGGCCACCACGTCCTTTACAACCGATGACTCATCAGTTGTCGGTGAACTTTCCTGCTGAGAGATAAAATATAAACAAAAGAATTGCGACAATATAAAAATTGTAACGTCAATGACCCAGCATGCCCTGGCTGCTGCTGTCATCAGGTGACTCCGCCCCTTAGCTATTTAAGAAATGTCAGACAGTTGGCGGGAGCCTTCAACAAGCCCGGAGCTTTTTTTTTTTTTTGGACTGGCTGTGTGACGGGTGTCCTGATTGACAATGGATCTACATCGGGTAAAATGTACCCCACACTCATCCACATGGGGCGGGCAGGAATCTAGGGGTCCCATTGTTAAAGGGGACTTCCAGATTCTGATAAGCCCCCTGCCCACTTACCCAAACAACCACAGCCCAGGGTTGTCTGAAAGAGGCCCTTGTCCCCATGTCCAACATGGGGACAAGGTGCTTTGTGGTAGAGGGGCAGAGCCCTTCTTGCCCCCAAAGCACCCTCCCACATTGAAGTCATGTATGTGGCCTGGTATGGTTCAGGAGGGGGGCCGCTCACTTGTCCCTCCTTTCTGGCCTGCCAGGCTGCATGCTCAGATAAGGGTCTGGTATGGATTTTGGCAAAGGCCCCACGCTGTTTTTTTCTGGCTTGGCATTCTTTTGTTTACATTTCATCTGTCAGAGGGGAAGCCCGTTGACAGCTGATGAGTAATTGGTTGTTAAGGAAATGGCGGCTGGCTTCCCGACCCGTTCCTTAACAACCAGCTGTTCTTCGTGCAGAATCTGAATCGGCCGATAATTTCTCGCCCGATCTCAATTCGAACTGTTCCGAATATTTGGAATTTGTTAAACTAAAACTAAAAAACAAATCAAAATTAAACTAAAATAAACAAAAAAAATAAAAACAAAAACAAAAAAAACCACATTTTTTTATCCTACCTCTAAGAGTGCACATGGGAGAGCCTGCACAATCCCTAGTCCCTCCTCCATAGAACATTACCAGAACCAAACTCCTGTATTACAGCATTGTGCCTCCTCTGCTATACTTTGATAGCTTCACTTTAGTGAACAAACTTCAGTTTTCCTAAAGAGAAAGACTGAGCAGAGACCTACAAGACAAAACAGTGTGGAGTAGAAACTGTCAGCTTGTGTTGTGAATGACGACCATTGGAGAGGAGCACCATTGTTCACAAAAACCCTTAACAACACATGCCAGCTACTACATTACCTGATCTTGGGCAAGTGTAATATTGCCAGCGTGTACCACCTTGGGTTTGTGTTTTTAGGAATGGCAGCGCTCTTCTACATCGGTTGTCGCTCAAAACACAAGCTGACAGTTTCTACTCCACTCTCCCCTGCATAGCTGGCAGCAGGCAGGTAGATTTCAGCTCAGAACACAGATGTTTGTTCACTGCAATGAAGCTGTCCAGAGGAGGCAGAGAGCTGCAATGCAGGCACAGCTGCAGGGCTTGGCCTTGGCTTATAGGAATCTGGAAGATCCCGGGCCCCCCACCCTATGTGAATGAGTATGGGGTACATTGTACCCCTACCCATTCACCTTAAAAAAAATATGTAAAAAATAAACAGTACACAGGTTTTTAAAGTATTTTATTAAGGCAACTCTGGCGTCTCTTTTCGATTTCTTCTGTGGCTCTTCTCCTTCCTCCACCGATGTCTTCTCCCTCTGTCGATTCTTCTCCTACTCAGCGCTGTCTTCTCTTCTGCTGGGTCTTCTCTCTGCGCTGTCTTGTCGCTCTTTTGCCGGGTCCTCTCCCCTGTCTTCTCCCTCTGTTCTTTCTCCGATGTTGACTGGACGCATTCTCCCGGTGTAAACGTCACTGCCCTATCATGCCCCAGGCGGTGACATCACAAGGGGGTGGGGCCTTTGGATGATGTCACTGGGTGGCCCCAATCCATACCAATATAAGTCATTGCACAGGGCGGACCCATCGTTATACCGGGAGATCGGGTTGAGTCAACATCGGAGGAAGAACAGAGGGCGAAGACAGCAGAGAAGACCCAGCAGAAGAGGGAGAAGACAGCAGAGAAGACCCGGCAGAAGAGTAAGAAGACAGCGCAGAGAGAAGACCCAGTAATAGAGGGAGAAGACAGCCGAGAAGACCCGGCAGAAGAGGGAGAAGACAGCGCAGAGAGAAGACCCAGTAATAGAGGGAGAAGACAGCAGTGAAGACCCGGGAGAAGAGGGAGAAGACAGTGCAGAGAGAAGACTTGGCAGAAGAGTGAGAAGACAGCGTGGAGAGAAGACCCGGCAGAAGAGTGAGAAGACAGCACAGAGAGAAGATCCGGTAGAAGAGTGAGAAGACAGCGCACAGAGAAGACTTGGCAGAAGAGTGAGAAGACAGCGCAGAGAGAAAAC
Organism: Rana kukunoris; assembly: GCA_029574335.1. Classification (NCBI taxonomy): domain Eukaryota; kingdom Metazoa; phylum Chordata; class Amphibia; order Anura; family Ranidae; genus Rana; species Rana kukunoris. The sequence goes on along the minus strand of CM056049.1, from coordinate 739,848,009 downwards.
CTGGTAGAAGAGAGAGAAGACAATGCAGAGAGAAGACCCGGCAGAAGAGTGAGAAGACAGCACAGAGAAGACTTGGCAGAAGAGTGAGAAGACAGCACAGAGAGAAGACCCTGTAGAAGAGAGAGAAGACAGCACAGAGAGAAGACTTGGCAGCAGAGTGCGAAGACAGCGCAGAGAGAAGACCCGACAGAAGAGTGAGAAGACAGCGCATAGAGAAGACCCGGCAGAAGAGTAAAAAGACAGCGCATAGAGAAGACCCGGCAGAAGAGTGAGAAGACAGCGCAGAGAAGACTCGACAGAAGAGTGAGGCGCCGTACACACGGCCGAGGTTCTCGCTGAAAACCAGCGAGAACCTCGCTGGAATGCGCATTCCAGCGAGGACCTCGGCCGTGTGTACGGTCTCGGCGAGCTTCCCGTCGGGAAGCCCATCGAGCCGAAATAGAGAGCACGCTCTCTATTTCCTCGACGGCCCGCCTGGAAGAATGGCTGGTTGCCATTCCCGACGGGCGGGTCGCCGAATTCGACGGCCGGGAGAGAACCTCGATGGGCGGAACGATGTGTTCTGCCCGTCGAGGTTCTCTGCCGTGTGTACGGCGCCTGAGAAGACAGCACAGAGAGAAGACCCAGCAGAAGAGTCAGAAGACAGCGCAGAGAGAAGTCGCGGTAATAGAGTGAGAAGACAGCGCAGAGAGAAGACCCGGTAGAAGACCGAGAAGACAGCGCAGAGAGAAGACCCGGTAATAGAGTGAGAAGACAGCGCAGAGAGAAGACCCGGCAGAAGAGCGAGAAGACAGCGCAGAGAGAAGACCTGGTAGAAAAGCGAGAAGACAGCGCAGAGAGAAGACCCGGTAGAAGAGTGAGAACACAGTGCATAGAGAAGACCCAGCAGAAGAGAAGACAGCACAGAGAGGAAAAGTGGAAAGGGGAGAAGAATCAGCAGAGGGAGAAGACATCACTGGAGGAGGGAGAAGAAATCTGAGGAGACACCAGAGCTGCCTTTAATAAAATACTTCAAAAACCTGTATACTGTGTTTATTTTTGACACTTATTTTTTAGGTGAATGGGTAGGGGTACAATGTACCCCATACTCATTCACATAGGGTGGGGGGCCTTATAAAGGGGGCTTCCAGATTGCAATAAGCCCCTGCCCGCAGACCCCAACAACCAACGGCCAGGGTTGTCGGGAAGAGGCCCTTGTCAGATGTTTTTATTGCTCCTGGAAGCACAGGCTGTCATTTTTTTCTACTGCCCCTAAGCTCCTATGCCTCCAAACACCTCCGACAGTTTATGTGTGAATGGACACATAGGCTAACATAAAGGGGCTGTAAAAACGTCCCGTGTACATGAGCCCTAACTGTTTGCCTGGAGTTCAGCTTTAAAGTCACAAAGTTCATGAAGTCTTTATTTGTTCTTTTCTTCTTCCTTATATCCCGGGATTGTGTAATGGGCCGCCATGTCCCTCCATTTCTGTCGTTGGATCTCCAGAATGATCTGCGGTAGATACTCCTCCGAATTCTCCCGGATCTGGAAAATATTTACATAGAGGATAATGCAGAGGCGTATCTAGTGAAAATAGCGCCTATGGCAAGCACTGAAACTGCACCCCTGTTAAAACATTTGAAACCCATCTTTCAGATAAACTTAACAAAAAAACAGCTAACAAAACTAGTGATATTTATCATCCCTTGTGATACCTTGGGTAGTGGGATATCCTTCTTTATGGAGAAATCTGGGGTTTATTACACCCCTGATCCCTCCTCTGCCCTCCAAGGCTATGTAAATGCAGAACCAATACCGGAAGTGATGAAATCTTCATCATTTAAGGCCTCTGTTTTCACAGAGGAGAGGGAGAAACTGATGTTCCTTCTTCTTTGTGCGCTGCCAATCCAACCAGATGGAATGAGAGAACCTGGGAGAACAGGGGGAGGGCTGTGGCTGAACGCAGCAGGGATAGCTTTGCCATTGTCCATCAGCAAAGGTGCTGAAAAGGAGATCCTGCCTATGCTCGGGAGGAAGAAGAAGAAGAGACCCTGGTAAGTGCCTGGCTTTCCAGCCACTGAACAGCGCCCCCTTCATATGGCAGCCATGGCACTTGCCATGCCTGCCATACCCTAGGTACGCCACTGGGATAATGTACTCCATGTTGCAACTTTTCTCCATAATAGGATTGATCTTGGCATTAGGTGACCCTATCTAGATGCAAGGTCACAATGCATTTCTAAAAGGCATGGACCTTCCAAGTGAATTCTGATATGATTAAAGACAACCTCTACCCACATTTTATTAAAAGACTACACCTTGCCACTTGCCGACCGGCTCACGCCGATATACGTCGGCACAGCTGAGTATATCAATGTACCTGTACGTCGCCTTTAAGACGCGTCATTGTGGGCGCACGCGCATCTGCCACGAGCCCCGTGAGTGTGACCACAGGTCCTGCGGACTCGCCATCGTCTAATGAAGAGAAAGAACGGGGATATGCTGATGTAAACAAGGAATTTCCCCATTCTGCCTAGTGACAAGACACTGATCACAGCTTCCTGTAATCGGTAGCAGTAATAAGTGTCGTGACACACGTAGCCCAGCCCCCCTACAGTTAGAATCACTCCCTAGGACACACTTAACCCCTTCAGCGCTCCCTACTGGTTAATCCCTTCTCTGCCAGTCACATTTACACAGCAATCAGTGCATTTTTATAGCACTGATCGCTGTATAAATGACAATGCTCCCAAAATAGCGCCAAAAGTGTCTGATGTGTCCGCCGTAATGTCGCAGTCACAATAAACATTACAAATCGCCGCCATTACTAGTAAAAAATGTATTATTAATACAAATGCCATAAACTATACCCTATTTTGTAGACACTATGGCCCGGATTCAGAAAGAACTAACGCCGACGTATCTACTGATACGCCGCGCAAGTCCACGGATGCGCCGTCATATCTATGCGCCATACCCACAAAACTAGATACGCCTGAAAATAGGCTTCTTCCTACCGACGTAACTTTCCTACGCCGGCGTATCGTGGGCGCATAGTTCCGCTGGACGCATTCGGCGTTCCCATTTTAAATATGCAAATGAGTAAGATACGCCGATTCACGAACATAGATACGTGGTTTACGTAAGGCTTGCGTCCGGCGTAAAGTTACCCCTCATATAGCAGGCGCAGGTAATGCAAAGGTATGGGCCAGGGAACAACGCCGTCGAATTTTACATCGCGTACGCCGTTTACGTAGTACTACGTGAATAGGGCTGTGCGTAGTTTACGTTCACGTCGTAGGCAGTGTTCGGCGTATCTTGGGCTATTTCGACGTAACTGTGAGCATGCGCACTGGGATGCGTCCAAGAGACGACGCATGCGCAGTTGGTTTTTTGAAGCTGTGGCCATCATTTGCATGGGGTCACGCTTCATTAAAATGTATCACGCCCACTTCCACTTACGCTGCCTTACGCTGACGAATTTACGTTATGCCGGCGCAACGTTGGGAGCATTTGCTTTCTGAATACCATGCTTGCCTCTCTGAGTTGCGCTGGCGTAGCGTAAATGAGATGCTCTACGCCGGCATAAAGATGCGCTGATCTACGTGAATCCGGGCCTATAACTTTTGCGCAAACCAATCAATAAACGCTTATTGTGATTTTTTTCCCAAAAAATATGTAGAAGAATACATATCGGTCTAAACTGAGGAATTTTTTTTTTTTTTAATATATTTTTGGGGATATTTATTATAGCAAAAAGTAAATACTGTAATATTGCTCTTTTTTCAAAATTGATGCTCTAATTTTGTTTATAGCGCACAAAATAAAAACCGCAGAGGTGGTCAAATACCACCAAAAGAAATCTCTATTTGTGGCGGAAAAAAAGGACGCCAATTTTGTTTGGGAGCCACATCGCACGACCGCGCAATTGTCAGTTAAAGCAACGCAGTGTAGAATCGCAAAAAGTGCTCTGGTCTTTGGCCAGCCAAATGGTCCGGGGCTTAAGTGGCTAAAAACAGACATGTAATCATAGGTGCAGGTGTATCTTTATGGTGCAGAGATCCCCAGCGGCATGAAACTTAGGTCCCGATATACACTATATTACCAAAAGTATTGGGACGCCGGCCTTTACACGCCCATGAAATTTAATGGTATTCCAGTCTTAGTCCGGAGGGTTCAATATTGAGTTGGCCCCGCCCTTTGCAGCTATAACAGCTTCTACTCTTATGGGAAACTGTCCACAAGGTTTAGGAGGGTGTCTATGGGAATGAATGAATGAAAACTTATATAGCGCGGCACATGCAAACTGAATCGCCTCTGGGCGCTTGTTGTTCCTGTCTCCTTTGATATCAAAAGAGATGAGTCTTTGATCTTTTTCCTGAATGCTAAGTGATTCTCCTCCAACCGAATGCTGGTTGGTAAAGCGTTCCATAGTCTGGGACCTTGGATCGCGAATCTTCTTTCTCCTTTGGTCTTGTAGTTGGCTTTCGGAACCTGGAGCAGGTTTTGATTGGTGGATCGCAAAATGCGATTGGGATTATGAGCTTTTATTTTTTCGCATAAGTAAAGGGGGGCATTCCCATGGATACATCTATGCGTAAGACAGAGAGCTTTAAAGGTGATTCTGTCTTTAACTGGTAACCAGTGAAGGGATCTCAGTGAAGGTGAGATTGATTCCCAGGGTTTTTTCCCAGTCACAAGTCTGGCAGCCGTATTCTGAACGACTTGCAGACGAGCGATTTGGTACTTGGGGAGTCCGAGGTAAAGGGCATTTGCATAATCCAGTCTGGAGTTGACAATTGCTCCCACCACGACCGCTAAATCTTCTTTGGGGATGAACGGAGTAAGTCTGCGTAGTAGGCGCAGCAGATGGTGAGATCCGCTGACTACTGACCCTATTTGTGCGTCCATTGTCATAAAGGAGTCAAAAATGACCCCGAGACTTTTGACTTTGGCGCTAGGGGTGATAATTTTGCCCAGAATAGGCGGGGGTGTCCATGCTGTTGAAGGTTGATTCCTGCGCTTGGCGTGAAACAGGAGAAGTTCTGTTTTCGCTCTGTTGAGTTTAAGATAACTCTTTGTCATCCAGTCCTCTATCAAAGAGAGGCATGTCTCTAGGTTGAGGTGGTGATCCTTTCTGTTGCAGATGCGGAAATAATGTTTGACCATTCTTCCTGAAGAGCATTTGTGAGGTCAGTCTCCGCTCTAAATCATTCCAAAGGTGTTCTATCAGGTTGAGGCCTCCACCCCAAACTCGCTCATCTGGGGGCATGCTGTGTTGGTGACGTCACAAGGGGTGGGGCCACCCAAATGACTTCAACGGGTGGCGTCGCTCCTTAGTTTATTTAAGGGCGGAATGTGGCAAAGATGGTGGAAGCCTTCATTGGGAGCGGAGCTTTTTTTTTTTTCGGGTCAGCAGTGCCGGTGGGCATTATGATTGATGATGGATCTACACAGGGAATTTTTTTTTTATTTTAGTTTTTTTTTAATAAAGGATTTGTCAAAAATTACCTCCACTACACTTTTTTTTTAGGTGAATGAGTAGGGGTACTATGTACCCCTACTTATTCACATGGGAAGGGGCTGGAATCTGGGGGCCCCTTGTTAAAGGAGCTTCCAGATTCTGATAAGCCCACAGACCCCCACAACCACTGGCCAGGGTTGTGGGGAAGAGGCTCTTGTTCCCATCAACTTGGGGACAAGGTGTTTTGAAGGGGAGCCCGCCCTGCCCCAAAGCACCACCCCCCCATGTTGAGCGAATGTAGCCTGGTATTGTTCAGAAGGGGGGCCACTCACTCGCCCCCCCATTTCCTGACCCGCCAGGCACTTTGCTAAAATATAAAAGATGAGGCTGTACTGAGTAAATAGATACCCAACATGTCAAGCCTTGAAATGATATGTGACTGTGAAACAGCACCATATTTTATTACCTTAACTTCTCCATAGGTGATGCTAAGAAAGCCCCTACAGGTCACCAGTTTAGACCAGGAATCTCCAAACTTTCTAAACATAGGACCAAGGGACTTACTTTAAGGGGGGCCATTGGAAGTAGAAAATGTCCCAGCATCAGTAGAATTAGACAAATGCCCCATCTTTGGTGTCAATGAGAGGAATTGTGCCCCATTGTTGTTGTGATTGGGTGAGAAGAATCATGCCCATCGTTGGTGTCACTAGGAGGAACTGCCCCCCTTCTTTGATGTCACTAGGAGGAACTGCGCCCATCATTGGTGTCACTAGGAGGAACTGTGCCTCATCTTTGGGCTCACTAGGAGGAACTGCACCTCATCGTTGGTGTCACTAGGAGGTGTCACTGGGAGGAACTGTGCCCCTTCTTTGGTGTCACTGGGAGGAACTGTGCCCCTTATTTGGTGTCAATGGGAGGAACTGTGCCCCTTCTTTGGTGTCACTAGGAGTAACTGTGCCCCAACGTTGGTGTCACTGGCAGGAATTGTGCCTCTTCGTTGGTGTCACTGGGAGGAACTGTGCCTCATTGTTGGTGTCACTAGAAGAAACTGTGCCCCAACATTGGTGTCACTAGAAGAAACTGTGCCCCAACGTTGGTGTCACTAGAAGAAACTGTGCCCCAACGTTGGTGTCACTGGGAGGAACTGCGCCCCATCGTTGGTGTCACTAGGAGGAACTGTGCCTCATCGCTGGTGTCACAAGAAGGAACCGCACCCCATCACTGGTGTCACAAGAAGAAACTAAGCCCCAACGTTAGTGTCACTAGAAAAAACTGTGCCCCAACGTTAGTGTCACTTGGAGGAACTGTTCCTCTTTGTTGGCGTCACTAAGAAGAACTGTGCCCCATCGTTGGCGTCACTAAGAAGAAACTGTGCCCCATCGTTGGTGTCACTAGAAGAAACTGTGCCCCAACGTTAGTGTCACTGGGAGGAACTGTGCCTCATCGTTGGGGTCACTAGAAGAAACTGTGCCCCAACGTTAGTGTCACTGGGAGGAACTGTGCCTCAACATTGGTGTCGCTGGGAATTATTATTATGAAATAATGCCCCAAGGGCCGCAGTTTGGAGACCACTGGTTTAGAGAAAACTGTGAATAATGGGCCTAGAGTTATTGCTTTCACACCAGTGTGTAAGAGACGTTTTGTGTGTGGGAACCCCCAACACGTGAGTTTAAGCTCGTATGTGCTTTTACATTTTTTGGGGGGTTTTAAGTGCTTTAAAGGTGTAAATGTACTTTTTTTTTTTTTTACAGTAAATGTAATTTTTGTATCACATGGGGACAAAAACTCCCCCATGTTCTGATTTTGATCGAGGGAAAGTTGTCACATCGGCCAGGAGAAGTGACAGCAGAACTGACGTCTTGCAGGTCTCTTCTGGGGTCCTACTAGGTAGAGGAGATCAAAGAATGGACATTGTGCTTGGTGTTCTGGGTTTGCTCTTTTTTGTTGTTCTTGTGATTCAATTTTTTTTTATTACCCTGACGATTGCTGTCTTTTTAGATAAAATGATATAATCTTCCAGGAGGGTTGATAACTGGCTGCTCCCATCAGTCCTTGGGTGGTGTTATTGCCTGATTCTTGAAATTATGCCAATTTTACGCATTACTGTACCAATTACAGCCCCACTCTCTAATACTATTACCTCGTTACGGATGGATGTCTGGATGACATCACCTCTGATCTTCCCTCCGCTGGCTTGTGATATGACATCATACAGTCCGCTCCACCTGCTGGTGACTTCATCGCCCTCTGAACTGGCAATGCGAAACTTTAATTGTCCTGAGTGAGAACTGAAGGTAGACACAGAAAAATCATATGACCATAATAAATATACACTAAAGTACATAAAATTTATCTCACACAATAGACTTGATTTAGTATTGTCTCATTATCATTCTATGACTAACTTTTTAAAGTAAAGCAGTCAGGTAATGGACATTCAACTATCTGCATATTGTTAACATGCAATAAATAAACTTCAAAACAACTGCTAACTAACCTCTGTAGCTGCAGGCACCACGGAACAATTCATCCTTAAATATTACAGAAGAAGCACTGAAGTTGCTACAGCTTTGCTCTGCTTTACCCTATCAGCAGAGAATCAGCATCTCAGCTCAACATAATCATCTTTCACATCAGAAGTTCGGCTCCTCTCTGCTCCCCCCTCCCATAAGAGAATCAGCAGCTCAGCTCATCCGTGACTCTGCAGCTCAGCTCAACCTGACCCCCCATCCCATCAGTGAATCAGCAGCTCAATTCAACCAAATCTCCCTTCCCATTAGTGAATCTGCAGCTCAGCTCAACCTGACTCCCCTTCCCATCAGTGAATCAGCAGCTCAGCTCAACTTGATCCCCCTTCCCATCAGTGAATCAGCAGCTCAATTCAACCTGATCTCCCTTCCCATCAGTGAATCTGCAGCTCAGCTCAATCTGATATCCCTTCCCATCAGTGAATCAGCAGCTCAGCTCAACATGACCCCCCTCCCATCAGTGAATCAGCAGCTCAGCTCAACTTGATCCCCCTTCCCATCAGTGAATCAGCAGCTCAGCTCAACCTGATATCCCTTCCCATCAGTGAATCAGCAGCTCAGCTCAACATGACCCCCCTCCCATCAGTGAATCAGCAGCTCAGCTCAACTTGATCCCCCTTCCCATCAGTGAATCAGCAGCTCAGCTCAACCTGATATCCCTTCCCATCAGTGAATCTGCAGCTCAATTCAACCTGATCACCCTTCCCATCAGTGAATCAGCAGCTCAGCTCAACTTGATCCCCCTTCCCATCAGTGAATCAGCAGCTCAATTCAACCTGACTTCCCTTCCCATCAATGAATCAGCAGCTCAATTCAACCTGACTCCCCTTCCCATCACTGAATCAGCAGCTCAGCTCAACTTGATCCCCCTTCCCATCAGTGAATCAGCAGCTCAATTCAACCTGATCTCCCTTCCCATCAGTGAATCAGCAACTCAGCTCAACATGACTCCCCATCCCATCAGTAAATCAGCAGCTCAGCTAAACTTGATTCCCCCTCCCATCAGTGAATCTGCAGCTCAGCTCAACCTGATATCCCTTCCCATCAGTGAATCAGAAGCTCAGTTCAACCATATATCCCTTCCCATCAGTGAATCAGCAGCTCAATTCAACCTGATCCCCCTTTCCATCAGTGAATTAGCAGCTCAGCTCAACCTGACTCCCCTTCCCATCAGTGAATCAGCAGCTGAGCTCAACTTGATCCCCCTTCCCATCAGTGAATCAGCAGCTCAAATCAACCTAATCCCCCTTCCCATCAGTGAATTAGCAGCTCAGCTCAACCTGACTCCCCTTCCCATCAGTGAATCAGCAGCTCAGCTCAACCTGATATCCCTTCCCATCAGTGAATCAGCAGCTGAGCTTAACTTGATCCCCTTCCCATCAGTGAATCAGCAGCTCAGCTCAACCTGATATGCCTTCCCATCAGTGAATCAGCAGCTGAGCTCAACTTGATTCCCTTCCCATCAGTGAATCAGCAGCTCAGCTCAACCTGATATCCCTTCCCATTAGTGAATCTGCAGCTCAATTCAACCTAATCACCCTTCCCATCAGTGAATCAGCAGCTCAGCTCAACTTGATATCCCTTCCCATTAGTGAATCTGTAGCTCAATTAAACCTGACCCCCCTTCCCATCAGTGAATCAGCAGCTCAGCTCAACCTGATCCCCCTCCCATCAGTGAATTAGCAGCTCAGCTCAACCTGACGCCCCTGCTCTCCCCCTCCCCCCTCAAGAGCCTTTCTCCACACCAGGGAGAAAGCCTTGCATTACTGTGTGGAGTTACAGACAGAATGAATGAATGAATGAATGAATGAAAACTTATATAGCGCAGCACATGCGCCTCTGGGCGCTTGTTGTCCCTGTCTCCTTTGGTATCAAAAGAAATGAGTCTTGATCTTTCTCCTGAACGCTAAGGAAGAACAGGAAGTGAGAATTTCTCAGAAGAAATAAAGACATTTAAAAGCAAAATGGAAGGATGAGGTAAGTGAAGGAGGACTGCACTAAGGTAAAGGAAGCTGTTTTTTTTTTTACCTTTACAACCCTTTTAAGTTTGTCTGGTTATAGGACAGGTGTCAGATTTATGGTTGGTTGCATTGACGTAGATCTTAGCAACCAATCATGTTGTACCTAATAGGCTTGCATTCTAAGAAACTGTATAAATTGGACCTGCATCTTGTAATACTTTGAACATAAACCTGTATATTCCCAGCTGTTAATAAACCTGCATCACTGAAGTCCTGCCTGGTTCGATACTTTATTATTCTACTTCACACTGCAAGAGGATGGCAAACCTAGCCCACAGAATTCCGTCCCTTTCCATGAAAAGGACAGTTGGTTGAGTCTTTTCCTTCAGTACAAAGGTTTACAGTTCTCAGTTTCAATTGGGCAGTTACAATATTTCCTACTTTTTCTAAAGTCTGTGGAGAGGAGAACCAGTCACATCGGTGAGTTGGCAAATTGTTTAGGCTAAACTGCCATAATGAACCGGGGCACCAACATCTGTGGGCACCCCTTTAGTACCTGCTTAGTAGTCGCTCTGTTCTCTTCATTATTATGACATTGGCACAGGTTCAATTTAATAAACAAAAAAAAGAAATGTATTCCTTACCTCTTCATCTGAAGCACAATGGTCTCAGATGATGAGTTCCTTCCGGGGTAATATTCTGTGGAGACGGTTGTTCCATCCTTCTTTATAGATATCATTTTCAATCCTTGACCATCAATTAGGTCACTCTTAGTTAGAACATTGAGTTCCAGATCAAGATTTCGGTCCTTGTCCATTAGTAATTTTGTTAAATGTGACTCGGCTTCCTCTGGATTTGTTTGGGTGTCTTGCTCTCCATTGCTGCTCTTTTGCTCCACATTCATTTTTTGGTTGACATGAAAGTATGTCTGTGGTGTCTTTTCAAACCATTCTACTGCTTTGTCTTTCATTGTTGTCACATTTCTTTTTACATAAGGGATTTCCCATGTAGTTTGTACGAGGGATGAAACTTGGTCAACCAGTAGGCCAATGACTGTCCTGGAAACATCTTCTGATACTATATCCTGCATTTCTTCTTTGATTTTGAGAACCTCTTTGAACTCGCTACGTGCGTCTTTCACACTAGAGGAGCCTTCAGACATATTGGAGACAATATGAGGTATTATTTTATCATTGATTATTGGCTCAATAGGAACAGATTTGACCAGATCTGCAATTTCTAGTCCTGCATTTGTAATGCATGTGCACAGTTTAACTTTTTCCAGATTTAACACAGAAACCTGTGTTTCTAGTATTTGTATAATAAAGTTAGTTGTGGTATGTAAGTGTGATCGAATCTCATTGTAGGTCTCATGATGACTGAAGATGTCTTCTACGGCTGACTGAACCAGTTTTTTCATTGAACCTTTAATAAATTCTTTGTTTACTAGCTGTATCACATAACCCTCAGATCGTCCCTTTGCAGTCTCTGGAATGGCTTGAGTTACAATGAAGTCGATGAGACCCTCCTCCAGATCTTTATTGTTCTTTACGGTGGTGCGTATTTTCTTCAGAAAGCATTCCTCAAATTTTGTTTTAAGTGCTTCTTTAAAAGCTGCGTCAATTGCAAAGTCCAATGCTTTTGATACTCCCTGCTTGACCAGTTCCTTGCCAGCATATTTTGCACCCTCAAGCATGGCTTTCTTTGCAGCTGCGTTGGTGGCGAGTCCCTTGAAGGACTTAGTGATTGCATCCTTCATTGCTGAAGATGTTATTGATTTCAGATCAGAAGTGGCTGATGAAAAAACAATATTTCCTGACCGAATTGTATCATTAGCTAGTGAGCTGAATGTCCGTGTCCCAGTGAGAAGGTCTTTGGTGATGGTGAACATTGCTTTAGGACCTTTTATAAAGAGTTTAAGCCCAGCCGTTACAAGAGTCAATCCAATACTTATGGCTTTTGATATTGCCCATTGCACCCAATTAAAAGTACCCGTGACCATACCTACTATGCCTGCCACCATGTCGCTAACACCTTCAGAGATAAGACCTAATCCAAACTGACTTGCTGATCCACATGTTAGTCCACAAATCAATATCCCAGCCAGAATTTGTAATGCTCCAATAAAAAAACAAATGAGGGCATCAAAGCAGAATTTTGGCTTTTCTTTCACCTCATAGACAAAGGAAAGTCCATAATCATAGAGAAGGGACATCTCATCTTGCTCTACTTTACTGCTGTTCTCGGTTGTAGAGAGCGTGAACACACTGGTCAACTCTGTTTCTGCATCTTTATTTCTGCTGTCCAAATCCTCCAACAATTTTATTGAATTTTCAATATAATTTTTCCAGGAATTCAGCAATTGCATCTTTGCTTGTTTCTGCAAGTCAAAGTTTGATTCATGATTGTGTTGTTCAAATCTTGAGCATTGTGTCAAGTCTCCAAAAACAATTATGTTGCAAATTTCAGAGGCATAAATGTCCAGAGCTGCTTTGGCTTCTCTCAGTAAGGTAATAGCATTTTGTTTATAGCCTTTCTTGGCCATGTTAATAGTGATGAAGGCACGATTGTAAAGGGAGATTGCCCGGTACATTTTGTCAGTATTTTCCATTTTTTCCCAACAAGATAAGGCACCATAATCATTTTTCTTGTCATTGGTGTGTAAGCATGTCCGATCCACAGCGGCCTTAACATAGTCATAAAAATTGTCACTTCTTCCTTGTAGAAGGTTCTCAGACTTGGCCTCCAGAATTAAGCTAAGATTATCTTTTAATGGCCCTAAGTCCTTGTGGTCATTGATGTCATCTTCATGAGTGGTGAGCCATAAAGCCCAGGTCTCTTTTATGGAGTTTAGGGCCGGATGGTAATCCATTTTTGTGGTTACATTTATGCTTTGTTGACTAATGTTAGATTCCTGTTTCTCCTCCTCTGAATAATGACTGTCAAACTTCTTCAGGTGTTGACAGAACAAAGTAAAGAGCTCATGGCGCATGTTGACTTCCGCAAGCTCATCATTTTCCATGTCTGCAATACGTCCTTTTTCATAATTTTCCCTCAGTTTCCTCATCTCCTCCACAGTTTGTCCCTGATACGAAGCAGCCAGATCATTCTGATTTAACACCATCTGCACCATTCCTGGATTTCCTTTACGTGATGTACGTCCAAATATTTGCTTTTCTACTCGTCTGTTACTGGGAAAATGAGTAAGAATGACACTTAGACCTCCGCTTTCATTCACTTCTTCTGTAACCTTGATATCTGTTCCTCGACCACCAAGGTTGGTCGCCAAAATGACTTCACCTGACTGGAATTTTTTTGTTTCTACATTGTGTTTGTCACTTCTGGTGTACATAGTGATTTTGTCAGGCTTGGATATTGCCCGAAGATTGATCAACTCGTGCTGAACTTTTTCCGCAGTTTTTACATCCTCACAAATCACCAAAACACATTGTCCTTTGGTCCCACTTTTTGACCTTGTTTGTTTCTCCACCAACATACAGATTTCCCTAATCCAGGCCTCCTGACCTCCAAACACTTGTAAAACTGGTAATTCCAACCTCTTAGTGTAACGATGAGTGGGCATAGGATAGCAATATGTTTTGAAATGCTTCTTCAGAAAGGTAAAATCGGCTTCCTCCCCTAATGTACCTGACACCCCGTATATTCCAGAGCCAGAGAGGTATCGTTCAAAGAAATGGAAGTTGGACATAAAGTTGGTGACACAAGATATTTGAGATAAGGCTAGTCGATGTTTTAGTTCCAGAAATTGTTGCAGACCATCTCCCCAGCGCTTGTTTTTCTCCAACACGCCTGTGGATTTAAAGTCAATTGGAATGATGCTGTGATGCTCGGGTGAGTTTGATTTGTCTCTGCTGTCTATAGTATATTCTCTACCATTTTCCATCATGATGGCCTGAAGGGCATTCTCCACAAAGACGGGAAGTCTATTCTTGGTGTACTCTTTCAGGTGTTTAGGAATTAGAATGGCACCTTCATTTTCTTTATTAGTGATGTCTTCTGGTCTGTAGTCATCAGAGTATTTAATTTTCAGAGATAATTCTTCAACTGTGGCATTCACCAACTGTTTTATTGTCATCAGCACACATGCTTGTCCTTGTGGGAGGAGGAGGACACTGATTGGCTCTCCGGAATCACAGCTGGTTTCAATAAAAAGAAGCTTTGTCATCCTTTAGTTCATAAAACCAAAATTGGACGGAATCTTCCAAAACTTTGCCAAAGACTTTCAGAAGATCTTTCTCTTGCTGTGGTCCAAATTTTACTATCAGCTTTTCTAGCTCTGTCTGTTGTAGGTCACTTATTTCAGAAGAAGTCTGAACTTTAACCTCCTGTAGTTCTTCTTCACTGAGGAGACCGAGCTGCACCCCAAATTCTAGGATATGAACAGAACTGAAATGCTCAGTTGTTTCCTGTCCAAAAACAGCATCTGTGGCAAGCTTGTGAAAATATTGTATCCCTTGAGTCCAGTACACCTCACCTGATTCCGCCATGAATCTTTGACACTTATGAAGTTTTGCCCAAATTACTGTCAGTAGCTGGTCCAAGTGTCTCATCCCCGTAGCATCATGAGAAAGAAAAGTAATTTGCACTCCATTGTCCAAGGTCATATAATCCACCTCATCTATGATGGCGACATCAAACTTGCGTTCATTTCGGGTCTTTTGTCTTTCAAACTCCTGTCTCAGAATGTCCGCAGCAAAGTCTTCCACCGTTCCATACACAATGTGTGAATTATAGGCCTTACAAATGGCTGCAGTTGGGTCTTTGGGATCAGCAGATACATCTACATGGGCCGGAGGAATAACACTGCAAGTTATATCAAACTTTTCATAAAGTTTACTCCATTCTTCTGCATCTCGACGAGCCAAGACTGGAGAACTGGTGATAATATCTACTGTTTTTCCTCTAATTGCCTGTATCAAGGCAAACAATGCCACAATACAGGATTTTCCTTCTCCGGTACCAATTTCCAACAGACAACCTTTAACATCCTGAGAATTTGAAAGGAGCAGATGTATGACAGAAGCAAACTGAGTGGCTCGAGGAAAATATCCTTTCACATTTTTTTCAGGGTCTGTCGAAAAAACAGTTGTGGTGTCTTCAACTGCTACTGATAATATAATACAAAATGTCACCATAACTTCCACACTGGGATTGGTCAGGTCAAAACCCCTTATCATTTGGATTGCTTCTTTTGTCATCTTAGCATCAAGTTCTTTCTGTGGGTATTGGGGAAGTTCAGGCATCAGTTTTTCTAAGACATTTTCAAGAAAATTTAGGATGTTTTCTGGATGACTCAAACTTTTCATTTCTTGTATGAGTGTCTTCACATCTTTATCAGTCTCCTTATTAATTTCTGTGTTCAGATGTTTCAAGGGCTCCTTTTTTTGCAGTACATTGACTGGCATATCATGTCCAAGCCAGAATGTCTTTACATGATGGAGAATTGTTACTATGTCCTCCTGGGAAGTTCCAGCTTTGCAAGCTTCTAAGTAAAATGTCAATGTCTGGACTGGATTCCAAATTCCATTAAACAGAATCAGAGTCAGTTGTTCCTTACAGACATCTGAAAACTCTTGGATCATGTTTAGGACAATGTTCCCAGCTGTGGTCTTACTGTCTTGATAGAGCTTTTCAATCACATATAGCAGAAATACAGTTTTCTTTTCCATCTGTGTTGCTTCAGATGAGATATGAGTATCTTCCATTGTAGCATCGGTCATGGTGACCTCTATCAGGGCTTTCAGTAGTCCAACTTGTTCTGTTAGAGACAGATTCTCATAACGAAACACACAATCCAAATTATGGAAGGCCTGAAGAGGTAAGTTATTTTTTAGAGCATAGACTTGTATCATTTTATATTGCAGTGCAATCATCCTCTCAGCTAAACTTTTGTTTTTCATTATTCCATCTTCCAGAATTCCATGCATGGTCAAGAGTTTGCAGAATGTCTCCTCTATATCTTTAATCTTTGTGAAAAAAAAAAGAAAAAAAAAACAGTTTTAGGCAACATTTTAAATATTTCCTGTCTGAGCCATATTAATCAATGACAAGTTTTTTTGACTACAATTTAAGGACTTATGGGATTCAATGTTAATAATAAACAAATAGGGGTCCCAGCCAGCCTTGTAAGCCTGGGATTAACTGCACTGACCCCATCCATGGCAAGTATGATGGTGGAAAACTTCATATTTCTTTTAAGTATAAGTTCACTTATCCTTCTATCCCCAGCCTAAAGTACCACCACCTATCTAACACCCTCTCAAGATGCATACTTACCTGATCCTACAACCAAAGCCCCATACAATGTTGACTTTGTGCAAAAGTAGACTTTTATGGAATCGACTTCTAAGCATCTCCAGGTTGTGGGAATCTACTGTGCAGACCTGCATCTATAGAGGTAGCGGGTACTCTAAGTTTCAGGGGGGGCAAAAGGAATAGGTGAACTTTGGGTATATTCCAATTGAAGGATTAATAGGAAGAATTTGGGTTTTAATCTCTTATTCCTGTTGATTATGTTCCGTATTTACAATTTGGTGTGGAATTAGGTGTCTTCTAGACCAGGGTTTCTCAACTAGGGTTCCATCTAGGGTTCCTCCAGAGGTTGCTGCACACAGAAGGATTTTTTTTACCTTAATGCATTTTTCCCTCTTGCAATTATATCTTTCAAGATGGGTCTCCTTTATTTTAGCTTAATTATGCAGGCACATCTGTTAGCAGCACAATTAATTATTCATTCGTTTTATATATATATATATATATATATATATATATATATATATATATATATATAGTCTCATTTTGTTGTGTATTTTTTGTTGTGATTGCTTTCATCAATCTCCAGGACTGTGCCTGTGGATGAATACCTGGAGATTAGGCAAGAGATTGGGGTAGGACTCTGGATTAGAGCCCTCTGGATTGCTGGTATGCAACAGGGCAAGTGCTTTCCAACCCTAGAGCAGCAGGCCAGTGAATAACGGGAGTTACGGATGGAATTCCTGGGAGAGCGGCCCCAGGAGCAATGGGTGACTGAGTTGGACAAGCTGATTCAGCAGGAGATAGAGCTGGACAATTGGTATCGGGCTCTGCAATAGCACGCAGAGCAAGAATATTTAGGGGAGACAACAGAATGACTTTGGCTGCCCTGGATTGCTGTGGGAGAACCTTACAGATTGTTTTTTCTGTTTGGTGATGATGGGGAACCTACCCTTGAGGATCTGCGAGAATACAGAGAGGAAATGCTCACTCTTGCAGGGGCCTCAGAGCTTAAAACTGATCTGGACTATTTGCTAAGGAAGAAACAACATCTGGAAAGGGCATACAGGAAACTGCTAGAACGGGTTGAGCAGCATGCCAGTAAATCGGCAGTGGAAACTCCGGAGATTGCCGTCTCCAAAGCTGAAGTGCTGACAACAGGGCAGAGCACTGCCAGCCTCTGCTCAACACCAACAGCAGCTTCAGCCTCCCGGAGAGAAGAGGCAGTTGGCCTTTCTCCCACAATGCTGACAGAGACATGGTTTTGTCTGCCAGCAGCATCTGTGGAGTCACAAGAAACTTCAGCAGGTAAAGCGATGACAACTAGACAGAGGGTCCAAGACCTCTGCCCTACACCTGTGGCAGTTCCAGAGGCCAAGGGTGAGGAGATGGCAGTCTATCCTAAGCTGCAGATCAGGATCCAAGGAGAGAATGCAGTCGGCACCTCACAACTGCAGCTTGATCTGGTGTCAGTGGATGGCCCTGCGGTCTCCACCAACAGAAAACCAGCAGAACTGCTGGCAATAGGGCAGAGTGCTACCAACCTCTGCACAGCACCCACAACAACTGTGGAGTTCCAGGGAGCTGGCCTCTCTCCCCAACAGATAGCTGGAGCATATGATGTAGGGAAGCTCCTGGGCCCAGCAGAACCGCTGGCAACGGGACAGAGTGCAGCTGGCCTCTGCCCTCAACAGAGAACAGATTTCCTGTGAAGGTGGATGGGACTTCAGTCTCCACGTGTGTACCCCAGGGATGCTGGGCAGTTGGCCCAGATACCCAACAGCATGATGGAGTGAGCCCAGTCACCCTGTCTTCTCTCCAGCGGCTGATAGGACTTCAGGGAGAAGGGCCAGTCCACGCCTCTCTCCAGCAGCTGGTATGTTATCTGAGAGAGGCAGAGGTTGGCTGGGCAAGTAATGCTCTGTTTAGGATAATTTATTTGGGGTACTGTGTGGATACCAGCATTGGGGGACTGAAACTACTGACTGGACTGCCTGGACATTTAATAATCCCACTGACATCCGATGCCTGGGCATTTATTACTCCCACTGACCTCTGATGCCTGGGCATTTATTATTCTCACTCACTTCCAATGCCTGGGCATTTATTACTTTCACTGACCTCCGATGCCTTGGCATTTATTACTCCCACTGACCTCCAATGCCTTGGCATTTATTACTCCCACTGACCTCCGATGCCTGGGCATTTATTATTCTCACTTTTTTTTATACCTGTGCATTTATTACTACCACTGACCTTGAATGCATGATCATTTATTACTTCCAATGCCTGGGCATGTTTTACTCCCACTGACCCCAAAAGAGTGTAATGGATAATGAACTGTCCCTTTCTTTAAATGCTTGGGAATCCCTGTTTAAGCTATTGGCTTCCATAGAAGTTCTTCAAGAAATCCTTGTTACAATTCAATGTCTCTAAGTCAGGGATCCTCAAACTACGGCCCTCTAGCTGTTATGGAACTACACAATTCCATGAGGCATTGTAAAACTCTGACAGTCACAGACATGACTAGGCATGATGGGACTTGTAGTTCCTGAACAACCGGAGGGCCGTAGTTTGAAGACCCATGCTCTAAGTCATCGATATACCCAGACTCATAGTCAGTAATATTATGACATATTATAAAATAATATAATAACAGTAATATTGTTCTGTGATATCACAGCAGCATGATGTCATCTCAGTACACCTAGGGGGCAAACCAGATGTAAATAGAGAAATTAGTACATAAGTAATTATATTATAATAACATAATGTTACCTCTGTGGTTTGGATGTGGAAGGGATCGCCTGCTACCACATGGTGAAGGATATACGTTTGCTTCTGTCTTTGTATCCTTCTGTTTCTTCTCATCTCCAGCTTCTTATTGAACTGGGCTTGTTTTTCTTCTAGAGCTTTACTTTCCTTCTCAATCTCCTCCTGAATCCTCCTCTCTCGCTCAATCTGCTGCTGCCTCCTCCTCTCTTCCTCTTGAATTCCTCTTCTGTCCATCTCCTTTCTGTCTTCTTCTTGTTTACCTTTAAAAAAAGGACATTTCATATCATGAGAAACCTCTGATGGTGAGGCACCGCAATCTAAGCTGAAACACAAGGGGCCAGATCCACAAAGCATTACGACGGCGTATCCCCAGATACGCCGCCATAATTTCAAATTTGCGCTGGCGTATCTTTGGTTTGTATCCACAAACGCGAGTATCTTTGGTTTGTATCTGTCAGACGCGAGTGAATAAAAGACGATAAACGGCTCTTTACATCGTAATCAGCTGTGATTGGACATGGCTGATAATGTGGTAAAGAGCCTCCATCAGAGGCTCTTTAACCGGGGTCAGTGTAGCGGTGTGCACCGGCAGTTATCCTGCGGGACGTCATATGACGCCCAGTCAGGATAACAGAACCACCGCCTGGCCTTCATTCTGCTATAGTCTGGGTGGGAAGTGGTCAATATTTCTTGGTAATATAATTATTTGCTAATGTGTATATACATTATTTGTCAATAATATGTTTGTATATCTTTGCAGTGTATGTGTAAACTTGTATTCGAATCTAAAGCCCTGATGAAGCGGGACTCCCCGTGAAATGAGTAGGCCAGTTTTCTTGATTCTTCAGCCAGGTCCAGCACTTTCTGGATCGACTTACAGTAACTGTGGTTTTAATCAGTTGCATTCAACTTTTTTTTAAAGGTAACCATTTGTATATGGAAATTAAAGATTTAAGGGCCAGATTCAGAAAGAATGGCCTAAGTTTCAGCGGGCGTAGCGTATCTCATATACACTATGCCACAGTAACTTAGAGAGGCAGGTACCGTATTCAGGAAGAACTTGCGCCCCAAGTTACGGCAGCGTAGTGTAAATGGGCCGGCGTAAGCCCGCGTAATTCATAGTAGGCTTGTAGTGGGCGTGTTGTATTACAATGAGCCGTGACTCCATGCAAAGGAGGGTCCGAACGAACGGCAAATGCGCCGTCCGTGGACGTATTCCAGTGCACATGCTCCAAAATCACGTTGGCTAGAGATACGTCGAACACTGCCTACGACGTGAACGTAACTTACGCACAGCCCTATTCGCGTACGACTTACGCAAACGACGTACAATTCAATGCTGTTCCGACGTCCATACTTAACATTGCCTGCGCCTCATATAGCAGGGGTAACTTTACGCCGGTCGAACGCCTTACGTAAATGACGTATATATCAATACGCCGGGCGCAACTACGTTCGTGAATCGGCGTATCTAGCTCATTTGCATATTTTTAATGGGAACGCCGAATGCATCCAGCGTAACTATGCGCCCACGATACGCCGGCGTAGGCAAATTACGTCGGACGGCTGAAGCCATGTTTTTCGGCGTATCTTGCTTTCTGAATTGGTGTAAAGATGTGATAGCGTACATCCTTTCTGAATCTGGCCCTAAGAGTTTATTTTTTAAGCCTATTTGGTATGTGTATTTATTAAAGCGGAGGTTCACCCTAAATCCAAAGTATTGCTTAATCGGTCTATCTGAGTGTGTATTAAAACAGATCGCTATCCATACTTTTCAATATCGTATCAATACCTTAGATCTGGAGTCTGTTGCAGGGACTTCCTGGTTTTCACTCCCGCGGGAGTGGGCGTGTCGCTTAAGCAATGTCTCCTGGGAGCCCAGCGTCACGCTTCCCAGGAGACGATTCACAAGACAAAACGAGGAAATATCACGTGATTTTACTCATCACGCCGGCCGTTGTGATGGCAACCATGCGGCGCAGTCAACACAGCCCATGCCGAATCCCGGAAGTATTTGCTTTTGGGCTTCACAGTGCCCACAAGCAAGATGGAACCCTACAGGACGAAATTTTATAAATTATTCTTTACAAGGGAATGTGCATGCGGATGGCTATAAAAATGAGAGATGCGAGTAGAATGATAACTGTATTAACCTCCCTGGCGGTATGATTCTTTTAGATTTTAGGTGCTGAAAGCGGTACCATTATTTGCAAGGAAATTTGGCGTTTTATACTGTAGGCCTGTAATTCTTAGGAATAACTCATAACTTAAATCTGACCAAACAAGAGTCTAAGGCCGCTTACACACGAGGGAATATTTCCGCTGAACATGGTCCGATGGACCATTTCAGCCGAAAAATCCGCTCGTGTGTAGGGGCAAACGGACCGTTTTGGCCGGATTCCTCCGGCGGAAAAATTTCAAAGCATGCTGCCCGTCAGATATGTCCGCTGGTTAGTACGGCAAACCAGCGGACATATCTGCCCGCACATGCGTCGTAACCTGTGAATGGATCCGACACATGTGCGCGGAAGTGTTTACTTCCTGGTGCGGTGACGTGGCGGTCACGTGGCGGTCACGTGGCGGCGTCAACGTCACCGCCGCGTCACCGCGCTGTCCGCCGGCGGGCAATTTGATCCGATGGTGTGTACAGCCATCGGATCAAAGCAATCCGGCGGACAGATCCGATGGGAACGGTCCGTCGGACCGTTCCCATCGGATATATTACCTCGTGTGTATAAGGCCTGAGGCCGCGTACACACTATCAAATCTATCTGCTGGAAACGGTCGGCCCGACCGTCCCAGCAGACAGATTTGCTCGTGTGTACGGGCGACCCGACGGATTTGGCCAGCCGACAGATTTTAAAGCATTCTTTAAATTCCGTCGGCTGGGAACCCATCCGCCCGATATGTTTGCTGGTTAGTACGCTAACCAGCAGACATATCTGCTCGCACATGCGTCGAATGGTTTTCGCGCATGCGCGGAAGTGTTTTACTTCCTGGTGCGGTGACGTGGCGGTCACGTGGCGGTCACGTGGCGGCGTCAACGTCACCGCCGCGTCACCGCGCTGTCCGCCGGCGGGGAATTTGATCCGATGGTGTGTACAGCCATCGGATCAAAGCAATCCGGCGGACAGATCCGATGGGAACGGTCCGTCGGACCGTTCCCATCGGATATATTACCTCGTGTGTACAAGGCCTGAGGCCGCGTACACACTATCAAATCTATCTGCTGGAAACGGTCGGCCCTTTCAGATTTTAGCATTCTTTAAATTCCATCGGCTGGGAACCCGTCCGCCCGATATGTTTGCTGGTTAGTACGCTAACCAGCAGACATATCTGCTCGCACATGCGTCGAATGGTTTTGGCGCATGCGCGGAAGTGTTTTACTTCCTGGTGCGGTGACGTGGCGGCGTCAACGTCATCGCCACGTCACTGCACTGTCTGCTGGCGGGGATTTTGCTTTGATCGTGTGTACAGCGATCAAACCAAAATGGCCAGCAGACAGATTTGTTCAAATCGGTCGGTCCCACCGATTTGAACAAATCTATTTGGTCGCCTGTACGCAGCCTAATAGGCATCCTGGGTATGACATTTTTTTTAAAACAAAATTATAAATTATAATATAATAAATAACTATAAATAACTATAACAAATAATAATATAATTATTATAAAAATGATTCAATAATGTAATCAACTCAAAATCACTGAAATTTGCTCAGTTGCATTTTTTTTTTTTTTATGACGAATTTCCCCACAAATCGCTATCGCTCAATTCTGCAAGTGATTCTAATTTATTATCGCTGTTTTCTAGCTGATCTAAAAACATTTTTGACATAAAGGGGCACTTTTGGTTGCTATGGACAATCTACAGTTTGCAGGCAGAAAGAACAGTTTTTATTTTACAAAAGTACATGTAGGACACTGGGCAGACCACTAGGGACAAGGGGGGTGTATTTTTTACATACAGTACGGTAATCTATAAGTATACTGTATGTAATGTGTCTGTTTACTTTTTTGAATATGGCGCCGTTCTCCGCCCCCGTGCGTTGTAACGTCTCAGGGAACGGAGCTCGGCGGCACACAGAGGCACTGTGTAAATCGAGCGAGCACCCGCTCGCTCACACAGCGCGAATGCATCGCTGGATCCAGGGACAAGGTAAGTAAACCCTACCTGTGAAAGCTGCGAGGCGAGCCCGAGTCTGACTCGGGGTTACCGATCGCAGCATATAAATCTAACCCCGAGTCAGACTCGGGAATACCGCCAGGGGGGTTAAAAGCGGTAGATGCACAGATAAAAAAACAAAAACGTTTTACCGCGGAACCACCGCTTTAAGGTGCATGTAAAGTCCCACCCCATTTTTGTTCTCATTCGGTAATTCTTCATTTTGTAGGCAGTGCCCCCTCCGCACCTCCAGCCTAAGAAATTTGCAAAGTAAACACATTTTAGGTTATGATAGCTTACCTTAATTTTCTTGCTGCTTCGCTCTGACAAAGTAGTAATAGTAGTTGTAGTAGTAGTAGTAGTAGTAGTAGTAGTAGTAGTAGTAGTAGTTGTAGTAGTAGTGGTAGTAGTAGTAGCAGTTTTTTGCTACTGGATCTCATACATTTCTCTTAGCCATGTATTTTTTTGGAGAGGAGGGGCCTCCAAGCCCTTTAACCACTCAGCTACCAGCCGCCGTCGATTGACGGCGGCACAGTAGCTTAATTGTTCCGTCTTTTAAAGCCGCTAGGGGGCGCGCACCCGCCGTGTTACTGGGAACCCGCGATTGCCGAGTAACTAAGCAGGACCGTGGATCTCTGTGTGTAAACACAGAGATCCATGTCCTGTCAGGGAGAGGAGACCGGTGCTGTGTCCCTTGTACATAGGGACACAGATCGGTCACCTCCCCAGTCAGTCCCCTCCCCCTACAGTTAGAATCACTCACTAGGCTACACATTTAACCCATTCCCCCCCTAGTGTTAACCCCTTCCCTGACAGTCACATTTTTACAGTTATCAGTGCATCACTGTATAAGTGTGAATGGTCCCAAAAATGTGTCAAAAGTGTCCGATGTGTCCACTATAATGTCGCAGTCCCAATAAAAATGGCAGATCGCCGCCATTCCTAGTAAAAAAAAAAATAATAGAAAAAAAATCATAATTATGTCCCCTAATTTGTAGGTGCTATAACTTTTGCGCAAACCAGTCACTATTGGGATTTTTTTTTTTTAAATGGGATATTTACTCATATTGAGATTTGCTTAAATGTTGCTAAGATACGAGCGGTGTAAGTCACTTACGCCGTCGTATCTTAGATGCATATTTACGATGGCCGCTAGGTGGCTTTCCCATGTAAAATATGCAAATGAGCGTAATACGCCGATTCCCGAACGTACGCCTGGCCTGCGTTAGCGTAGGTCCGGCGTAATGTTACCCCTGCTGTATGAGTCGCAGCCAATGTTATGTATTGACGGCCTGCCGGCGTAATTTTCCCGTCGTTTATGCCGTTTGCGTAAAACATTTGCGAATGGGGCTTTGCGTAAGTGACGTTCACGTCATTTTCATTGACTATTTCGTTCGTTCGAATTTGAATTGGGCCGGGCCATTTACGCTACGCCGCCGCAACTTTACAGGCAAGTGCTTTGTGAATACGCGGCCGTACCTGAATCTAGCCCAGTGTTTTTTTTTTCAAAATTGACGCTCTTTTTTTCTTTATAGCACAAAAAATAAAAACCGCAGAGGTGATCAAATACCACCAAAAGAAAGCTCTATTTGTGGGGGAAAAAAAGGACGTCAATTTTGTTTGGGAGCCACGTCGCACGACCCCGCAGTTGTCAGTTAAAGCGACGCAGTGCCGGAAGCTGAAATTGCGCCTGGGCAGGAAGGGGGTGTATGTGCCCAGTAAGCAATTGGTTAAGGGTGTAAGAAAATAAATAGTTGTGCATCCAGAAATTACGATGGCCTTTTATTGTTCAAAGTAATAACACCAAAGACACCAACCAACCAACACAAGGTCACGTAATAAAAGGCAATCTGAATTCCTGGATGTGTAGCCATTTCCCAAGTTTACCACGGAGGCGGGCCAGGGCTGGCACTCTACGAGACATTCCACCTCAGGTTATCATCATACACCTGGAGCAGTGGCTCTTTTTCTTTGTATATAAGCCCTCTAAGGGGTTTTTGATGCCAAGAGGCATGGTTTATGATCTTGTGACTGCAGTGATTGGCTGTATCACAGCAGTCACATGATTATAAAGCTCCCAATTGCAAGGAACAATCAGGAGCTTTCTGTTAGCCGCTAGTAACTGTGCTAGGAGCGCTCAGGGCACATGTTCCCAGCTCAGCTATTTCTGCAGGGTAAAATCAATGTGGGTGATAGCGCAATTTGTAAACATAACATAACATAAAAACTGGGTGATATACAGGGCTTTTTTTCAGGGGGAACTTGGGGGAACTCGGTTCCACCACCTCTGGCTCAGACCCTTTGGTGCCTGCTCACCACAATCACTTGTAAACACAGAAGTTTGGTTTCTGTGTTTACAAGTGACAGCTCTGCACTCTGTGTGTAACCCCCCTGAACTCTGCACTCTGTATGTAATGCAATCCTGGTATTTAATGCCCCTTTATGACCCTTCTACTGTTTGTGAAATCGGAACGGGTCGTGGTTGAGTTCCTGCACCTATTTCCTGAGAAAAAAAGCTCTGGTGATATATATGGTGTGCACAAAAAGTATCAAAGTGCCAAACTTAATAGGTCTGTCAAGGACAGAAAGTAAGTCCAAAGGAAGTGCTAAATCATAAATCAGTGCACTAATAGTCCATATTGGTGAAAAAGCAGTGTAAAAGGATGTCCACTGGTCCAGAGAATGAGGAAAGGAACACCACCACACAGTTCGTCTGGTCTCCCAGAACTCTCACCTTCAGCTGGTCAAAATCAGGCATATAAGATGATCCTCTGTGTGGACAACCTCCCTCAGTGTTTTTGTTAGCCCCCACGGATCGATGGGAAGATAGGTACCTGCGATCTCGGGTGACAGTAGAAAACAGGGGAGGGGGAAGGACAAAGAGCCTCCAATAGTGTGTTATCCTTGGTAAGAAATATTTTAATAAAGAATCGCACTTACAGATAGATGAATAAAAATTTGCATGTAAAACAATGATCGCAGCGCTTGCAGCACGTCACTCACTGCACGTCTTTCCCTTCCCTACGCGTTACGACACAGGATCACGTGTCTTCATCTGGGGAATGCTATTGGTCGTGTGAGAAAAACATCGTATTTATGTGAACCGGAAGTTCCGCATCCGCCATTTTCTTGTAGTCCGCCACACTCGAGAGCAATGTGTTGGAACTGGCTGGATTGCGAATGTTTAAAACTTGCTGCTAACACACAGCATTAAATAGTAACACACGTGTGTTTGAATAGTGGAAGTATATGTGCGAACGAACATATTTTACCTAAACCGGAAATTCGGCATGCGCCATTTTCCCGTAGCCCGTCGCAATCGCGGGTAATCTGGCCGGAATTGCGAATCGATTAAAAATACTATTGCACACAACATTAGAAAATGTCCAATATGTGTTTCAATAATACAAATATATGT
Organism: Rana kukunoris; assembly: GCA_029574335.1. Taxonomy (NCBI): domain Eukaryota; kingdom Metazoa; phylum Chordata; class Amphibia; order Anura; family Ranidae; genus Rana; species Rana kukunoris. Next base: position 739,821,447 of record CM056049.1, on the reverse strand, counting down.
ATAAAAACCATATTACAACTCAATTTAAAACCAGAATATCATCTCTTTAGAAACACCTCTGTGCTTCTTACTTTACTGTTGCCTAATATGTCGCCATCTAGCGTCTATAAACAGGCATTACCACGAACTATACAATCTATCCACAATCTTTGTGGCTAGATGTGGATATTCATTTGCAGATAGGGGTGATCGTGCATCTGAGTGTCGTGTTTACATACTGTTCGGTTACCGAGTAGTATCTTTTAGCAAAAACCTGAACAATGTATGATGGCCACTGTACATAATGTGTTCCAATGATAACATTATTTTTTACTCTTTACTCTTTGTACCCATACAGGGTGGGGAACAACTCAGGGACAGTAAATTGCACATAACTGAAATACTCCATAGAAATTAAAAATAATAAAAATTATTAAAAATTACTTAAAAAACAATTTAAATCAAAATCAACATTCATCCCCCCAGGAACTAAAGTCTTCATTTTATGCCCTGGCTATTCAACATCCCAAAGGGCCAACTGGTTAGAATGAAGCGGAACTGCACGAAGGAAGAGGATTATACAAATCAAGCCCAATTGATAGTTTCACGATTCATCAGCAAAGGGTATGATGAATCTGTAATTTCTAATCAAATCAAAGAAGTGGGCTCTTTAGATAGATCAAAAATGCTACTATCAAAGATTCCAACACAAAGAGAACAGAAAGCCCCCTCTCTGATTTTGAACTATAATTCCCAGCATAAAGATGTGGCAAAGATTATCAAAAAACATTGGTATATCTTACAGAGCGATAAAGATCTGTGTACGATACTCCCGGAGAAACCACAGATCATATACAAAAGAGCTCCCACATTCAAAGATCTAGTCGTCAAGTCAGTTGTGGATCCTCCACCTAAACCCCCGTTTTCATTCTTTACAGGAAAAGGTTTTTCTTTATCGTACATCACGGGACACAGAGCGCAAAGCCATTACACTTGGGTTATATGGGTACCTTCAGGTGTGGACACTGGTGTAATCAATTTCACAGGAAGTTTCCTCCCTATATAACCCCCTCCCACTGGGAGTGCTTCAGTTTTTTCGCCAGTGTCTTAGGTGTTGGTCACGTCTAGCTGTCCCTCGGAGGTCTCGGGACCCAGGATAGCTAGCCGGATCCGTCCGAAGTGCTTCAAAGCCAAGGTGTACGGTACCCGGGCCCTGCTGGAGTGGGGTTTTGCCTATAATGCCTCTCCTTGGAGGGCTGGATTCTGGGCTCCAGTGCCTTAGTCTCTTCCAAGAACTAAACGCTACTGATGCCAGGATGCTATATAGGTCCAGGGGTGTGGGTTCCTTAACACAGGACCCCGGTCCCTGAAGGTCCAAGACAATACCCACGGAGATGGGGGAAGGCTGGGCCTCTTGCATTTTGCAATACCCTGCGGCGTGGAGCAGGTAAGAGGGAACCTGCGGGACTTGGTTCGACAGTAGGTATCCCCCTGGGGGTTCTGGGTTGGCTAATGGTATGCTTGTGCATCAGCCACTATCTCCACCTCTTTTGAGGCAGGATGGGATGTACTAATGTTTACCCAGATAACATGTAGATATATATATGCTTTTAAAGATATGTATTTTGCTACTCCCCCCAGATTTGCCTGTTAGCATGATACTGCAGCCCCACGTGTATAGGGAGGAAGTGCTGACAAAACTCCTGTTTCCTAGGAAGCCTATGGGGACAGCTTCCTCTATGTGTGCACTACAAAGATTAGTGGCTTACCGGGTGTCTGTTGGGTTACTAGCGCTGGTCCAGGCTTCTCCTCTGCTCTCTGCTTCCTCCATGTTGGTTTCAGCGTGGGGGGGGCGGGGGCGCGCGCGCGCGCGCGCGTGTGCGCCGCCTTTTACAGCGTCAGCGTGCGTGGGGGGGCCAGCCAGCAGCCTCAGGTCTCAGATAAAGCAAAAAAGCATTTCCTGGCTGGTCATTCCCTCCTGAGAGCAGTGGAGAGTGAGGACATAGAGCGCGCAGCTGAGCCAGTTCTGGCTAACAGTGACACCCAGTGGTGGTTTGTGGATCTTCAGGTCTGGACTTAGTCCACACTAACCAGAAAAAAAAAAAAAAAAAAAGATTTTTTTCTTAAAGGGACTCAGCCTTAGATCTGGCAGTATCTGAGTCGGTGCAACCTTGGACTCCAGCTAACGGGCATTGGTGTGGCAATACTCACAGGACTTTCCTCTGTATTGCCGCCTTCTCAGGCGTATGAAAATTTAGAATTTTTTTTACCATAGCCTGTCCTTATTAATGTTTCACTTCTAGCTACAACAGTTGGGTGTTGGCTGTAGGGGTGTCTCAAGGTTGTGCAATGGCTCCCAAGGGATCAGGACCAGCTAAGGCTGCAAAAGGTGCCAAAAAAGTAAAGGGGTCTCCATCGGGGTCAGAGGATTTGGGCCAGGCTCCAGTGGTCCCACCCTCACCAGATAGACCACCGAACAGCATCGTGCAGGAGCCATTGAGGGTGCTAGGGGCAGAGGCGGCCCCCAATCAACCCATTCCCGTTTATGTTACGGAAGAAATGCTAGAATCCACCCTGGGTGGGCTAGAGAAAAGGTTAACTGCTTTAATTGCCCGCTCTTTGCCGGGTGGCAAACGGGCTAGATCCCCGTCACCTAGAACGGTGTGTTCGGATGCAGAGGTCCTCTCTTCGGAGGAATTGGACCCACAGGGGGATCAAGCAGACCTGAGTCCTGACGGGTCAGACATTGAAGATTCCACTATAGATGAAATTTTTTCGGCTTCTCAAGCAGAGAGTCTGTGGATCCAGTCTCTGACGGATATGGTTCGCACTGCTTTTAAACTTCCAGTGTCAGAACAATTAGCCCCCGCGGTATCCTCTTTAGGTTCCTTGAAGGCACCATTGAGTGGTGCGTCTTTCCCGGTTCACCCCCTTCTGGAGAGCGTGATTTTTCAGGATTGGGCTCGACCTGATAGGATTTTTATCCCTCCTAAAAGGTTCACCATTCTCTATCCTATGGAAGAAGAATTTGCAAGGAAATGGGCACTCCCTACCGTGGACGCAGCCATTTCCTGCGTAAATAAATCCCTGACTTGTCCGGTGGAAAATGTCCAGGTGTTTAAAGATCCAGTCGACAAAAAATTGGAGACCCTACTGAAGGCTTCTTTTACCACAGTAGGTGCCGTGGTTCAGCCAGCAGTGGCAGCCATTGGCGTTTGTCAGGCTTTAAAGGATCAGACTAAACAGATATTAAGGGACATACCGGCTCAGCAAGCTCGTGAATTGGCTGACCTCCCAAGAGCTCTCTGCTTTGCAGTAGATGCTATTAAGGACTCCGTTCAACAGGCGTCCCGTTTATCTCTGCTGTTGGTTCATATGCGTCGCCTTTTGTGGCTAAAAAACTGGTCAGCAGAGGCACCCTGCAAAAAGCTTTTAGCAGGATTTCCCTTTCATGGTGGGAGACTATTCGGTGAAGACCTAGATAAATATATCCAGACCATATCAAGTGGTAAAAGTTCTTTCTTGCCTATCAAGAAAAGATCGCGTGGGCCCGCATTTAAGCGACAGGCCTTCGCAGGCTCGGCCCCTTCAACTTCCCGTCAGTATCGACGGCCTCCCGGGCGTTCAGCATTTAATAGCCGCCCACAAGGACAAGCCACGACAGGCAAGAGGCCATGGTCTCGCATGCCGGTTAAACCAGTCCTCAAGTCAGATTCATGAAGGGGCGGGGGGAAGGCTTCGGTTTTTCTCCGAAGTGTGGAAGGCCAGAATTCCCGACTCTTGGGTAAGATCCGTGGTAACCACGGGCTACAAGCTAGAGTTTCGGGAAGTCCCCCCTCCTCATTTTCAGGGGTCAAGTCTTCCAAAGCGACCCATTAAAGAGGGCCTCTCTTGTAAAAGCATTGGATCGTCTCTTGCTCCAAGGAGTAATTGTAGAAGTACCAACCCAGGAATGGGGTCTGGGATTCTACTCCAACCTTTTCATAATACCAAAGCCCAATGGCGACGTCAGGCCTATCTTAGACCTCAAACGCCTAAATCGCTTTCTAAACATTCAGACCTTTCGTATGGAGTCCATACGTTCGGTGGCAGCCAGCCTACATCAAGGCGACTTTCTAGCATCTATAGACATAAAAGATGCGTATCTGCACATGCCGATCTACCCGGCACATCACAGGTTTCTTCGTTTTATGATAGATCACCGCCATTACCAGTTCGTAGCCCTCCCTTTCGGGTTGGCAACAGCTCCGCGGGTATTCACAAAGGTGTTAGCCCCGGTGCTAGCCGTCCTAAGGACAGAAGGCATTTTAGTCTTGGCATACTTGGACGATCTTCTGGTTATCGGAAGCTCAGCTTCCAACCTCAATCAGGCAGTAGGTCGCACAGTTCAGCATCTAGAGGAATTCGGGTGGATTGTAAACCTAGAAAAATCGGTATTGAAACCCACAAAGCAGTTGGAATATCTAGGCCTTCGGCTAGATACAGACTGCCAGAGGATAATTTTACCTCAAGCAAAGATCAGATCAATAGCTCAAGCAGTTCAAGTGATCTTAGGCAAGAAGAGGCCGACTATTCGCCTATGTATGCGACTGCTGGGGAAGATGGTGGCCGCCTTCGAGGCTGTGCCCTACGCCCAGATCCATACCAGATATCTTCAGGCAGCCATTCTCTCTGCTTGGAACAAGTCCATTCAGGCGTTAGATCGTCCGTTAGTGCTCTCCCCGAAGGTCCGGCGCAGCCTGTCTTGGTGGCTGGTCTCTCAAAATTTGTCAAAAGGGAAATCCTTTTGCCCCATCACGTGGAAGATAGTATCCACGGATGCCAGCCTGTCAGGTTGGGGGGCAGTTCTAGAAGAACAGACCCGGCAAGGGCAGTGGTCGGAGGCAGAAAAACTGCTTCCCATCAATATCTTGGAGATCAGAGCTGCTCGGCTGGCCCTGATCACCTGGACTCTCCCCCTTCAGGGTCTGCCAGTAAGGATACAGTCCGACAACGCCACTGCGGTGGCATACATAAACCACCAGGGGGGCACGAAGAGCCCAGCAGCCCAAAGAGAAGTAAACCTGATTTTCTTATGGGCCGAAGCCCATGTACCCTGCATCTCGGCGGTGTTCATCCCAGGGATAGACAATTCTCAAGCAGATTTTTTGAGTCGTCAACAGTTGCTCCCGGGGGAGTGGTCTCTTCACCCCCAGGTATTCCAAGAGATTTGCCAAAGATTCGGAGTCCCAGATGTGGACATTATGGCAACGAGATCCAACAAAAAGTTGGACAAATTCATATCCCGAGCCATGGATCCCTCGGCCTACGGGACCGATGCCTTGGTTTGTCCTTGGCACCAGTTTTCTCTTCTGTATGCATTCCCTCCACTGCAGATGATTCCCCGCCTTCTACGGAGGATCAGGGTGGAGCGCAGGCCGGTGATCCTGGTGGCTCCAGCCTGGCCCAGGAGGGCTTGGTACGCACTCATCGTGAAGATGTCAGTCGGGGCGCCGTGGCCGCTCCCCCTGCGCCCAGATCTGCTGTCTCAGGGCCCAATCTGCCATCCTGCTTCACAGCAGCTAAATTTGACGGCTTGGCGGCTGAATCCCTAATTCTTAAGGGCAGAGGCCTCTCAGATCAGGTCATATCTACGTTGATTCAGGCTAGGAAACCGGTCTCCAGAAATATTTATTACAGAGTCTGGAGAACCTATGTGGAGTGGTGCGAGTCTCAAAAATGGCATCCTCGAAAGTTTTTTATTGACAGGATCTTGCGATTCCTCCAGGTTGGCGTTGACAAAGGGTTGGCTCTTAGTACTCTAAAGGGGCAGGTGTCGGCTTTATCAATATGGTTTCAAAGACCCTTGGCCACCCATTCGCTTATGAAAACCTTCTTGCAGGGGGTCTTGCATGTGAATCCCCCTATTAGAGCTCCCCTCTGCCCCTGGAATTTAAATCTGGTCTTGTCAGCTTTACAAAGGCAGCAGTTTGAACCTCTGACAGAAATTCCTCTTGTGCTACTAACCCGAAAGTTGGTTTTCTTGGTGGCTATGGCTTCAGCCAGAAGGGTTTCCGAGCCGGCAGCCTTGTCATGCAGGGAGCCATACCTTATTCTGCATAAGGACAGAGTGGTTCTGCAGGCTCAACCTTCTTTCCTTCCTAAGGTCATATGCAGTTTTCACTTGAATCAGGACCTAGTCCTACCATCCTTCTTTCCTACTCCCCAGTCCAGAGAGGAAAGACATGAGGGTCTATCTCAAGGCTACAGAGAAGATTCGGAAAACAGATGTGCTTTTTGTTCTTCCGGATGGCCCCAAGAAGGGTCAGCCGGCTGCCAAGTCTTCCTGGGCTAGGTGGATTAAGCAGCTGATTTTTCAGGCCTATGGTCTGAAGCGCGTTCCACCTCCCTTATCAGTTAAAGCCCATTCTACGAGGGCCATGAGTGCCTCCTGGGCGGCACACCATCAGATCTCTATGGCACAGGTTTGCAAGGCGGCAACCTGGTCTTCTGTACATACGTTTACTAAATTTTATAAGTTGGACGTTGCAAAGGGTACGGACGCAGCTTTTGGGCAGGCGGTCCTACGGGCAGCAGTATAGAATCCTCTGGCCCGGTTCACGCCCCCTTGTTTTTCTGTTGGTGGAGCTATTTTTTCTCCTGACAATGTTTTTATTTGGCTATTCTTGGCCTTACGGTCTCTCTCCCTTCATAGAGCATTGCTTTAGGACATCCCAAGTGTAATGGCTATGCGCTCTGTGTCCCGTGATGTACTTCAAGAAAAGGATTTTACAGGTAAGCTGTTTATTAAAAATCCTTTTTTTTCCCTGCAGAAGTTGTTTTGCATGTGAAAAAACAAGAAAACCACAAAAGAAACGGACTCAGTTTGTAGCAACAAATACAGGAGAATCCTTTGACATTAAGGAATGTATAGGATGCTACACTGAGGGGGTGATATATGTCCTACAGTGTAGTTGTAACTTACAATACATTGGCAGAACAAAGAGAGCCCTAAAAGTCCGTGTAAAGGAGCACGTTAAGAATATTATCAAAGGATCCTCCAAACATAACGTGTCGAGGCATTTCGACAAAGTACATAATAAGGACCCTACTTGTTTGGAGTTTTGGGGGATTGACAAATATACGAAAAACTGGAGGGGTAGTCACAAAGTAAGGACTATTAGTCAAAAAGAGTCCCAATGGATCCATAAAATTAAGACTTTAGTTCCTGGGGGGATGAATGTTGATTTTGATTTAAATAGTTTTTTAAGTAATTTTTAATAATTTTTATTATTTTTAATTTCTATGGAGTATTTCAGTTATGTGCAATTTACTGTCCCTGAGTTGTTCCCCACCCTGTATGGGTACAAAGAGGTGAACTATGAGCCTATGTCAGCTGCATAATCTGCATAAAATAATGTTATCATTGGAACACATTATGTACAGTGGCCATCATACATTGTTCAGGTTTTTGCTAAAAGATACTACTCGGTAACCGAACAGTATGTAAACACGACACTCAGATGCACGATCACCCCTATCTGCAAATGAATATCCACATCTAGCCACAAAGATTGTGGATAGATTGTATAGTTCGTGGTAATGCCTGTTTATAGACGCTAGATGGCGACATATTAGGCAACAGTAAAGTAAGAAGCACAGAGGTGTTTCTAAAGAGATGATATTCTGGTTTTAAATTGAGTTGTAATATGGTTTTTATACATATATTTGTATTATTGAAACACATATTGGACATTTTCTAATGTTGTGTGCAATAGTATTTTTAATCGATTCGCAATTCCGGCCAGATTACCCGCGATTGCGACGGGCTACGGGAAAATGGCGCATGCCGAATTTCCGGTTTAGGAAAAATATGTTCGTTCGCACATATACTTCCACTATTCAAACACACGTGTGTTACTATTTAATGCTGTGTGTTAGCAGCAAGTTTTAAACATTCGCAATCCAGCCAGTTCCAACACATTGCTCTCGAGTGTGGCGGACAGGGCCGGCCTTAGGTGTTCAGGCGCCCTGTGCAAGCTAATCCTGTGGCGCCCCCCCCAGACCGATACACAATGACCGCGAGTCACGCATGCCCAGTAGGAAACAGGCAGTGAAGCCGCAAGACTCCACTGATGGTTTCCCTTAGTTAGAATGACGGGGCCTGCACCCGATCCAGTGGACAGATCGGCCTCAGGGGGCTGACTTTGTGGGCTCCCTGAACAGGAAAGTGTCCTTATTAAAAGTCAGCAGCTACAGTGTTTGTAGCTGCTGACTCTTTAAGAAAAAAAAATTGCGGGTGGAACACCACTTTAATCTGACACCACCGACGCACTGGTATTTTTTCCCTCCACTGACACAGATGCAGCAGCGTTTTATTTTCCCACCAACACTGGTACAACAACATTTTATCCTTTCAGTGACACCACCAATGTTGGAACCTTTTTTCCTTCCGAAGACACTACATGTGCATGGCATTTTTCCCCTCCCTCCGCTGAGGCCGCGTACACACGGCAGAGAACCTCGACGGGCAGAACACATCGTTCCGCCCGTCGAGGTTCTCTCCCGGCCGTCGAATTCGGCGACCCGCCCGTCGGGAATGGCAACCAGCCATTCTTCCAGGCGGGCCGTCTAGGAAATAGAGAGCGTGCTCTCTATTTCGGCTCGACGGGCTTCCCGACGGGAAGCTCGCCGAGACCGTACACATGGCCGAGGTCCTCGCTGGAATGTGCATTCCAGCGAGGTTCTCGCTGGTTTTCAGCGAGAACCTCGGCCGTGTGTACGGCGCCTGACACTTTTTGTACATGCAGAGATGCCACCATTTACACCAGGGGTCTCAAACTCAAATTATCTGGGGGCCACTGGAGGTATAAGCTGGGTGAGGCTGGGCCGCATCAAGTATTGGACCAAAATGTCACAGATTGCGCCCCTGCCGCCCCTAATGTTCACTCTCCAGGACAGTCCCTATGACCCTGGCTGCAGTCACATACACACACTCACTCTTTTCCATTCTTCTTTCGGCACTGCCAGCCAATCACATAGATTAGCGCTCAGTCTATTAGGGCAGTGAGCCAATATTCGCTCAGCCCTGATAGGCTGAGCTCTTGTTCCACCCACAGAAATTTCCTATCAGGGCTGAGCGAATATGGTTTCACATACATATAATGCCCCCATCATGTGCCCCTCACATATAATGCCCCATCATGCGCCCCTCACCATCCACCAATAACACCCCCCACCAGCAGTAGCACCGCCATCATCCACCAGCAACACTCCCATTCCCCCTACCCCCCTGTGGTAATAGCATGAGCTGACAGATGTTGGGGGGTGCTACTGCTGAAGGGGGGTTTGGATGATTGAGATCCACCAGCAACACCCCCCCATCCACCTTACCCCCCTGTGGTAATAGAATGAGCTGACGGATGATGGGGGTACTACTGCTGGGGTAGGGGGGGTGTTGTTGGATGATTGGGATGCTATTGCCAGGGCAGTAGTACCCCCACCATCCACCAGAAACACCCCCAATCGCCCTACCCCCCTGTGGTAATAGCATGAGCTGACGGAGGATGGGGGTGCTACTGCTGGGGGGGGGGGTGTTGGATGATTGGGATGCTACTGCAAGGGCAGTAGCACCCTCATGTTATTACCACAGGGGGGGGGGGCTGTTGCTGGTGAATGATTAGGGTGCTACTGTTCATCAACACCCCCCAACCCCCCAGCAGTAGCACCCCCATCATCCACAAGCAACACCCCCCATTCCCCCTACCACCCTGTGATAATAGCATCAGCTGAAAGATTATGGGGGTACTACTGCTGGGGGGTTGGGGGGTGTTGATGAACAGTAGCACCCTAATCATTCACCAGCAACACCCCCCCCCCCTGTGGTAATAACATGAGGGTGCTAGCCTCCCAATCATCCAACAACAACCGCCCCCCCCAGCAGTAGCACCCCCTATTCCCCCTACCACCCTGTGATAGCATCTGCTAACTGGCATTACAGTAGCAGCAGCTTACCTTGAAGGACGCTGCTGACGAGGGCGAGGGCGCTCAGCTCTTCTGAGCAACTTCACTTCAGTGCTGACGTGCGCGTGACAGCAGCGCCGCCCTACGCTGCTGACGTCACATGACGCACACCCCTGCTTTGCCGGACACAAAGATGAGTACGGGGGGGGGGCTGCAGGGAAAGGGTACCGCGCTGCGCTGCATGCGCTGCAAAGTATGACACTGTCCGGGGGAAGGGCTTGTCAGTGGGCCGCAAAATCTCGGTCTGCGGGCTGCAACTGGCCCGCGGGCCGGGAGTTTGAGACCCCTGATTTACACCCTCACACTGATGCTGAGGTATTTCTTTCCTTGCCACTGTTAGTGACATATTTTACTGCAGAAGAGTATGTGCACAGCTACTCAACTCTTCAGTTTTTTTCTACAGCATGCCACAACCATTGGCATTATTATAGTGAATGCCGTAAGCATTACAAACTGTACATTGTACTGTGACGCAAAACAACACTGCTATTAGTCCCACCACCTGGTCTGCCTAGTGGAGATTAGGGCATTGTTTGGCATCTTTGCCTGGTGCGATGGACAACCTTGTCCCAATACTGCATACTGCTTAATACTTGAAAATATAAGTGTGTCCCATCAGCAAAAGGCAGGGAGGGTATCCATAAGTATACTGTTTAAAGCATAATTAGAGTAACAATCACATTTTATATCACATATTCTGCACTGAACCTCTTAAACATATGTCTTATGTTACATGTATAATACATTATTGGTGATATCTTTTATCAATGGTGTAACTATATAATTGACTTTATACCTGCCCGAAGATCCAACGCCTCATCTCTGTCTAGGGGAACATTCATAGATGTGATGGAGGGGAGTTTAAATGCTGCTGTGTTGACATTGTGGACATTTACAGAGGCACTTCCCACCTGGTCTAACTGTAGCCTGCCACAGAGAGAGATAGGAAGCAAGTGACAGAGAGAGAAGGGGGGTGACAGAGAGAAAGATAGGAGGGGAGTAACAGAGAGAGGAGGGGGTGACAGAGAGAGGAGGGGGGTGACAGAGAGAGGAGGGGGGTAACAGAGAGAGGAGAGGGGTGACAGAGAGTGGAGAGGGGCGACAGGCAGAGAGAGGGGGGCGACAGGCAGAGAGAGGGGGGCGACAGGCAGAGAGAGGGGGCCGACAGGCAGAGAGAGGGGGGCGACAGGCAGAGAGAGGGGGGTGACAGAGAGTGGAGGGGGGTGACAGAGAGTGGAGAGGGGTGACAGAGAGTGGAGGGGGGGTGACAGAGAGTGAAGAGGGGTGACAGAGAGTGAAGAGGGGTGACAGAGAGTGGAGGGGGGGGGGTGACAGAGAGTGGAGGGGGGGGTGACAGAGAGTGGAGGGGGGTGACAGAGAGTGGAGGGGGGTGACAGAGAGTGAAGAGGGGTGACAGAGAGTGGAGGGGGGGGGTGACAGAGAGTGGAGGAGGGGTGACAGAGAGTGGAGGAGGGGTGACAGAGAGTGGAGGAGGGGTGACAGAGAGTGGAGGGGGGGTGACAGAGAGTGGAGAGGGGTGACAAAGAGTGGAGGGGGGGTGACAGAGAGTGGAGGGGGGGGTGACAGAGAGTGGAGGGGGGTGACAGAGAGTGGAGGGGGGGTGACAGAGAGTGGAGGGGGGGTGACAGAGAGTGGAGAGGGGTGACAGAGAGTGGAGGGGGGGTGACAGAGAGTGGAGAGGGGTGACAGAGAGTGGAGAGGGGTGACAGAGAGTGGAGAGGGGGGTGACAGAGTGGAGAGGGGGGTGACAGAGTGGAGAGGGGGGTGACAGAGAGTGGAGGAGGGGTGACAGAGAGTGGAGGAGGGGTGACAGAGAGTGGAGGGGGGGGTGACAGAGAGTGGAGAGGGGTGACAAAGAGTGGAGGGGGGTGACAGAGAGTGGAGGGGGGGTGACAGAGAGTGGAGGGGGGGTGACAGAGAGTGGAGAGGGGTGACAGAGAGTGGAGAGGGGTGACAGAGAGTGGAGAGGGGTGACAGAGGGTGGAGAGGGGTGACAGAGGGTGGAGGGGGGGTGACAGAGAGTGGAGGGGGGGTGACAGAGAGTAGAGGGGGGGTGACAGAGAGTGGAGGGGGGTGACAGAGAGTGGAGAGGGGTGACAGAGAGTGGAGAGGGGTGACAGAGAGTGGAGAGGGGGGTGACAGAGTGGAGAGGGGGGTGACAGAGAGTGGAGGGGGGGTGACAGAGAGTGGAGGAGGGGTGACAGAGAGTGGAGGAGGGGTGACAGAGAGTGGAGGGGGGGGTGACAGAGAGTGGAGAGGGGTGACAGAGAGTGGAGGGGGGGTGACAGAGAGTGGAGGGGGGGTGACAGAGAGTGGAGGGGGGGTGACAGAGAGTGGAGAGGGGTGACAGAGAGTGGAGAGGGGTGACAGAGAGTGGAGAGGGGTGACAGAGGGTGGAGGGGGGGTGACAGAGAGTGGAGGGGGGGTGACAGAGAGTGGAGGGGGGTGACAGAGAGTGGAGAGGGGTGACAGAGAGTGGAGGGGGGGTGACAGAGAGTGGAGGAGGGGTGACAGAGAGTGGAGGGGGGGTGACAGAGAGTGGAGGGGGGGTGACACAGAGTGGAGGGGGGGTGACACAGAGTGGAGGGGGGGCAGAGAGTGGAGGGGGGGTGACAGAGAGTGGAGGGGGGGTGACAGAGAGTGGAGAGGGGTGACAGAGAGTGGAGAGGGGTGACAGAGAGTGGAGGGGGGGTGACAGAGAGTGAAGGGGGGGTGACAGAGAGAGGGAAGAGGGGGCTGACAGAGGGAGGGGTGACAGAGAGAAGAGGGGTGCCGGAAAGAGAGGAGAGGGGGACAGAGAGAGAGGAGGGGGGTTATTGACAGGAAGGGGGCTGACAGAGCACGGAGACACACAGCGTGAGGCTGAACTCTGGAAACAAGCAGGCACGATTCTTCACAGTCCAGCACCGCCTCCACATGTGACCAGCAGCCTCCGCCGGGCCAATCGAAAACCAGCATGTTATGACCCGTTCGGCCAATCACAGGGCACCCGCTGGGTTCAGACCGCAACTCCACTGTATGACGCTGAACCTGTAGCAGACACGGGAATGCGCGGCGCCACTCCAGATCCAAATGTTTCAGCCGGGGCAAGAGATCCATTGCCACTGGCCACATGATGCTGGAATGTGTGCCCAGATTTTTCGGTGGGTGGAAACTCGGGCACATGTATCAAAATACGGACTACTGGGGACAAAACCGGACAGGTGGCAACCATATGCACGGCGCCCCCTGCTGCACATGGCGCCCTGTGCGGGCGCACGGCTCGCACACCCCAAAGGCCGGCCCTGGTGGCGGACTACAAGAAAATGGCGGATGCGGAACTTCCGGTTCACATAAATACAATGTTTTTCTCACACGACCAATAGCATTCCCCTAGATGAAGACACGTGATCCTGTGTCGTAACGCGTAGGGAAGGGAAAGACGTCCAGTGAGTGACGTGCTGCAAGCGCTGCGATCATTGTTTTACATGCAAATTTTTATTCATCTATCTGTAAGTGCGATTCTTTATTAAAATATTTCTTACCAAGGATAACACACTATTGGAGGCTCTTTGTCCTTCCCCCTCCCCTGTTTTCTACTGTCACCCGAGATCGCAGGTACCTATCTTCCCATCGATCCGTGGGGGCTAACAAAAACACTGAGGGAGGTTGTCCACACAGAGGATCATCTTATATGCCTGATTTTGACCAGCTGAAGGTGAGAGTTCTGGGAGACCAGACGAACTGTGTGGTGGTGTTCCTTTCCTCATTCTCTGGACCAGTGGACATCCTTTTACACTGCTTTTTCACCAATATGGACTATTAGTGCACTGATTTATGATTTAGCACTTCCTTTGGACTTACTTTCTGTCCTTGACAGACCTATTAAGTTTGGCACTTTGATACTTTTTGTGCACACCATATATATCACCAGAGCTTTTTTTCTCAGGAAATAGGTGCAGGAACTCAACCACGACCCGTTCCGATTTCACAAACAGTAGAAGGGTCATAAAGGGGCATTAAATACCAGGATTGCATTACATACAGAGTGCAGAGTTCAGGGGGGTTACACACAGAGTGCAGAGCTGTCACTTGTAAACACAGAAACCAAACTTCTGTGTTTACAAGTGATTGTGGTGAGCAGGCACCAAAGGGTCTGAGCCAGAGGTGGTGGAACTGAGTTCCCCCAAGTTCCCCCTGAAAAAAAGCCCTGTATATCACCCAGTTTTTATGTTATGTTATGTTTACAAATTGCGCTATCACCCACATTGATTTTACGTTATTAGGTGCTGTGTATGCATTTTTTGTGTTTGCTGCATATTGTCACTGATTTCTTGATAGACAAATTAGTAGCGCAGAAGTCCCACTTGATTTATTTCTGCAGGGTGGTACACAAATATGCGGCTCTCGGCGCCAAGGCCTACCTACTGAGAGGCCACGTATTTTTGTACAGTCGATGTGAAGGGGTTAAAGTGACCTTGCTCCATATAGGTATCCCATTAGTCAATACCTTGGTATGACCGGTAATGGGGCTCTGCACACAGCGGTACATTCCCCAATGATTGACTATGCTTACCATAGTTTGGGCATGTAGGACTATCTCCTCCTTTGTTACTTGTTAGCTGCAATGATGACTTGTCCGCGCCGTATTCCCGGATATAGAAGGTGTGATGGAAGATGCCATTGTAACTTCGATGCAAATCTGCATGGTGACGGGTGTCATTTTGTGACTGATGTCCGTATTTCACATAAATATGACTGGGTAAAGCCAACTGATGGATTAGTTTAGTAGACCAAGGCCCCACCACGCCATGTTCCTGGGATAAAACACAACAGAAATAAAAGTTATAAAGCACATCCAAATGAATGGGAGTTGTAGAGTTTGCAGGTGTGAATGGGCCCCTTCTCCAAGGTAGGGGGTTCCTAGTCACCTTTATTGCTCTAGAGTGATGCTTGAAGTGGTTGTTAACCCACTTCTATTAAATACTCCTATCCGCTCTGTACCGTTATAATAATTGTCCCGATGCCTGTGTTCTGTAAAAAATCTGGCCGATTGTACCGATATAAGCTCTGCTCCGGGCGCTCAGCTGATTCCTCTCTTCTCTCTCCGACTCACGGCAGCAGTGGGCGGGGCCGAGCCCTCCCGCTGATGTCATTCGGCATGAGGGGGGGAGAGGAGAGAGAGAGCCAACAATCAGCTGAGCACCTGGAGCCGCGCTCATATAGGTACAAGTGGGCAGATGTTTTACAGAACACAGGCACAATTATTATAATGGTACAGAGCGGATGGGAGTATTTTTATAGAAGTTATAAGAGCAGCAGTAGGGGGGGGGGGTCTGGTGCAAGCAGAGAGGGGAGGTGAAAGGAGGAGGGACAAGGACACAGGAGACAGATAGCAGGTTGTGGATAATGGAATCCTGCAAACTGACCACAGTGTCAGGGCACAGCAGCCATGATTATTGTGGTCAGTTTGCAGAAGGGAGGGGATAGCCAGGTAGGATCAGACAGGTATTTTAGATGATACGGGGGTCTAAATGACACAGCACAAGCATGGTATAACATGCTTTAACCACTTAAGCCCCGGACCAATATGCTGCTAAATGACCCAAGGTGTTTTTACAATTCGGCACTGCGTCGCTTTAACAGACAATTGCGCAGTTGTGCGACGTGGCTCCCAAACAAATTTCGCGTCCTTTCCTTCCCACAAATAGAGCTTTCTTTTGGTGGTATTTGATCACCTCTGCGATTTTTATTTTTTGCACTATATACAAAAAAAGAGCGACATTTTTGAAAAAAAAACAATATTTTTTACTTTTTGTTATAAGAAAAATTGAATAAACTAAATTTTAGTCAAACATTTAGGGCAAAACAGCGACACTAATACAGCGATCAGAAAAATGATCGCTTAGTGATGCTGGCAATAGGGAGTGAAAGGGTTAACTAGGGCGGTGATCAAGGGGTTAAAACTTTATTAGGGGGGGGTACGGGGCTACCCTGAACCTAACACTAACTGCCTGTCACACTGACACTAACTGCAGTGATCAGTAATTTATGATCACTGCTATTAGTGACAGTGTGACAGGGGGGTGGGGGCGATCTGAAGGGGTTAAATGTGCCTATGTGTGCTGGTGTCAGTGTAGTGTTGGTGCATACTCACTGTCACTGTTCGCTCCTCTCAGCGGTTTGAAAATACCGCTGAGAGGAGCGCTGCATCACTTCCTCTGCCAGTGTTTACATCTTTCTGGCAGAGGAAGTGACACTGCGTGGGCTCCCGCGATTGGCCGGGAGCGATCACGAGGGGGCGGACAGAAACGAACCGCCCCCCCCGTGATCCCGGACCTCGTATGGAGGTAAGAGGACCGCCGCACGCAGCGGAGGGGGTCCCGATCGGACCCCCGACCCGCAACAAGGCAGGGACGTACCTGTACGCCCATGTGCCTGTACGTGCCATTCTGTGGACGTACATAGGCGTGCGGCGGTCCATAAGCGGTTAAGGGAACAGGACCTTTTTTTTTTTTTTTTGGGATAACATACGCTTTAAAGCCAAAATCCAGTCATTTTACAATATGTTGTTCTATTTATCTTATAAAATACTTTAGATCATACAAAGTCTTTGTGAATATACTATAAAAGATGTGCAATATAATACTGCAAATACTTTATTTTTATAATAACAGCACCTGTTGCAAAAAAAAATGTTTATGACTTTATGACCACACAGCCTCTGTTTTGTCTCTTTCCCCCATTGTGAGGGAAGGAGTGTCTCAAGTCCAGCAGGTGTACTTTTGACAGACAACAAGGCTCTGGTTGCTTGGAACGCCTGTCTTTAAACAGAGCTGGTCAGGGGGAGTGGCTGATGTCATTTTTTTTTTCTTTTTTTTTTTAAAAAGAAAAAATCCCTCCCCCCCCCCCCCCCCCTTACTCCCCGTGGCTCCCAGTGACTCCCAGAGATCTCAGTTTAACCTTCAAGAGTGTTAGGTACCGTGTCCAGCTACCCTGGTGGAAATATATGGGTTTAAAAGGGGCGTAGACAGATTTTGTTGTTTAAGCTAATTTAAGCTGGGTTCTCTGCGGATTACAGGTTAGGGGGCCCGTAGATTCTCAGAATAGCTCCATGATTTCTTATACTCAGACCATTTTTTCCATTTCTCTTTGAAGTCAGTATTTATTCCTAGGACCCTCTCCCTGAGCCCTTCCATTTTAAAAGTTTAAAAGTAGGCGTTTCCTTTTCTCTCCATTTTCTAGGTATCAACCTTTTTGCGGCATTCAATAGGTGTGGGAGAAGGGATTGTTTATACTTTTTTATACCTTCCTGGTTACAGTGAAAAAGAAGGGCCCAGGGGTCCCTCTTAATCTCCTTTCCCATAATCTCTCCTATTTGGCTCAAAATGGTATCCCAGTACTTTTGGATAACCGGGCATGTCCACCATAGGTGCGCCATTGTACCTCTGTCCGAGCATCCGCGCCAACATTCCGCCGTAAGACCCTCCTTAAAGTGGCAAGACTTATCTGGGGTAATGTACCACCCCGAGATACATTTATAATTAATCTCCGCGGTTTTTATATCGATTGCTGAGGCGTGGGTTAACTGCATAATCTTCAGAAAAGTATTTTCCCCTCTGGGTATTCCTAGTTCTTTTTCCCATTTATCGACAAAAGGTGGTTCCTCCTTTGCTCCTATTTTGGTGAGTATCTCGTAGAGTTTAGTGATTGTGCCTTTTGATTTATCCGTTCTACAAATCTTTTCCATCGGTGACAGCTCCTCCCACGTCCGTAAGGGGCGCGGTAGGTGCCGCACAAAGTGAGATAATTGTGAGTAGTGCCAACTATCTAAATTCCAAAAATCGCTTCTGGTTCTCAAATCTTCATACGACTTAATCCCCTCCCCTGTGATTATATCGCCCAAATGAACTGTGTCTTTTTTTATCCAATTCCCCCCCATTTTCCTTTCCCCCGGTGAAAAATAGGCATTTTCTTTTATATTTATTAAGGGTGAGTTAAATTTCCAACCTAGTTGCATCTGTACACTATCCCACAGTCTTAGGGTATCCCGTGTCATGTGATTTGTGTTGTGGTCGAGTGTGCGAAATTTAGTCGGGTTCCAGATGGCTTTATTCAATTGTGTATTGGCCAGAGCATTCTCTATTTGTACACACCTTTTGTCTTTCCTGCCCCTAGCCCATTCCACTACCCGAGAGAGGACCGCCGCCCTATAATAGCTTGTAATGTCGGGTGCCGCTAGGCCACCCTGCTGCGTTCTCTGTTTTAAGATGGATAGAGATATCCTATGCTTCTTGTTTTTCCATATATAGTTCGTCAACAGGGAGTTCAAAATTTTTAGAAATTGTTGGGGTACCGCTATGGGGATTAAAATAAATTTGTAAAGAATTTTTGGTACAACCACCATTTTCAGCATGTTTATTCGACCTATCCATGAGATAGGTTTGTTAATTGTTTTTTTTAGCTCTTTTTTAGTCTCGTTCAGCAGAGGTACATAGTTAATTTTGTAAATCCGCTGGACTGTATTTGCCAGTTTTATGCCCAGATATTTTAATTCCCTGCACCAAGGGTAGTCACAAATTTCTTTTACTTGCCCCCTTTCTTTTTTATTTAAGTTAATGCTGAGTATTTCTGATTTTGTTACGTTGATCTTAAAGTTGGATAGAGAGCCATATTGGTGTAATATCCTAAAGAGCGCAGGGATCGAGGTTACCGGGTTGGTGAGATAGAACAAGACATCGTCGGCGAACGCCGACAGTTTATGTTCCTCCTCCCCCACTTTTACCCCGTTAATCTCAGAAATATTTCGTATTGAGGCTAGGAGGGGTTCTAGTGACAGGATGAAAAGAAGGGGTGACAGGGGACACCCCTGTCTTGTTCCATTCTTCATCTCGAATGATTCTGATAGAGAGCCGTTAACCTTGATATTGGCCGTTGGGTGATGATAGAGTGTTTTAATCCATCTGGATAGCTTCTCCCCGATTCCCATTGCTGTGAGGGTTTGCCACATGAATCCCCAGTCTACCCTGTCGAATGCTTTTTCGGCATCCATCGACAGGAATAGACCCGGGGATCCACTCTGCTTAATCTTCTGAAGCAGAAGCAAGGCTCTTATACTATTATCTTTGCCCTCACGATTTGGAACGAAGCCCACCTGATCAGGGTGTATCAGGTTGGGTATAACCCTTTTTAAGCGTTCCGCTAGTATTTTCGCGAAGTCAGTATTGAGCAGGGATATGGGTCTATATCCCGAGCACACCGAGCCATCCTTCCCTTCTTTTAGAATAATTACAATCGATGCGGCGAGTGTTTCCTTGCTAGTTTCATAGTCTGCACCCAGACCATTGAAATACCTGGCTAGTTTAGGGATTAAGATTTTACTAAATCTTTTATAGTAGAATACTGAGAACCCGTCAGGACCGGGACTTTTGCCGGTAGCCGTGTTTCCCAGGGCAATTTTTATTTCATCTTCAGTTATAGGTTTATCCAGATTGAGCTTCTCTATCTCATCTATTTTAGAAAGTCCGGCTTTACCTAAGAACTCACACGTCCTGGATTCTCTCTCTCCTACTTTCCACCTCGCCTGATCGATTGCATATAGATCTTTGTAATAGTTTTTGAAGGTGTCTGCGATGTCCCCAGTTTTATAAACCCATTCCCCATTTTTATTTTTTATCTTTTCAATGTAGTTCCTGACTTTTTTTTCCTTGGCCATTCTCGCGAGGTGTTTGCTCGATTTATTGCCCCAGATATATCTCTCTCTATCAATATTGTTAAAGTATTTATTGGCTGATGTCATTTAACAGAGCTGGCTGGGGGAGTGGCTGCTGTCATTTAACAGAGCTGGCTGGGGAGTGGCTATCCTTATTCAAGAGAGTTGGGCTGGGCAGGGGAGTGGCTGCTATCATTTGAAAGAGTAGGGCTAAGTGGGGGAGTGGCTGCTGTTATTTGAAAGAGCAGGTCTGGGCAGGGGAATGGCTGCTGTCACTCAACAGAGCTAGGCAGGGGGAGTGGCTGCTGTCACTCAACAGAGCTGGGCGGGGGAGTGGCTGCTGTCATTCAAAAGAGCAGGGCTGGGCACGGGAGTGGCTGTAGTTACTCAACAGCGCATGTCTGCGAGGGGAGTGGCTGCTTGTCATTCAGAAGGACTGGGCAGGGGAGTGGCTGCTATCATTAAAAAGAGCAAGGCTTGGCAGGGGAGTGGCTGCTGTAATTTGAAAGAGCAAGGCTAGACGGTGGAGTAACTGCCATCATTCAAAAGAGCAGGGTTCAATGGTAGAGTGACTGCTATCATTCAAAAGAGCAGGGCTGGGTGGGGGAGTGGCTGCTATAATTTAAAAGAACAGGGATGAGCGGGGGATTGGCTACTGTAATTCAACAGAGCAGGGCTTGGCAGGGGAGTGGCTGCTATCATTTGAAAGAGCAGGGCTGGGTGAGGGGATAGCTGCTGTTATTTGAAAAAGCAGGGTTGAGCATGGGAGTGGCTGTTGTCATTCAACATAGCAGGGTTGGGCGGGGGAGTGGCCGCTATCATTTAAAAGAGTAAGGCAGGGGAGTGGCTGCTGACTCTCAACAGAGCTGGGTGGGGGGAGGGGCTGCTGTCATTTAACAGAGCTGAGCGAGGGAGTGGCTGCTGTCATTCAACAGAGCTGAGCAAGGGAGTGGCTGCTGTCATTCAAAAAAACAGAGCTGGGTGGTGAAGTGGCTGCCCTCATTCAAAAGAGCAGGGCTAGTTGGGGGATTAGCTGCTATCATTTAAAAGAGCAGGGCTGGATGGGGGAGTGGCTGCTGTAGTTCAACAGAGCAGAGTAGTTCAACAGAGCAGGGCTAGGCAGGGGAGTGGCTGCTATCATTTGAAAGAGTAGGGCTAAGTAGGGGAATGGCTGCTGCCATTCAACAGAGCATGGGTGGGGAAAGCAGGTCTGAAATAGGCTGCCAAATTGACTATGCAAGTACAGGTATGCTGTACGTCGGCATGGCATCCTGTACATCTGAGCACCATGCCCAGGGACACGACAACACCAGCACAGACCTGCTTCCATGCTTGGTGTTGTCAGATTCAAACAAGATCTAGGGGGAATTGGCAGGATCATTAGATATTTAGCAGCAACAATAAATAAAACTGTAACAGAATGACCCGTAATACTCTGAGACTTTTGAAGGATGCGGTGTACTCCTGTGCCAGCTTCACCAATGACTCTTGGGTCTAGGGTCATCCTATGTCCCTAATGCCGCATACACACGATCACTTTTTGTGATGAAAAAAAACGACGTTTTCAAAAACGTCATTTAAAATGATCGTGTGTGGGCAAAACGTCGTTTTATGTCTTAAAAAAAAACGACCAAAAATTTTTTTAAAACATGCTTGATTTTTTTGTGTCGTTTTTTAAAATGTCGTTTTTGTGTCATAAAAAGTGATGGTGTGTGGGCAAAATGATGTTGAAAACTACGTTTTTAAACCCGCGCATGCTCAGAAGCAAGTTATGAGACAGAACTTCAATGGAAAAGAGTGCCGTCGAACGTGGTGTACGTCACCACGCTTTGCTAGAGAATTTTGGAAAAACGATGGTGTGTATGCAACGTCGTTTTGGAAAATGAAGTTTTAAAAACTTTGTTTTGTTTCGTCACATAAAACGTCGTTTTTTTTCATCACAAAAAGTGATCATGTGTACGCGGCATTAGGGGCATAGGATGACTGAGAAATTATATCATAAATTACATTAGATGGGACATTACTGATAATTCATGTATTGCAGGATATCTTGAAATATTACAAGTTGTTAAAGTCTGACTCCAACATGTCAATGGAGTGTTTTCATTTAATGTGGGGACACATTAATTGAGTCTGCTCCTAGATATTTCATTGTGTATGCCAATGACACTGTTTGGTGTGAAGATACTATTGAGGATAGAGATGTGTTGTGAGTTAGCAGTCTAAAGGTCAGACGTCTCTTTTCAGGTGTAATGGATTAGCATGTCAATTAGGTCTACAAAGGAATGTGCATTATGTAGCAGTCAATAGATTATTGCGGAGTCGGGACTTCTGGGGGGTGACTAATAATTAACTCAACTGAATGTCATTGCCTAAGAGAGTGTGTATTGAAGTGCCTTGTGTAATGTGGTGGGTGGAGTTGATTCATTGTTCACTTGGTTTCTAAAACTGTATATAACCAGCTGAGTGCACCATTAAAGGATTCATTCATTTTGGAACCAGAGAACAGAGCTGTGCGTGTCTCGTTTATTCTGAGAAATGGAATTGGTCGTGTCTGCCGGATTGTGGAGTGTCGGATAAGCTGTCTTGGGTCGGTGGAATGGAGATCGTAAACGGTGGTGACCGTTACAAAAAACATTGCAGGTTGCATTAAGGGCTCATTTACATGGGGGGGGGGGGGCAGTAAAAACCAACCCAGATCCAAACAATACAGCCTGACAGGACTGTACACATGCCACTACATTTTTTACTTGGGGTGCAGAGTTTGACAGGTGGCACCGCCTGTCATATATTCCCTTTGAGTTCAGTTGGGCCGCCCCACAACCCTGAGCCAAACGAGAGTCAGCAGTAGCCGCTGCTATACCACCCTTTGAATAGCAATCCAACTTCTGTTGCTTAATACTTCCTGGTTTAGGGCACAGGCATGCGCACCCCCAGCCCAGCACCTGCTGTGATTGCACACAGCAGGAGCCTGTCACCAAGTCCTGCTGATCAGCAATGTCCAATCACAGCCCAGATCTCTTCTGTTGGTAAACAATACAGAGCTCTGTACAGAGGTTGCGATCTGTCGAAACTGAGAAATCTCCTCTATCTAGCTCTCTCCTCACCTGCTCCCATGCTCGTCTTCAGGACTTTTTTAGAGCCTCTCCAAGCCTATGGAACTCCTTACACCAAGCTGTCCATCTATCTCCTTCTCTATTAGCTTTTCGAGGCAACCCTCCTCTTCAGAGAAGCCTATCCTACCCACACCTAACAACTGTATTTTCTTCTTGTCCATCTGATCTTCCCCCACAGCTACTACCTTTTGTTCCACTTGACCCTCCCTTCTAGATTGTAAGCTCTAACGAGCAGGGCCCTCTGATCCTTCCTGTATTGAATTGTATTGTGACTGTGGATGTTGTAAAGCGCTGCGCAAACTGTTGGTGCTATATAAATCCTGTATAATAATAATTATTATGGGCCAGATTCATAAAGACTTATCTCCAGATACGCCATCGTAAGTCCGAATGTGCGCCGTCGCAACTTTAAGGGTATGCTCAAACTGAGATACGCTTAAATGTTGCTAAGATACGACCGGCGTAAGTCTCCTACACCGTCGTATCTTAGCTGCCTATTTACGCTGGCCGCTAGATATACGCCTAGAATATATAAATCAGCGAAATACGCCTATTCACGAACGTACGCCCGGCCGTCGCAGTAAAGATACGCCGTTTACGTGAGGCGTTTTCAGGCTAAAAGATAAAGCACCAAAAAGATGGCGCAGCCAATGTTAAGTATGGACGTCGGGACTGCGTAAATTGTTTTACGACGTTTGCGTAACTCGTCCGTGGCCGTAAATTACGTTCACGTCGAAACCAATGAGTCTTAGCGGCGTAATTTGGAGCATGCGCACTGAGATACGTCCACGGACGGCGCATGCGCCGTTAGTAAAAAATTTCATTTACGTGGGGTCACAATTAATTTACATAAAACACGCCCACATCAAACACATTTGAATTAGGCGGGCTTACACCGGCCCATTTACGCTACACCGCCGTAACTTAGGGAGCAATTGCTTTGTGAATACAGCACTTGCCTCTCTAATTTTGTGGCATTTTCAGTAGCGTATCTGAGATACGCAAACAAAATTGGCGTCCTTTTTTTCCCACAAATAGAGATTTCTTTTGGTGGTATTTGATCACCTCTGCGGTTTTTCTTTTTTGTGCAATAAACAAAAATAGAATTTTGAAAAAAATTCAATATTTTTAACTTTTGGCTATAATAAATATCCCCCAAAAATATATAAAACATTTTTTTTCCCTCAGTTTAGGCCGATGCGTATTCTTCTACCTATTTTTGGTAAAAAAAATCGCAATAAGCGTTTATCGGTTGGTTTGCGCAAAATTTATAGTGTTTAGAAAATAGGGGATAGTTTTATTTTATTGCATTTTTATAATTATTTTTTTTTTACTACTAATATTGGCGATCGGCGATTTTTTTCGACATTATGGCGGACACATCGGACAATTTTAACACATTTTTGGGACCATTGTCATTTTTACAGCGAAAAGTGCTATAAAAATGCATTGTTTACTGTGAAAATGACAATTGCAGTTTGGGAGTTAACCACTAGGGGGCGCTGTAGGGGTTAAGTGTGACCTCATATGTGTTTCTAACTGTAGGGCGCGGGGCTGGACGTGGGACGTCATTGATCGACCTTTCCCTATATCAGGGAACAGATGATCAAGGACACTGCCACAATGAAGAACGGGGAAGCCGTTCTTCAGCTCCGAAGGACCAATCGCGGGACTCCAGCGGTGATTGGGTCCGCAGGTCCCACGGCCGCGGAGCTTTGGACTGGGTCGCGGTCGCGCTCCCGTGACCACCGGCTGGGCACTTAAAGAGGACATACAGGTACGTGGATGTGCCCAGCCGTGCCATTCTGCCGATGTATATATGTGCAGGAGGCGGTCCTTAAGTGGTTACACATCTTTTCTTCTAATTTTAATGAGTGGCCACGTGTCTTGTTAAACTCCCTTCCACAAAAAAGTTTTCTCCCTATTGTGGGGTCACCAGTCCGGTATTTGTAAATTGAAATCATCTCCCCTCCCCTGTCTCTTCTCCAGAGGGAATAAGTTCAGTGCTCACAACCTTTCCTCATCACTAATATCCTCCAGACCCTTCATTAGCTTTGTTGCCCTTCTTTGTACTCGCTCCATTTCCAGTACATCCTTCCTGAAGACTGGTGCCCAACTGGACGGCATACTCCAGGTGCGGCCGGACCAGAGTCTTGTAGAGAGGGAGGATTATCGTTTTATCTCCGGAGTGAATACCCTTTTTAATGTATGCCAATATTCTGTTGGCATTGCATGCCATTGCTGAGCCTATCATCTACCAGGACTCCATCTATCATCTACTTCTCCTCCTAGCGAGTAGATTGCATGACTGTACAATTGCCAGTCAACCACGTAAGGACCGCCTCCTTCAGATTTATGTCGGCATAATAGCATGGCTGGGCACAGGCATGTACTTGTACGTCCTCTTTAAGTGCCCAGCCGTGGGTCGCGGTCGCGCGCCCGTGACCCAGCTGCGTTACCGCGGCCGCGGGACCCGCGGACCCGATCGCCGCTGGAGTCCCGCGATCGGTCACAGGAGCTGAAGAACGGGGAGAGCTGAGTGTAAACACACCTTCCCTGTTCTTCGTTGTGGCTTGTCACTGATCGTCTGTTCCCTAATATAGGGAAACAGAATCAATGACATCACACGTCCAGTCCCGCCCCCCTACAGTTAGAAACACGAATGAGGTCATACATAACCCCTTCAGCGCCCCCTTGTGGTTAACTCCCAAACTGCAATTGCCATTTTCACAGTGATCAGTGCATTTTTAATAAAAATTTTGCTGTGAAAATGACAATGGTCTCAAAAACGTGTCAAAATTGTCCGATGTGTCCGCTAAAATGTCGCAGTCATGAAAGAAATCGCTGATCACCGCCATTAGTAGTAAAAAAAAATAATAATACAAATTCAATAAAATTATCCCCTATTTTGTAAACGCTATAAACCTTTCAGAGCTGAAGTGGTCAACAACAAATCTCCACAATCTCACAAATGTGTGTACATAATCAGGTGAACTTACCTTGACACTATTCAGGGCAACTTGGTATGAATAGCAGAAGGAAAAATGATAGGGAGTCTCATTTTTAATTGTTGTCGACATTTTTCTTCTCCCTTCCTGGTGATGGAGGATAAGTACCCTCTGGTCGGTCTAAAATTCAGATCCAGGAGAGGACAGAACGAGGTACACTTAGGGAGACTCTGGAAATGATGGGTGGGAGAGGAGATGGTTGGATGGGTAGGAAAGGGGATGACTGGATGGGTAGGAAAGGGGATGACTGGATGGACGGGTGGAGGATTCTCCCTCACCTCTTGCTCCAGTGAAGAATATAACATTTCAGATTTCCCATCACTCTCTCTGTGACAATGGTTGTGCCAGAGGCTAAATCTCCCCTTCGGGAACACATAAAAGCCTGAACAAAGGGCCTAATCCTTCCCTTCTCCATCCAAAGCTTTCAAAACCACGTTGCCTTTTTATACTCTTTAACCACTAGCTGCCCAAGCAAATTCTTATGCCGCGTACACACGTTCCGAATTTCCAATGGAAAAAGTCAGACGGAAATACTACTTTGGTCAGCCTTTGGTTGTACACTTTCTAATACACTTCAGGCAGTGTACACAATATATAATACAGTGTGTACAGTTTCTTTTTTTTTTTTTTCACTTCAGACTTTAACCTCATAGGGCCAGATTCAGGTAGAGTTAGGCTGGAGTATCTGTGATACTCCAGCCTAACTGTCACTTTAAGCCGGCGTTTCTGTTTTCTGTAACCAGAAAACAATAAACGCCGGGTTGGTGTTCCGATGCGATGGGCGCAATTGAATTTCGCCGTCGCATCGCAACTTTAATTAAAAAATGGCGCCGGGGGCGTTCCCGCTGATTTACGATGAAAAAATATGTTAATCAGCGGGAATCGGCAATTCACGATCGTATTCGGGCGCGACGCAGTGACTTTCCGACGTTTCCGTGAGCGATACGCGGTGTAAAGATAAGGCAGCCCCCTAGTGGAGTATCCTATGTTAAGTATAGGCGTCGTCATCGCGTCGAAAAAAAAAAAAATCGCGTCGTTTGCGTAAAACTTTCATGAATGGGGATGTGACGTCATTGACGTTCACTGACAGAATTTGGAGCATGCGCACTGGGATGCATTGACACTCGACGCATGCGCAGTACGTTCGCCGCGGGATCGCGCTTAGTTTTAATAATACACGCCCCGTACCCGCCCAATTTGAATTCTGCCGGCTCATTTGCGATGCGCTGCCGCAACTTTAGGAGCAAGTGCTTCATGAATAACAGCACTTGCTCCTAAAATTTCGGCAGCGTAACGTAAATGAGAAGCGTTACTCCAGAGCAAAGATGCGCCCATCTACCTGAATCTGGCCCATAGAGTAGACTTTTTTCAAAAATGTTGCTCTATTTTTGTTTATAGCGCAAAAAATAAAAATCAAAGAGGTGATCAAATACCACCAAAACAAAGCTCTATTTGTGGGAAGAAAAGGACGCCAATTTTGTTTGGGAGCCACGTCACACGACCGCGCAATTGTCTGTTAAAGCGACGCAGTGCCGAATTGTAAAAACCCCTTGGGTCATTTACCAGCGTATTGGTCCGGGGCTTAAGTGGTTAAGAAATGGCTTTCTTCTTGCCACTCTTCCATAAAGGGCAGATTTGTGCAGTATACAGGGACTGATTGTTGTCCTATGGACAGAGTCTCCCACCTCAGCTGTAGATCTCTGCAGTTCATCCAGATTGATCATGGGCCTCCTGGCTGCATCTCTGATCCAGTGGCGGCTGGTGCTCACAATTTTTGGGGGGCGCAAATGAAAAAAAAAAAAATTGCAGCCTCACTGTGCCTATCAATCGCAGTCACTGTGCCATCAATTGTCACCATTGTGCCATGCCATCAACTTACCTGAAGCTTCCATGTCCTCCCTCGATGTCTTGTCCCACTTGGTGACGCTTCAGCCAATCAGGTTCTTGATAACCAGAATCCGGTAACCTGATTGGCTGAAACGGCCGTCAGTCTTACCCAAGGAACACAGGCTGGCTGCGCTCCGAGAATAGACTTCCGAGAGCCGGAGGGCGGTACTGGAAAAGCCTATCAGAGCCACCGGCTTTGATAGGCAGTTCCCCTTAGCCAACCAGCTGCCGCTATTCAGGTAACCGGCGACCCATGTCCGGTTATATGAATAGACCAGGCAGCTGGCAATCATTTATGCACAAATGTGTGTTACTTGCGAGAGGGGGCGGCGCTGCAGCGCCCTCTATAGATGGCCGCCAGAACTGCGGTTAAAATGTAAAAATGACATTTAGCCGAATAAATGTTCTTAAAGGGCCTGTTTTTTTTTGTGTGACTGCGGTGGGGGGGAGGGGGGGGCAGTGCCCGTGCGTCCCTATGGACGAGCCGCCACTGCTCTGATCAGTCTTCTCCTTGTATGAGCTGAAAGTTTAGAGGGACGGCCGGGTCTTCGTAGATTTGCAGTGGTCTGATACTCCTTCCATTTCAATATTATCGCTTGCACATTGCTCCTTGGGATGTTTAAAGCTTGGGAAGTCTTTTTGTACCCAAATCCGGCTTTAAACTTCTCCACAACAGTATCTCGGACCTGCCTGGTGTGTTCCTTGTTCTTCATGATGCTCTCTGCGCTTTAAACGGACCTCTGAGACTATCACAGTGCAGGTGCATTTATACACTTGATTACACACAGGTGGATTCTATTTATCATCATTAGCCATTTAGGTCAACATTGGATCATTCAGAGATCCTCACTGAACTTCTGGAGAGAGTTTGCTGCACTGAAAGTAAGGGGGCTGAATCATTTTGCACGTCCAATTTTTCAGTTTTTTTTTTTTGTTAAAAAAGTTTGAAATATCCAATAAATTTCGTTCCACTTCATGATTGTGTCCCACTTGTTGATTCTTCACCAAAAATTACAGTTTTATATCTTTATGTTTGAAGCCTGAAATGTGGCAAAAGGTCGCAAAGTTCAAGGGGGCCGAATACTTTCGCAAGGCACTGTAGATGCATATGTCTCAATAATATGCCAAAATTAGTAAGGTTAAAAGTTATATAATGTAGTAATGTTTTATATGAGAGCATGTATACCCTAACATAAGTACAGTTGCAATAAAAAGTATGTGAACCCTTTTGGAACGATGTGGATTTCTGCACAAATTGGTCATAAAATGTGATCTGATCTTCATCTAAGTCACAACAATAGACAATCACAGTCTGCTTCAACTAATAACACACAAAGAATTAAATGTTACCATGTTTTTTTTTTTTAACACACCATGTAAATGTAGCAGGCATTACACCTGTAAGGGGCCCGAATGTTCCCAGGGGCCCGCCACTCCCCTTCTCAGCTCGTGGCGAGAGGAAAGAAAACAAATTCACTTTCAGTTTGCGGCCTGGAGGAAGAGGTGATTGAGATGCCACTGGCGTTTTTGTTTTCTGCAACCCCAGCACCCCCACCGCCCCTCCCGGTTCCCAATTCGCGGCAGAACCTACCCTAGGTTCTCAATTCACGGCAGAACCCCCCGATTCTCAAATCATGGCAGCACCCCCCCGGTTCTCAATTCACGGCAGAACCCCCCCGATTCTCAAATCATGGCAGCACCCCCCCGGTTCTAAATTCACGGCAGAACCCCCCGGTTCTCAATCAATTTGTGGCAGAACCCCCCCCCCCCCTCTCTGCTCCAGGGGGCCCATGCCTGAAGCTGTGTGATGGCGGCCCTGTAAATAGATGACTCAATTGTGTATTTAGCTGTTTGCCTAGAGTTCAGCTTTAAGGTCACTTAGTTTGTTCTTTTTTTCTTCCATATTATATCCCGGGATTGTGTAATATCTCCCTTTGTCCCTCCATTTCTGCCGCTGGATCGCCTGGTTGATTTGCGGTAAGTTCTCCTCCGAATTCTCCCGGATCTGGAAAATATTTAAATAAAGGATAAATGTTTTCCATTCTGCAACTACTAAACATATTAGGAATGATTTTGGCGTTCATTGATCCTATATACATGATGCATTTCTAAAAGTCAAGGACCTCCCAGGTGAATCCTGATAAAGTAGACCTTTATCCATATTTTATTTTAATGACATACCTTATAGCAGTGATGGGGAACCTCAGCACCCCCAAATGTTTTGGAACTACATTTCCCATGATGCTCCACTCCACTGCAGAGTGCATGAGCATCATGGGAATTGTAGTTCCAAAACATCTGGGGGTGCCGAGGTTCGCCATCGCTGTCAAATGCCGCGGACATGCGGTCGGAATTTCCGACAACAAATGTTCGATGGGAGCTTGTTGTTGGAAAATCCAACCGTGTGTAGGCCCCATCGGACATTTGCTGTCGGAATTTCCGACAACAAATGTTTAAGGGCTGGTTCTCAATTTTTCCTACAACACAAGTTGCTGTCGGAAATTCCAACCGTGTGTACACAATTCAACGCACAAAAATTCTTTGCATTCTGCTTGGAATCAATTTGACGCATTCTCGGAATCAATGAACTTCATTTTTTTCTCGGCTCGTCGTACGTGTTGTACGTCACCCCGTTCTTTCCGACAACATTTATGTGACCGTGTGTACGCAAGGCAAATTTGATCCAACATCCGTCGGAAAAAAAATCCACGGTTTTGTTGTCGGAATGTCCGATCGCGTGTATGCGGCATTACAGTATTTTCACCAAATTTAAAAAATACTTGATTATGGCCACTAGATGGTGATTGTAGGAAATAACCATAACAGATACATTATGGGGATTTTTTGTGACGGCTGTATGAAAACTGATACATTCACACAGTGATATTTTTTTTTATAATACACACAGGGGCAGACTGACCATTCGGGCTCTCGGGCACTGCCCGAGGGGCCCCAATGCCACTAAGGGGCCCCATCATGGTTGCCAGCCATAGTAAGACCAGGACAGTCTGTAGAAATCTGTGTTTTTTTTACATCTGTCCTTGAAATGTCCCTTACCGACATCCTTTTGGTCTAAAAATCCTGTGTATACTGTGTGTGTGTGTGTGTGTCTGTATGTGTATTTTGTGTGTATGTATACTGTGTGTGCATATTGTGTGTCTGTGTGTATATTATGCATGTATGCTGTGTGTGTGTGTGTGTGTGTGTGTGTGTGTATACAGTACTGTGTGGCCCCATAATCTATTGCCTGGTGGCCCCATAATCTCCTATTGCCCGAGGGCCCCATGAGTTGTCAGTCCGCCCCTGAATACACACCTAAATGTTTGTTATGTGTTCCCATTCACACAACATACATAATAAAAATAGTTTGTAATTTTATATTTTATACATAGAACTCTATAGGTTCTCTATATATTTTATAAATATAACTCTATATCCAGGGTATATCCAGGGTTCTTGCACCTAATCAGAGAGCAGGTGCATTCAGTGCAGGTGTGAATGCATTCTTATGCTGCAAATTGGAATTTCCGACAACAAATGTTCGATGGGAGCTTGTTGTCGGAAATTCCGACTGTGTGTGCGCGCTCCATCGGACATTTGCTGTCGAAATTTCCGACAACAAAAATTTGAGAGCTGGTTCTCAAATTTTCCGACAACAAAATCCCGACTAACAAAATTCCACGCATGCTGTGAATCAAGTACGAGACGGGAGCCGCTCGGTCTGGTAAAACTAGCTTTCGTAATGGAGAGAGCACATTCGTCACGCTGTAACGGACTGAAAAGCACAAAGGCTGAAAAACGCGAATCGTCTCTGTAACGGAAAGGGCCTATGGGACCCAGAAGCTCCCCAATGACTCTTATGTGTAGATCACCCTGTGTCTGTAATTGGGGCACAGGGTGAATGACCCCACTATGGTCTGGGTTAGTCAGATTTAATTTTATATATATATTGTGTGTTGGCTATAGTGTACTATAAAGCTTGCTGTGGTAATTAAGTCTGCTACTGTGATGTAAATGAATCTAGGATGGTTTAAGGATCATTCATTGTGTTGTGCTAATTGACCCTGTATTGTGTGAAGGTCTATTGATGATAAATCTGTATTGTGAGTTAGCAGACTGTCTAAAGGTCATGTGTCTGAGACATCAGCTGTAGTTAATTAGCTCATGTTAAATTAGATCAGGAGCCGGAGTCATGATGTCTACCAAAAATATGTGTATTGGGGCTCCTTGTGTAATGTTGTGGGTGGAGTTGGGTCATTGTTCATTTTGGTTACTATTTGTATATAAGATCCTGATTTTCTCATTAAAGAGTCTATTCGTGTGGAACCTCAGAGATGTGTGTCTCGTTATTGGGGTTCGCTTGCCTGACTGGAGTGTCGATAGCTGTCTTGGGTTCATGAATGGAATATCGTAACCCCTGTCCCATTTGGGGTTCCGTTACAGTCTCTCATCAAAACTTCTACTAACACAACGGTATTGAACTTCCCTTTAATAGTGCCATCGTACATCTTGTATGTCACCGCGTTCTTGGCATTAGGAATTTCTGACAACATTTGTGTGACCATGTGTATGCAACACAAGTTTGAGCTAACATCCGTCGGAAAAAAATCCACGGTTTAGTTGTCGGAATTTCCGATCGTCTGTACATGGCATTACAGTATCTCACAAGAGTAATTACACCCTGTAACGGGAGGGCCCGTGGGACCCAGAAGCTCTTACACAGATTGAACCAGGAAATAAGGGACATGTGTTGGATTGTTTTAACATGGGTCTGTAATTCACAATATATTCAAGAATGTCTGGAAGAACTAATTACAGGTTGTTGATTCTGAACCCAACAGGTCAATAATTGATTCATTCATTAAATGTGGGAACACAGACTGTTAAGGTGTTAAGGTGTCTGCTACTGTCATGTAAATAAACCTTAGTCTGGCTCTCAAAACCTTTCATTGTGTGATGCTAATTGACACTGTATTGTGTGAATTTCTACTGATGAAGAGCTTACCTCGGAGTCACCTTGTCTGGGTAAATGATTAGTAATTAGCTCATGTAGATTATCTCAGAGACAGGGGACCAGATTCAGAAAGCACGCCGTATCTTTGTGTGGGTGTAGCGTATGTTGTTTACGCTACGCCGCCGCTACTTAGTGAGGCAAGTGCCGTATTCACAAAACACTTGCGTCCTAAGTTACGGCGGTGTAGCGTAAATGGCCCGGCGTAAGTGCGCCTAATTCAAATGTGGATGAGGTGGGCGTGTTTTATGGAAATGAATTGTGACCCCACGTTTTTGACGCTTTTTTCGAACTGCGCATGCGCCGTCCGTGGACATATCCCAGTGCGCATGCTCCAAATTACGCCGCAAATACTCATTGGTTTCAATGTGAACATAATTTACGCAAAGCCCTATTCGCGAACGATTTACGCAAACAACGTAAACGACGGAAAATTCAACGCTGTCCCGACGTCCATACTTAACATTACGTACGCCTCATATAGCAGGGGGTAACTTTACGCCGGACTTACGCTTACGCAAACAACGTAAAATACGACGTTGCATATTTTCATCATTTGCATATTCGACGCGTAAATCGACGGAAGCGCCACCTAGCGGCCAGTGTAAATATGCAACTAAGATACGACGGCGTAAGAGACTTACGCCGCTCGTATCTTAGGAAAAATACGGCGTATCTTGTATCTTGTTTTCTGAATACATAAAACAGATACGCCGGCGCATCCTAGAAGTTATGCGGCGTATCTCGAGATACGCCAACGTAACTTCTATCTGAATCCGGCCCAGGATGTCTGTCTCCTAAAAGATGTGTATTGATTTCCTTGTGTCATGTTGTGGGTGGAGTTACGCCATTGTTCATTGAGGTCTCTAACTGTATAGGAGCCTGAGTTTACCATTAAACTGTCTATCCATTTGGAACCAGAGAACAGAGCTGTGTGTCTCGTTTCTGGGGAATCCTATGGGTCGTGTTCGTCTGCTGGATTGTGGAGTGTCGATAAGCTGTCGTGGGTTGGTGGAATGGAATATCGTAAACAGCGTTAAACCCCTGTCCCATTTGGGGTTCCGTTACACACCCCTCACATTTTTTTGTAAATCTTTTATTCTATCTTTTCATGCGACAACACTGAAGAAATTACACTTTGTATCTACAATGTTGTGTAGTGGGTGTACGGCTTGTATAACAGTGTACATTTTCTGTCCCCTCAAAATAACTCAACACACAGCCATTAATGTCTAAACCGCTGGCGAGTACACCCCCTAAGTAAAAATGTCCAAATTGGAGCCCAATTAGCCATTTCCCCTCCCCGGTGTCATGTGACTCGTTATTATTAGGCCGCGTACACACGGCAGAGAACCTCGACGGGCGGAACACATCGTTCCGCCCGTCGAGGTCCTCGCCCGGCCGTCAGATTCGGCGACCAGCCCGTCGGGAAGGGCGACGAGCCATTCATCCCGACGGGCCGTCGAGCAAATAGAGAACCTGCTCTCTATTTCGGCTCGACGGCATTCCCAACGGGATGCTCGCCGAATCCGTACACACGGCCGAGGTTCTCGGCAGAATCAGGATGCCAGCGAGGTTCTCGCTGGTTTCTGCCGAGAACCTCGGCCGTGTGTACGGGGCTTCACAAGGTCTCAGGTGTGAATGGGCAGCAGGTGTGTTAAATTTGGTGTTATCGCTCTCACTCCCTCATACTGGTCACTGGAAGGACAACATGGCACCTCATGGCAAAGAACTCTCTGAGGATCTGAAAAAAAGTATTGTGTCTCTACATAAAGATGGCCTAGGCTATAAGAAGATTGCCAAGACCCTGAACCTGAGCTGCAGCACGGTGGCCAAGTCCATGCAGCAGTATAACAGGATGGGTTCCCCTCCCCCCGCCTTGCCATGGAGAAGTTGAGGTCACGTGCTCAGCGTCATATCCAGAGGTTGTCTTTGGAAAATAGACGTATGAGTGCTGCCAGCATTGCTGCAGGAGGTGAAAGGGTGGGGGGGAGGGGTCAGCCTGTCAGTGCTCAGACCATACGCCGCCCAGTGCATCAAATTGGTCTGCATGGCTGTTGTCCCAGAAGGAAGCCTCTTCTAAAGATGATGCACAACAAAGAGCCGCAAACAGTTTGCTGAAGACAAGCAGACTAAGGACATGGATTATTGGAACCATGTCCTGTGGTCTGATGAGACCAAGATAAAGGTATTTGGTGTCAGATGGTGTCAGGCGTGTGTGGCGGCAACCAGGTGAGGAGGACAAAGACAAGTGTGTCTTGTCTACAGTCAAGCATGGTGGTGGGAGTGTCATGGTCTGGGGCTGCATGAGTGCTGCCTTGACTGGGGGGGGGGGGCTACAGATCATTGAGGGGACCATGAATGCCGACATGTACTGTGACATACTGAAGCAGAGCATGATCCCCTCTCTTCAAAGGGTGGACCGCAGGGCAGTATTCCAACATGATAACGACCCCAAACACACTTCCAAGACTCCCACTGCCTTGCTAAAGAAGCTGAGGGTGAAGGTGATGGAGTGGCCAAGCATGTCTCCAGATCTAAACCCTATTGATCATCTGTTTACTACCCTTGCCTGTCTATATACTACTCTAGCCTGTCTATATTCTACCCTAGCCTGTCTATATACTACACTAGCCTGTCTATATACTACTCTAGCCTGTCTATATACTACCCTAGCCTGTCTATATACTACCCTTGCCTGCCCCTATACTACACTAGCATGTCTATATACTACCCTAGCCTGTCTATATACTACCCTTGCCTGCCCCTATACTACACTAGCATGTCTATATACTACCCTAGCCTGTCTATATACTACCCTAGCCTGTCTATATACTACCCTAGCCTGTCTATATACTACCCTTGCCTGCCCCTATACTACACTAGCATGTCTATATACTACCCTAGCCTGTCTATATACTACCCTAGCCTGTCTATATACTACCCTAGCCTGCCCCTATACTACACTAACATGTCTATATACTACCCTAACCTGCCACTAGAATACCTTAGCCTGCCCCTATACTACCCTACCCCACCCCTTGGAATTGAACATAATGGTACATCATATCATTTTGCATATAGACAAGGTACTGTTGCATGTAAATCCGAATTCCTGATAAATTTAATTTCAGTTTTAATTATCATGAGATATATATATAATGGATGTGGAGGCCTTTTGGTGGGTGTGATTTTTTTTGGGGTGGGGGGGCAGCCTTTCATTTTTGGACCTAGGCTAGGGTGACCACATTTCCAAACTACCATTCAGGGACACCCCTCCCTTCCCAAAAATCAGCTTGTGCTGCAACAAATCACAGCACAATGATTGGACACAAGAGGCGGGATTTATGATTTATCCAATCACAAGCAGGGGGCGGGATTGTGCTCCTCCGGGCATTCCCGGGCATGACAAGTACTGTCAGTGAGTAAAGAGGTGATGTGGCGGCCTTTTTGGGGGGGCATCAGATTGGCCTGGGGGGGGGGGTGGCGGCTGTGTCCGGGGGCGGCTCTAGGCTTTGTGAGGCCTTAGGCAAAACTTGACATGGGGCCCCACTCATGGGAAAAATAATTCAAGGATAAGAGCCTCTTCAGGGTTGTGGGGATCTGTGGGCAGGGGGCTTATCGGAATCTGGAAGCCCCCTTTAACAAGGTGGCCCCCAGATCCTGCTCTCTAATAACTAAGGGACAGGGGCCATCCGGTGATGTCACCTGGTGAACCCGCCCCCTTGTGACATCATTGACTAAGGGCATGCTGGGTCATTGACGTCACAAGGGGTAGTGTCACCGATATTCACTGGTTGTTAGGGATGCTGACGGCTCCCTCCTGAGTCAGGGCTCTTAACACTACCAGAGCACAGCAGCGTTAAGGTCCCCTGTCCCTCAAAACTGGGGTAATGCACTGGATAAGTTAGGCAGCCGCGAGGCCCCTGTGAGCGCGAGGCCTTAGGCGACCGCCTAATTTGCCTAATTAAAGAGCTGCCTCTGGCTGTGTCAGTTTCATTCAGGGACACTGTATTGTCCCGGGATGAAGGTGCCCGGGACCGACCTGCAAAATGCGGGACTGTCCCCGGGCAATCGGGACACGTGGTCACCCTAACCTAGGCAGCACAATGTCTTGGATCAGCCCTGAGCCGGTATAGAGCTGGAGTGCAGTTGGCATCACTCCGCATGGGACAGGAGCCGGCACTACAGAGCGGACATCGGCTTATGCAGCACTACAGCTCCAACTTAACAAGGAGTCCCTCTGCATTGCACTCTGAGGCTCTGGAATATGAAGTCACCAAACCCAGATCACGATCTACCAGCCACCTGTCCACTATCCACCAGTGGCTGACACCTGCTCTAATACAAATACCTTGTTATGGACGGATGTCTGGATGTCATCTCCTCTGATCTTGCTTCCACTGGCTTGTGCTATGACATCATACAGTCCGCTCCACTCGCTGCCGACTCCATGGTCCTTTGAACTGGCAGTGCGGAACTTTAACTTTCCTGAGCGGGAACTGAAGAAAAGGCGTGTGTATAAAAAGACATGGCACATGACAATAATAATATTACATAGTAGATATAAATTTATGCAACACAATAGACAAAAATGTGATTTAACCACTTCAGCCCCGGACCATTATGCAGGTGAAGGACCCGGCCCCTTTTTGCGATTTGGCACTGCGTCGCTTTAACTGACAATTGCGCGGTCGTGCGACGCGGCTCCCCAACAAAATTGGCATCCTTTTTTCCCCCCACAAATAGAGCTTTCTTTTGGTGTTATTTGATCACCTCTTTTATTTTTTGTGCTAAAAACAGTGGCGTAAAAAATAAAATAAAATAAAAATAATCGAAATAAACGTTTATCGGTTGGTTTGCGCAAAATGTATAGCATTTACAAAATAGGGGATAGTTTTATTGCATTTTTTTTTATTTATTTTTTTACTACTAATGGCGTGGATCAGCGTTTTTTTCGTGACTGCGACATTATGGCGGACACATCGAACAATTTTGACACATTTTTGGGACCATCGTCATTTTCACAGCAAAAAGTGCTATAAAAATGCAC
The DNA here is from genome assembly GCA_029574335.1 of Rana kukunoris. NCBI lineage: Eukaryota > Metazoa > Chordata > Amphibia > Anura > Ranidae > Rana > Rana kukunoris. The sequence goes on along the minus strand of CM056049.1, from coordinate 739,783,679 downwards.
TGATTACTGTGAAAATTACAATGGCAGTTGAGGAGTTAACCTCTACAGCGCCACCTAGTGGTTAAGTGTGACCTCATTTGTGTTTCTAACTGTAGGGGGGCGGGGCTGGACATGTGACGTCACTGATCGTCTTTCCCTATACATACCCTTATGTGATTGTGCCAAGCCGTGCCGTTCTGCCGACGTATATCAGCGTTAGGCGGTCCTTAAGCGGTTAACCACCTCAGCTCCAGAAGGTTTACCCCCTTCCTGACCAGGCCATTTTTTGTGACACAGCACTGTGTCACTTTAGACACCTTTCACACTTGTATGACTTCAAAGTCTGCGATTTTACTGCGATTTCAAGAATGCCTGTGTAAGTGGCATCAAAATCGGACCAAAGTAGTGCAGGGACTACTTTGAAGTAGGCACAACTTAAAGTCGTGCCAGTATGAATGGTAGTCATTAAAAATGATGGAGAATGACTTGTCATATGATTTTGCAGTCCAAAATTGTGGGACAAGTCGTATAAGTGTGAAAGGGGACTTAACTGACAATTGCGCGGTCGTGTGACGCCGTACTTAAATAAAATTGATGTCCCCCCCCCCCCCCACAAATAGAGCTCTCTTTTTTTTCTATGTTTTTTATTGTTTGCGCTATAAACAAAAAGAGTGACACTTTAAAAAAATAATATATATATTTTTTACTTTCTGCTATAAAACATCCAATAAAAATGTAGCGGGGTATCACCCTTTCTAATGTGATATAAAAGACTACCATTGCTGATCGTGAAGGATCTTAGCTCCCTCCTGTGGCCGAGTTGGGTCAGAGCCACCTGTTTACAATTCATCCTGGTACCGCAGTGAATGTTGGGGGATTGAGTTCAGAGGGAGAAGAGACTCCATTTGCCCTGGCCTGTAATGAACTACATTACCCAGAGAGCAGCTGTGCAACCCCAAGAAGCTTTGCCTTCTGCACTGCCTGCTGGGGGAGGTGATTTAAGGGAGAGGGCGTGTTTGGCGCGCTCTATCGGGACCGCCTCTTCAACCCAGGAGGACACTGCCAGGAGTCAGTGTCTCCACGGGGAGTAGGCCGGAGGAAGGACAGAGTTTCTGTCGAAGCCTAAACTGAGGAAGGAAAAAAATAGTTTTTTTAATATATTTTTGGGATTATTTATTGTAGCAAAAAGTTACAAATATTACATTTTTTTTAAAATTGTCGCTCCATTTTTGTTTATAGCGCAAAAAATAAAAATCGCAGAGGTGATCAAATACCACCAAAAGAAAGCTCTATTTGTGGGAACAAAATGATAAAAGAATTGTTTGGGTACAGTGTAGCATGACAGCGCAATTGTCATTCAAAGTGCGACAGCGCTTTAATACATATAGGCCCAGATTCACAGAGTGCAAGGCGCACATTACGCTGCCGTAGCGCAAACGCCGTACGCCAGGCCAACGTAGCGCGGAGAGGCAAGCATTGCATTCAGCAAGCTATTGCTCCCAACACTGCGCCAGCGTGGCGTATTTTCCGAAGGCGCAGGCCGGCGTAGGTGGAAGTGGGCGTGACCCCATGCAAATGATGGTCCGAGCATGGTGCAGTGTTTTACGCCCGACGTGTCACGAACTGCGCATGCGCCCTGACGTGGATGCATGCACAGCACCCCCTGCGCCTGCTCACAACAACGCCGGCACAACTGCCTAAGCTACGCCGGATCACTGCGTACGCCCTGAACTTAACGTACGCCCAGCCAGACACACGTCCAACGCACAATACGCCGGCCTGTGTTCTGTGGTGCAGACCTTTGCATGTCTGTTGCCGGTTGCACCTCATCTATGGGGAATAACTTTACGCCAGATGTACAACTTACGCGCACCTCGCTTTGCATGCGTCGGGCGCACGCACGTTCGCGAATCGCTGTATTTCCCTCATTTGCATGTTTGAATGCCTAATCAATGGGAGCAGCAACATGCGTCCAAACCATATGTGCGCCCACCCTACGCCGGGGTATCTAAGCTACGTCGGTGTAGGGTGGCCAGTTTTTAGGCGCATGTTGGTTTGTGGGTCTGGCGCACAGATACGCCGGCGCACATTTGCACTTACGTCACCAAAATGTGCCATACGTCGGCGTAAGTGCTTTGTGAATCTGGTCCATAGTCTTTTACATTAAGCTGACCTCTTTCATGTGATCTCTTCTGTTCATGAACCGAGGTGTCACTGTACATGTAGCACCCTGATGTTTAGGCAGAGATGTTATTAAGACATGCGCAGCTTTATGTATTATTCTGATGGCTGTTCACTGGAGCATTTCCTCATGACACTGAACTGTGGATCACCCCATATTTTGAAAACATTTAATCAAAACACAGGAAAGACAGACAATCCTGGGAGAGCTGGAGGGGAGGGGAGAGGAGAGGGGAGGGGGATATGAATTGTGCACTTTTTACAGAAGCCGTGCATGTCTACAAGCTAGTGCACAAGATATGTAAATAACCTGTCACTCAAGCAAGGACTTTGTTTTTTTTTCTGCAAGTCTGTTTTATTTCACTGAACAATAAAAGAGGATTGCTCAGCGCTGAATTAACTCTGTGTGGCAAGACTGGGCACAGATAATAGGAAATCTTATTCTCTACATTGTGACATAAAAAAAAAATGTTTTGGGTTTACATCCACTTTAATGCATCCTCTCGGGCCCCCCAGTCCCCCTCCCCGTTTTACTTACCCAAGTCACGAAACTCCGTGGGCTCGTTCCCGCGATGGTTTCCCCCTGCTTGAGGTAGCTCGTCAATGGAGAGTGATAGCAGCGCAGCCATTGGCTCGCGCTGCTGTCAATCACATCCAATGACGTTACACGCCGGGGGTGGGGCCGAGTGATACAGTCTGCGGCTGTAACATGGGAGCACGCCCCGCAAGCTAACCCCCTTGGGAGAGAGCTTCCCATGAAGGGGGTTAGCGCTTGTGGGGAGGAGCCCGAGACAGCGGCCGAGGGACCCCAGAAGACCAGGATCGGGGATGCTCTGTGCAAAACGAACTGCACAGTGGGGGTAAGTATAACATGTTTGTTATTTTTTTTCAAACAAAGCCATATAACCACTTCAAGTCGCCAGGTGGTAGTTGCCTTGGCAAATTGTTAGAAGATCAGTTGATTCCTCTCTAATTCTGGAATTGCTGCACTTCTTTCTTCTGTCACTGGGTGGCATTGTATCTGGTGACATTAGATAAAAACAAGGGCATTGCAAGGACAGATTAGGAATAGATGGGGTGTCTCAGCCAATGGGCAGGGATTTTCTGGGATCCCTTGGCCTGCTGGGAGAGCCTATATATTCGGGTGGAATCAGGTGATCTATGTTCTGTGCCACCTGGATAGCTTTCTGGGTGGACGTGTGTCATACGCCCCGGGCTGCTAGGCCAGAGATTGGGGGGCATCTGTCTGCCAGGCTGTGTGAGGGCTTTTCCAGAAGTAAGAGAGCAGCGCAGGGTTGGGATTGCGGCTTGTAGTCCAACCAGAAGAAGTGACGTTTCTGCTGGCTGGAGAACCTGTCGTGGTCGGAGGTAGAAGGAAAGCTGTTGCCGCTAAGGGACCAACCACCCTTACCAGGGACCACAGTGAGTGGCTGAAGCAAGTAGCGGAGCAACATTCTCACGGAACGGGCATGGTGGAGAATCGGGGAAACTTCAGGCATGTCATGGACAGAGCTTTTTTTCTCAGAAAATAGGTGCAGGAGCTCAACCACGACCCGTTCAGATTTCACAAACAGTAGAAGGGTCTTAAAGGGGCATTAAATACCAGAATTGCATTACATACAGTGTGCAGAGTTCAGGGGGTTACAAAGCAGTCACTTGTAAACACAGAAACCAGACTTCTGTGTTCACAAGTGATTGTGGTGAGCGGGCACCAAAGGGTCTGAGCCAAAGGTGGTGGAACTGAGTTCCACCAAGTTCCCCCAGAAAAAAAGCCCTGGTCATGGATATGCAGTAATGTCTGAAAGCTTACCTTGCTCTCATGTGTTCATCTTAGAGGCCATGCCCTCTTACCTGGTTGCATTTATCATCTCTCCTCCTTGTATGGCTCCACCCCAGGCCATCACAGGAACTCTATATTAACCAGTGCACTGCAGGTCTGCCTTTGCCGATCAATGTTGTTTGTTAAGCATTGTGTGTTTAAGTTCCTGCCTGCCATGTGCTACGTTATCTCTGTGTACCGACTTTGGCTTGTCTCCGACTACTCCTATTTGCCTGACCCTGACCCTTACCCTGTTCCTTGGTTAATTCACGTCTGCTTGTTGCCCCAACCTCGGCTTACCCTCCACTATCGCTTGTGTCCTGTGTGCTGCTTCACCTCTCTCCCTACGGAGCGTGACCTAGGGGACTCCAGGGGCCGCGACCAGGATCCAGCTGCAGCAAAGGCCATCCTTACCACTAGAGGCTCTGGTGAACACCAAGCTGGGTTTTAGACTCCGCACCCTGGGGAATCTTGGGCTCAAGCTTCCTGTAGGATCCCTGTTTGTGCCCCAGTGAACCTCTACTCCATATCCATTCTGTGGTCCATACGCAGCAGTCGACCATAGGGTTCACTACCCTGTGGTTCACCCCTGACCCTAACGGATGCACTTGTCATCTGACCACAGGTGACCTGACACAAGACAACCAGCAATGCTAATGGAGCTTCCCCTGTGTTTTCACTGCCATCTCCTTCCCGCTAATTAGAACCCCCAAACATTATATATATTTTTTATTCTAACACCCTAGAAAATAAAATGGCGGTCGTTGCAATACTTTCTGTCACACCGTATTTGCACAGCAGTCTTACAAGAGCACTTTTTTGGGAAAAAAAATACAACTTTTTAATTAAAAAAAATAAGTAAGTAAGCCCAATTTTTTTTATATTGTGAAAGATAATGTTACGCCGAGTAAATTGATACCCAACATGTCACGCTTCAAAATTGTGTCCGCTCGTGGAATGGCACCAAACTTTTACGCTTGAAAATCTCCATAGGTGACGTTTAAAAAATCCTACAGGTTGCATATTTTGAGTTACAGAGAAGGTCCAAGGCTAGAATTATTGCTCTCGCTCTAATGATCACGACGATACCTCACATACCTCACGTCGTTTAAACCTCCCATCCAATCACTGTCCAAATCTTGCCGCCTCAACCTTCGCAACATCTCCAAAATACGCCCCTTTCTAACCAATGGCACCACAAAGCTCCTAATTCACTCCCTGGTCATCTCTCGCCTTGATTACTGCAACTCCCTCCTCATTGGCTTACCTCTGCACACTCTATCCCCTCTTCAGTCCATCATGAATGCTGCTGTCAGACTGATCCACCTTACCAACCGCTCTGTCTCTGCTTCTCCTCTCTGTCAATCCCTTCACTGGCTTCCACTCACCCAAAGAATTAAATTCAAACTACTAACTACTACCTACAAAGCCATCCACAACTCTGCCCCCAGCTTCATCACTGATCTAGTCTCTAAATACCAACCTAATTGTTCTCTTCGTTCATCTCAAGACCTCCTACTCTTTAGCTCTCTCATCACTTGCCCCCATGCTAGTCTGCAGGACTTTTTCAGAGCCTGTTCAAGCCTATGGAACTCCTTACCCCAATCTATCCGCCTATCTCCTACTCTTTTAGCCTTTAGAGGATCCCTGAAAACCCTCCTCTTCAGAGAAGCCTATCCTACCCACACTTAACTGTATTTGCATTTGAGTCCATCTGATCACCCCCCCCCCCCACAGCTACTACCCTTTGTTCCTCTTGACCCTCCCTTCTAGACTGTAAGCTCTAACAAGCAGGGCCCTCTAACAATACAGGATCCTTCCTGTATTGATTTGTATTGTGACTGTACTGTCTTCCCTGATGTAAAGCGCTGCGCAAACTGTTGGCGCTATATAAATCCTGTATAATAATAATAATAATAATAATACCTCACATGTGTGGTTTGAACACCGTTTTCATATTCAGGCGCTGCTCACGTATGCGTTCGCTTCTGCGCGCGAGCTCGGCGGGAAGGGACGCGTTTATGGCTCCTAACTTTTTTTGCTGACTCCTAGATTACAAGCAAATTTGTCAAACCCTGCCTTAGGTCATCTTTAACATTATAATCTTAGCACAGGTTCATTTTTAGCGATGATCAGAACACCCCTTGGTTCGCACCAGAACTTGCGAACAGGCAAAAAATTCATACGAACACCGGTAAAATCTATGGAACACAAACGCGAAAAATCTAAATGTAGGTACTAGACAAACTATTAAACAAATACATATATTGTTAAAAATATGCCATTAGAATAATATAGTATCACAAAGTAGTCCTTTATGATCAGTGCTCAATAGATGTCTCCTATAGGTTGGTGCTCAGACTGGGTGCCCCACATAGATGTAGACTCACCCCTGGGTGTGGACCACCTATCACTAGTGTGGTCTTGTAAGCATGTGGGGATACCTCGAATCTTTAGGATGACGTCTGTCATGATCAGGCATCAGGCTCAAAGGCCAGTAGCTATAGCAGTTGAAGACAGGTATACAGACAGTCACTTCTGGCAGATGACACAGGCTCACCTGAGGTGCAAAGTCTAAGCGCTAACCGGTGTTCACCAGAGCTCCTGATGGTTGAGATGGATTTTGCTGCATGCTAGTACTAGGTCGCGATCCTCAGGATCGCCCCACCAGGAGGTGAGCAAGCAGGGGTCCAGTAACAGAGGGTAAAACAGCAGTGTGGTCAATAAACAAGCCAAGAGATCAATCACGAGTGGCTGCAGGTTGGGATCAAGCAGAAAAGTAGCCAAAGAACAGGCCAAGGGTCAAACACAGGTGGTTGCAGATTAGGATCAGGCAGAGGGTCAAACACGGGTGGTTGCAGGTACAAATGGCAGCAGAGCAGACAAATAGCAAGGCACTGGCTGGGAAGGCACAATAACCTGGCAATGGGGAAGTACTAAGATAAGGCTTATATAGGAAGTTCATGGGAGAAGCAAGGGGTTCAAGGTTCAAGGCAATCAAGACACCAAGCAGAGTAGTCTAAAGGATCAGATATGTTTATCTAGCAGATCAGGCAGGGAACTGTCCAGCATTCCAGATAGCTCAGTGGGAAAAGACAATGACGGACACGGAAGAGGTCACAGGATCAAGCCCAGGTCCTGACAATGTCTTTGGAGTGGGGATGTGCCCCATAAGGATGGATGGGGATGATCACAAAGCCATCACCAGGACTTCCTGATGATGGTTTTGTGATTAGCCGAAACGTCAAGGTAATATCATGTTACCTCCGCCCAAACAAACAAATCTAGGGAATTGTGCACCAGGACGCCAATACAGGGGCAGATTACCCTTTATTTAATTGCCTGCTATACATGCCGGGTGCCAGGACTATCAGTCACTCAGCAATGTAAGTGTAACCTTTTTTTATTTTTGGGGAACTAATTTTTAAAACGGCATTGCGCAATAAGGCTCTCTTCCTGCTCTTATTATCCCCATCCATCCTTATGAAGCACAACTCAACTCCAAAGACGTCATCCTAAAGATTCAGGGTATCCCCACATGCTTACAAGACCACACTAGCGATAGGTGGTCCACACCCAGGGGTGAGTGTACATCTATGTGGGGCACCCAGTCTGAGCACCAATTTATAGGAGACATCTATTGAGCACTGAGCACCATATGGGACTACTTTATGATACTATATTATTCTAAAGACGTTTTCACGTACCTGGTAGGAGTCTGGTATGATGAGGTTGACCTCCCTTGTATCTCCAGCCCAAACCCCTCTGAGGGTGAGACAGATGGTGGTTAGGGTCAAGAGGAACACGAGTGCCTGTAAGGCCGTGTACACACGGCAGAGAACCTCGACGGGCAGAACACATCGTTCCGCCCGTCGAGGTTCTCTGCCGGCCGTCGAAATCGGCGACCCGCCCGTCGGGAATGGCAACCAGCCATTCATCCAGGCGGGCCGTCGAGCAAAAAGAGAGCGTGCTCTCTTTTCGCTCGACGGGATTCCCGACGGGCGGGGCGAGCCAGGAGCGTACACACGGCCGAGGTTCTCGCTGGAATGCAGCTTCCAGCGAGGTTCTCGCTGGTTTCCAGATGAAGGTGAAGGCTTGGGGACACTGGCAGACCAACAGGTACAGAGCACAAGTAGCGTTTGAGGGACCAGCCGGAGTTAAGGGGAACTCCAACCCACTTGCAGATTCTGGGTAAACAGCTTGCTGGAACTTTCGGGATGCAGAGGTCAGAGGACTAGCAAGGGTCGGTTAACAGGCGGGCAGCAAGGTACCAAATCATCAGCAGAAGCAGGGTCAAAGGTTAGCCAAGTTTGATAACAGACAGGTAGCGAGGTACACAGGGATCAGCAGGAGCGGAGTCAAGGATAGCCAGGATCAGGAACCGAGTAATCAGAAAGATATCAGAGCCCAGAGACAAAGTCAGGGGAAGCCAAGTCAGCAACAGGAATCCAGCACAATACACGGCATCAGGAAATCAGAGCACTGCTGAAGACCAGTCAGCACCGCCTGGAAATCAGAGCCCCCTTTAAATAGGCACCAGAAGAGGTTAGGAACGCCCCCTGCGCGTGCACGCCATCCGTGGCGCTCCAATGGTCCGGAAAGTCTGCCGATGTCTAAAAATGCGCTCATGCGCACCAAAGGTGTTCCAATCTTTCTCTTACAGACGTATTTTTAGCAATATATTTATTTGTTTAATAGCTTGTCTAGTACCTATATCAGATTATTTCCAGCACAACTTTTTGCTTTTCTATATGCAAGTTATTGCCATAAAAAGTGTTTGGGGACCCGGGTCCTGCCCCAGGGGACATGTAACAATGCAAAAAAAAAGTTTTAAAACCGGACGTTTTTTCGGGAGCTGTGATTTTAATAATGATTAAATTGAAACAATAAAAATGAAATATTCCTTTAAATGTCGTACCTGGGGGGTGTCTATAGTATGCCTGTAAAGTGGCGCATTTTCCCCATGTTTAGAACTGTCCCTGCACAAAATGATATTCCTAAAGAAAAAAAAAGAAATGTAAAACTGATCGTGGCTGAAATGAATTGTCGAGTCCCAGCAATTATATTTTTAGATAGAATTATTGAAAAAACAGCATGGGTTCCCCCCCCCCCCCCAGTCCATTACTAGGTCCTTATCCGAGCACACAACCTGGCAGGCTGCAGGAAAAGGGGGCATGAGAGAGTGCCCCCCCTTGAACCGTCCCCCCAAAACACCTTGTCCCCATGTTGATGAGGACAAGTGCCTCATCCCCACAACCCTTGCCCAGTGGCTGTGGATATCTACAGACGGGGGGCTTATCGGAATCTGGAAGCCCCCTTTAACAAGGGGACCCCCAGATCCCGGCCTCCCCCCATGTGAATGGGTATCAGGTACATTGTACCCCTACCAATTCACCAAAAAAAGTGTCAAAAATTGTAGAAATGACAAGAGACAGTTTGGAACAAGTCCTTTATTAAAAAAAAAAAATGTCCCGCGATGTAACACCATCATCCGTCACGCCACCTGACAAAAAAAAAGTGACGCAACAACTCTGCCTCCCCAATGCAGGATTTTCAAGTTGACAGCAGTTATATAGCTGAGGGCTGGGCCACCCGGTGACATAAATGGGTAACCCCCCCGACGCCATGTTTACATCACTGTGTGACCCCACCCTTAGCTATATAACAGCTTTCATGGCGAAGAGGCTGCAGTCTGCGGGAGCATTCCATGGAGGTGGAGTTGTTGCATTTCCTTTTTTTGGTCCGTCAGGCGGCGTGATGGACGACGGAGTTACATCACAGGACATTTTTATTTTTTAATAAAGAATTTGTACCAAACTGTCTCTTGTCATTTTTACTATTTTTGACACATTTTTGCTGAATTGGTAGGGGTACAAAGTACCCGATATACCCATTTACATAGGGGGGCCGAGACTGGGGATCCCCTTGTTAAAGGGGGCTTCCTGATTCTGATAAACTCCCTGCCTGCAGACCCCCACAACCACCAATGATTTTTATCTGTATTGCTGGGATTGCTGGGACCCGACAATTCATTACAGCTGCAAGCAGTTTTAAATGACATTTTTTCATTTAGAAATGTCATTTTTCTCTCTCACTGATGGGGCTGCACTGACAAGCACTGATGAGGCGGCACTGATGGGCACCGAGGAGGTGGCACCAATGAGATGGCACTGATGAGGTGGCACTTATGGGCACTGAAATGCAGCATTGATAGGTGGCATGGATGGGCACTGATAGGTGGCACTGATGGACACTGATGGGTGGCACTGATGGATGGTACTGATGGGCATCACTGATTGGCAGGCATTAGTGTTTGGCACTGATTGGCAAGCATTGTGGGCACTAATTGGCATCCATTGTGGGCACTGATTGTCATCCCTGGTGGCCATGGGTAGCATACCCGTTGGTCAGAAGTGGTGGGCATCCCTGGTGGTCCAATGTGGGCATCCTCAGGGGGGCTGCACTGATGATCAATCAGCACAGCCCCCCCTGTCAGAGAAGCAGCCGATTGGCTCTCCTCTACTCGTGTCTGACAAATGCAAATGAGGAAAAAGCGATACATGGCTTTTCCTGTTTACACTGTGAACAGCCGTGATTGGACACAGCTGATCACATGGTAAAGAGTCTCCATCAGAGACTCTTTACCTAGATCGGAGTTGCTGTGTGGCAGATTGATACGCTGCAACAATGATCGCCACGCTGCGTGGCCCAGGGGGCGCGTGGCGGCTTGTTATCATTATCACGTCATATGACGTCTAGTCAGGATAACACAACCACTTTGCCAACGTCATTTTGCTATATGGCGGGCGGCAAATGGTTATGCATTATTCAAATCACTGCTCCTAAAAAAAACGTCAGTTTTATAAAACTTTTTTTTGCATTGATACATGTCCCTTGGGGCAGGACCCGGGTCCCCAAACACTTTTTATGGCAATAACTTGCATATAAGCCTTTAAAACCACTTTTGGTTTTTCATGTTAGTGTCCCATAGACTTTAACAGGGTTCTGCAGCTTTCAATGTTCGCTGTTCGGCGAATAGGCGAACACCCAGACTTATGTTTGACTTGAACATCGGGATCATCCTTACTCATTTTAATAAAGTAACTAGAACATGCTCCTCACCTCTTCATTTGAAGCTCGATGGTCTCAGATGATGAGTTCTTGCCGGGGTAAGCTTCTGAGGACACGGTTGTTCCATCCTTCTTTATAGATATAATTTTTACTCCTCGACCCTCAATTAGGTCGCTCTTAGTTAGGACATTGAGTTCCAGGTCAAGATTTTGGTCCTTGTCCTTCAGTAATTTGGTTATATGTGACTCGGCTTCCTCTGGCTTTATTTGGGTGTCTTGCTCTCCATTCCTGCGCTCCACATTCATATTTTGGTTATAACAAAAGTATGTCTGTGCTGTCTTGTTAAGCCACTCCTTTGCTTTGTCTGTCATTTTTGTCACATTTTTGTTTACGTAAGGAATTTGCCATGCAGTTTGCAGGAGGGATGAAACTTGGTCAACCAAACGGCCAATGACCATTCTGGATACATGTTCTGAAACTAAATCCTGTGTTTCTTCTTTCAATTTGAGAACCTCCATGAACTTTCTTTGTGCGTCTTTCACACTAGGGGAGCGTTCAGATATATCAACGGCAATATTATGTATTATTTTTTCGATTATTGGTTCGATGGGAACCGATTCGGCAAGATCTGCAATCTCAAATCCCGCTTTTGCCGAAATACATACATACGGCATAACTTTTCCCAGCTTTGTTGAGGAATCCTGCATTGCTGGTATTTTCATTATAAGGTTAGTGATGGAATTCAGTTGTGGTCGAAACTTATTGTAGGTTTTAGGATCGCTAAAGATGTCTTCCACAGCTAACTCAACCAGCATTGTCACTGAATCTTTAAGTGATTCTTTCATACGTAGGGAAATCTCAAAATCTATTGATCTCCCCTTTGCAGCCTCTGGAACAGCTTGTGTTACAATGAGGTTGATGAGACCATCTTCCAGATCTGTATTGTTCTTCACAATGGTGTGTATTTTCTTTAAAAAACATCTCTCAAAAATCTTTTTAAGGACTTCTTTTACAGATGTGTCAATTGAAAATAACAATGCTTTTGATACGTTTTGGCTGATCAGTTCCTTGCCAGCATGTTTTGCACCCTCAAGCATGGCTTTCTTTGCAGCCGAGTTGGTGGCGAGTCCCTTGACGGATTTTATGACTGCGTCCTTTGTTGCTGAAGATGTTAAGGATTTCAGACGAGAAGTGGCTGATGAAGAAAATATCTTTCCTGATTGAACTGCATCCTTAACCAGTGAGCTGAATGTCCGTGTCCCATTCAAAAGATCTTTGGTTCTGTCGAACATTGCTTTAGGACATTTGTTAATCAATTTGAACCCCGCTGTCGCAAGAGACACTCCGATACTTATGGCTTTTGATACTGCCCATTGAGCCCAACTAAAAGTACCCTTGATCATACCTTCTATTCCTGCCACCATGTCACTAACACCTTCGGAGATAAGACCTAATCCAATCTGACTTGCTGCTCCACATGTTAGTCCACAAATCAATATTCCAGCGAGAATTTGTAATGCTCCAATAAAAAAACAAAGGAGGGCATCAAAGCAGAACTCTGGCTTTTGTTTCACCTCATAGACAAAGGAAAGTCCATAATCATAGAGAAGATACATCTCATCTGCCTCTACTTTACTGCTGTGCTCAGTTGTAGAGAGTGTGAACACACTAGTGAACTCCGTTTCTGTATCTTTTCCTTCTCTTTCCAAATCCTCCAACTTTTTTACTGAATTTTCAATGTAATTTTTCCAGGAATTCAGCAATTGCATCTTTGCTCGTTTCTGCAAGTCAAAATTTGATTCATGATTGTGTTTTTCAAATCTTGAGCATTGTGTCAAGTCTCCAAAGACATTAATATTGCAAATTTCAGAGGTATAAATGTCCAGAGCTGCTTTGGCTTTTTTCAGTAAGGTAATAGCATTTTGTTTATAGCCTTCCTTGGCCATGTTAATAGTAATGAAGGCACGATTGTAACGTGAGATTGCCCGGTACATATTGTCAGCTTTTTCCATTTTATCCCAACAAGATAAGGCACCATAATCATTTTTCTTGTCATTGATGTGTAAGAATGTCCGATCCACAGCGGCCTTAACATAGTCATAAAAATTGTCACTTCTTCCTTGTAGAAGGTTCTCAGACTTGGCCTCCAGAATTAAGCTAAGATTATCTTTTAATGGTCCTAAGTCCTTGTGGTCATTGATGTCATCTTCATGAGTGGTGAGCCATAAAGCCCAGGTCTCTTTCAAAGAGTTTAGGGCCGGATGGTAATCCATTTTTGTGGTTACGTTTATGCCTTGTTTCCTGTTAGATTCCTGTTTCTCCTCCTCTGAATAATGACTGTCAAACTTCTTCAGGTGTTGACAAAATAAATCAAAGAGCTCATGGCGCATGTTGACTTCCACAAGCTCATCATTTTCCATGTCTGCAATACGTCCCTTTTCATAATTTTCCCTCAGTTTCCTCATCTCCTCCACAGTTTGTCCCTGATCAGAAGCAGCCAGATCATTCTGATTTAACACCATCTGCACCATTCCTGGATTTCCTTTACGTGATGTACGTCCAAATATTTGCTTTTCTACTCGCCTGTTACTGGGAAAATGCGTGACAATGACACTTAGACCTCCGCTTTCATTCACTTCTTCTGTAACTTTGATATCTGTTCCTCGACCACCAAGGTTTGTCGCCAAAATTACATCACCTGACCGGAATGTTTTTGTTTCCACGTTGTGTTTGTCACTTCTGGTATACATAGTGATTTTGCCAGGATTGGATATTGCCCCAAGATTGATCAACTGGCGTTGAAGTTTTTCTGCAGTTTTTACATCCTCACAAACCACCAAAACACATTGACCTTCGGTCCCACATTTTGACCTTGTTTGTTTCTCCACCAACATACAAATTTCCCTAATCCAGGCCTCCTGACCTCCAACCACTTGCAGAACTGGTAATTCCAACCTATTAGTGTAACGATGAGTGGGCATAGGATAGCAATATGTATTGTAATGCTTCTTCAGAAATGTAAAATCAACTTCATCCCCTAGAGTGCCTGACACCCCGTATATTCCAGAACCAGAGAGGTATCTTTGAAAGAAATGGAAGTTGGACATAAAGTTGGTGACACAAGATATTTGAGATAAGGCTAGTCGATGTTTTAGTTCCAGAAATTGCTGCAGACCATCTCCCCAGCGCTTGTTTTTCTCCAACACGCCTGTGGATTTAAAGTCAATTGGAATGATGCTGTGATGTTCGGGTAAATTTGATTTGTCTCTGCTGTCTATAGTATATTCTCTACCCTTTTCCATCATGATGGCCTGAAGGGCATTCTCCACAAAGACTGGAAGTCTATTCTTGGTGTACTCTTTCAGGTGTTTAGGAATTAGAATGGCACCTTCATTTTCTTTATCAGTGATGTCTTCTGGTCTGTAGTCATCAGAGTATTTAATTTTCAGAGATAATTCTTCAACTGTGGCATTCACCAACTGTTTTATTGTCATCAGCACGCATGCTCGTCCTTGTGGGAGGAGGAGGACACTGATTGGCTCTCCGGAATCACAGCTAGTTTCAATAAAAGAAGCCTTGTCATCATTTAGTTCATAAAACCTAAACTGGACGGAATCTTCCAAAACTTTGCCAAAGACTTTCAGCAGATCTTTCTCATGCTGTGGTCCAAATTTTACAATCAGCTTTTCTAGCTCTGTCTGTTGTAGGTCACTTATTTCAGAAAATGTCTGAACTTTAACCTCCTGTAGTTCTTCTTCACTGAGGAGACCGAGCTGCACCCCAAATTCTAGGATATGAATAGAACTGAAATGCTCAGTTGTTTCCTCTCCAAAAACAGCATCTGTGGCAAGCTTGTGAAAATATTGTATCCCTGGAGTCCAGTACACCTCACCTGATTCCGCCATGATTCTTTGACACTTATGAAGTTTTGCCCAAATTGCCGTCAGTAGCTGGTCCAAGTGTCTCATCCCCGTAGCATCATGGGAAAGAAAAGTAATTTGCACTCCATTGTCCAAGGTCATATAATCCACCTCATCTATGATGGCGACATCAAACTTGCGTTCATTTCGGGTCTTTTGTCTTTCAAATTCCTGTCTCAGAATGTCCGCAGCAAAGTCTTCCACCGTTCCATATACAATGTGTGAATTATAGGCCTTACAAATGGTGGCAGTTGGGTCTTTGGGATCAGCGGATACATCTACATGGACTGGAGGAATAACACTGCAGGTTATATCAAACTTTTCATAAAGTTTACTCCATTCTTCTGCATCTCGACGAGCCAAGACTGGAGAACTGGTGATAATATCTACTGTTTTTCCTCGTATTGCCTGTATCAAGGCAAACAATGTCACAATACAGGATTTTCCCTCTCCGGTACCAATTTCCAACAGACAGCCTTTAACATCCTGAGAATTGGAAAGGAGCAGACTTATGATGGAAGCAAACTGAGTGGCTCGAGGAAAATATCCTTCTGCAATCTTTGTAAGGCCTTCAGAAATAACAGTTGTGGTGTCTTTAACTGCTACTGATAAAGTAATCAAGATTTTCACCATGACTTCTATACTGGGATTGGTCAGGTCAAAATCCCTTATCATTTGGATCCCTTCTTTTTTCATCTTAGCATCAAGATCTTTCTGTGCGTAATGGAGAAGATCAGGCATCAGTTTTTCTAAGACATTTTCAAGAAAATTTATGACATTTACTGGATGGCTCAACTGTCTCATTTCTTGTATGAGTGTCTTCACATCTTTATCGGTTTCTTTCATAATTGTTGTGTTCAGATATGGCAAAGGGTCTTTATTTTGCAGAACACCAACTGCCGCATCAAGTCCAAGATGGAAGGTCTTTACTTGATGGAGAATTGTTTCTATGTTCTCCTGGGAAGTTCCAGCTTCGCAAGCTTCTAAGTAAAATTTCAATGTCTGGACCGGATTCCAAATGCCATTAAACAGGATCAGAGTCAGTTGTTCCTTACAGACATCTGAAAACTCTTGGATCATGTTCAGGACAATGTTCCCAGCTGTGGTCTTACTGTCTTGGTAAAGCTTTTCCACAATATGGAGCAGAAATACCGTCTTCTCTTCCATCTGTGTTGATTTAGATAAGATAAGAGTGTCTTCCATTGTAGCATCGGTCATGGTGACCTCTATCAGGGCTTTCAGTAGCCTAACGCGTTCTGTTAGAGACAGATTCTCATAACAAAACACGTGATCCAAATTATGGAAGGCATGAAGAGGTAATTTATTTTTTAGAGCATAGACTTGTATCATTTTATATTGCAGTGCAATGATCCTCTCAGCTAAACTTTTGTTTTGCATTATTCCATCTTCCAGAATTCCATGCAGGGTCAAGAGTTTGCTGAATGTCTCCTCTACATCTGTAACCTTTGTAAAAAAAAAAAAAAAAAAAAGGGAAAGTAAATATGACATTTTTTAAGATATCTTCTTTATGAGTCATATTAAATCGATGAAAAGTTTTTTGACTAAGATTTTAAATTATATTAATCTTCTGATTACTTCTGTCCAATGCATTTAACACATTACTAAAACAAAGTTCTTTTGATCAGGTTGCAACCCAACCCTAACGTTGATAATTCTATCTGGTCCAATTTCAGATTGTTTCTTTACTTAACTTGGATATACAAATTCTAGCCAAAATACTCACCCTGATACCCCTAACTAAAATTTAGTGGAACCAAGTGTATTCAGAAGTCACCTAATTAGTAAATATAGTCCACCTGTGTGTAATTTAATCTCAGCTGTTCTGTGAAGCCCTCAGAGGATTGTTAGAGAACCTTAGTGAACAAACATCATGAAGACCAAGGAACACACCTGACAGGTGACAGATAAAGTTACTGAAAAGTTTAACCACTTGCATACTGGGCACTTACACCCCCCTCCTGCCCAGGTGAAATTTCAGCTTCCGGCACTGCGTCGCTTTAACTGACAATTGCGCGGTCGTGCGACGTGGCTCCCAAACAAAATTTACGTCCTTTTTTCCCCACAAATAGAGCTTTCTTTTGGTGGTATTTGATCGCCTGTGCGATTTTTATTTTTTGCGCTATAAACAAAAAAGAGCGACAATTTTGAAGAAAAATACAATATTTTTTACTTGTTGCTATAATAAATATCCCAATTAAAAAAAAAAACACATTTTTTTTTCTCAGTTTAGGGCGATACGTATACTTCTACATATTTTTGGTAAAAAAAAAAAATCGCAATAAGTGACTGGTTTGCGCAAAAGTTATAGCGCTTACAAAATAGGGGAGAGAATTATTATTTTTTATTATTATTTTTTTTTACTAGAAATGGCGGCGATCTGCGATTTTTATTGGTACTGCGACGTTATGGCGGACACATCGGACACTTTTGACACATTTTTGGCGCCATTCACATTTATACTGCGATCAGTGCTATAAATATGCACTAATTACAGTATAAATGTGACTGGCATTGAAGGGGTTAACACTAGGGGGTGAGGAAGGGGTTAAATGTGTATGCTAGGTGTGTTCTAACTGTAGGGGGAGGGGGGGGTGACTGGGGGGGTGACCGATCTGTGTCCCTATGTAGGAAGGAACACAGATCGGGCTCCTCCCCTCCAGAGACAGGACGCTGTCTCTGTGTGAGCCGGCAATGAGAGATGATCTATGAGAGATCATCTCTCATTCGCCCACAGATCGCATCGCAAACGGCCGCTCTGATTGGCCGTTTGCCGCAATCTGTGATTGGCCGTGTCCAAGGGACACGGACAACACAGGGCTTCCCCGCAGCGCGCACTACAGCGCGCGCTGGGAACGCCAGAAAGACATGCCGTCAAATGACGGCATGTTGGCTATTCAGGCCCGCGCTGTTGCCGTCATCCGACGGTAGCGCGGGCCTCAAGTGGTTAAAGCAGGGTTAGGTTATGGAGAAAATATCCCAAGCTTTGAACATCTCACAGAGCACGGGAAAATGGAAAGAGTACGGCACAACTGCAAACCTACCAAGACATGGCCATCCACCTAAACTGACAAGCTGGCAAAAAACTAACACAGCACATCACCCTGCTCCCCACCGTGAAACATGGTGGTGGCAGCATCATGTGGTGGGAATGCTTTTCTTTACCAGGGACAGAGAAGTTGGTCAGAGTTGATGGGAAGATGGATGGAGCCAAATACAGGGCAATCTTAGAAGATAAACTGTTATGCCGCATACACACGCGCCGTTATTCATGTCATGGAAAAAACAAAGTTTTTCTCTACGTGATTCTTCTCAAGCCTGCCTTGCATACACTCGAAAAATGGGGAAAAGGGAATAGCCACTCCAGGTGGGAACCCAGACGAACATCCATCATTGCAGACAACTCAGGTGCAGGCAATGCACTTAGCAAAGCAGGAACAAAAATTGTCTCTCGACAGTCGCACTTTGAACAAATTGTAGCCTTTATTGAAAGAAGGACAGCACTACAAGCCACAGCAAAGTAAAATAAAATAAAACGCGTCATATGACTAAGCACTAGTGTCAGTTCGAAATGCAT
The DNA here is from genome assembly GCA_029574335.1 of Rana kukunoris. NCBI lineage: Eukaryota > Metazoa > Chordata > Amphibia > Anura > Ranidae > Rana > Rana kukunoris. The sequence continues at coordinate 739,765,114 of CM056049.1, read as the reverse complement.
CAGCAGTTGGGTTCTATTTTACTTTGCTGTGACTTGTAGTGCTGTCCTTCTTTCAATAAAGGCTATAATTTGTTCAGTGTGCGGCTGTCCAGAGACAATTTTTGTGCTTTGTGAAAAAAAATGCTCGAGCAAAGCGCGGTGACGTCCACCAGGTATGGCAACACGTACGACGGCACTATAAAGGGGAAGTTCCATTCAAATGTTAGTAAAAGTTTGGTGAGAGACGATTTGTGCTTTTCTGTCTGTTACAGCATGAAGAATCTGCTATCTCCATTACAGAGCTAGTTTTACCAGAACGAGCGCTCCTGTCTTATAACTTCTTCTTATAGCTTCTGAGCATGCACTTTTTTTCCCCGTTGTTAATGCGTACACACGACCGTTTTTTACGGCGATGGTCGCCGCTGTATCACGGGAGCGCGCTCGCAAAAGCTTTCCACCGTGCGAGCGCCCTCGCATTAAGATGGAAAGCTTTTGCAAGGAGGAGCCCAGACAGCCGCCGAGGGACCCCAGAAGACAGCTTTCCGGGCCACTCTGTGCAAAACGAACTGCACAGTAGAGGTAAGTATCACATGTTTGTTATTTAAAAAAATAATAATTTCTGACTTTAGTGTCACTTTAATTCCAAGCTGTGACAGGAGTCACTTTTGGGCGCAGCGTGACCAAGAAAATAATGAACCATGAGAATATGATTGGATTACTTCAAATGAGACATATTTATTAAAAATATCTCTCAAGAAATATGAAGATTTTATCCCATGTACAGTGTGAGGTCTATGACCAGGAAGTATAACTCCCAATATGGGCATTCCAGGAAGTTCAATGTAAGAGACCGACTGTCAATTGCTTAACCACTTCAATACAAGGCTTTTACACACCCTTCCTTCCCAGACCAATTTTTAGCTTTCGCGCTCTCACATTTTGAATGAAAATTACTCGGTCATACTACACTGTACCCAAACCAAATTTTTATAATTTTTTTCTCACAAACAGCGCTTTCTTTTGGTGGTATTTAATCACTGCTGGGTTTTTAATTTTTTTGCAATATAAGCAAAAAAAGAGAGACATTTTTGAAAAAAAACCCACCCTTTTTTAGTTTCTAGTGTAAAATTTTGCAAATAAGTAATTTTTCTTCATAAATTTGGGCCACAATGTGAACTGCTACATATCTTTAGTAAAAATAACCAAAAAAAGTGTATATTATTTGGTCTCTGTGAACGTTATAGAGTCTACAACAGTGGTTCTCAACCTTCTAGTGCCATGACCCTTTAATACAATTTCCCAAGTTGTGGGGACCCCCTAACAGTAAAATTATTTTCGTAGCCCGGGTTGTCAGCACCCAAGGCAAGACATGTAATTTGCACCCCTAACCCACGGACATTTAGTGCTCCCTGAGTCATTTCCACTCGTACAGTATTTAAATCCACTTATAGTACATCTTAGGATGTACCGCTCTCTCTCTCTCTCTCTCTCTCTCTCTTTGTTCTCCTTTCTGTCCCTTTTAACTCTCTCTATCCTAATTTCTTGTTTTTTTTCCCCCCATTTATCTCTCTAGCCACCATTCTAGCTCTTTCTCTTATTCTTTCTCTCCACTTTTCTTTGTCCTCCCCATCCCTTTTTTTCCTTTCCCTTCTATGTATTCCCTCTTTTTATTCATTCTCTTACTTCTTGGTTGGGGGAGGGATGGGATGAGTGGTAGTGCTGGCCGGGAGTTGAGATGAGTGGTAGTGCCTTTACTCACTGTGTCTCCGGCTTCACTGTATCTCTGTGGTGTCTCGCAGCAGTGACACCAATGCCGAAATCACGGTCTCCTACAGCCCCTCTCACTTCACATTCCTCACTAGTCAGCTGACCTCTTGTCTGCCCCCCCCACACATATCGTGAACTAAATTAGTGGCTGTGAAGTGGCTGAGTGGGTGGCTGCGGACTCCAGGAACAGCCCAGCTAGGCTTCCACATGCTCCAGGGACAGCCCTGCCGGGCAGCCGCAAAAGGGATGGGAGTGTGGTACGGGCTTCATGGACAGACCAGGATTTGGTGACCCCTGACAAATCGTCATTTGACCCCCCAGGTTGAGAACCACTGGTCTACAAGCTATGGTGCAAATCATTGAAAATTATCACATCTGATCACACCTGATGTACTGAAGGACGATCTAATTTCTTGAGACCCTAACAAGCCAAGAAAGTACAATAACCCCCCAAATGACCCCTTTTTAGAAAGCAGACATTCCAATGTATTTAGTAAGAGGCATGGTGAATTCTTGGGAAATAGATTTTTTTTTTTTTTTTTCAATTTTTTTCACAAAATTGTCATAATAACAAGTTATTTCTCCCACACAGCACATGCATACTTGCAATGACACCCCAAAATACATTCTGCTACTCCTCCTGAGTATAGTGAGATATAGTGATAGTGAGACTTTTACACAACCTGGCCACATACAGAGGTCTAACATCCAAGTAGCACCGTCAGGCGTTCTAGGAGCATAAATTGCACAATTCATTTGATGACAACCTATCGCACTTTTGAAAGCCCTGGAGCACCAGGTCAATGGAAACGCCCACAAAATGTCCCCATCTTGGAAAACTAACACCCCAATGTATAATCTATGAGGAATAATGAGTCTTTTTAATGGTTCATTTTTTTCCAGAAGTTTTTGGAATATGTGGGAGAAAAATGAAAACGCATTTTTTTTATACAAAGTTGTTCATTTATAAGATATTTCCAACACATAGCATGTACATAGCAAAACTGACACCCCAAAATATATTCTGCTGCTCCTCCTGAGTATGGCGATACCACATGTGTGAGACTTTTACACAGCCTGACCACATACAGAGGCCCAACATTGAAGTAGCACCATCAGGTGTTCTACAAGCATAAATTAAACATCTAATTTCTCAACTAGGTACTGGTTTCTGGCGGGTACTCTGGTGGCAGGTTCTCTGGTGGTGAGGTGGCAGGTACTATGGTGGCAGGTGGTGAGGTGGCGGGTACTCTGGTGGCGGGTACTCTGGTTGCAGGTACTCTGATGGCAGGTACTCTGGTGGCAGGTGGCGGGTACTCTCGTGAGCTGGCACTCTGGTGGCAGGTACTATAGTGGCAGGTGGTGAGCTGGCAGGTACTCTGGTGGCAGGTACTCTGGTGGTGAGGTGGCAGGTACTATGGTGGCAGGTGGTGAGGTGGCAAGTACTCTGGTGGCAGGTACTCTGGTGGTAAGGTGGCAGGCAATCTGGTGGCAGGTAGTGAGGTGGCGGGTACTCTGGTGGCAGGTGGCGGGTACTCTGGTGGCGGGTACTTTGGTGGCAGGTACTTTGGTAAGGTGGTGAGGGTACTTTGGTGGCGGCTACTCTGATGAGGTGGCAGGTACTCCTTTGAGGTGGTGGGTACTCTGGTGGCAGTTACTCTGGTGAGTTGGCGGGCACTCTGGTGAGGTGGCGGGTACTCTGGTGGCAGTTACTCTGGTGGCGGGGTGGGTACTCTGGTGGCGGGTACTCTGGTGAGGTGGCGGGTACTCTGGTGGCGGAGTGGGTACTCTGGTGGTGGGTACTCTGGTGGCGGGTACTTTGGTGGCAGGTACTCTGGTGAGGTGGCAGGTACTCTGGTGAGATGGCGGGTACTCTGGTGGCAGAGTGGGTACTCTGGTGGTGGGTACTCTGGTGGCGGGTACTCTGGTGAGTTGGCAGGTACTCTGGTGAGGTGCCAGGTACTCTGGTGGCAGGTACTCCTAGTGGCAGGTACTCTGGTGAGGTGGCGGGTACTCCTGGTGGCGGGTACTAGATGACAGGTACTCTGGTGGAGGGTACTAGATGACAGGTACTCTGGTAGCGGGTACTAGATGACATGTACTCTGGTGGCGGTTACTAGATGACAGTTACTCTTTATTTCGGGGGGGGTGCAATCTGGACACAGTAGTATATGTGTAGTGTTGTGTAACTCACTGTTAGCTAATCTCCTCCTCACACTGGATCAGTGTGTGAAGAGGAGAACCCAGCAACAGTAAATTACACACAATAGTGTGTTTTGTTTACATTTAGTGACCGGCTGTGATTGGCTCTTTACCCTGATCGGAGCTTGGCTCTATTCACGGGAAAAGCCTCAGCCCCGATTACCATGATGCGCGGCCCTGGGGTGCGCGGACGCTGTGCACGCCGCTGCGCAGCTCTGCATCATCAAACCCGGTAGGTTATACCGGAATCTCCGCCACACGCTGCTACATTCTGCCCATCGGGGATCAGCTGTGTCACGAGGGACACACGGGATCCCTGATCGCCGCACTGGTTATCGCTCCGCCGCCCACTGCCGCCGCTCCACCGCCACTTCATTACCCCCATCGGGGGACGGCTGTGTCACGAGGGACACACTGAACCTCCGATCGCCGTGCTGCGTGCCCCCGGGGGGGGCGCGCGGGCGCTGTGCATGCTGCTGCCGCAGCTCTGCATATGGGAGCCGGTTATCGATCCCCCGCCCGCTGCCGCCGCTCCACCGCCACTTCATTACCCCCATCGGAATCCCCGATCGCTGCTCTGCGGGCCCCCGGGGGCTCGCAGTAGCAGCGGAAAGCCGAGGACGTCATATGATGTCCACCCAGGATGGGAGATCCAATCTGTGGACGTAATTTGACTATGGCTGGGTATTGAAGTGGTTAACGATGTTGCTTTTGTCTGGATAAGTAAATTGGGGTAATCTTGTCTGAGGCAGCTTTACCTTCACCTATTATTAAGTTTGATAATGAACTCACCTGTTGTCTACTAAGGGATGTATTGACACTCAGAATAATGTGCATTGGGGGCTCGTTATGTAACCATTGTGTGATGTTGTGGGTGGACCCGGGTCATTGTTCATGTGGTGACTGCAGTATTCTCAAGTGTATAAATAGACCCTGTATTCCTTTCAACAAAGAGTCTGATTCCTGTTTGACCCTCAATACAGAGCCTTGTCTCGTACTTGGGGGGGGGGGATTATTTGTATGGCTTTCTTGTTCGGCTGATTGGAGTGTTCGGTAGCTGCCTTTGTGTTCGGGAATGGAATGTCCTAAACAGCTTTAACCCCTTTCATACTCTGGGTGTCCTTACAATTGGTGGCACGCAGCGGGATGATTCCCAGCCAGGCAGTCCCAGTCGTGGAGAAAGCCAGCAGGGGGGAACCCCCGCATATCCATGCTTGCGTCCCACTGTGTTGAGGAGGATGAACATTGGGGCATCCTGCACAAGGCTGATCCAGTACAAGCAGCTAACCAAGACAACAGGCAGCAACACAGGCAGACTGTCTGGGTAAATGGAAAGGTAGCCAATGGCGTACGTGATACTGGCACCACCATGACCCTACTACAGAAGAACCTCATCTCAGAGAGCCAACACAAATTGTAGCCATAAGGGTAGCGGAAGGCATAATTTTCCGACTACCCATTGCCCTTGTTCACCTGGATTGGGGGGTTGGTTCGGAACACGTGAATGTGGGGGTGATGAAGGATTTGCCTGCGGATGTACTACTGGGGAATAATTTGGCCCCCCTCATTTCTGCTTATGCCCTGATGGGCCCTGCTGAAGCCAACCCAGTGACTACCCCTTCCCAGACCTGTGCTGCTGGAACCAGCCAGCTTGCTGTTGAGACCCACATAAGACTATCTCCCCCGACATGTATCTTAGATCAGGTGCCCCTAGGCTGGGATACCCCAGAGGCATTCGGGAGGGAAACCCGGCCTTACACAAGTATAGGGCTATGGCAGATACTCAGGAAAGGGGAATAGATGGGGAGCTTTATAAATGGGTGGGGGAAAGACTGTATAGGATCCCTAAGCCATCCCCGAGAAGTAAAGCCCCTTCGCAGAAACAACAGCTGTGGTACCTAAGAAATATCAGCTGGATATTCTGTAAATTGGGCATGATGTACCACTAGCAGGACATCTAGGGTCCCGTCACACAGCCCATAGGATTACACAGAATTTCTTCTGGCCCAAACGTGTGACACATGTTAACGGGTAGGTAAGCTTGGGGACCACCCTAAGGCCAGACTTATGTCCATGCCTATTATTGGGGAGCCCTTCTACCGCATAGCCGTTCACATTGTGGGTCCCTTGGCCAAGCCTAGTCCTTCCAGGAAGAAGTATATTCTCACCGTGGTGGACTACGCCACCCGTTACCCAGAGGCAGTAGCTGATGCCCTGGTTAAGATATTTACTAGAGTGGGGTTACCTAAGGAGATTCTCTCTGACCAGGGAACCCAGTGTAGCGCCCCCTCGCGTTTAGCGCAGGTTTTGCGTTTTAAACAGAATAGTTGATTGAGAGAGTTACTTTGCTTTCAATTGCAATTGTTGAGTTACTGACCTGTCTTACTCTGGGAAGGTCCACTGGCTCGGACTGCATTCTGGGGATGTAAGTTCATCCTTGGCCGGCAGTTGGAGCTAGAGGGATTCCCGGCAGATTGAGTCTTCCCCAGCAGCCAATGGGAGAGTTTTCCTCTCGCTGGGCATGCTGGGGAGGGGTATATCTGGATGAGAGGTCAGGTGTTTGCGGTCCATTTGGTGTTCCCTGCAGGGGGGTCCCAGAGTCGGGGTGCGGCACCCACCTTTAGGGAGTGCGCACCCAGGGATTGCGTCGGTGTGTGGCCCATCTGGCCAATATCCTGGCATTGCTGAGTCTCGGTCAGAGACGAATCTGCGGGGGACGGGAAATAGCTGGGAGGATTTGCTCTGTTCGGGTGCTGGCAATTTATTCAGATTTCATTGGCCTGTGGCAGAGGCCTAGAGCCGGGTCAGAGCGAGAAAAAGAGACCTGTTCCTCCTAGCCTGCGCTGTGACGGTGACGCGTGTGAATTGGCGCTGTCTGCGACTGAGTGGTGCTGTGTGCTTATCCATGCCTGACATCAAGAACCTCTACCTCTTTCTCATCAACCTGTCCTTCATCGAGTTGATGTTTGGCTATGTTGGCCTGGAATTAAAGCATAAGAAAACCTTTATTGCCAGTCTGGGCATTCAAGTTATTGCAAAGTATTCTGGTGCATTCCTAGACTAAGCAAGGGTTACTTCAACATCCCGGTCCCATCATCAAACCAGCAGCCCTTTCGGGGGTGACGCTACACATGGGGGCTCGTCCAGGATCCGGCCGTTGCACTTGGCAACCAGAAGTGAGTGTCTAGACTGTGTATTGAACTGTCCGGAGAAAAGGGATTTGGGCCCGTTTCGCTGAGCTTGGGCGTGCGTGCGGTTTGGCATGTGCCTGCAGCATGTCCGGACAAGTTTTGTGAAGGGGGGAGGAGCCGCCTTCCCCTGCGTGAGATGTGCATTGAGCATTTCACGCCAAGTGAGTGAAGTCACGCCCATTCGCGCACCAGAAAAGCAAGAAGCCTCACTTGTTCTGGTGATGATGGCTGTTCCTCGACCACCGGGAGCTGCCGCTTAGAGATTGAGAGCTCCTGCTGCTATGCCAGGGACTTTTGACCGGAGTGTCGGTGACGAATATGGGTGTCCGGCTGGCCACCCGAGGACAGTTTGTTCTTTTGTCCAGCAGGGGTACCGAGAAACTGAGCCTGATCTGCTACCGTTGTGGGGACCTCTCCATGAAGATTCAGCCTTTTGCCCAATGTCAGACGTGTTGGGCCTATTCGTTCATAGCTGTATCGCCCACCTTGGCCCCGAAGGAGTATCGGGCGAATCTTCTTACGGCTGCTCTCAGCGCAGAGGTGGAACCTGCGTGGCCGGAGCCGTCCCCGTCGGTGTTGGTGGTGGATCCGGGAGTCAGAGATCCCGAGGTGATCTCCGTATCATCCACACTGACCATCCCGGGGATGTTCCTGAATTGGAAAGTGTTTTATCAAGTGTGTCAAGTTCATCGGATGTGACAAACCCTCGAAGCGAACCCGCTTCGGAGACTACCGAATCTTCCTGTACATTCTCCTGGTGGCACACGCGTGCAAAGAGGAAGCCCACGCTGGTTTCCCCCGGTTGTGACCGGGACCTGCCTGTCGGAGATCCACCACACCTGGAGGAGTGTTCTTTAACAGATTTTGAAGAAGCCGACGGATGATGATTGTAGTTCCCGCTTGGAGCCAAAAGACATGGAGAGATCCAGTGCTCCCAGCCGAACGTCCAAGGAGTTTCCGAATCTGACCTGGGGAGTGGGTGAGTCAAGTTTTACCACAGTTGCTACCCTTACCACTCCTGTGTCTCTGAATGTGTCTGTTTTGAGAAGGGCCCCAGATGCATTGGTTTTGCCGGGTCGCGGGGACCCAAAGACTCTGCCAAGATTGGCTCGTTTGCAGTGTGTGGGAACGTGGTAGTGTAGCGCTCAGAATAACAAAATATAACTATAAGGCTATACATATAAATAAAGTGTGAAACACAAAGAGTGATCTGTGCATCAACATGAAAATGATAACATGACTAATAAAATTGAAATAAAGTTCATGAAATAAAGTTCATAAATTCCAGTGACACAAATGATGCTTGATGTTCAGAAGTGAAAAAGAAAAAATCCCACCACCGGTGAAGATGCAGGCTTACCAGATGAAAAGGACTCTGAGAAACTTATATTTCTAGAGTCGGTCAGGCTTGGTATATGCTCAGATCTTGATATAAGGTGTCCCTCAGGAAAGGGATCAGCAGATATCTGTGGTGTAGATTCCAATGGCCCCGAGATTTGATTAGAGGTCTCTCGTTCACGGAAAAAATAATGGTCATCCGTCTCATCTACTGCCAAGTTCCAGCAATGTGTCCTCTAATTCCTCTCGTTTGCAGTGTGTGGTGTCTCGAAGAGTCACTGCCGAGTACGGGTATGAGTACCCCTATGTGCCTCCTTCCCTCCTTTGTCAAGTCGATCAGGAGCACCCGGTATTCTAGTGGGTGCCGACCCTAGGCTGTCCAAGTTGGAGGCCAGGTTTGAGGAGTGTCACCGCAATTGGAGTTGGGGCCGTCATCGTTTCCGGGACCGTGTTGTATTGAAATGTTCCGGTGAGATTTTCAAGGTGAAGATCACTACAGCGGGGGGAGATATTGTCTGGTTGCCAGACCCCAAATTCTACCATTGAAAAAAAAAAAAAAAACAATATCTTGTTGGAGTTTTGTCTGCTAATTCTGGGAAGTTACGGACAAGTATGCCCCCCGATTCAGTGTGATGTGAACGTTCTCCAAGTTTCCCCCCCCCCCCTTAATCACCGGAACCATAAGGACTCTTATTTGATAAACTTTCGGGAGGGGTTTGGATTCAGTCAGTTAGAATGGGGAGGGCCCTTGTGCAAATGATACCCTGGAACTATGGAAATCAAGAGAAACAGTAAGAGGACATTTCTGTTTCAGCTCTTTACAGCCACTTCCGCACCTTTTTGAGTTTGTGCTGGCTGTCGCAGGACCAGGGCGCTGACCGCTGGAGGCAGTGCCCTGCATTGCAGAAAGACAGTGGGGAAGCATTGTATGTTAGATTCATTGCATCTTTATGTTCTATATATTTTTTTTTGTATATACGTTTATAAATGATACTTATTGATATGATTCTCCGGGAGCGGAGGGAAGTTTTGTGCTCAGGCCTGAGTTCACAGCTTCGGGAGTGTAGATGTAGATGCCGTTTTATCTTGTATATTTAGAAATGCATACATTTTGTGTTTGCAGGATTTTGAAATTGACCTTATCACCAATGCTGCGGAGACTGGGTAGCTAGGTAGATGGGGTTATGAAATATGTATAATGTGTATATTGCTAATTGTGATTTATTGTTATTTTCTTCTTTTCTTTCTTTTCTGTCTTTTTTTTCCCAACAGATGTCAGGCCAGCATTCATGTTTAAATGCTTTGGACACTGGGGACAGTGTCTTTTTCAGGGAGGGGTGTGTGTAGCGCCCCTTTGCATTTAGCGCGGGTATTGCGCTTTAAAAAGAATAGTTGATTGGGAGAGTTACGGGAGCTAGAGGGATGCCCGGCAGATTGAGTCTTCCCCAGCAGCCAATGGGAGAGTTTTCCTCTCGCTGGGCATGCTGGGGAGGAGTATATCTGGACGAGAGGTCAGGTGTTCGCGGTCCTTTTGGCGTTCCCTGCGGGGGGTCCCGGAGTCGGGGTGCGGCACCCACCATTATGGTGTGCGCACCCAGGGATCCCGTCGGTGTGGCCCATCCAGCCAATATCCTGGCATTACCCCGTCTGAGATGAATCTGAGGGGGACCCCAGTAGATGGCTGGGTTCCTGAATGTCGCCGGGAAGATACGGCGCTAGAACCATAGACAGGTACTTTTCGCTGTCGCATGGTGCCGGGCGCATGGGAAAAGCTGGCAGGATTTGATCTGTTCGAGTGCTGGCAATTTATTCAGATTACATTGGCCTGTGGCCGAGGCCTAGAGCCGGGTCAGAGCGAGAAAAAGAGACCCGTTCCTCCTAGCCTGCGCTGTGATGGTGACGCGTGTGAAATGGCGCTGTCTGCTACTGAGTGGCACTGTATACTTATCCAGGAGTGGATTAAGCAGAAGTTCCACTTTTGGGTGGAACTCCGCTTTAATCTAAAGAAAAACGTTTTTAACTGCTTCTACTACAAAGCCAATTCCACAGTTTGATTGTGCAAGAACCTTTGCTTCAGCTTTACAGAGTTCACTGTCCTCAACCTGTACATAAATATTTTTTGGAGTATCCAACTCTTCCTTTTGTCACAAACTACGGTGAACGAGAGTGAAGCACAACTGTGGTTAGAGAAAGATTTGAATGCACTTCTCTATGTAATGTGATTTTCAGTACTGGACCCCAGGCGTCATTCATTCATTCATTCATTCATAAGCCTTACGCAAACCGCGTATCTTTTCCGCCTGGCGCATCTACATTCGTGAATGGACGTATCTCCCTCATTTGCATATTTGCAATGGGGCGTCCAGCCTAACTATGCGCCCAAGATACGCCGGCGTAGGCAAGTTACGCCAGTGGACTGAAGCCTATTTTTCAGGCGTATCTAGATCTGCGGATCGGCGTAACAATACGACGGCGCACATTTGTACTTACAACGGTGTATCTCCAGATACGCCGGCGTAAAACTTACGTGAATCCGGACCATAGCGAACATGTTCAGTATATTAGGCCGGGAGGCAGTATAGTATTAACAACAAATGTCAAGCACAAAGCATATGAGAATGCTGATAGCATATACTTTGAGAGGGGCAAGTGAAGATTAATTGGTTCAAATGTCCCTTTAAGATATGCCATAATTGTTATAGGCAACCATGATAACTATCCCTAGCACAGCGGTAGTATAAACTTGAGCCAGGTTTAAATACAGTACTTAGTTAATACAATATGTGAACAAGGTAATTCTAGAGCAATACATGTAACATGGTAATGGTACTTATCCGTTGGCAGAGATGAGAGTTCTTCAGCATTAGCAGAGTATTGTAGCAGCAATGGAATTCTGTAATGGATGGTCCCCTTGTGGGGAATATCTTAGGGTGTCCCCAGAGCAATGGCAGTAGGCATGGCAGCATGGATCCAGGTTGATGATACTAGTAGTGTTAACTGCTTGCCGACCAGCCACTGCAGTTATACGGCGGCAGGTCGGCTCTGCTGGGCGAGATCACGTAGATTACGTCTTCTCTTCCAGAAGCCAATAGGGGCGCGCCCCACTCTTCCCTGATCCCGGCGCACGTGCCTGGCGGGCAAACACACAGCTCCCGGTCCTCTCAGGGGAGAAATGCCTCATCTTCTGTTCATACAATGTATCATATAATGTCGCAGTACCGAAAAAAATCACTGATGGCCGCCATTACTAGTAAAAAATAAATATTAATAAAAATGCCATAAAACTACCCCCTATTTTGTAAACGCTATAAAATTTACACAAACCAATCAATAAACACTTATTGCGATTTTTTTAACGAAAAATATGTAGAAGAATACGTATCAGCCTAAACTGAGGAAAAATTGTTTTTTTTTATATATTTCTGGGGATATTAATTACAGCAAAAAGTAAAAAATATTCTTTTTTTTTTTCAAAATTGTCGCTCTATTTTTGTTTATAGCGCAAAAAATAAAAACCGCAGGGGTGATAAAAATACCACCAAAATAAATCTCTATTTGTGGGAAAAAAGGACGGCAATTTTGTTTGGGAGCCACGTCGCACGACCGCGCAATTATCAGTTAAAGCAACGCAGTGCTGAATTGCAAAAAGGGGCCCGGTCATTGACCAGAAACATGGTCCGGGGCTTAAGTGGTTAATGCTGGCATAGTTCCTGAGTGCGATGGTTTTCAGCTGAGGGGAGTTAAAACCAGTAGTTTGATGTAGCGTGGTCCGGCTACGGCCGACAATAATAGAACAGCGTGTAGTAAACACGCTGTTCTGTTTATAGGGGCAAGACATGTGTGCCGAATAGAGCGTTGATTACGTTTGGCACTTCCGCATTCCACGCTGGAACGCACGCGGCGACGGGCGATAATGTCAGTGCGCGGTCGCCGTATGCGTTCCAGCTCGGACCACAATACGGCGATGAGAGCGACAACAAAAAGAACACCACTAGATTGGTTACTGACCCAAAGAGTGACTGTGAACTTGCGCCTGGCTATGGAGCAGTCTACTGGGACTTTGTTGCCTATTGTGGGATCAAATAAATGCTATTCTCTGTGGGAATTCATGTGGATTAGAGGAGTTTGCATTTTATACCTGACGGTGGAATTAGGAGCGGGGCAGGGTAGAAATTGGGTGGGGCAACTGGTGGCAATTAACTCTTAAGGTTTGGCTAGTAGCTCAAGACTTTAAATGTTGAGCCCTGCTCTAAAGGATATGTCGATTAGACATGTGCACACTGAAATATTTTGTTTCAGAATTTTGTTTTCGTCCAAAAAATGCATTTATTTAGTCACTCCCGATTCGTTTTTATTTATTTTGTTTCAATATAAAATGCATTTGTCCCAAAATCCGAATAAATTAAGGTCAACTTTGTCATTGAAGGCTGATGGTGTCTGTCGAATGTTCTAAGAAGATTTGACGGAGCAGCTAAACTGTCCGACGCCGCAATCGTATATTTCCGGTCGAATGTTCCGCCTACAAGCTATAGAAGAATTCTAATGTTGTATGACACTAGTAATAATTATATTTATTACTTATTATTACTAGTCAACCAACATTCTAATTCTTCTATAGCCTATGGGCCGAGCATTTGACCGGAAATGTACAATTGCGGCGTCGTACAGTTTAGCTGGTTGTCGAATCTTCTTAGAACATTCGACAGACACCATAAGCCTTCAATGACAGATTCAATGGGGCAGATTCACAGAGAATTAGATTCTCGTAGAGTATCAGAAATACACTACGCTGCCGTATTTTACCTGGCTCTACGTGGAATCCAGGTAGATTTTGTCCAGTAAACAACGGCGGCGTAGTGTATTTCTCCCGTCGCAATCCATCTGCGCGAGTAGGGGGCGTGAAGCATTTAAAATAGGCGCGTTCCCGCGGCGATCGAACTGCGCATGCTCCGTTCGCAAATTTCCCGCCGTGCATTGCGCGTAAACACGTCGTCACATTGTAGTAGCGTCGTTTACGTACATTCCTATTCCCGAACGAGTTACGTTAAAAAATAAATAAAAATTTAAAATCGACGCGGGAACGACGGCCATACTTTACATGGGTTACGCACTGTTAGACCAGCAAAAAGCTCCTCTAACATTACGTAGCCAAAAAATGACGTAGGCGATTGCAAGGGACACTCGTACCTTTGTGGATCGCCGTAAAAAGCCGTAAAAAGTCATTTGCATATCCCGACGCATGAAAACGACGCGAACTCCTCCCAGCGGCCGCAAAAATATCGCAGCGTAGATCCGAAGGCTTACGAGGACGTAAGCCTCTCGGATCGAAGCCCGAAGCCGCCGTATCATGGTTTGAGGATTCAAACTAGTGATACGGCGCGCGAAATTAGACAGGCGTAATTGCTCTGTGAATCTGGGCCAATGTTTTTATGTTTTTCGCTGCTTCCTCGAATCTTCGTCGTTCATGTGGAATGATCCACCCCAACACTGTCTCTATAATGTCGAATCTTTCCTCTCTATGTAGAATAATCTCGGACTAATAGAGTTAAGGTTAGGCACATTCGACCGCAGGTTCGATAGACACAGATCGCTATTGTCACCGTCATGTTGAATCTCCTATCTATGTCGAACTGTTGTAGCAACGAAAATAAAGCATTTTTTTATGTCGGATCTTTCAGATTTCGGATTCTGCATGTTAGTTTTCGTTTGTTAAAACGATGACGAAAATACCCGAAATTCGGATGAAATCGCATTCGGAGGAAAACTAATGCATATGTCTAATGTCGATAGACTACAGAAGAACCTAAAACACTCCTATAAGGCTACAGTCCGAGAGCAGGGGAACAAAATTTGAATCTGAAAGTAAAGATGCAAGACGTTCAACCAGGAGATTGTGTGTTGTTGAGGAACCTAGGGGTGCCTGTAAAACACGAATGGGCAGACCACTGTCGACCTCAACCTTACATCATGCGTAAACTACTCTCTGGGCTGCCAGTATATAAAATCCGCCCTGAGGGAAAAACAGGCCCTTTAAAAATGTGGCATCGGAATCATTTGCTTCCCCTTTCCAATATGTTCGAGTACCCCAGTCCATGACCTATCCAGGCAATGAATCACCGCTCCTCTGAACCTGGCTGCGCCAGCGGGGTCAGAATGACCAACCAACAGCAAGAGATTATCACAGTGATGAGGAGGAGATAGTGCCTCACTGGCTATGGCCAGTAACCCAAGAACTGGCTTTGGCCTTCATACAATTGAGGAAGAAAGAAGGAGATCTTCAGGTTCAGAAGTGGAAATTATGACTCTAGGGCATTCGAGGTTAAGATCGAGATAATCAGCCCATCTAATGAAGAGGGTGTTGAATATCTGATCAGCTTCAATGATGGACATCTATTGCAACCCAGATTGGAAGATCTCCTGACGCTGAAATGCCATTTGCATGTGGAGTCAGATGAGAGAATGAAATGTCATGGAAGAAGAACTTGTACAAACCATGTTTACAAAACCACAGAAATCTTGAGGACTTGCTAATGTGCCTGGCTGCTAGGTATTAATGTAAAAAATGCTGTCCTCCCGTGAGAGTGATGGACCAGCTAAACTGACAACAAAAAAGTTCCAACTGATGAATGCAGGTGCTATTCCTTGGAGAACTGCTTAGGGGTGTAGGATGGCCTTGATGTGGCTATGAACTAGCATTAAATGGTTCCTTGGTTGTGGACATGCAAAATACCCCCATTGAGAACGTCCTTCTAGTGACGAAACGCGTATGGGAGGCGACGCAGTGACGTCACCACGCTGAGGAGGAAGGGCTCCTGCATGCCGGCCGGCAATATTTGTATCTGTTTTATGCTCGTTTACCATGTGTGCTGTGTAAGTACATTTTTACTTTTTACAATAAATTTTCGCCAACGGAATTATGCTATGTGCGCCTTTTCCTTTATCCTGAGTATAAGAAGTGTCCCGTCCTGGTCCATTCGGGTTGATCTTGGGAACCACAAGGATTTAAAGGCCGTTGGCTGGGTCACAGTCAGACGCTGACTTATGACGGACCTCTGGTAAGCTGCTTATTCACTCGGTGGTGGGTGCACCTTTTGGAGTGTGTTCGCTTGGTGACACTTTACAGAGGATCGTTTCTGGGAACTTTTATTTCTACCACTATGGACTTCAATGGACTTTAGTGTCATTTTGTTTACCATCAATGATATTGGTGTAACTAATTTTGATTAATCTGTGTGGGGCGCGGCTTTTTATATTCCATGCAAAATATTGCACCTTGCTGCCCTTCTCTATCCAGGCTTGGGGCATGATAAAAATAAGTTACTCACTCAGTTCCTCTTTGGTGAATCCTGGGATCCAAGAGGCTGCTGCACAGGCTTCCTGCTATACAGGCCCAGAGTTCGACTGTCTGGACTCTGCTTCCCTCACTGCTAGGCTTCTGAACATTTATGGCATATCTCCCCATCTTATGGAATTTGCCTACCCAGGGATTTGTGGAGACTCAATACATATTTAGGCTTTAGCCTCTGTTCCTCTACCCTCCAGTAAGTTCTAGAAGCCAGGGGAGGTAACAGAGGCCCATCCCTTTGAGCTCTATACAGCTAAACACAAACAAATTAACCCCAACTCCTCTGTCTACAAAGGAGCCAAACTAAATTTACCTACTGTACACTGAGGCCACGTACACACGATCGAACATGTTTGATCGTGTGTATGGCCTATCGGACTGTTTTCCAGTGGACAAAAGTTTTTAAACATGATTATAAACCTGTCCGCTGGAAACCTGTCCGTTCGATGGTTAGTACGCCCAACCATCGGACCAAAATCCCGCGCATACTCAGAATCAAGTCGACGCATGCTTGGAAGCATTGAACTTCATTTTGTCATCACGTCGTTGTGTTCTACGTCACCGCGTTCTGGTCCGAGGGGATTTTGGTCCGATGGTGTGTACGTACATCAGACCACTTCAGCGTGGTCCGATGAAAACGGTCCGTCGGACATGTTTCCTCGGACATGTCTGATCATGTGTACGCGGCCTGAGGGTGCTACACAGGGAATACTCCATGTAACGGGAGGGGCCATGGAACCCAGAAGCTCTTACAAAGTATGAGCCAGAAAATAATAGACATTCAGAATATATCTTGGATTGCTTTAACATGGGTCTGTAATTCACAATATATTCCAGGATATCTTGAACTATTACTGTTTGTTGATTCTGAACTCAACAGGTTAATTGTAAGAGTGACTCATTCAATGTGGGGGACACATACTGTTAGGTGTTATTGTTGTCTGTTGTGATGTAAATTAATCTAGTATGGCTCCTGAGGGTCTTTCATTGTGGCTTGTGCTAATGGACCCTGTATTGTGTGAAGGAGTCTTGTGATAAATGTGTATTGTAAGTTAACAGACAGTCTAAAGGCCCTTTCACACGGAGCGGATCAGTATTGTTCCGCTCCGTATGTCGTAAGCTCAGCGGGGATTCCTCAGTAAAATCCCCGCTGAGCTGTCGGCTGACAGGGCAGCCCCCGCACACTGTGCACGGACTGCCCTGTCTTTCCTCCGCTCTCCCCTATGGGGAATCGGATGAACACGAACCGTATGTCCGTATTCATCCGATCCGATCCGCCAGACGGAAGAAAAATAGGATTTTCTTCCGTCCGAAAAATCGGATCTTTGCGGAGGCTGACACCCGCAATCACATAGGGACCAAAGTATGTCCCGTTTTCATCCGCAACGGATGGATGAAAATGCAGACATACGGTCCGATAGTGTGAAAGGGCCCTAAAGGTCATGTGTCTGAGACATCAGCTGTAGTTAATTAGCTCATGTAAATTAGGTCAGAGTTGGAGTCACGATGTCTTCCAAAAAAGATGTGTATTGGGGCTCATTGTGTGATGGTGTGGGTGGAGTTGGGTCATTGTTCATTTTGGTTACTGCATCATCCTAACTGTATATAAGAGCCTGATTTTCTCATTAAAGGGTCTATTCATGTGTAACCTCAAACAGAGCTGTGTGTCTCGTTATTGGGGTTCGTCTGCCTGACTGTGGAGTGTCGATAGCTGTCTTGGGTTTGGGAATGGAATATCTTAAACGGCTTTAACCCCTGTCCCATTTGGGGTTTCTGTTACACTCCATATTCTCAGACTCTTTGGTGCTCTGTAATATCTTTGCAGAAAAATGTAATTATGCTACACTGATCTGTATTTTATGGAGGCACCAGGGGTTTCAAAGTATATCAGCATTAAATAGTACAGTGAGTATACTGTATATAATATATGTTGTATATACTGTATATAATGTTACCTCAGTGGTTGGTATCGGAAGGGCAACATCTTCTACTATGTGGTGAAGGATTTGGGATTGCTTCTGTCTTTGTAACCCTTTGTTTCGTCTCATCTTCAGCTCCTTATTGAACTGGGCTTGTTTTTCTTCCAGGGCTTTACTTTCCTTCTCAATCTCCTCCTGAATCCTCCTCTCTCGCTCAATCTGCTGCTGCCTCCTCCTCTCTTCTTCTTGAATTCTTCTTCTTTCTTTCTCTTTCCTGTCCTCTTCTTGCTTGCCTTTAAAAGAACACATTTCATTTGATGAGGGACTTGTAATGGTTAGACGTCGCAATCCATGGTAAGAAACAGTTTTTGACAACCTATATCTGATGACTAAGGATGAGCCGAACACCCCCCCCCCCCACCCCGGTTCGGTTCGCACCAGAACTTGCAAACATGCCAAAAATTTGGACGAACACACAAACACTGTTAGGCCCCGTACACACGTCCGAGAACCTCGTCGGGCTAAACTCATCGTTCCGCCCAGCGAGGTTCCCGATGAGCGGTCGAAAAAGCTCGTCGAGCCAAAGTCCTCATTGGACAACGAGGAAATCTCTATTTTGGCTCGACGAGCTTCCCGACTGGAGGGTCGTCGAAAGTGTACACACAAGTTCATGGGACACGAACATGAAAAATCAAAAGTGCTCATTTTAGAGGCTAATATGCAAGTTGCTGCCATTAAAAGTGTTTGGGGACCCGGGTCCTACCCCAGGGGACATGTATCAATGCAAAAAAAGTTTGTCGGGTCCCATAAAACTTATTGAAAAAAACGGCATGGGTTCCCCCCCAGTCCATTACCAGGTCTTTTGGGTCTGGTATGAATGTTAAGGTAAAGCCTACTGTGCACCTTCTGGCACTGCGTCGCTTTAACTGACAATTGCGCGGTCGTGCGACGTGGCTCCCAAACAAAATTGACGTCCTTTTTTTTCCAACAAATAGAGCTTTCTTTTGGTGGTATTTGATCGCTTGTGCGGTTTTTATTTTTTGAGCTATAAACAAAACATGAGCGTAAATTTTCAAAAAAAAAACACATTTTTTTTTGCTTTTTGCTATAATAAATATCCTATCCTTAAAAAAATAAAATGATCTCAGTTTAGGCCGATACGTATTCTTCTACATATTTTTGGTAAAAAAAAACAAAAAAAAAACGCAATAACCGTATAGTGACTGGTTTGTGCAAAAGTTATATTGCCTACAAAATAGGGGACAGAATTATTATTATTTTTAATTTTTTTTATTTTACTAGGAATGGCGGCGATCTGCTATTTTTTTCGGGACTGTGACATTATAGCGGACACATCGGACACATTTTTGGGACCATTCACATTAATACAGTGAACAGTGCTATAAATATGCATTGATTACTGTATAAATGTGACTGGCAGGGAAGGTGTTAACCACTAGGGGGCGGGGAAGGGGTTAAACGTGTGTCCTAGTCAGTGTTCTAACAGTAGGGGGAGGTGACCGATTGTGTCCCTATGTACAAGGGACACAGATCGGTCTCCTCTCTCCCTGACAGGACGTGGAGCTCTGTGTTTACACACAGAGCTCCACGTCCCTGCTCAGTTACTGGGCAATCGCGGGTGCCCGGCGGCCATCGTGGCCGCCAGGCACGCGCATTGTGTTCCCAGCAACGCGGCGGGTGCGCGCGCGTCCCCTTAGCAGCTTTAAAGGATCACTAAAGGATTATTTTTTATCTAAATAGCTTCCTTTACCTTACTGCAGTCCTGGTTTCATGTCCTCATTGTTCATTTTTTGCTTTGAAGTTGCTGTAATTCTGCTCTGATCTGATCTGATCTGATCCACACTTCCTGCTTGTCTGGCTCCTTTTGAAAAATCTCATGGCAGCTTTTCACGGTGGTCCAAGCTGTCATTACTGTGTGTCTAAAACTCCTCAGAACCTCAGGTTCATTTTAAAAACAAAACACTGCCCTGGATTTGTTTGTTTTTGTTCTGTGTGTCTCTCTACTTCACAGAAACATGAAACCAGTTTAAAAATGAAACTAAACTGCAGGCACATTATATGATTGATTTTTATATATTTTTAATCATTTAAAAAAAAAAAAAGTTAACTTTTATGTCTCTATACCCTGTAAACAGTCATTTCAGCAAAAAAAAAAATGTTTTCCTTTAGTGACCCTTTAAATGACAGGATGTCATATGACGTCCTGTCAGAACAATAGGGTATTCCGCCCACCGTCTTTTGCGGTACCCATGTGGTTAAGGGGAACCCTGAGCCAGATAAAAAAAATGGCTTAGGTTCCTTTCACACTTGTAGCCCTGGTTCACACTGGGCTGCGGGAGTGAAGCAGTGCGAGTTCAGCTGAACTCGCACGATTTCACTCCCGCCCGGCAGTCCCGATTTCAGCCGCGATTTCAGAGACATCTGTGCAGGTTTCTGCACAGATGTCAATGTAAATCGCGGGCTGAAATCGCAAAAAGTAGTACAGAGACTACTTTTTGAAATCGGTGCAATGCCGCAGATGCAGCGTTGCACCGATTAGGACACTGCCATTGCCGGCAATTTGCGGCAAAATCCGCCGTTTTGACATGCGATTTGACATGCCAAATCGCATGTCAAAATGCACCAGTGTGAACCAGGGCGTATGACTTCAAAGTCGCGCGATTTTACCGCGATTTTGCCGCGATTCGCGGCCGCGATTGTACCGCGATTTTGCCGCGATTCGCGGCCGCGATTTCAATGAATGCCTGTGTGGCATCAAAATCGGACCAAAGTAGTGCAGGGACTTCTTTGAAGTCGGCACTACTTAAAGTCGTGCCAGTATGAATGGTGTTCATTGAAAATCATGGAGAATGACTTGCCATATGATTTTGCAGTACAAAATCGTGAGACAAGTCGTATAAATGTGAAAGGGGCCTTAGGGGTCCCCCACAAAATCCATACCAGACCCTTATCCGAGCACGTATGTAATCTCATTTAAAGTCCCACAAACGCCTTTGGCGTCCCCCTTCTTCTTATACCAGTATCAGGGATGGAAACAGTGTTCTTTGATATGGGGTTTGCTCTGTGAAGCTAATACCATAAGGACACTTTACCTACAATTACATTGCTCCACTTGGTTGATGAGCACCTCATGCAGAATTGATGTGCTTTTGTGAATCTTTTGGATCCTCTTTTTGTCCGTAACCCAGGACTGTGATGCCCTCTTGGTACCCTCCCCCGTCTTCCTCTCCCTCCTTCCACCCGGTTTTAGGTGGGGAATGCTACAGGAGGCTGGTGTGGGCGCTGACAGCGCATCAGCATCACGTCGTGCTCACCCGAGCGACGTCCCTAGGGGCGTAGTGCCGTTGTTGACGCACCTTATGCATCTCTAGCCGACCAGCTGGTATGTGCGGCGTCACTTTAGGGCGGGTCTCTGTACCGTCCGACTGTGGCTCCGCCTACCACATGGTCGGGCTATACGCGACGGTGGCAATGTCACACACATGCAGCACGCTATTTAGGCGTCTCCCCAGGCATCCAGTTTGCTGGCACCTTTATGCAGACGCCCTTATGTTGGTTAGTGCTGCTTCCCCACACATCCACAAGGTAACTACCATTACCCCTTAGCTAGCCCTCTTTCCACTACCCTTTCACACATGGACTACTTCTAATGTATTCACCTATTTACTGTAGATTCTCACACGGGAATTTTGAGGTAATATCCTACTCCATGACACTCACAGTGACCTGCTGCCTGGGGATGCCTTTGCGTGCTGCTAGCTGTTTGACCTTAACCATCTCAGCTCCCGGAACGGACAGCCCTTTGGCTCTATATATATATTTTTTCACATACACCACAACGGGGCACAATCTGTAAGTAACCTTAACTGACTTTTCACCTCTTTGGTGGAAGTCCAGTTGTATACTCTGATTAATTTTTACTTCGTTATTCCAGACATCCCATCTCATCTGCCCCTGAGGAGTGTTTTCTATACACGAAACGCCGCGTCGGGCTTACAAAGATGTAGCTACTTATGCTAATGGGATTCTATTGTGACTTATTAATTATTTGTTTATATTTTATAACCTACTGTACTCTTTTTTTTTGTGTATTGTTTAGTCCTTATGTGTCCATACTGGACATTCCCCTTAACCACTTCCCTACGGCCGTACGACTATATGCGGCCGCAGGGTGGTTCTAAATCTCCGGGCTGCCGTGTTTTCACGGCAGCCCCTTTCCTCGTTCCCAGCGCGCGCTCCAGAGCGCGCAGCGGGGAACTTGTGTACTGGCCGTGTCCCTTGGACACAGCCAATCACAGATCGCCGCGAACGGCCAATCAGAGTGGCCGTTTGCGATGCGATCTGATGGGCCAATGAGAGATGATCTCATATGTAAACATATGAGATCATCTCTCATTGCCGGCTCTCACAATGACAGCGTCCTGTCATAGAGAGAGCATACCGATCTGTGTTCCTAGTACATAGGGACACAGATCGGTCACCCCCCCTCCCCCCACAGTTAGAACACAATGCAGGAAACACATTAACCCCTTCCTCACCCCCTAGTGTTAACCCCTTCCCTGCCAGTCACATTTATACAGTAATTAGTGCATATTTATAGCACTGATTGCAGTATAAATGTGAATGGTGCCAAAAATGTGTCAAAAGTGTCCGATGTGTCCGCCATGATGTCGCAGTCGCAATAAAAATCGCAGATCGCCGCCATAACTAGTAAAAAAAAAAAAAAAAAAAAATAACAATTCTGTCCCTTATTTTGTAGGCGCTATAACTTTTGCGCAAACCAGTCGCTTATTGCGATTTTTTTTTTTTTTTTTTAAAAATATGTAGAAGAATACGTATCGCCCTAAACTGAATTTTATTTTTTAAATTGGGCTGTTTTTTATAGCAACAAGTAAAAAATATTGTATTTTTTTTCAAAATTGTCGTCCTTTTTTGTTTATAGCTCAAAAAATAAAAATCGCAGAGGTGACCAAATACCACCAAAAGAAAGCTCTACTTGTGGGGAAAAAAGGACGCCAATTTTGTTTGGGAGCCATATCGCACGACCGCACAATTGTCAGTTAAAGCGACGCAGTGCCGCAAGCTGAAATTTCACCTGGTCAGGAAGGGGGTTTACATGCCCAGTAAGGAAGTGGTTAATATTCATACCAGACCTAAAGGGCTTGATAATTGATTGGGGGGGGGGGGGGGGGGGGGGGGGGCGCCCCACCCATGCCGTTTTTTTCAATGATTTTTATCTGTATTGCCGGGACCCGACAATACATTACAGCCGCAATCAGTTTTAAATTACTGTTTTTCATTTAGAAATGTCATTTTGCTGCGGGACTGTTCTAAACACGGGAAACATGCGCTACTTCACAGTCATACTATAGACACCTCCAGACATGATATTTAAAGGAATTTTTCACTGTTTCACTATTACTTTTATTGTTTCACTTTAAGCATTATTAAAATCACTGCTCCCGAAAAAACTGTAGTTCTTAAAACTTTTTTTGCATTGATACATGTCCCCTGGGGACAGGACCCGGGTCCCCAAACACTTTTTATGACAATAACTTGCATATTAGTCTCTAAAATTAGCACTTTTGATTTTTCATGTAGATCTAATTGTTTATGAAGACACTTTCCCTTTACAATGAGACCCGAGGGCATGTCCTGCAAACACACCTGTTTGCAATGAATTGACAAGATTTTTTTTCTGATATTAAAATATATATATATTTTTGGAATACTGCTTTAAAGTTAGCCTAGTTAAAAAAAGAAAAACACATTTTCACAGCCAAATATACTCTTCCAGAGTACTCTGTCCCTGAGGAGGTCCCTGTAAATAGTACAGTATTGTTCCATAACACTAAGTACCGATTTAACTACTTAAGGACCGCCTCCTGCACATTTACGTCGGCAGAATGGCACGGCTGGGCACAGGCACTTACCTGTACGTCCCCTTTAAGTGCCCAGCCGTGGGTCACACGTCCAGCCCTGCCCCCCTACAGTTAGAAACACACATAAGGTCACACTCAACCTTCAGCGCACCCTAGTGGTTAACTCCCAAACTGCAATTGGCATTTTCACAGTAATCAGTGCATTTTTATAGCACTTTTTGCTGTGAAAATGACAATGGACCCAAAAATGTGTCAAAATTGTCCGATGTGTCCGCCATAATGTCGCAGTCACGAAAAAAATCGTTGATCGCCGCCATTAGTAGTAAAAAAATAATTATTAATAAAAATGCAAAAAAACTATCCCCTATTTTGTAAACACTATAATTTTTGCGCAAACCAATCGATAAACGCTTATTGCGATTTTTTTTTTTACCAAAAATATGTAGAAGAATACGTATCGGCCTAAACTGAGAAAAAAAAAGTTTTTTTTATATATTTTTGGGGGATTTTTTATTATAGCAAAAGTAAACAATATTGTTTTTTTTTTCAAAATTGTCGCTCTATTTTTGTTTATAGCGCAAAAAATAAAAACCGCAGAGGTGATCAAATACCACCAAAAAAAAGCTCTATTTGTGGGGAAAAAAGGACGCCAATTTTGTTTGGGAGCCACGTTGAACGACCGCGCAATTGTCACTTAAAGCGACGCAGTGCGGAATCGCAAAAAGGGGCAAGGTCCTTAACCCACATAATGGTCCGGGTCTTATGTGGATAAATTCTGTGTGAAATTGATGTCTCTTCTTATGCCGCGTACACACGACCGTTTTTTTGGGTTGTAAAACATTTCATATTTTTATGTCATTAAAAACGATCGTCTGCGGGCTCCAGAGCATTTTTCACGATGTAAAAAACGGACATTGAAAATTTTGAACATGCTCTAATTTTTCACGTCGTTTTTAACGTCATAAAAAATTGTCGTGTGTGGGCTTTAACGACGTGAAAAATCCGCGCATGCTCAGAAGCAAGTTATGAGACGGGAGCGCTCGTTCTGGTAAAACTAGCGTTCGTAATGGAGTAAGCACATTCATGACGCTGTAACAGACAGAAAAGCGTGAATCGTCTTTTACTAACATGGAATCAGCTAAAGCGGTACCAAGGTTGGCGTCATCCGAATGGAACTTCCCCTTTATAGTGCCGTTGTACATGTTGCACGTGACCGCGCTTTGCTATAGCTTTGCTATAGCATTTTTTTCATGATCGTGTGTAGGCAAGGTTGTTTTAACGATCGGGTTGAAAAAAACGCAGTTTTTTCTAGACCATTAAAAACGTCATTTGCTGGTGCCTCCATGGCAGCATACCTGTGATAGAGCTCCACCTCGACTCCTCCTTCAGGGCTAGTGAATAGCATAAATTAAAAGGCATAGCCCCTCCCCCAACATTCTCTTTTTCTTCCCTCATACCTTCTTGTGCTGGTGAAGAGTAGCAGTATGTCCATACCTCGGCAGCATCCGCTTGGTTTAGCCTTTCCTGTGCGCAGTCCTCGTCTTGGGCCGCTCAAAGCGCTAAGAAGGCGGGGAACCCCTCTGTGGATCTGGTGGGGTCATCTCGCAGAGTTTCCTCTATGGAACGAAGTCTGCTATCACATCCATGATGAATGCAGTAGAGTCGCAAAAGGATCAGCTCACATCTTTCCAGGCTGGTGGTTTCCATTTTATTTTTAGGCATATATTGTTTTTTGCAAAAGGAAAAATTTCCGCGCCAAAAACTAATAAATAGTGATCTTCACCTGTGTGAAGATAATTAGGTGGTGTGCTGCTCCTCAGTGGTATAGTGTGTACCTATAATAAGTGAAAATGAGGAAACGATAGAGGGCGCCACTAGGACTACAGGGGAGACTTCACTCATAATACATAATGTGATTACCTGTATACCATAGGTGATGAAAACAACAATATTTACAGAAATGACAACAATATTATTATGACCTAAAAGTCGTGAAAAACATTGGTGTTGGTGTGATAATAGGTTAAACAATTGAAAGTCCACCTAAAGTCCCAAAGATAAGTATTTGGTGTAGAAATAATATATAAAGGAATATCAGGATGATCTTCCTGTTGCAGAATAAAATCTTGATTGAACAAAAGTCTGTGCACAAATCTGTGTCGGGATTGTGGTGTGCTGGTTCTGGGGTGTGAGAGAAACCTTCACCAAAATGGATTGTTCGTGTTCCACCACAAGTGCTGGGGAAATACTATGTGCTTACCAGATGGTATGACCTCTCTGTTAAAAGTAGGTCAGATGAGCAGGGCAGGATCAGTGCCTGTACACTATGGGCATGCTGGATCGCGCTGTTCCACAATAGTAACAAGTAGGCTCATATATGGATGGAAAATTAAATGGAAAGCATCATGGTGCAATACCGTTTATTAAAAACAAATAAAAATGCACATAGACAGCCAAATGGCCTCCTACCCCAGCTAGTGCCTGCCTGGCACTGGGATCAAAGCGTGTCACAGTTCCTTTACTCTGATGGCTCACCGATGATTCGGAATGGCAGATTAGTCCGGGCTTGGTAGGCTCAATGAGGGCTTGTGTATCGTGCAGGTTGCCAGATGGAGCCGCCGACATATGTTTCGCACGTTGTGCGTCTTCAGGGACTAATCTGCCATTTTTCCAGATGTTTTCCAGAAGGGATTAGAACTCTGCAGAGTTCTTTGAAGGGATCAATCAATGCTATCCACTCCAGAGTATGGATTAGGCCCACAAGCTTTGCAGCTGGGCATCAGTTTGACTCTTGTGACCCAAATTTATCTCAAATCCTGTCTTTTCTACAATCTAAATTGGATTTGGAGCTCAGTTTGCGTAAGGTGAAGATTTCTGCCATCTTGGTTTTTTCCCAAAAAAAAAAAAAAAAATGGGCAGCAAACCTGCCGATGGATCACTTCATGGGAGGTACTTGGACTATGCCTTCCCAAGAGAAATAGGTTTCCTTTAATGGAACCTGGCAGTAGTCCTCAATTTTCTAGCAAACCCTCATTGTACTCTTGACAGAAGACTGCTCTTTATGGGAGATCTCCTTTAAAATCGGCCTTTTATTAGCCTTGATTTCGGGGGAGAGTGCGTCGACTCCAAAGTTTGGGGCGACAGAGCCTCATTCCATGTTCTTCCGAGACAGGGTTGGGCTGAAGTCTTTTTGTTCCAAAGCGTGACATCCATGTTTTGTCTTTTCAGTGAATGGGTGCTTCTAACCTTCCCAGTGCAATCAGATGCCGATCTGCTCAAGTTAGGCTTTGAGGACTTTGGAATGTCCATCTCAGGCTACTTCTACATTCAGAATGATTAAGATTTAAAGAGTAGTGGCTTCGGCCCGAACCATCTCGGCCTGAATCGTGAAAATACTCACTGGGGATTTGGAGGCGGTAAGGATCCTCCAGAGATGGTTAGAGCTCATCGCTCAACCAGGGTGATGTCATCTTCTTGGATAGCACAGGCAGGGTTGTCTCTGTAGACAGTCTGCAAAGAGGCTAGCTGGTCATCACATATGTTCTTAATACACCACAGAGTGGATCTAGCAGCTCTTACTACGGTAGAGTTTGGGAGGAAGTTTATCCAAGCTTCTTTGTCTTTTTTAAGTTACAGCATTAAACCCTCCCTCTAGAAGGCTCTTCATGTATCATAGGTATGCTGCCATGTCTGGCGTCAGGAAAATGGAAAATTGTATCAAATACTTACCGTAATTTTCCTTTCCTGATGCCAAGACATGGCAGCATACGAACCCTCCCTCTGATATTTGTACTTTATACGGAGAATGGGGGAGGTAGCTCTCAGTCAGAGTTTTATAGAGAGTTGTCACGTGTCCTGTGGGCGGATATAGAGGCGGGGCTATATCATAGGTATGCTGCCATGTCTTGGCATCAGGAAAGGAAAATTACGGTAAGTATTTGATACAATTTTCCATTTTGTTGTTTTGTATATCACTCGACATCACTGCGGCCATCTTGGATTCTGGAAAAACGGCCAGATTTGCCCTTTTCTTCCAGAATCAATTCGCAATGGTGGTTATGGGATCAGCCCATCCACCTGAGCCTAATTAAGTTCAGATTTAGGGTTAGCTGCCAGAGTCTCCTCAGCTGTGCCCTGCTAGGTTTCACTGACACTGCTCTATGGTAGGTACCTTTATTTTTATTCTCAAAGAATGGTGATTTAAAAAAAAAAAAAAAAAGTGACAAAAGCTTCTCCATTTATTTTTTTTCCCCCTTTCTTACTAAATTTCCGCAGCTGATCCTTCTGCCTAACTCCGCTATTAGTCATTTATCTTGCAACAAACATCCTCACACTCCTATTAGGTATGGGACCAACTATATGTGAGTATTGAAAAAAAAAAAAAAAAAGTGTGCTCACTGGTCTAATGTGAGTTCCTTACATTGTGGCCCTGCCCACTACAAGAGGTCCATAAAATCTTCAAGACACTGTGATGATGACAGCTCAGACCGCACTTCACGCCACTGGTCCCAGGTCCCATTCTTCACGTCATAGATCAGAGAGGTCAATATCCAGAGGACAAGATCCTTCCCCCTCTCCTAGGACCTATACAAAGAAGAAATGCTGGACAGGCGGGGCCAACCCACTACCAGACAGAGTGGTCTGTAAGGATTGTTTTATGGACTATGCGTCCAACCGCGAGCTAGTAAATCAGCACGCTGTGGATCTGCTCAAGTGAACAATGAAGGTCTCCTTCTCTGAGCTTGTGACTTTGTTCCCCGCTCAACCAGTTCAGCAGATATCCCAGGTTCAGAATACAGAACCTAATCTCCCTGGTCCTTCAGTCGGTACACCTTTGCCACTGTCAGGCTGACCAGCTAGAGATTCATCACCTGAAAATTCCTCAGAGGACTCTTTAGAGCAGTCAGAACTTTCTGGCTTCAGTCTCTCCTTGGTAAAGCCGTTCATCCAGGCAGTCAAACTGCAATCACCAGAAAAGATGCAGAAGAGCCTCCCCAAGAGTCTACGAGTTGCTTCCCATTCCTCAAAAGGAAGCAGGTTCTCTTCTCGTTGATGGGTGAGATTAGGGTGACCACATTTGTCAGGTCATTCAGAATGGGGCCGGTTCAATAAACTATACCCCTTAACAAAGTCGGGAAGGCAGTCGCTAAACTCCATGCCAGTGGTAGATGCATCGGTGGTGCGACTCGCAAAAAAAAAAAAAAAAAGAACTTTACCCATGGAGGATTCCGCTTCCTTCAAAGACCATTGAGACAGGCGAACCGACCTGGAGCTGAAGAGGAGCTACTTAGCCCCGGGAGCAGCGTGTGAGCCAGCTATCGCCCTCACATCGGTATCAAATGCCATAAGATCTTGGACAGATAATATTGAGAAGGCTTTGTGTCAGGATGTCTCCAAGGAGGATAAAATTAAAGCCTTGGAAGAGCTTAGATTGTCGGCAGACTCTGTCAGGGTAGCGGCCATTGATATGATCAGATGCTCTGCAAGATCCATGTTGCATTCAGTAACGGTGAAGAGGGCCTTCTGGCTGAAAGATTGGACGGCTGACTTATCCTCCAAACAAAATTGGTGCAAAATCCCATTCAATGGGAAAGCACTATTCAGAGACAAAACGGATAAAGGTTTTCTCCAGGCTGTCAGGAGGGAAGTCTGGTATGCTTCCCAAGGACAGAAGGCGGTTCCTTTAGGTTCCGCCAGACAAATTCAAGGGATTTTTTGGGCAGTCAAAGACAGCCCAGAGACAACAAAGACTTTGGAAAGGTACTCAGACATTCTTTTTTGAACAGGAGGATGAAGGACCTTTCCCGCTCCACAGGAGCAGAAGCAGTCTTTGACGCCAGAGTAGCCCAGGCACTCCCGGTGGGAGCCAGGCTTAGCCTCTTCGTCCCAGTCTGGGCCACATGCTGTCAGGACCCCTGGGTTCTGTCAACAATTCAATTGGGGCACCTCTGGAATGTCTCTCATCCCCAACCCCCACCTCGGTATTCTTTCAAAGGAACAGAGGTTCCATCCTCTCTGCCGAAGGCTCAAGCTCCGTAAAACTTCCTAACGTCACTCCAGCCTCAGGGGGCGGCTGTTCTGGTTCCCTTGGCAGGGCACTTCGCAGGATTTTACTCCACCCTATTCTGGTCCCAAAGAGGACATATGACAGACCTTCAGAGGCTCAGCCCGTATATCCGCCCCCAAAAGCTTCGGAATGGAGTCCATGCAGACGATTATTCAGGCAGTCCAGCCATCAGATTGGATGATTTCAGTCGATCGGCAGGATGCCTACCTACACGCTCTAATTCTACCTGCAATTCAAAAATATCTGAGATTTGCAGTGGGATGGACCCACATACACTTTCAAGCCCTACCTTTTCGGTCTGTGCACTTCTCCCAGGTTGTTCACCAAGATATTAATATCTGCTCTGGTTCCCCTGCGGGAGAGGGGCTTGAGGATATACCACTACTTGGACGACATCTTTCTCCTAGCAAGCAATCCTGATCAGTGGGTATGTCACCGGAAATTCTTCTACAGACCCTAAAAAGAGCTAGGGCGGCTAATAAATTCCAAAAAGAGTCAACTAGCACCCACACAGCAGGTGATCTACCTGGGTGCAATGTTCAACACTCAGCAGAGGACAGTGTCATTACCACCGCCAGAGGCAAGGATTGTTACCCAGAGAATGATCAAGGTCATCCGGAGCCCATATCTGACGGCTTTAGAATGCACAATTTGCACATGTCTTCTGTATACCCATGGCTCCTTGGTCCCATTGGCACCTGAGGTAGTTCTTGACAGGTTTCTTGGCGCAGTGGAAGAAACGGCTATCTCAGACGATACTGCTGATGGGAGTAATGCACAGGAGTCTTCACTGGTGGACGGTTCCAGAAAACCTCTCCAAACCTCATCACATGGGTTCCCATTTTTGGATCACATTTATGTCCGATGCAAGCAGTCAGGGCTGGGAAGCGCATTGCGGGGAAACCAGAATACAGGGTAGATGGTCATGTTCTACCCAGGGAGTGGTATCCAACATCTTGGAGATTAGGGCAGCCTTCTTAGCACTAACTTCTTTGGCATCCCAAATCAAAGGCCAGAGAATACTTCTATGCCTAGATGACATGGCAGCTGTCGCTTATCTGCAGAAGCAAGGAGGCACTCGCAGCAGGTCGTTCCTCAAGGAGGTGGCGCTGATCACGCTCTGGGCAGAGAAGAACCTCCTGGACCCCAGAGCAATGTATCTACCAGGCAGGTTGAACACAGAAGCAGACACATTGTCCAGAAACTTCCTGGACGACGAGTGGGCTCTCCACCCCCTCGTCTTCAAACAAATAAGCCGCATTTGGGATCCCCCTCAGGTAGACTTGTTTGTCTCCCGAAGAATGCCAAGCTAGACAGATTCTTCTTCTTGGATGCCGCATCCACAAGCCGAGGCAATGGATGCCCTGTCATGCTCCTGGAGGTTCACCTCGGCACATGCCTTTCCTCCCAGGCCATTAATATTAAACATCACACTCCTCAGGGAGTCAGTCCAGGTGGTGGCAGTACTTCCGTATTGGCCAAAGAAACCCTGGTCCTCTCTAGCCATGCGCCTCAGTGTGAGCTCTCCAATCAGGATCCCTCCTTTCCCTCAACTTCTGTCGCAGGGCAGTCTAGTTCATCCAAACTCTCAGAAGTTGAATCTTCGAATCTGGAGGTTGAGAGGTGAAGGTTCGAGTCCCTAGGGTGTTCCCCACAAGTCCTAACAATCCTTCTAAAAGCCAGAGCCTGCAACTTATGCCATATATTCAAAAATCTGGGACAAGTTCTTGTCATTTGCTACCAGAGATGGATTTGATCCAATCCTTCCCTCTACATCCAATATTCTAGGTTTCCTTCAGACAGGACTTGATCTGGGGCTTGGTCTGAGCTCCCTCAAAGTGCAGGTAGCAGAAATCTCTGCCGCAACAAATAAGAGATGGGCGGAGGATCCTTTGGTAGTCACTTTCCTCAGGAGTATTGAAGATTCGTCCTCCTGTCAGACGATCATTTCCTAAGTGGGATCTGTCACTGGTCCTTTGAGTTCTATCTGACCATCCCTTTGCGCCAGTGGAACAAGTAGCAATATGAAACCTGACACTAAAGACGGCTTTCCTGCTAGCCATTACATCTGGCAGAAGAATCTCGGAACTTCACTCCTTAGGGATAGGTGTCGGCCACATCTTTCTTCCCCGACAGGGTGGAACTTCGCCCTCTTCGAGGGTTCACACCTAAGGTCGCTACTCCAAGCCACCTGTTGGAACCCTGAGCACTACCAGTATTTACAGACACAGGTTTAGAGTCTCGTCGTGAGCTGGATGTATCCAGAGTGCTCAGGGCCTACCTAGAAGCCATTGACCCCTGAGAGACTTTTTATTGTACCGTTCAGTAAATACAGGGGCAAAGAAGCTTCCATCAGAACTCTGGCAGCTTGGGTTGTGAAGTTAATCCAGAAGGCCTACAGGATGAAGAATATCCTCCATCCTGAGTGAATGCTCAGGGTAGTCTCAGCTTCCTGGGCAGCAAGGACTAATGGTTTGTTGGAGACGGTGCGCAGGGCCGCCACCTGGTCTTTTCACCATATGTTCCTCAAACACTACCATATTGGTCCAGGAGCTCTCACGACTGTTGAGTTCGGAAGAAGGGCAGTTCAGGCTGCTATGTCCTCTTCTAATTAAACATTTATTGTTAAGCATTTTCCCACCCATGTCAGCTAGTTATTTATCACAGGTATGCTGCCATGGAGGCACCAGGAAAACGGAAAATTGTATCATACTTACCAGTAATTTTCCTTTCCTGGTGCCTATCCATGGCAGCATACGCTCCCACCCTCGGTATTCTATATTACGGAAAATGTTGGGGGAGGGGCTATGCCTTTTAATTTTATGCTATTCACTAGCCCTGAAGGAGGAGTCGAGGCGGAGCTCTATCACAGGTATGCTGCCATGGATAGGCACCAGGAAAGGAAAATTACTGGTAAGTATGATACAATTTTCCGTTTTTACATCCCGAAAAACGGTTGTGTGTACGCGGCATTACATTTAGTTTATATCATGTTGTTCCTTATAACCAGCAATGGTGCTTACCATAGTTTGGGCAGGTAGGACTACCTCCTCCTTTGTCACATGTTAGCTGCAGAAATGACCTGTCAGCGCCGTATTCCCGGATATAAACCGTGGGATGGAAATAGCACCAAAAAACTTGATGCAAATCTGCAAGGCGAAGGGTGTCCTGTTCTGAATGTTGTCCATATTTCAAGTAAATACGATTATAAAAGCCGGCTTGTACGTAAAGAGGGTCTAAAAAGCGAGTGTGACTGATGCGTTCAGTAGACCAAGGTCTAACAACGCCGTGTGCCTGCAAAAAAGTACAATAGAAGAAGTTATAAAGCACATCCAAATGTCAGTATTGTAGAAACAGGAGTTGCAGGTGTGACTGAGCCCCTTCTCTGGGCCCCGCCTCCAAATATGAGCATTTTACAATATATTCTATTCATCTTATGTAGCACTCCTCCCCCCCGAAGGAGCTGATGGTTATATTTTGGGTCATGCACCACTACCTCTATGCAGGGCCGATGCTAGTGCAAGGCAACATGGACACTTGCCTTACGGCGCCAGCCCTGGGGGGCGCCAAAAAAAGCTCCCTGCTCGGCAAAAAATTCCAACCCATCGTTCTACAGCTGCGGCCGCTTCCCGCACTATAGCCTCTGCGGTGCTACAGCACTTCACCTGCCAAAAACTTAGCTAAGCTGTCTGGCAGCATGGAGGAGTGTGACAGGCGCCCCCATGCTTGTTGACAAGTGTTGGCTAACTAGCAGAGGCGGAGCCTAAAGCTCCGCCCCTACTCTGCGCACTTTCATCTGTTCCCCGAGCGGTTCGGTGAGTGACGAGGGTCACTCATCACGTGAGGTGAGGTTTCTGTGGAGGACAGGACAGAGAGGAGACTTGCAATTAGGGGAACCCCAAAGGCAGGCAGAGCAGCAGCAGGTAAGGCCAGTTACCGTCCATACTATAGTATAGTGAAGTCACAGCGCACCTAACCTATCATCATGTGTATGTTGTTGTATGAGATGTGTGCCAGGTTCCAACTGCCAGTGCCAAGCAGCCAAATGTATACAGTAGTGCTTGTTCAATATGGATTAAATAAATTAGAATTATGCATAGCCATAGATATCATAAATAAAGTGATTTGTGCAAGTGGCACAAATCACTTTATTTATATCTATGGCTATGCATAATTCTAATTTATTTAACCCATAATGAGCAAGCACTATATTTGATTGGCTGCTTGCATCTGTTTGGTCATGTGCCTGGCACATGACTTAGGCTACTTTCATACTGGGGCGTTGCGCCGTCGGCAGCAAATCGCTGCTATTTTAGCAGCACTTTACTGTCGTTTTTGCGGCACTGTGCGTGAGGGGGGGGGGCGGCAAAATGCGCCTTCGTCTGAGTTGGCAAAAATCCTTGCCCTGCCTCTATGGCCTCGTTATCAGGGTAAAGTTCGTAGGAAAGTCATGATAAGGATACCCCCTGGCACAACTCCAGGGCATAACCCATTCTGCCTCTGAGCCAAATTTCATAATAGTGAAGCACGCAGACAAGAGGGAATTCAGTCTACATCCTTCGCCATCCCAACAGCAAGAGAGGCGGAAGCTTTATTGGCATCGTAGCTTTATAGACAGAGTGACATCATTCATATGAGTACATCTGAATGGCTGATCCATATATGGTCTTCTCTTGTGACGTCTGTTCTTGACCGCGTGGCCTACATTCCACTCTCATGGGGGCCATCTTTCTTTGGTCGATGGAAGGGGCAGGAAGGATGGAGGAGGTGATGAGTAGCAGCTGTTTTCACTTAACCACTCCTGAAGGTTTTTAACTCTATAATGACTTTTTCAAGGAAAATAATAGTATTGTAAAACACACACACACACACACATATATATAGTTATATAGATCAAGACATAACAGAAATAAAATGTAGCGCCCCTGTACTTCCTAGTACGGACGCTATTCAAATTTGGAGGGGGATGAGAGACTGATTCGGCTCTCATCCATGTAAATTATGTTAGTTAGTGCTGTGCTGCTGCTGTTTCATCCTGTGTTCCAGAGATACACTTTCCATCTTGGAACGACAGGTGGCAGCAGTGGAGACCAGCGAGAGCGCCTTCTTGCCAGCAGCCAATTAGAGGAGGTTTTCCCTCGTGTGGCATGCTGGGGGAGGGTACTTCTACAGGGCGCCATCTTGGCGTCAGGGAGTTCGAGGTTGGATTGTGGTGCGGCACCCACCTTTAGGGTGTGCGCACATCACTGGCCCGGCCAGATGGCCTACCAGGCCGGGGTGCACGTGCTACGCAGAGTTTCCGACTCTGGGCCCTTCATGGCCTGGAGCAACTAAAGCTGAAGAGGGGCCCTAGTGACTTACTGGGACCCCACTCCTATGAGAAGATCCCAAGCGAGTTGTGCTGTTCGGTGGGGAGTCAGTCTGAGGAGAGCCGGGAGGCAGGCGATCCAATAGGGCCTTGACGAGCCATCGGGGATCAAGGTAACTGGACACTGGGAGTTTGTTATATGACAACCTGTCAGTCAGTGACCTAAAAAAGTTGAGAACTGTCTGAAGGCAATTCAGACAAATGCTTCACTGAGAAGGAATCGCTCCGTCAAGTCGCATTTCAGAGAAAGGGCCTGTGGCAGAGGCACTACTCCTAAATTCCAATGAGCCAAGCCTGTGGCAAAGGTTTGTTTCCTTTTCAGGGTTCCGAGCGACATCCCGGCTGCCAGTTCTCTGAGAGAGACTGTCCGGGTGCGCTATACCCACTCCGGCTGGAGTGGCGACGTATTGAAAGAGTAACATTGAAGCAGGACTGCTTTTACCTTACTGAGGCCTGAATCTGCAACTTCTTCTTTCATCACTTTCCTGTATTCACCTGAAGTTACCTGTTGTCGTGTTGGCAGAATAAAAGCACAGAAAACGACATCTCGCTGTCTGGACATTCTATTACTGCTCACATCATCCACTTTCATCATACCCCTAGACATACTACAAAGGTAACACGCTGATCCCAACTCAAACCAGCGGCTCCTGTGGGGGTAGCGCTACAAAAACTATATAAGAAAGGAAAGCAATATTTGAGTGGTTAAGAGAAAAATAACATAAAACACAAAATAATCATTTTATCGACTCAATCACAGTCATCGTCCACACCAATGTAAAACCTCAAACAGTAAGGCTTTATTTTATTGCTGTAAAACATGGACAGAAAGACTTGGGCTGCATTCACACTATAGCGCGGCATACGCACCGTATTTTGCCGCGATTTGTAAACTTTTTTTTTTTTTTTTTCACAAAAGATTTTACATTGAGGTCCATGCCGAACGCCGAAAGCCGCCTGAAAAAAAGGGTCAGGGACTTGTTTTCAGGCGGCAGGCGTACGGCGTTTCGGCGTTCGGCGTGAGATGTGAACCATCTCATAGACCTCAATGTAAATTCGTCCCTCCAGCGGCACAAGCGTCGCGCTTCAGGCATATATACACCTAGGCGTGAATGGGCTCTAAGATGCAAATCAAACAAACGTCGCCACTGAAGCCTGAGTGGGTATTGCTCATCCGGATAGTCCCTTCTCACGGGCCTAGCATAGGATGAAAGGAATCCTGGACCGCCGCACACCCTAAAAACAGCTACGAATAAGCATCGCACGAAGTGAAACATGTCAGCTTTTGTTCTTTTGTCCACTTCTTCTTTTTGACTGCAGCTAATTTTGGTTGTTTTTTGATTTTCATTTTCTGAATAAAGACATTGGGCCAGATTCACACAGAATTAGATTAGCGTAGAGTATCAGAAATACTCTACGCCGCCGTTTTTTACCTGGCTCTACGTGGAATCCCGGTAGATTTTTTGTCCATCAAACTACGGCGGCGTAGTGTATTTCTCCCGGCGCAATCCATCTACGTGATTAGGGGGCGTAAAGCATTTAAATTAGGCGCGTTCCCGCGGCGATCGAACTGAGCATGCTCCGTTCAGAAATTTCCCGCCGTGCATTGCGCGAAATCACGTCGTTACGTCATTTTTTTTGAGTAGCGTCGTTTACGGACATTCCTATTTCCGAACGAGTTACGTAAAAAATAAATAAAAAAAAAATTTAATTTGACGCGGGAACGACGGCCATACTTAACATGGGCTACGCACCGTTGGACCAGCAAATAGCGTAAGCGATTGCGAAGGCCGCTCGTATCTTCGTGGATCGCCGTAAAAAGTAATTTGCATATCCCGACGCTGAAAACGACGCGGACTCCTCCCAGCGGCCACAAAAATATCGCAGCGTAGAGCCGAAGGCTTACGAAGACGTAAGCCTCTCAGGTCGAAGCCCAAAGCCACCGTATCATGGTTTGAGGATTCAAACTAGTGATACGGCGTGCGTAATTTGAAATTACTCCTGTCTAACACCAGTTAGACAGGCGTAATCGCTTTCTGAATCTGGCCCATTGTTTTTAAGGTGTGCGGCGGTCCAGGATTCCTTCCATCCTATGCATTTGTGCACAGCGAGCACCCTTTCGGTTCACTGGGACGGAAGCAAAGGGGATTAGCAGTTTTTAGAGCGGTATACATCTCTTCATGAGCCTAGCAGCCGGAGTCTCGCACGGACTTAGACAGTCTCTGCCACCAACCTTGTTCGGTGAACCTGAGGATGCGTCCAGGAATTCTGCAAACTGTCACGGACCTCCTAGCCAAACAATGAAAAGAACCTTTGCCCATATTGGCGTGTTGCAGGACTGTAAATTTGGTGGATCCCTCCTTGATTGGTTTGCCAGGCCTTATCCGAGACATCAGAACTTTGCACATCTCCTCAGGGTAGGGAGCCCTCCCGGCTTCCTTCATCAAAATCTCAAAGCTGTATCTTGGCCTAGGCCGACAAAGCCCAGGCCTAGGGCGGCACTTTGCAAAGGGGCAGCTAAAAAATATTTTGGGGTTATTTTTGGCCTCATTGAGTTGTAATTATTTGACTATGAATGTGGTTTCTGAATTTTACATGACCACCATCAAATAGAACATTAGTTGGGCAGGTCAGGTCCCCACCTCCAGTGTTCCTCCTGGGATAAGTGACACAGACAGCCAAGGGTGGTACCTGTGTGGTCAGATCAGCATTGCATGTCCAATAATCCCCAAATATGGATTTAGCTCGATCCTATCTGCTGGCCCAATGTGATATAATTTAGGGGGTTTTTTTTGCAGGTAAATATGAGTACTTCCACCACTGGAAGTGCCTTTTGTTATCACTTAGCACTAGCATTTGTTCTGACATCAATTTAACCACTTAACCCCAGGACCATATTACTGGTCAAAGACCAGAGCACTTTTTGCATTGGCACTGCTTCGCTTTAACTGACAATTGCGCGGTCGTGCGACGTGGCTCCCAAACACAATTGGCGTCCTTTTTTCCCCGAAAATAGAGCTTTCTTTTGGTGGTATTTGATCACCTCTGTGTTTTTTATTTTTAAACAGGAAGGGGTGTGACCTTGACAGGAAGAGGTGTGTCCAATTTAAATTAGTGGGTGCACAATTTTAGTCAGGTATGGGCAGCACAAAACATAAATACACCACTGCAAAAGCTTCCTTTCGCCAGATGGACAGCTTGGGATCCCCTTCTAAAGGTGCAGGCCCCAGCCAACCTTGCTGGGCCTGTACTTCAGCGATGCAGTCCCGGGTTGAAGGTGTCCGAGACCAGAACACACACTCGCACCCCACAGGGGGGGGGGGGGGCACGTGAAGATGGAGAGAGAACCCTGCACAATGGCATCTGCTCCTTATGTATCCCCTCCAAGCATGCACAGCGTGTCCACTAAGCCCACAGTACGGCTGCCGAGAGAGGACACCCAATGTGCCGTGATACGCCTGAATTCCAACATGGGCCAGTAGTGACAGTGTCACCCACAGGCAAACAGGGGAATAACTGCCAGGCAGCATCACAACCAGAGCAGAAGCCGAATTTGTAGTAACCAATAGTGTCTGAGCCCAACTATTGGCTCAGACAGTCCCTTAGGTTTAAACATGGCGCACACACAATTTGGATAGAGCGCTACACTCATAAAGTACCTTCAATCAATAATATCTTCCCCACTAGGGGGTGCTGAGAATACACCATTTTTTGCTGGTGAGTACCGTATTTATCGGTGTATACCACGCACTGTTTTGCCCTGAAAATCAGGGCAAAATCGTGGGTGCGCGATATACGCTGATACCCGCTTTCCCGTGCCGAGTTTGAATACTGCGCCTGCATATACCGTGCGCAGTACACTCGTGTATAGTCGGGCAGGCTCGGCTCACGTCCTGGACGTACA
The DNA here is from genome assembly GCA_029574335.1 of Rana kukunoris. Lineage (NCBI taxonomy): Eukaryota > Metazoa > Chordata > Amphibia > Anura > Ranidae > Rana > Rana kukunoris. The sequence continues at coordinate 739,726,131 of CM056049.1, read as the reverse complement.
GGACGTGAGCGCGAGAGTAGCCGAGCCTGCCCGACTATACACGAGTGTACTGCGCTCGGTATATGCAGGCGCAGTATTCAAACTCCCTGGCTTCAGTATTCAGAGTCCCTGGCTTCATACACGCTACAGTCTCCCGATTCTTCACCATCCCCGGTTGGGTGAGAATACTGCTCCAGTACTTGCTTCAGATACTCACTGTGGTCCCTGGTAATAAAGTGGATGGTCCCTTTAGTGGCGACAGCTTCCCTTCTACCTCCGACCACAACAGGTTCTCACGGCAGAAACGTTACTTTTGGTTGGACTGCAAGCCGCAATCCCAACCCTGCTTCTGGATTGGCCCTCAGACAGCCTAGCAGCCATATTTGCCAGGGATAAGCCCAACTTCCCGCCCGGGCAATACAACACACGTCCACCCAGACAGCTGTCCAGGTGGCACAGATCACCTGACTCCACTCGAATATATAGGCTCTCCCAGCAGGCCAAGGGATCCAAGAAAACCCCTGCCCATTGGCTGAGACACCCAACATACCCATAACCTGATCTTGTATTGCCCTTCTCGTATCTAATACCACCAGGTACCGGGCCACCTAGCGGTAAAAGAGAAAAGTACAACAATGCCAGACTTAGGGAGAAATCACCCAATCTCTAACAATTAGCCAGGATAACTATTCCTGGCAAGTAAATTTTGGAGCAACCCTGCTACATACACATCAAACAAAAATAGAAATGGATGTGAGGCAGCGCTGTGAGTATCCATGATCTTCCAATCTTTAAGTGCTTATAAACGCTTATGCCACGTACACACGATCGGAATTTCCGACAACAAATGTTCGATGTGAGCTTGTTGTCGGAAGTTCAGACCGTGTGTGTAAGCTCCATCGGACATTTGCTGTCGGAATTTCCGACAACAATAATTTGAGAGCTGGTTCTCAAATTTTCCGACAACAAAATCCGTTCTCGTAAATTCCGATTGTGTGTGGACAATTTCCAACGCACAAAATTCCACGCATGCTCTGAATCATGTACGGGACGGGAGCGCTCGTTCTGGAAAAACTAGCGTTTGGAATGGAGATGGCACATTCGTTCAAAGCCGGCTGCCTTATGTATAAGATCTTGAAAGGCATAGCCCCTGGCTACCTGCGGAGAAGGTTCCTCAAGAGGAAGAACTCTGCGATCTAGCAGGAAATGCCTCCTAAGCATACCGGTGCCTAAGAAGACTCGTCGGGGTGGCAGGTCCTTCTCCCACCAGGGTGCCATGCTGTGGAACTCCCTCCCGGAGGACATCCAGGAGGCGGCATCACTGGCGGCCTTTCGCCGGAGTTTAAAAACCTGGCTATTCCATCAAGCCTACCCGGCTTAAGGCGTCAGTTGGCCTGAGTGCAACATCCGAGCGGGAACATCAGTCCAAGTCGTACCATCTTGTTGTCCACTTGTCCCTGGGTTTACCCAGGGACGTCGCCAGCGTGTCGGGATCCTCCGGGGTAATTGACCACGCTATAGAAAGTGCACCTCAACTCAACTCAACTCAACATTCGTAACGCTGCAATTTTGTTTTATGTTTTAAAGCAGTAGAGTTCTGACAAACGTATTTCTTTATTATTTCTCATGATCTCATAAATAAATTAAATTTTTTTTTAATCAAGATCTCCTGTTTTTTTTTTATTAAAAAAAAAAAAAAAACGAGTGATCTCCATGTAACGGAACGTCCCACACTCCACTTGAGTGCTTCCGTCATATACCGCTTCCTATCAGTCTGGATATAGATATCAGATATTCCAGCTGCTCATAACACACAACGAGACGAAACTTGTTTGTGTGCAGAACATGGAGTGTTTAATAGAACTAAGAATACAGCCTTATATACAGTTAAAGAGGAGGTAACCAGAACATAAATTAACATGAGCTAATTAACTAATCATTTCCCCAGACTAGGCGACTCATAGAAATGGCCTTTCAGGGTAGACGTCATGTCGCCTCGCTCACCTGCTATACAATACACATGATCTTAAGTGTAAACACAGGACATCTTCACACAATAGCAGGGTCAATTAGCACAGAGAACAGACAGATGGCTGGAGGTGAGGACATTAGCATCTAACAGTATGTGTCCCAACAGTATGGATGAGTCACTCCTACAATTAACCCGTTGAGTTCAGAATCAACAAACAGTAAATAGTTCTTTACATATATCCTGAAATATATTGTGGATGATAATTACATAATAATAATTTGTGCAACTGTTTGTATGTAATACAAGTTTGAGCCAACATTCGTCGCAAAAAAATCCACGGTTTTGTTGTCGGCATGTCTGATCGTCTGTACGTGGCATAAATGTATAACTGCATAAATTAAATCAAACCAGTTGTCCAAATCCCAAATCCAAATGGCACCCATGTACAGTGTTCGATAACACCTTCATATTAAAAGATCAAAATCCCATTGAATATGAATTCCATGAATCGAAATTCCACAGATACTCACATCTATTTCTATTTTTGTTTGATGTGTATGTAAAATAATCAATAGTATCGCTGTCTGAAGTCTTTTTTAGAACCTGACTTTTCCAGGAGTGTCAGTTCCCTGTGTTCTACTGGACCCACTTCAATCGGGTTTCCATCCAGGTCACGGGACGGAGACAGCACTTCTCAAAATATGGGATGACGCTCTCGAAGCAACAGACAAAGGAGAATCTTGTCTTCTGATACTGCTGGACCTGAGTGCGGCTTTTGATACAGTAGACCACAAACTGTTGCTGTCATGTCTAGCAGAAGTAGCTAGAGTTGCAGACTCGGATCCACCCTGGTTCTCATCCTTTCTGGAAAACCGATCCCAGACAGTGAATCTAGGTCCTTTCACTTCTGAAAAACATACTTGTCATGTGGGGTCCCTCAAGGGTCACCCCTGTCACCCGTACTATTCAATATTTATCTCTGCCCACTCCTCAAAATCATCAGTAACCAGGAGTTACTCTACCATTCCTACGCCGATGACACCCAACTTTACTTTCGTATCAGCAGCAAGAAGGATCATTATCTCGGACTAGAGAAATGCCTCAATTTGATAGAGAATTGTATGACGGAGAGTTACTTTAAACTCAATGGATCAAAAACAGAACTTCTTCTGTTCCACACTAACCGAAAGAGACTTGCTACGACGACATGGACACCCCCACCCATTTTGGGACAAACCGTCACCCCTAGCACCAAAGTCAAAAGTCTGAGTCACTTTTGACTGCGACATGACAATGGATACACAAATAGGATCAGTAGTCAGCGGATCTCACATCTGCTGTGCCTACTACATAGACTCGTTCCCTTCATCCCAAAACAAGACACAGCAGTAGTGGTGGGAACAATAATCAACTCCAGACTCCACTATGCAAATGCCCTTTACCTCGGACTCCCAAAATACCAGGTTGCTCATCTACAAGTCGTCCAGAACACGGCGGCACGACTTGTAACAGGGAAAAAACCCTGGGAATCAATCTCTCCGTCCCTCAGGTCCTTCCACTGGTTGCCCGTAAAAGACCGGATCACATTTAAGGCCCTCTGTCTGATGCACAAATGTGTACAAGGAAGCGCGTCCCCATTATTTATGTGATAAATTAAAATATCACAACCCCAATCGCGTTCTCCGATCTACCAAACAAAATCTACTTCAAATACCCAACGCCCGCTACAAGACCAAAGGAGAATGAAGATTTGCAGTCCAAGGACTGTGGAACGTGCTACCAACCAATATCCGAACGGAAGAGAATCACCAGGCCTTCAGAAAAAAACTCAAAATCCACCTATTCTGAAGTCAAAAAAATAGAAGGAAAATGGATACCAAGCGCGGCGATTCAGTTCGCATGTGTAGCGCTATACAAGTTTTTCACTCACTCACTGACTTCCCTGCAGCGCTCAGTGTTCTGTGGTTTACCTCTTCAGGATATTGAAATATCAGCTTTGGGTGGACCAGTCTTTTAACCACTTAAGGACCCCCGCACGCACATATACGGCCACAGAATGGCACGTACAGGCACAAGGGCGTAAATTTACGTCCCCGCCTGAGTGCGGTTCGGGGGTCCCATCGGGAACCCCTCCGCGGCGTGCGGGGGTCCCCCTACCTCTGGGAGCGATCCGGGATCTGCGGGCGGATGTCCGTGATATCCGCCCCCCCCCCCCGCGATCGCTCCCAGTCAATGGGAGCGCGCTCCCAGCCTGTCACTTCCTCCTCCTGTGTTTACACAGGAAGGAGGAAATGATGTATTCTCTCATCGCAGCGCTGTTTCCTAGCGCTGCTGATGAGAGAAGACATCACAAGTAAGTGTGCACCAACACAACACTGACACACACTCACATAGGCATATTAACCCCTTGTGATCGCCCCCCCCACCCCCCTGTCACAGTGTCACTGAATGCAGTGATTTAATCACTGCATTTAGTGTCAGTGTGACAGGCAGTGTAAAAAACAGTTAGTGTTAGGTTCAGGATAGCCCCCCCACCCCCCCTAATAAAGTTTTAACCCCCTGATCACCGCCCTAGTTAACCCTTTCACTCCCTATTGCCAGCGTCACTAAGCGATCATTTTTCTGATCGCTGTATTAGTGCCGCTGTTCCCGCTAGGTAGCTATTTATTTTTTATTGCGATTTTTTTTTTTTTACTAAAGACATGTGGCTAAATAAATGTTGGCCTAAATGTTTGACTAAAATTTAGTTTATTTGATTTTTTTTTTTAACAAAAAGTAAAAAATAGTGTTTTTTTTTCAAAAATGTCGCTCTATTTTTGTATATAGCGCAAAAAATAAAAATCGCAGAGGTGATCAAATACCACCAAAAGAAAGCTCTATTTGTGGGAAGAAAAGGACGCAAATTTTGTTTGGGAGCCACGTCGCACGACCGCGCAATTGTCTGTTAAAGCGACGCAGTGCCGAATCGCAAAAACACCTTGGGTCATTTACCAGCGTATTGGTCCGGGTCTTAAGTGGTTAACAACAAAGTTTATAAGTGTGTTTACATTTTTACCAGTGAACTTACCCAGTTAAATGTTGGAAAAGGTAGACATGAAAAGCAGTAGGAAAAATAATACGGAGTCTGATTTTTGACTGTTAAAGACATTTTCCTTTATCCTCGATGGAGCATACATCAGCTGGAAATCTGTGACTGGCTAACGTTTGGATCTAGGACAGAACAGGACAGGATTCATTTAGTGAGATTCTGGAAAGGAAAAAACATATACGTTATAAGTTTTCATTATTTAGTTTTTCATTGTACATTTTTGGCTTGTTTACACTTACTTCAACTTCAACACACATTAACCACTTAAGGACCGCTTCACGCCGATATATGTCGGCAGAATGGAATGGCTGGGCACAAGCATGTACCTGTACGTCCTCTTTAAGAGCCCAGCCGCGGGGTCGCGAGAGCGCCGCTGGCGGTGCGCTCGCGGCACGGTCCCGAACCCGGTCCGAAGCACACACCTCTAGTGGTGTCTAGCAGCTTACCTCAAGGCAGTTGTACTGACAGCTTGAAAACACCTCGTATACAACACAGCGATCACTAAGGTGGAACTATGAGCAGCCAGCAAATTCACTTGATTCTCAGCGTTTCTCCACACTCCTCCACCCGCTTCCCGACCCGCTTCCGCGTAAGCGATTCGGTGAATTATGCATTACATGAATCTATGTATTGCCGCTGCCTCCGGCAGCTGGTTGGCTGTGGAAGTGCCTGATAGACTTTCCGATTACAGCCCTCAGGCTGTAATAGGCTTCAAAATAGTTATCCAAGGGACGCACGGGTGGTGCGTTCCTTGGCTAAGACTGACAGGCGTCTCAGCAAATCAGGTTCACCGGATCTGGTTACCGGTAACCTGATTGGCTGAAGCTTCATCGAGGGAGGAAGAAGACATCGAGGGACCGTGGAAGGAGGATGGCCGACCCCAGAATTTTACAGGGCACAGTGGCGACAATTAAAGGGAACAGCGGCGACAATTGGCACAGTGGCGACAATTAAAGGGCACAGTGGCATTAATTGGCACAGTGGCGACAAAGGGCACAGTGGCGACAATTAAAGGGCACAGTGGCAACAATTGATGGGCACAGTGCCTGCGTTTGATGGCATGGCACAGTGGTGACAATAGGGTGACCACATGTCCCGGATTGCCCAGGACAGTCCCGCATTTTCCGGGTCTGTCCCAGGCGCATTCATTCCAGGACAATACAGTGTCCTGGAATGAAACTGACACAGCCACCACCCCCCCCCCCCCCGGGCCAGTCTGATGCCCCCAAAAAAGGCCGCCACATCACTGCTTTACTCACTGCTGACAGTACTTGTCCTGGCCGGGAATGCCTGGGGGAGCACAATCCTGCCCCCTGCTTGTAATTGGAGATATCACAAATCCCGCCTCTTGTGTCCAATCACTGTGCTGTCATTCGTTACAGCACAAGCTGATTTTTTTGGGAAGGGAGGGTGTCCCTGAATGGTAGTTTTGAAATGTGGTCACCCTAGGTGACAATTGATGGCACAGTAGCTGCATTTGATGGGCCCAGTGGCTGCATTTTAATGAGCACAGCAAGGCTGCAATTGTTTTTTTTTTTTTTTGTTTGTGCCCCCCAAAAAATTTTGAGCACCAGCCGCCACTGGTCTTGACAAGTCTTTCAGCTTTACTTTCCCAGGAGACTAGAAGAAAATAGACACTGCAGTATTCCCCACAAAGTAAACCCTACAGATCAGCATCCCAACCGGGATCTAAAAGTTTTTTTTCCAACCCACATATGATTTTAGCGTTTTTTATATTTGCATCTTAGGTGATGCAATTTTATTATTTGGAGGGTATATTGTTATACTAATGCACTTCATCTGATATGCAGGCTGGGCTGTAAAAGTTTACGGGCGAGCAGACGAATTTGGCCACCCGACAGATTGGAAAGCATGCTTACCAATCCGTCGGCTGGGAACCCGTCCGCCCGACATGTCTGCTGGTTAGTACCCGCGGAAGTGTTTTTCTTCCTGGTGCGGTGACGTGGCGGCGTCAACATCACCGCCACGTCACCGACACGTCAGCGCGCTGTCTGCTGGCGGGGATTTTGGTTTGCTCGTGTTTACATGCGAGCAAACCAAAATCCAAGCAGACAGATTTGTTCAAATCGGTCGGTCTGACCGATTTGAACAAATAGATTGCCTCGTGTGTACGAGGCCTTAGGGCATTCAAAAGTATTATGTATTAGTAATTATGCAATGCTCATGGTTCCTATGATCAGTGCAAGCGGGGTCATACCTGATGTTTTATGGTCGTGGGGACACGGAGTATGTATAGACGCATTACGTTGTACGCATTCAGTTTGGTCGTGGGAACGCGGAGCATGCACAGATACAGTGCGATACACGTCCGGGTTCACGTACGGACGGGGTCTGTAGTGGTGGGGATTAGACTGTGAAACCGATCCCATTGAAGAAGTCCTGAGGGATGAAACTGGTCTGGGAACGGTTACACAGCGTTTCATTACGTTCGGACCACCGACCATCGAGTGTGCAGTGTTTTTGAAGTGAAGAGGAGAACGATCAGAGCGGGGGGTGAGACCTATGGTTAAACATTGGTTTTCCCGCACATTTGTCTCTGGTTTGGGAGTTCACTGCTGAGTTTACTGTTGAAGTGCCTCTGTTTGTTTTAATAGATGTGAGTGCAATGTCGGGCCGTCGGGACCATATCGCACCATCTCTAAAAGCCTTGCATTGGTTACCTGTTGCTGAACGGGTCTCGTTCAAAGTGGGCTGTATGGTCCACACAGCTATCCATAAGATAGGCCCTGGGTATCTGCAGAAATTTTTTACCTGTTACGTGCCCAGCAGATCGTTAAGATCTGCTGATCAGGGTAATTTGACGGTCCCTAAATTTAGGAAAACTAAATGTGGAGGGAGGACTCTGGATGTACGAGGATCATTATTCTGGAACTCTCTACCTTTATATTTAAGACGGGAGAAGGATTTGTTAAAGTTCAGGAAGTTTTTAAAAACGTTTTTATTTTCTCAGGCGTATGGTCTTAATTAGGGTTAGATATTAGCAGTTTTATCAGTTTTAGCTGTTGATGTTATCATGTGATTTTTAAGTGATTATTATATTGTATGATGTGTTTTTACATGTATCTGTGGTTCTATGAGCGCATCGAGGCCTTCGGGTAATGACTGCGCTCCCAAAAAGCATTTTTATAAATAAATAAATAATGTGTGAAGGCCTCTTGTGCTGTTTTTAAATAAATAGTTTTGATATACTTCACTATTGGAGCCATTTCTATTTTTACATGTGTAATAACATTGAGGTGCTGGAGCACTGGTGGAGTCGTTTGATGCCTTTGGAGATTCTGCGATATTGCCAAGCATGTGAGTGCAAGGCATGTCCTACTAGTAAGCGCAATTCTTTAGGGCAGGGGTCCTCAAACTACGGCCCTCCAGCTGTTCAGGAACTACAATTCCCATCATGCTTAGTCATGTCTGTGAATGTCAGAGTTTTGCAATGCCTCATGGGATGTGTAGTTCCACAACAGTTGGAGGGCCGTAGTTTGAGGATCCCTGCTTTAGGGTGTGGAGTCACTGAGCACTTATGGTGTGGTGGAAGGTTTTAAGGAAGATTGTTTAAGAAGACTAATGCCGCGTACACACGATCACTTTTTGTGATGAAAAAAAAACGTAATTTTATCTGACGAAACAAAACGACGTTTTTCAAACTTCATTTTCAAAAACGACGTTGCATACACACCATCGTTTTCCACAATGCTCTTGCAAAGCGCGGTTACGTAAGACACTTTCGGCGGCACTCTGTTCCATTGAAGCTCCCATCTCATAACTTGCTTCTAAGCATGCTCGGGTTTAAAAACGTCGTTTTGCCCACACACGGTCACTTTTTATGACACAAAAAACGACATTTTGAAAAACGACACAAAAAAATTCAAGCATGTTGGAATTTTTTTTTGGTCGTTTTTTTGAAGACATAAAACAAAGTTTTGCCCACCACACAATCATTTTAAATGACGTTTTTTAAAAATTTGTTTTTTTTCATCACAAAAAGTGATCGTGTGTACACGGCATAAGGCCCGGATTCACAGAGAGTGGGCACACATTTATGCCGGCGCAGCGCACACACATACGCTGCGCCGGCGCAGCGCGGAGAGGCATGCACTGTATTCAGCAAGCTATTGCTCACCAAGATACGCCAGCGTAGTGTATTATCGAAGGCGAGGCCAGCGTAAGTGGAAGTGGGCGTGACCCCATGCAAATGATGGTCTGAGCATGGTGCAGTGTTTTACGCCTGGCGAATCACGAACGCGCATGCGCCCTGACGTGGACGCATGAAACTGCACCCTTATGCGCATGCTCACAACTACGCCGGCACAACTGCCTAAGCCACGCCGGGTCACCATGTACGCCGTGAATGTAACGTACGTCCAATACGCCGGCCTGTGTTCCCTGGGGCAGACCTTTGCATGTCTATTGCCGGGTTGCGCCTCCTTTATGGGGAATAACTTTACACCGGACGTACAACTTACGCAAACATCGCATAGTGTCGCATGTGTCGGGCGCACGTACGTTCGTGAATCGCCGTATTTCCCTTATTTGCATATTTGAATGCCTAATCAATGGGAGAAGCAACATGCGTCCAAACCATATTTGCGCCCACGCTACGCCGGCGTAAGCAACAAACGTCGGGGTAGGATGGCCTGTTTTTGGACGTATGTTGGTTTGTGACTCTGGCGCACACATACGGCGGGCGCACATTCGGCGTAAGTGCTTTGTGAATCCAGGCCTAAGTGGACACCTGAAAGTTTAATCACTTGAAATTGAATCACTTATACACTTGGCTTGTTACAATTTACTTTTGACCACTGGATGAACATTTTGAACATTTAATCACAATTATTCAGTTCACTTTATGTATATGTTTATTTTATACAATTGTAGCGCCCCCTTACTTGCAGTATGGACACTACGCTAAAGTTAGTTGGAATGGGAGTTACATTGCTCCCATTCGTGATTTATCTAAATTCTGACCTCTGTTGTTCCAGAAAGGTCTCCTGGACCAATCTGCATTCTAGGGATGTGGTATCATCTCTGGCCAGCAGTTGGCGCCAGCGGGGTTTCTGGCAGAGCAAGTCTTCCCCAGCAGCCAATTGGAGGAGTTCCTCCCTCGCAGGGCTTGCTGGGGAGGGGTATATCTGTACAGGTGTCATGTGTTCTAAATTCTTCGCGGGGTCCTGGTGCTGGATGTGGCATCCACTTTCAGGGTGCGCGCACCTATGGACCCCGCCGACGTGGCCCACCTGGCCAAGCTTACTGGCTTCAAGCTTACAGTCTCAACCTGAGGCGAAAGAGGACCCCAGTGACCTACTGGGTTCCAGGTTCCATTGAAACGGATCTCAGGCTGAGCGCCGCACTAATCGAGGATCTGGTGTTGCCAGTCCTGTGAACCGGGAGCCTTGTGTCTACCTTGAGGAGCGGGTGAGTTTGTGTCACGTGTTTCTTTGACTCACTGCTCCTCCAACCAGGGACGCGCCGTCCCAGCGGACACCCATTGTCTGTGTCCCAGGCCCCTGTTTGTCTCTGGGAGCCTGATTTGCTGACATTAGGGAAAGTTACGGACAAGTATGCCCTCCCCATTTTGTTTTTGGACTGTGTTTTTCCCATTTTTCCCTCTCCCCCCTGCTCCTCCAGAACCACATAAACTTTTGTGCAGAACTCTTGGGAGGGGTCAGGGTTCAGTCAGTTAGAATGGGGACTTTGTACAAACCTTTTGCTGCAGTACCAGCGCACTGAGCTGCACCAGGACTTTACAGGAAAAAAAAAAATATTTTTTATGTTGAGTTCTGCTATTCTGATTTCTTCCATAACCAGATAATTTCTTTCACAGCACTTACAAGTCTTGAAACTCCAGTGGAGGGAAGGAAGCTTTGCGCTCAGGCTTGAGTCCACAGCTTCAAGCCCCGAACTGAGAGATTGTGTGAAAACGTTATACATTTAAATGTTTTTTTTTTCTACAGGGTTTTTTCCCATTTTTCTTCTTTTTTTTGGACCCACCTATCATCAACACTGCAGAGAATGGGCAGCTAGATAGATAGGGTTGTGTATGTTGTATGTCATTTATGATATTGTGATTTACTGTGTGCATTCTGTCCTTTTCCTCTTTTCTCTCTTTTCTGTCAGGTTGGTGTCAGGCCAGCATTCATGTTTGAATGCTTTGGACACTGGGGATAGTGTCAATTCAGGAGGGGGGAGTATGTAACGCCCCCTTACTTTCAGTTTGGGCACTCCGCTAAAGTTAGTTGGAATGGGAGTTACATTGCTCCCATTCGTGATTGATTTAAATTGTGACCTCTGTTGTTCCAGAAAGGTCTCCTGGACCAATCTGCATTCTAGGGATGTGGTATTATCTCTGGCCAGCAGTTGGTGCCAGTGGGGTTTTTGGCAGAGCAAGTCTTCCCCAGCAGCCAATTGGAGGAGTTCCTCCCTCGCAGGGCATGCTGGGGAGGGGTATATCTGTGACAGGTGTAATGTGTTCTAAAATCTTTGTGGAGTCCTTTGCGGAGTCCTGGTGCTGGGTGCAGCATCCACCTTCAGGGTGTGCGCACCTATGGACCCTGCCGGCGTGGCCCTCCTGGCCAAGCTTGCTGGCTTTATCAAGCCTCGACCGGAGGCGAAAGAGGACCCCAGTGACCTACTGGGTTCCAGGTTCCATTGAAACGGATCTCAGACTGAGCACCACACTAATCGGGGATCTGGTGACCGGGAGTTACAGGTACGCTTTACTGTCTCCCGGTGACCTGGGCTGGAGTCCATTGGAAGGATTCGCCCCTGTGACGAGACCCTTGCTCGCTCGGTCCTGCTCTCCCGACACTCCTCTGCTTCTATTGGATCAGATTGCAGATTGCAACATCTGATGGTCCTGTCATCCAAGGTTCCGGGATCCAAACTACAGCTATGTGCAGTTTTGACCCATTAAGAACACACATCAAGCAGGCTGTATGTATGTTCAAACAGGACTCCTTTTAATGGAAACATTCTGCTGGTTATATACAGTTTACAAGCTTGTCATCAATTAAAGAACAATGAAATCTCCACCCCCTTTTTCACACACTGGGGTTTCCATACAGAGAGCCATTTTGGCACCGATCTATTTAGCATGACTTAACTACTACCTCCGAGAGGCCACATTCCTTTAGATAATGACATGCTAATTCAATACTCCTGACAGGAGACTTCTGACCTTTAACCACTTTAGCCCCAGACCATATTGCTGTCCAATGACCAGAGCACTTTTTGTGATTCGGCACTGCGTCGCTTTAACTGACAATTGCGCGGTCGTGCGACGTGGCTCCCAAACAAAATTGGTGTCCTTTTTTTCCCACAAATAGAGCTTTCTTTTGGTGGTATTTGACCATCTCTGCGGTTTTTATTTTTTGCGCTATAAACAAAAATAGAGCGACAATTTTGAAAAAAATGCAATATTTTTTACTTCTTGCTATAATAAATATCCCCCAAAAATATATAAAAAAACATTTTTTTTCCTCAGTTTAGGCCGATACGTATTCCTCTACATATTTTTCCTAAAAAAAAAATCGCAATAAGCGTTTATTGATTAGTTTGCGCAAAAGTTATAGCGTTTACAAAATAGGGCGTCGTTTTATGGCATTTTTATTAATATTTTAATATACTAGTAATGGCGGCGGTCAGCATTTTTTTTTTCAGTAATGCGACATTATGGTGGGCACTTTTGACACATTTTTGGGACCATTGGCATTTTTATAGCGATCAATGCTATAAAAATGCATTGCATTACTATAAAAATGCCATTGGCAGTGAAGGGGTTAACACTAGGGGGCAGGGAAGGGGTTAAGTGTGTTCCTGGGTGTGTTTTCTGACTGTATGGGGGTGTGGCCTCACTAGGGGAAATCACTGATCTTCTGTTCATACATTGTATGAACAGAAAATCAGCGTTTCCCCCGCTGACAGGAACAGGAGCTATGTGTTTACACACACAGCTCCCGTTCCCCGCTCTGTAACGAGCAATCGCGGGTGCCCGGCGGCGATCGTACCCGCCAGGCACGTGCGTGGGTCTCGGGGGCGAGCGGGGACGTGCGCACGCCGCCTCCGGCAGCGCGCACGCCCCCCTAGTGGCCGCTTAAAAAGCGGACGTATAGCTACGGGCTCTCGCCCAGGAGTGCCGCCGTCCCGCAGTAATATGACGGCGGGCGGTCGGCAAGCGGTTAAACAATACACAAACTTTTTAAGCTTCACACACAATGAACTTCAATCACATTCTAAAAGACATTCAGTTGATTACCCCCCCAGACATCGCGTCTCTGACAACAGCTATTCACCTGCAACACAATGAAAGGCCTTTCAGGAGCCAACCTCACCTAGCATTTCAATAGTCTGTTCTAAGCATTGAAGTCAGTCATTCTTATTGATTGGTTGTGAGTAGAGTTGAGCGGACACCTGGATGTTCGGGTTCAGGCCCGAACCCGAACTTTGACCCAAACCCGAACGCCATTGAAGTCAATGGGGAACTGGACTTTTGACTACAAAAATGTCTCTAAAAAACTAAGGGAAAGGGCTGGAGGGCTGCAAATGGCAGCAACATGTCGGGAAGAGCATGGCAAGTACTCTGAAAATAAATGTGGATAGGGAAATAACTTAAAATAACATAAAATAACAAACAAAAAATTAAAATAAAATCATTTTGACCTAGGAGAACGAGGTCCATATGTATTAGGAGGTTGAGGTGGATGTGGCGTTGTAGGTGGAAGCGGTGGTGGAGGAGGAGGTAGCTAACACAGCAGGTTTTGGTTTTAAATATATTTATTTTTTAAATTAGGGTAAACCCCAAAAGAGTGAGAAAGATCTAGGGTTGCTACCTCATCCCTTTAAACCTGAACACAGAGTAATTACACAGGTTCTGGGGCTAATTTACTGTCTATAAGGCACCAAGTGAGTTTAATTAGCAGCACCTTAATCAGCCAGAGAACCTGTGTAATTAATATGTTTTTGCTTTTAAAGGGATGAGATGGCAACCCTAGAAAGATCAGAAAAAAAACAATGGCTGGGAAAGGCCGGCCCAGTGTCTGTTCTGCACAAGGTACGGACAAGTCCTCTGGGATCCATGCCTGGTTCATTTTAATGAACGTGAGCTTGTCCACATGGCTCTGGACAGGCGGCTGCGCTTGTCTGTGATAATGCCCCCTACCGTGCTAAATACACATTCAGACAATACACTGGCCGCAGGGCAGGCCAGCACCTCCAAGGGGTAAAGGGCAAGCTCAGGCCATGTGCCCAATTTAGGGACCAAGAAGTTTAAGGGGGCAGACAAGTCATTCAGTGCATGTAGGCGTGTGCACACATACTGCTCCACCATGTTGTGAAATGCTGCCTCATGCTAAAACGTTCCATATCAGCTGGTGGTGCTGTTTGTTGTGGCGTGCTGACAAAGCTTTTCCACATTTCGGCCATGCTAACCCTGACTTCTGAGGTGCTGGCGGTGCCACTGCTGCATTGGCGACCTCTTCCTCCTCCTTTGCCTTCGCCTTGTGCTTCCACTGTGCCCCCGCTGCCAGGTGGGAATTGCACCAGCAGCGCATCTACCAGCGTGCGCTGGTACTCTCGCATCTTGCGTTCACCCTCCAGTGAGGGAATTAAGGACGGTACATTGTCCTTGTAACGGGGATCCAGCAGCGTGGCCACCTAGTAATCAGCACCTGTCAAAATGTGCGAAACACGCCGGTCGTTGTGGAGACACTGCAGCATGTAATCGCTCATGTGTACCAGGCTGCCCAGAGTCAACAAAAAGCTGTCCTCTGTGGGAGGTGTATCATCTGTGTCCTCTGTATCCCCCCAGCCATGCACCAGTGATGGCCATGAGCTGGTCTGGGTGCCATCCTGCTGTGAACATGGTTCCTCCTCCTCCTCCATGTCTTCCTCCTCCTCATCCTCCACCGCGTCATTCTCCAGAACTGTGCCCTTGCTGTACAATTGTGTACCTGGCCTTTGTTGGTGCAGGAACCCACCCTCGGAGCCACTTGTGAATGACTGCCCTGAAAGCCTTGGAAATGATCCAGATTCCTCCTCCTCCTCCTGTGCCACATCCTCTTCTATCATCGCCCGTAGCGTTTTTTCAAGGAGGCATAGAACTGGGATAGTCACGCTGAGAGCGGCGTCATTGGCACTGGCCATGTTGGTGGAGTACTCGAAACAGCGCAACAAGGCACACAGGTCTCGCATGGAGGCCCAGTTATTGGTGGTGAAGTGGTTCTGTTCCGCAGAGTGACTCACAGGTGCGTGCTGCAGCTGAAACTCCACTATCGCCTGCTGTTGCTCGCACAGTCTGGCCAGCATGTGCAAGGTGGAGTTCCACCTTGTGGGCACATCACATATGAGGCGGTGAGCGGGAAGGCCGAAGTTTCGCTGCAGCGCTGACAGGTGAGCAGCAGCAGGGTGAGAATGCCGAAAGTGAGCACAGACGGCCCGCACTTTCTGCAGGAGCTGTGGCAGATCGGGGTAAGTTTTCAGGAACCTCTGCACCACCAAATTCAGCACATGCGCCAGGCAAGGGATGTGCGTCAAACCGGCTAGTCCCAGAGCTGCTACGAGATTTCGCCCGTTATCGCACACCACCAGGCCCGGCTTGAGGCTCACTGACGCCAACCACTCATCGGTCTGTTGTTCCATGTCCCTCAACAACTCCTGCGCGGTGTGTGGTTTTTCCCCCAAACAGGAACATTTTAAAACTGCCTGCTGGCGTTTACCCATGGCTGTGCTGAAGTTGGTGGTGAATTTGTTACGCTGACTGGATGAGGAGGCGGTAGAGGATGAGGAAGCGGAGTAGGAGGAGTTAGGAACAGGAGGCAAACTGAAGCGCCCTGCAATCCTTGTGGTGGAAGAAAATGCGCCAAACTGCTATCCGCCTCAGGCCCAGCCGCCACTGCATTTACCCAAGTGCGCTGTTAGGGAGATATAATGTCCCTGACCATGCTTACTGGTCCACGTATCCGTAGTTAGGTGGCCCTTGGCACAGATGGCGTTGTGCAGTGCACACCTGATTTTGTCCCCCACTTGGTTGTGCAGGGAAGGGATGGCTCGTCTGGAAAAGTAGTGGCGGCTGGGCACGACGTACTGTGGGACAGCCACCAGACAGAATGCCAGCATTTCAAAGGCCAGTAATTTTGAAATGCTGGCATTCAGGGCCAAGGATCGCGGGTGGGTAGGGGGGTACTTCCTCTTCCGCTCCAGTGTTTGGGAGATAGAGAGCTGAATGCTTCCATGGGACATTGTGGAGATGTTTGGTGATCCAGGTGGTAGTCTTGCTTGCCGGTCCTCTAATTGAGGGGTGGCAGGTGGCACTGTCACTACAGAGGTGGATGAAGAGGCCAAGAGGCCCGAGACTGATGCAGAAGAGAAAGCAGGAGGAGCCAGAGACCTTTCTTGGTTTTTGAGGTGTCTACTCCACTGCAGCTCATGCTTTGCACTTAGATGCCTGGTCATGCAGGTTGTGGTCAGGTTGAGAACGTTTATGCCTCACTTCAGCCTCTGATTGCACAAAGTGAAAACCACTCGTGTCTTGTCATTAGCACATTGTGTGAAGAACTGCCACGCTATGGAACTCCTTGGACCTGACTTTGGTGTGCTCGGTCCCTTGCTGCGTTGGGCAGTAGCAGGCGTACTGTCCAGGGGATGGACGCTCTGCTTTGGCACCCTGCCCCCTCTTCTGCTGTGCTGGTGGCTCTGTACGACCACCGCCTCTTCCTCCGAACTACATGGGTCACCTAAATGAGGTTGATTCTATGTTGGGTTGAGGACCTCATCGTCCTCCACATCATCTTCCACCCAGTCTTCACCACTGCCCTCCTTGTCGGTCTGCACAATTGCAAAAGCACCAGTACTTGGCAACTGTGTTTCATCATCATCCAAGACATGCTGTGATGGTCCCCCCATGTACTCATCTTGAAATATAAGTGGTTGGGCATCGGTGCACTCAATCTCTTCCACTTCTGGGGCTGGGCTAGGTGGATGGCCCTGGGAACACATGCTAACAGACTCATCAAAAAGCAGAAGAGACTGCTGCATGATTTGGGGCTCAGAGTGCTTGACTGATTTCCATGGGGGTGAGGTGAAAGACTGATGGTGGACATCGGCCGCAGGCACCAACTCTGAACTTTCAGCACAAGACTGATTGGGAGACAATGTGAAGGAACTGGAGGCACTGCCAGCAACCCAATCTACTACCGCCTGTTCTGCTCCTGGCCTCAACATTCGTAGAGCTGGATTAGGCCCGACCAAATACCGCTGCAAGCTCTGTCGCCTACTCACACCTGAGAAAGGTGTTTCACTTGTGCCTGTAGCTGGCACAGATCGACCACGTCCTCTCCCTGTAACAGGAGCTCCACCAGCAGCACCACGCGGCCACGTCCCTTATTTGACGTTCTCCTCATATTTCTCAAATGTAGAATCTTGCCCTAAATGGGTGTTTTTTAAATACAACAATAGTGTAATATGGTGTAATATGCAGAGATTCACCTATATAATTCTTTCCCTATAGCAAGAAGCAGGAACCTAGCCCGAAACAATGTACTGGACAGACAGTATATCACAGGGGACAGGTGCAGTGCTGGTGAAATATACAGAGAGTCACCTATATATATTTCTAGTCCCTATAGGAGATAGCAGGAACCTGGGCCTAAACAATGTACTGGACACACACAGTATATCACAGGTGACAGGTGCAGTGCTGGTGAAATATACAGAGAGTCACCTATATATTTCTGTCCCTATAGCAAATAGCAGGAACCTGTCCCTAAACTATAAGATGCAGATCTGACAGAAATAAACAGGGCTGTTGTTGATTTCTGAAGCAGGATAAACATATCTGACACAGTCCCTCAGTCCCTCAATCAGCAGCAGCCTCTCCCTACCCTAGCTACAGCAGAGTGATGATTGATCTGTGCTGTGTGCCTCTATCAGATATAGAGGCCGGTCACATGCTGGGTCACATGCTGCACTGGCCAATCACAGCCATGACATTAGTAGGCATGGCTGTGATTAGTGTTTAGCGGAATACGCCATATTCGATTTCGCGATATTTCGCGAATATATAGAAGAATATTCGCGAAATATTTGTTAATATCGAATATTCGTGATATTTTATCAAAAAAAAAAATTGCAAAATTTCGCTAATGCGAATGCGAAATTTCGCTAATGCAAATGCGAAATTGATTGCGAAATTCTCGTCAGCACTGGGAGTAACTGGGAGGCAGGTTCCTATTGGTTGCTGTGAAGGTTGCTAACCTCTGACAACTGTGGTAGGAGAAGTTTGATTGGCTCTGATGCAAAAGAAGGGCAGAGAAAATAATCGCGCAATATTCCTTTTGCCGAATATTGGCATTGCGAATATTCGGCAGCATAAAAGGATTGCATCAGCTACTCGGCCCAGGGTCTCTCTCTAATCATACCAGCAATGCTTTTAGACGTCGATGGAGATCACTAGGATGTGATCTGTTTTAAAAATAAATTAGAAAAAATATGAATATTCGCAATAGCGAATATTCACCGCAATATTCGATTTATTCGCGAATACTCGAATATGCAATATTCGTAACGCGAATATTCGTGAGCAACACTAGCTGTGATCACTTCCTAGTCACAGTAGTAAAACAAATGGCGATTGGCTGCCGTGCAGCGCGCCATAACATAGCCAAACTCCGAACCCGAACTTTTTCCAATTATTCGGGTTCGGGTACAAAAAAAAAACCAAAGTCCGTACCGAACCAAAACTTTACAGTTCAGGTTCGCTCAACCCTAGTTGTGAGTCCACATGAAATCACCTGTATTAGTAATGTCCCATCTCATGTAATACATGAAGTATGATTTATTAGCCACCCTCTCCTGTGTAACAGATGTCACGTAGAAACACTTTAGTATCTCAAGGTCCATGACAGCCCCTATTCAATCATTTAATAGAAGCGACGAAGAGCTTACAAATCGATACTATTAAGGGCTGGATTGCCCATCTACATCCAGGCCTGACACTGCAAGTTCACCTCCTTTCGCTCATCAAATTTTTCTCTCCTAACTGAAGTTGATGTTGGCTGTGTTGGCCAGGAAATAAAGCATTGGGAAACTTTTATTGATTGTCCGGACCTCCGCTCACTACTTTGTTCCTGCATCACACCCCTAGACAACGATAGAGTAGCGTAATGTGCCGATCCCAACAATCAACCAGTGGCTCCTTCGGGGGTAGCGCTACATAATATATGCACATTTTCTTAGTATATGTATGATATACTCTTTTCACAGGGGTATATTTATTTACTTTTGTTCAGTCACTGAACTTAGCTCTGCTATTTTTGTTCACTATTACTATTTATTTAAGTAGCTGCTTTAGGGTCTTTTCTAGTTTATTCTTTGGCGCAATGGGGTGTGAGAAGGTGAAAAGGCGCCTTTATATATTTCTTTTTTCACCATTTTTTATTACGTAAAAGGTTTACTGCAGGTTTGCAATGTGGTGCCCGAGACACACACCAATCATCTCAACCAGATAAGAAAAATCTATTGTTTTACTGCAATCCAAAAAATAAAAAAAAAGTGAAAAAAGATACATGTTCACTCACCTAAAGCGGCGTTAGGCCGGACCCCCCAGGGCTGTGTACATTCATGGTGAGATGAACCTCTTGCGCTCGATTGCTGTGGGTTAACCAGAGGCTGACTTCTTTATTCAGAAGAAAGCAAAAGAGAAAGTAAATGTCTAAACTTGTATTGACTTTATAAATCCTCCCGGTAACATTTTATCTACAAGCATATATGCTACTTTATCTAATGTTGACTAATGACTTACAGGAAATGTTCTCAGGATGGGGAAATAGATCTATTGTCATAGGGTTTGTTTCGTTTTACTGTATAAGACAAAAAAAAACACTGTTAGGGAGGGGCCTACAAACACTTGAACTACTGCCTGTTCAGCAGGAGCAGAGCATTAACCACTTGTCCACCGCGCCTATTCTGGCACTTCTCTCCTTCATGTAAAAATCTATTTTTTTTTTTGCTAGAAAATTACTCAGAACCCCCAAACATTAGCAGGGCCGGTGCAAGGATTTTTGACACCCTAGGCGAAATCTCATTTTGCCACCCCCACTGGGTCCGCCCCTGACTCCACCCCCTTCGCCAGTGTTAAATGGTTTGATTTAACCCTCTAACTGCTACATCTGCAAGACAGCTCGTTCTTTTGAAATACATAAGACTTACTAGCAGGATCACCAGGTGAACATAAAACAAAAAACAAAACTAATGCAGCCACCCATCTTTAAATTGGTAATCTGCAGTAAATTAAATATTTTGCTTTAATACCACTTTAAGAGGATAACGCTAATCAATTAATTCTGTTATACATCAATATATAGGCATATGATGGTAAGGAAGGAGTTAAAGCAAGAGATAAACAGACTGGAGTAAAGCTACTTCCAGTGCTGACAAGGAAAGAGAGTGAAAGGGGCTGTCAGGGAGAGAGAGAGAGAGAGAAGGGGGCTGTGAGAGAGAAAAGGGGGCTGTGAGAGAGAAAAGGGGGCTGTGAGAGAGAAAAGGGGGCTGTGAGAGAGAGAAGGGGGCTGTGAGAGAGAGAGAGAGAGAAACTGTCAGGGAGGGAGAAAGAGAGAGTGAAGGGGGCTGTGAGAGAAAGAGAGAGAGAAGGGGGCTGTGAGAGAGAGAGACTGTCAGGGAGGGAGAGAGAAAAACTGTCAGGGAGGGAGAGAGAGAGTGAAGGGGGCTGTGAGAGAAAGAGAGAGTGAAGGGGGCTGTGAGAGAAAGAGAGAGTGAAGGGGGCTGTGAGAGAAAGAGAGAGTGAAGGGGGCTGTGAGAGAAAGAGAGAGAGAGAGAGAAGGGGGCTGTGAGAGAGAGAGACTGTCAGGGAGGGAGAGAGAGAGAGAAGGGGGCTGTGAGAGAAAGAGAGAGTGAAGGGGGCTGTGAGAGAAAGAGAGAGTGAAGGGGGCTGTGAGAGAGAGAGTGAAGGGGGCTGTGAGAGAAAGAGAGAGTGAAGGGGGCTGTGAGAGAAAGAGAGAGTGAAGGGGGCTGTGAGAGAAAGAGAGAGTGAAGGGGGCTGTGAGAGAAAGAGAGAGTGAAGGGGGCTGTGAGAGAAAGAGAGAGTGAAGGGGGCTGTGAGAGAAAGAGAGAGTGAAGGGGGCTGTGAGAGAAAGAGAGAGAGAAGGGGGCTGTGAGAGAAAGAGAGAGAAGGGGGCTGTGAGAGAAAGAGAGAGAGAAGGGGGCTGTGAGAGAAAGAGAGAGAGAAGGGGGCTGTGAGAGAAAGAGAGAGAGAAGGGGGCTGTGAGAGAAAGAGAGAGAGAAGGGGGCTGTGTGAGAGAAAAAGAGAGAGAAGGGGGCTGTGTGAGAGAGAGAGAGGCTGTCAGGGAGGGAGAGAGAGAAACTGTCAGGGAGGGAGAGAGAGAGAGAAGGGGGCTGTCAGAGAGAGAGAGAGGGGGGGGGACTGTCAGAGAGAGAGAGAGAAGGGGGCTGTCAGAGAGAGAGGAGAGAGAGAGAGAGATGGGGCTGTGAGAGAGAGAGACTGTCAGGGAGGGAGAGAGAGAGTGAAGGGGGTTGTGAGAGAAAGAGAGAGAGAAGGGGGCTGTGAGAGAGAGAGAGAGATAGACTGTCAGGGAGGGAGTGAGAGAGTGAAGGGGGCTGTGAGAGAAAGGGAGAGTGAAGGGGGCTGTGAGAGAAAGGGAGAGAGAAGGGGGCTGTGAGAGAGAGAGAGAGAGAGAGACTGTCAGGGAGGGAGAGAGAGAAACTGTCAGGGAGGGAGAGAGAGAGAGAGAGAGAGAGAGAGGGACTGTCAGAGAGAGAGAGAGAGAAGGGGGCTGTCAGAGAGAGGAGAGAGAGGGGGGCTGTCAGAGAGAGAGAGGAGAGAGAGAAAGGGGGCTGTGAGAGAAAGAGAGAGTGAAGGGGGCTGTGAGAGAAAGAGAGAGTGAAGGGGGCTGTGAGAGAAAGAGAGAGTGAAGGGGGCTGTGAGAGAAAGAGAGAGTGAAGGGGGCTGTGAGAGAAAGAGAGAGAGAAGGGGGCTGTGAGAGAAAGAGAGAGAAGGGGGCTGTGAGAGAAAGAGAGAGAGAAGGGGGCTGTGAGAGAAAGAGAGAGAGAAGGGGGCTGTGAGAGAAAGAGAGAGAGAAGGGGGCTGTGAGAGAAAGAGAGAGAGAAGGGGGCTGTGTGAGAGAAAAAGAGAGAGAAGGGGGCTGTGTGAGAGAGAGAGAGGCTGTCAGGGAGGGAGAGAGAGAAACTGTCAGGGAGGGAGAGAGAGAGAGAAGGGGGCTGTCAGAGAGAGAGAGAGGGGGGGGACTGTCAGAGAGAGAGAGAGAAGGGGGCTGTCAGAGAGAGAGAGGAGAGAGAGAGAGAGATGGGGCTGTGAGAGAGAGAGACTGTCAGGGAGGGAGAGAGAGAGTGAAGGGGGTTGTGAGAGAAAGAGAGAGAGAAGGGGGCTGTGAGAGAGAGAGAGAGATAGACTGTCAGGGAGGGAGTGAGAGAGTGAAGGGGGCTGTGAGAGAAAGGGAGAGTGAAGGGGGCTGTGAGAGAAAGGGAGAGAGAAGGGGGCTGTGAGAGAGAGAGAGAGAGAGAGACTGTCAGGGAGGGAGAGAGAGAAACTGTCAGGGAGGGAGAGAGAGAGAGAGAGAGAGGGACTGTCAGAGAGAGAGAGAGAGAGAAGGGGGCTGTCAGAGAGAGGAGAGAGAGGGGGGCTGTCAGAGAGAGAGAGGAGAGAGAGAAAGGGGGGCTGTCAGAGATAGAGGGCAGAGAGAGAGAGGGTGCTGTCAGAGAGAGGGGACAGAGAGAGGGGGCTGTCAGAGAGAGGGGGAGAGAGAGAAAGGGGGGCTGTCAGAGATAGAGAGGGTAGAGAGAGAGAGAGAGGGCGCTGTCAGAGAGAGGGGACAGAGAGAGGGGACAGAGAGAGGGGGGGCTGTCAGAGAGAGAGAGCGCTGTCAAAGAGAGAGGGGGGGCTGTCAGAGAGAGAGAGCGCTGTCAAAGAGAGAGGGGGGGCTGTCAGAGAGAGAGAGGGGGGGCTGTCAGAGAGAGAGAGCGCTGTCAAAGAGAGAGAGAGAGGGGGGGCTGTCAGAGACAGAGAGGGGGGGGGCTGTCAGAGACAGAGAGGGGGGGGGCTATCAGAGACAGAGAGGGGGGGGGCTATCGGAGGGGGGGCGGGGCTATCGGAGGGGCAGGGCTATAGAAGGGGCGGGGCTATAGAAGGGGCGGGGCTATCGGAGGGGGCGGGGCTATCGGAGGGGGCGGGGCTATCAGAGACAGAGAAGGAAGCAGAGTCTAGTAAGTGAAAGATCTCATTCACTTACCAGAATAGTCTCACTGGTTCATCATTCAGCAGCAGTGTTTTGTGTGGCTGCTTGGTTTGGATCTTCCCGCCACCTCCTCCCCTCCTCCCCTTCACACAGACGAGTGCACAGCAGAGAAGGGACACGGGAGAAGTCTGTAGCTGCTCCGGGCAGATATAATGGACATAATGGATTGGACAGAGGAACATGAGGGGCGGGAGAAATGTGGAGATCATGTGACATTGTGATCTCAGAGCGGAGAGGAGGAATTTCTGGACACACCAGAGCGGAGGACGCACTCCTGGAGGAACTGCATAGCTGCTGGACAGGACACATGTCAGAGTGCAGAGAGCACCACTCGCGCGGGGGCGCGGCTCTATTTAACACATGTCAGAGCTGCCTGCTAGAGATAGTTGCAAGCTCTGTACAGTGCGTGCGGGGATAGAATAACCAGCGGCTGAGCGCTCCACACAGCTGTGCGCTCTAGGCGGCTGCCTAATCCGCCTAGTGGTAGCGCCGGCCCTGAACATTAGATATATATATTTTTTAGCAGACACCCTGGGGAATAAAAAGGCAGTCATTGCAACTTTTTTTTCTCGCACGGTATTTGCGCAATTTTTTTTGGGGGGGATTAAAAAACTGTTTCATGAATTAAAAAATAACATAATGTATAATGTGAAAGCTGATGTTAAGCCAAGTAAATAGATACCTAACATGTGACGCTTTAAAATTGCCCATGCTCATGGAATGGTGCCAAACTTCGGTACATAAAAATCTCCATAGGTGACGCTTTTTTTTTTTTTTTTTTTACAGGTTACTATTTTTGAGTTACAGAGGAGGTCTAGGGCTAGATTTGTTGCACGCGATGATACCTCACATGTGGGGTTTGAACGGCGTTTACATATGTGGTTGGGACAAACATGCGTGTTCGCTTCTGAGTGCAAGCTACCGGGGACAGGGGCGATTAAATAAATAATTTTATTTTACTTCATTTTTTTATTTTTGTCACTTTTATTCCTATTACAAGCAATGTAAACATCCCTTGTAATAGGAATCACTGTGACAGGTCCTCTTTATGGAGAGATGTGGGTTCAATAAGACCTCCCCCTCCCCCCACATCTCTCCTCCAGGCTCACAAAAAAAATCACTGATCTAATGCCGCCAGCTGCGATTTCGGCTTTGTTTACTTCTGGGTACCCGGGCGTGATGTCATAACGTCGTGCCTGGGCCTCCGACGGTTATAGAGATGACTGTTGACCATCTGATCACCAGTCATCTCTATGCTTCCCAGCCAGCACCGGCCTATTTGTTCTCCGGGCCCTCGATGGCACGGGAGAGCCCAGAGAAGCACCGGATGGCGGCGGGAGGGGGGGGACGTCACCTCCCGCTGCCTATAAGAATGATCAAGTGGCGGAACTGCCGCTGTGATCATTCTTATCATGCACAGAATTGCCCGCAGAAAACGATGATATATGAATGATGCCTCTAGCTGCCCCGTCATTCAGATATCACCGCACAAACAGAGGACGTCATATGACGTCCTCAATAGGCTAAAGTGGTTAAAGGGGTTGTAAAGGAATTTCTTTCTTCCCCTAAATATCTTCCTTTACTTTAGTGCAGTCCTCCTTCACTTACCTCATCCTTCCATTTTGCTTTTAAATGTCCTTATTTCTTCTGAGAAATCCTCACTTCCTGTTCTTCTGTCTGTAACTCCACACAGTAATGCGAGGCTTTCTCCCTGGTGTGGAGAAAGCCTCTTGAGGGGGTGAGCAGGAGTGTCAGGACGCTTGGAACCCTTGGATTTAATAACTGGTTGAACCTCCTTTGGCAGCAATAACTTCAACCAAACGTTTCCTGTAGTTGCGGAAAAGACGTGCACAACGGTTAGGAGTCATTCTTGACCATTCCTCTTTACAGAACTGTTTCAGTTCAGAAATATTCTTGGGATGTCTGGTGTGAATCACTTTCTTGAGGTCATGCCACAGTATCTCAATGGGGTTGAGGTCAGGACTCTGAGTGGGCCACTTCAGAAGGCATATTTTCTTCTGTTTAAGCCATTCTGTTGTTGATTTACTTCTTTGCTTTGGGTCATTGTCCTGTTGCAACACCCATCTTCTGTTGAGCTTCAGCTGGTGGACAGATGGCCTTAAGTTCTCCTGCAAAATGTCTTGATACATTTGGGAATTCATTGTTCCTTCGATGATAGCAATCCGTCCAGGCCCTGACGCAGCAAAGCAGCCCCAAACCATGAGGCCCCACTACCATTCTTCACAGTTGGGATGAGGTTTTGATGTTGGTGTGCTGTGCCGCTTTTTCTCCACACATAGGGCCAGATTCAGGTAGAGTTAGGCTGGAGTATCAGTGATACTCCAGCCTAACTGTCACTTTAAGCTGGCGTTCCTGTTTTCTGTAACCAGAAAACAAGAAACGCCGGGTTGGAGTTCCGATGCGATCGGCGCAATTGAATTTCGCCATCGCATCGCAACTTTAATTAAAAAATGGCGTTCCCGCTGATTTACGCCGAAAAAATATGTTAATCAGCGGGAATCGCCAATTCACGATCGTATTTGGGCGCGACGCAGTGACTTTCCGACGTTTCCGTAAGCGATACGTGGCGTAAAGATAAAGCAGCCCCCTAGTGGAGTATCCTATGTTAAGTATAGCCGTCGTCATCGCGTCGAAAAAAATAATAATCGCGTCGCTTGCGTAAAACGTCCATGAATGGGGATTTGACGTCATTGACGTTCACTGACAGAATTTGGAGCATGCGCACTGGGATGCATTGACAGTCGACGCATGCGCAGTACGTTCGCCGGGGGATCGCGCTTAGTTTAAATAATACCCGTACCCGCCCAATTTGAATTCCGCCGGCTCATTTGCGATGCGCTGCCGCAACTTTAGGAGCAACTGCTTCATGAATAACAGCACTTGCTCCTAAAATTTCGCCAGAGTAACGTAAATGAGAAATGTTACTCCAGAGCAAAGATGCTCCCATCTACCTGAATCTGGCCCATAGTGTTGTGTGCTTCTGCCAAACAACTAATTTTTGGTTTCATCTGTCCACAGAATATTTTGTCAGTACTCCTGTGGAACATTCAGGTTTTCTTGTGCAAACTGTACACGTGCAGCAATGTTTTTTTCAGACAGCAGTGGCTTTCTCTGCGGTAACCTCCCATGAAATCCATTCTTGTTTAGTGTTTTATGTATCATAGAATCACTAACAGGAATGTTACCATATGCCAGAGGCTTTTGTAAGTCTTTAGCTGACACTCTAGGATTCTTCTTCACCTCATTGAGCAGTCTGCTCTGTGATCTTGCAGTCATCTTTACAGGACAGTCGCTTCTAGGGAGAGTAACAGCAGTGCTGAACTTTCTCCATTTATAGACAATTTGTCTTACTGTGGACTGATGAACAGCAAGGCTTTTGGAGATACTTGTATAACATTTTCCAGCTTTATGCAAGTCAACAATTTTTAGGTGTAGGTCTTCTGAGAGCTCTTTTGTGCGAGGCATCATTCACATCAGGCAATGCTTCTTATGAAAAGCAAACCCAGAACTAGTGTGTGGTTTTTATAGGGCAGGGCAGCTGTAACCAACACCTCCAATCTCATCTCATTGATTGGACTCCAGTTGGCTGACACCGCACTCCAATTAGCTCTTGGAGATGTCATTAGTCTAGGGGTTCACATACTTTTTCCATGTGCACTGTGAGTGTTTACATGGTGTGTTCAATAAAAACATGGTAACATTTAATTCTTTGTGTGTTATTGGTTTAAGCCGACTGTGATTGTCTATTGTTGTGACTTAGATGAAGATCAGATCACATTTTATGACCAATTTGTGTAGAAATCCACATCATTCCAAAAGGGTTCACATACTTTTTATTGCAAGTGTATTGCAGCAAATTGCCCAGTTGTGGATGAGCCTATGCAATGCAAGTATCCAAAAAAACAGGAATCAGTCACGGTTTGCGACAGTTGCATGCACTGCCATTTGGGGAACTGAAAAAACATTTATGTAAAATGCAGATTAATGGTAGAAATTTTGTTGTGTCGCTAGATTCAGTTAGCATGGTAACGTTGATAAAAGATGAACTAGTAACTACAGTGGTCTCTGAGAATTAAAGTGTAATGGAATGGCCCGTGGGACCCAGAGGATATTGAAGGGTGTGGGGTACTCCTCTTTCAGCTTCACCAATGACTCTTGTGTCTAGGGTCATCCTATGTCCACCAGGGGCATAGAATGACTGGGAAATTATATCTTGAATTACATGGGATGGGACAGTAATGATAATTCACAATGTATTGCAGGATATCTTGAAATATTACAGGTGGTTAATTCTAAACCCAACAGGTCAATAGGACAGTGATTCATTCCATGTGGAACATAGGTAATTAAGTCTGCTACTGTCATGTAAATTAACCTTAGTTTGGCTTCTAAAGACCTGTTCATTGTGTGATGCTAATTAACACTGTATTGTGTGAAAGTTTTATTGATGACGAATGAATGAATGGATGAAGAATTTATATAGCGCGGCACATGCAAACTGAATCGCCTCTGGGCGCTTGTTAACCGTTTGATCTTCCTTCTAAAGGCCAAGTGGTTCTCCTCCGACCGAATGCTGGTTGGTGAAGGGTTCCACAGTCTGGGGCCTTGGCCCGCAAATCTTCTTTCTCCTTTGGATTTGAATCTGGCTTTAGGTATCTGGAGTAGATTTTGGTTGGTGGATTGCAGGACGCGATTGGTGTTGTGGGCTTTTAGTTTTTCGCAATAGATATTGGGGGGCAGTTCCTTGAACACACGTATGTGTCAGACAGAGTGCTTTAAAAGCAATTCAGTCTTTTACTGGCAACCAGTGAAGGGTTTTCAGCGAAAGTGAGATTGATTCCCAGGATTTTATCCCAGTCACAAGTCTAGCGGCCGTATTTTGTACGACTTGCAGACGAGAGATTTGGTACTTTGGGAGTCCAAGATAGAGGGCATTGGCATAGTCCAGTCTGGAGTTGATAGTTGTTCCCACCACGACTGCTACGTCTTCTTTAGGAATAAAAGGAATAAGTCTGCGTAGTAGGCGCAGCAGATGGTGAGATCCGCTGACTACTGACCCTATTTGTGCATCCATTGTCATGTAGGTGTCAAAGATGACTGAGACTTTTGACTTTGGTGCTAGGGGCGATGGTTTTACCCAGAATGGGCGGGGGTGTCCAAGTTACTGCGGTGTGATTTTTCAGATTGGCGTGAAACAGGAGAAGTTTTCGAACCGTTGAGTTTAAGATAACTCTTTGTCATCCAATTTTCTATCAAAGAGAGGCATCTCTCTAGTCCGAGATAATAATCCTTTTTGTTGCAGATGCGAAAATACAATTGTGTGTCATCTGCATAAGAGTGGTACAGTAACTTCTTGTTACTGATCATTTCAAAAAGAGGGCAGAGATGAATATTGAACAGAACCGGCGACAGAGGGGATCCCTATGAGACTCCACAAGACACCGTGCGTTTTCCAGAAGTGAAAGGACCCAGGTTCACTATTTGTGATCGGTTTTCCAAAAAGGAGGAGAACCAGGATAAATCACATTCCGCAATTGCTGCTACTTCAACTAGCCATGTCAGCAATAATTGGTGGTCTACCGTATCAAACCCTGCGCTTAGGTCCGGCAGTAATAGAAGACAAGATTCTCCTTCGTCTGTGGCCTCTAGAGCGTCATCCCATATTTTGAGCAGTGCAGTTTCTGTCCCGTGACCTGGACGGAAACCGGATTTGAAAAGACATTTAGGGCTGTTATGGGACAACGGTGGTTTGGGTCTTTCGGGTCCAGGGTGTTTTTTTTTAGAATTGGTTTGATTATACCTTGTTTCAGCAGGGGTGGCACCATGCGTTCCTTAACAACTTAAGGACCGCCTCCTGCACATATACATCGGCAGAATGGCACAGTTGGGCAGATCCATGTGCAGGTACGTCCTGTACTACTACCCAGCCGTGGGTCACGGGCGCGTGTCCGCGGCGCGCTCCCGTGACCCGGTTCGAAGCTCCGGGACCACGGGACTCACGGACCAGATCGTCGCTGGAGTGCGGCGATTGGTCCCCCGTGCTTCACTGTGGCGGCAGCATCGATCGCGTCATCCCTTTTAGAGGGGGGACACGATTAATGACATCACGCCTACAGCCACACCCCCCTACAGTTGTAAACACACTTCAGGTCACACATAACCCCTACCCCTGTGGTTAACTCCCAAACTGCAATTGTCATTTCCACAATAAACAATGCAATTTAAATGCATTTTTTGCTGTGAAAATGACAATGGTCCCAAAAATGTGTCAAAATTGTCCGAAGTGTCCGCCATAATGTCGCAGTCACAAAAAAAAAAAAAAAACGCTGATCGCCGCCATTAGTAGTAAAAAAAAAATGCAATAAAACTATCCCCTATTTTGTAAACGCTATAAATTTTGCGCAAACCAACCGATAAGCTCTTTTTCCGATTTTTTTTAACCAAAAATAGGTATAAGAATACGTATCGGCCTAAACTGAGGAAAAACATTTTTATATATATTTTTGGGGGATATTTATTATAGCAAAAAGTAAAAAAAACATTGCATTTTTTTCAAAATTGTCGCTCTATTTTTGTTTATAGCGCAAAAAATAAAAACCGCAGAGGAGATCAAATACCAACAAAAGAAAGCTCTATTTGTGGGGAAAAAAAGGACGCCAATTGTGTTTTGGAGCCACGTCGCACAACCGCGCAATTGTCAGTTAAAGCGACACAGTGCCAATTTGCAAAAAGGGACCTGGTCCTTTAGCTGCATTTTGGTCCGGGGGTTAAGTGGTTAAATGACTGGCTTATGAGCTGCATGATAGCTGGTGCCAAAAAATCGGCACATTCTTTCAGCAGTTTTGTGGGAATAATATCATTGGGCGCTGTGCTATTTCGCAGAGTCCCCATGATATTTTTAGTGGCATCGATGGAAATGGGTTTTAGAGTGAAGTTAGGTGATTGCGGCGGAATTATGTGGGTATTAGGTTTGAGATTTAGGGGGGGTCATTGACGGTTCTATTTTGCTGGATACTTTCACGGATTCTTGCAATTTTATTGATGAAATAATCCGATTATTCGTTGCAAAATTCTTGTGAATCAGAATTAGGGGCTTTTAGACAGACTGGGTTCATGGTCTTGGTGACTATATTGAAGAGTTCGCGGGGGCGGTTTAGGGCATTAGTGATAATATTGGAAAAATAATTTTTTTGGGCAATAAAGATTTTTTTATGGTAATTTTTTGTTATTATCTTATATATAGTGTGATTTTCTTCTGAAGAGCTTCTTTTCCAGGCTGCTTCAGCTCTTCTGCGCTCTTGCTTTAGCAATGACAGCTGGTCGTTAAACCAGCTGGAGTTGTTTTTTTTCTGATGCACTTTGTGCGTTTTGGTGCCTGTAGTAGAGCCTGGTTTATGGCATCAATAGTTTCTGTGGCTGTTTGATGTGGTTGGATTGTTCTTATTTTTTTCCCTAATGCAGTTTTGAAGAGCTCTGAATGGAGCTTCTTCTGAGATCTTTTTGAGTGGGCATTTATGGTAATTGTGAATTTAATGGCATGGTGATTTGTCCATGGCTGCGGCTCATTTTCCCTAATATTAATTTCCAGATGTTGTCTGAAAATGAGATCGAGCGTGTGGCCTGAAGATACTGCTACTGCAGATCTAATCCTTCCAAATGGTCAATGCAGGCGTCGGCGACGGGGTCCTGAGAGGAGTTGGCCCAGAGGTTAAAATCCCTGAGCAGCAGGAGGTGTTTAGTATTTAGAGTATAGGTGGAGATGAACTCTGTCAATGACATGAGGAGGTGCGTTTTTGGACCCGGTGGTCTATAGCACAGGAGTATGTAAACTGTGTCCTGAGGATTTGTTTGCAGTTGCAGAGTGAGGGTTTCCATGAATGCAAGTGAGTACTGAAGGACTGGTTTAGTGATCTAGAGGTGAGTCTTGTGGATCACCGCCAGGCCTCCTCCTCTTTGCCCCACTCTGTTTTCTGTTAGAATGCGGTAGGGAAGGTGAGCTATAGATGGGAAGGTGAGCTGTGGATGTGGAGGTAATATGAGCTGCGCATGGGGGGGAGAGGGTGAGCTGCAGATGGGAAGGGAAGGTGAGCTGCAGATGGGAAGGGAAGGTGAGCTGCAGATGGGGAGGAGAGGGTGAGCTGTGGATGGGGAAGAGGGAATATGAGCTGTTGAAGGGGAGGGAGAGAAGATTAGCTGTGAATGGGGGAGAAGGTGAGCTGTGTATGGGGGGGAAGGTGAGCTGTGGATGGGGGGAGAAGGTGAGTTGCGGATGGGGGTGTGAGCTGTGGATGGAAGAAGGGGGTTAGCTGTGGATGGGGGCAGGGTGAGCTGTGGATGGAACAAGAAGGTGAGCTGTGGATGTGGAGGGAAAGTAAGCTTTAGATGGGGAGGAGAGGGTGAACTGTGGATGGGGAAAAGGGAAGGTGAGCTGTGGATGGGGGAAGAGAATGACCTGTAGATGGATATAAATCATTCTTGCTAAATCAATCTATTGACCTTCTATGAGGAGGTGAGTTGCCATCTAGATAAAGGAAGGCCTGTAGACGTGGTGTATCTGGATTTTTCAAAAGCATTTGATACAGTTCCCCATAAACATTTACTGTACAAAATAAGGTCCGTTGGCATGGACCATAGGGTGAGTACACAGATTGAAAACTGGCTACAAGGGCGAGTTCAGAGGGTGGTAATAAATGGGGAGTACTTGGAATGATCAGGGGTGGGTAGTGGGGGTTCTGTCCTGGGACCAATTATATTTAATAATAAATTACCTGAAGGATAAGATAAACAGTTCAAACTCTGTACAGTAAGCAGGGCAATAACTTCTCTGCAAGATGTGGAAACCTTGCAAAAAGATCTGAACAAATTAATGGTGTGGGCAACTGCGGGGGGCATCAATTGTTTCAAAGAAATATTAGATAAGCATTTGAAGACCACAACATACAGGGATATACAATGTAATACTGACACATAATCACACACATAGGTTGGACTTGATGGCCTTGTGTCTTTTTCCAACTTCACCTTCTATGTAACTATGTAACCTGCGTGGCATCCTGAGTTCATGGAAAGCGTTACTCTGATAGTGAACAAAGTCCGACGAGATTATTAACCCACAAATATCAACCTGTTCTCTTTTTGAGGCTGTACATAGTTACATAGTAGGTGAGGTTGAAAAAAAACACAAGTCCATTAAGTCCAACCTATGTGTGTGTGATTATATGTCAGTATTATAGATTTGATTGGAAAACTTTATGAGGTTAATAAAATGTACTTACAAGATATACATGCAACCAACAGCCTTTGATGCATGGTTTGCAAGGACCAGAGGTGAATTGTGATTTTTCTTATTTCAAATTTTAACTGAAAATTGAGGGGAATTTACTAAAATTAGAGCAGATAGAATCTGGAGCAGCTGTGAGCGGAAACCAATCAGCTTCTAGCTTCAGCTTGTTCCTGTTACGCTTTGCAAAATGAAAGGTAGAAACTGATTGGCTGACATGAACACACCAGGTTCTTCCTACTCCAGTTTTAATGCACTTGGAAGCGCACAGTGGATTTGCCTTTAGTAAATAGTGACGGGCCGAACACTCCCTACTTCAATTTGCACCAGAACATGCAAACAGTTAAAAAGTTCTAGTGAACATGCAAAAGCCTATGGGACAAGAATATGAAAAATTGCTAATTTTAAAGGCTTGTATACAAGGTTTTGCCATATAAAGTGTTTGGGGACCCCGGTCCTGCCCCAGGGGACATGTATCAATGCAAAAATAAATTTTCTAGGAGCAGTGATTTTAATAATGCTTAACCACTTGCCGACCACCCGCTGTCATTTTACGACGGCAGGTCGGCTCTGCTGGGCGAGAGCCCGTAGCTCTATGTCAGCTACATTTTTGCCCACTAGGGGGCGCGCGCCGCCGGCGGCAGCACGCGCGCGTCCCCGCTCGCCCCCAGTCCCGCGCGTGTGCCCGGCGGGTACGATTGCCGCCGGGCATGCGCGATCGCTCGTTACAGAGCAAGGAACGGGAGCTATGTGTGTAAACACATAGCTCTCGTTCCTGTCAGCGGGGGAAACGCTGATTTTCTGTTCATACAATGTATGAACAGGAGATCAGTGATTTCCCCTAGTGAGTCCATCACCCCCATACAGTTAGAACACACCCAGGGAACACACTTAACCCCTTGCCTGCCCCCTAGTGTTAACCCCTTCACTGCCAATGGCATTTTTATAGTAATACAATGCATTTTTATAGCACTGATCGCTAAAAAAATGCCAATGGTCCCAAAAATGTGTCAAAAGTGTCCGCCATAATGTCGCAGTACTGAAAAAAAATGCTGATCGCCGCCATTACTAGTAAAAAAAAAATATTAATAAAAATGCCATAAAACTAACCCCAATTTTGTAAACGCTATAACTTTTGCGCAAACCAATTAATAAACGCTTATTGCGATTTTTTTTTTTTTACGAAAAATATGTAGAAGAATACGTATCGCCCTAAACTGTTTTTTTATATATTTTTGGGGGATATTTATTATAGCAAAAAGTTAAAAATATTGCATTTTTTTCAGAATTGTCGCTATATTTTTGTTTATAGCGCAAAAAATAAAAACCGCAGAGGTGATCAAATACCATCAAAATGAATCTCTATTTGTGGGAAAAAAAGGACGCCAGTTTTGTTTGGAAGCCACGACGCACAACCGCGCAATTGTCAGTTAAAGCGACACAGTGCCAAATCGCAAAAAGTGCTCTGGTCAGGAAGGGGGTAAATCCTTCTGGGGCTGAAGTGGTTAAAGTGAAACAATAAAAATTAAATATTCTTTTAAAGATGGCGCCTGGAGGGTTCCCTTTGTCTGCCTGTAGTGGCACACCTGTGTGATGTTTATTACAGTACCACAGCAAAATTACATTTTTTAAAAGGAAAAAAAAAATAATAAAAAAATTGTTTGCGGCTGTAATATATTGCCAGCTCCCGGCAATATAGATACAAAAATCAAGGGAAAAAAAGTCTCTCCGGGTCTGGTATGGATATTAAGGAAAGCTCCACACCAAAAAAAAATAAAAAATACAGAACAGACCCTTATCCGAGCATGAAGCCTGGAGGACAAGAAGGGGGGAAACCATACCTCCAGAACCATACCAGGCCACATGCCTCCCCACCTGCAGACAGTTGGCGACTTTTGCAGGCGCTGACCTCTCTCTATCATTTTACGCGGCCTACCACTTTGTGGCTGAGTTGCTGGTGTTCTCAGTTGCTTCCACTTTGTTTCATGAATTGACTTATTGCGCAGGTGGCGACCTATTACGGTACCACGTAAGCTCCTGTGAGTGACCCATTCTTTCACAAATGTTTGTAGAAGCCGTCTGCATGCCGAGGTACTTCATTTTATACACTTGTGACCACGTAGGTGATTGGAACACCTGAATCCAATGATTTGGAGGGGTGTCCCAATACCTTTGGCAATATAGTGTATGTAGCGCCCCCCTACTTTCAGTATGAGCGATACGTTAAAGTTAATGGGGAATGGGAGAGTTATTTTGCTCCCATTCATAATTGTGCAAAATATGGGCTGCTGTCATTCAGAACTGTCCTGTGGGTCAGTCTGCGCTCCAGGGGTGATGTTCACACCCCTGGGCAGCAGGTGGCGCTAGAGGGGTTCTGACGGAACCACTTTTCCCCAGCAGCCAATTGGAGGAGTTTTCCCTCGCGGGGCATGCTGGGGGAAGGTATATCCGTGGCAGACGCTATTTTCTTTGTTTTTTTAGCGGGTTCCAGGTTCCAGGTGCGGCACCCACCTTCAGGGTGTGCGCATCCAACGGACCCAGGCAACATGGCCTACCTGGCCGGGGGCATATGCTACGTGGAGTTCCATGCGGATGCTGAAAGGAGCCCCAGTGACTTACTGGGTCCCCAGATTCATTAAAAAGGATCCCAGGCTGTATGCCGTTCGGTGGGGGATCGGCTTGAGGAGAACCCGGAGGCAGGTGATCCAAGAGGGCTGGAACGACGAGCTGTCAACCGGTGACCCTGACTGAACTTACTGAGAGGATTTGTTCATTCCAAATTACGCTCATTCAAGTACTAGGCTTGTGGCAGAGGCCCGAGCCAGGCCTGTGGCAGAGGTTTGTTCCTCCCAGCAATCTAAGTGACACTTCGGCTGCCAGGCTTGTGGCAGGAGTTTGGAGGCGCTTCACCCACTCTGGCTAGAGTGGCGATGAACTGTGCTATTGATGAACGCAGGCTTGCTTTCCTTATCTATCGTGGGCCTGAAACTGCAAATGTTCTTCTTCTGCTTCATCAACCTTTCCTATCCTACTTCAAGTTGATGTTGGCCATGTCGGGCTTTGGAAATAAAGGGCCAGATTCAGGTAGAATTAGATTCCCGCAGAGTATCAGAGATAATCTACGCCGCCGTACTTTACCTGGCTCTACGAGGAATTCAGAGAGATTTTGGCCCGTAAGGTACGGCAGCGTAGTGTATTTCTCCCGGCGGAATCAAACTACGCGATTAGAGGGTGTGAGGCATTTAAATTAGGCGCGTTCCCGCGGCAATCGAACTGCGCATGCTCCGTTCAGAAATTTCCCGCCGTGCATTGGGCGAATTCACGTTGTTACGTAATTTTTTTTTGAGTAGCGTCGTTTACGGACATTCCTATTCATGGATGACTTACGCAAAAAAAAATAAAAAATTTGAAAGTCGACGCGGGAACGACGGCCATACTTAACATGGGCCGCGTAACGTTAGACCAGCTAATAGCTGGTTTAACTTTACGTAGCGAAAAAATGACGTACGCGATTGCGTACGACGCTCGTAACTTCGTGGATCGCCGGAAAAAGCTCATTTGCATACCCCGACGCTGAAAACGACGCGAACTCCACCCAGTGGCCGCAAAAAGATTGCAGCGTAGATCCGAAGGCGTACGAAGACGTAAGCCTGTCAGATCGAAGCCCAACGCCGCCGTATCATGGTTTGAGGATTCAAACTAGTGATACGGCGCGCGTAATTTGAAAGTACTCCTGTCTAACACCAGTTAGACAGGCGTAATGGCTCTCTGAATCTGGCCCAATGCATTTAAAAAACTCAATTGCTGACTGGACATTCGCTCACTACCTGTACTCACTACCATCACCCCCAGAGAAGCCACCAAGGTTAACTTAATATGCCGATACCAAAAACAACCAGCGGCTCCTGAATGGGGTAGCGCTACACATATATATATACAGTATACTGCTTTGTAAGGCAAATGATTCAGTCCTTTTGGTGCTCTTAGTTATCTCAAATTGCACTCCAACATACAAATACGGTAAGGCCTGACTGTGCATTGCCTATCACTGGATAGGGAGTACTACAATTATAAAATATCGGAGAACTGGAGAAAGTGCAGAGAAGGGCAACTAAACTGATAAGAGGCATGGAGGAGCTCAGCTATGAGGAAAGATTAGAGGAACTGAATTTATTCACTCCTGAGAAAAGGAGAATAAGGGGGGATATGATCAACATGTACAAATATATAAGAGGTCCATATAGTGAACTTGGTGTTGAGTTATTCACTTTACGGTCATCACCGAGGACAAGGGGGCACTCTTTATGTCTGGAGGAAAAGAGATTTCACCTCCAAATACGGAAAGGTTTCTTCACAGTAAGAGCTGTGAAAATGTGGAACAGACTCCCTCCAGAGGTGGTTCTGGCCAGCTCAGTAGATTGCTTTAAGAAGGGCCTGGATTCTTTCCTAAATGCACATAATATAACTGAGTACTAAGATTTGTAGGTAAAATTGATCCGGGGAATATCTGATTGCCTCTCGGGGGATCAGGAAGGAATTTTTTCCCCTCCTGTAGCAAATTAGATCATGCACTGCTGTTTTTTTTTGCCTTCCTCTGAATCAACTGTGGGTATGGAGTTGGGTATATGGGATTGTACGATATTATTATTTTATTTTTTTGTGGTTGAACTGCATGGACTTGTGTCTTTTTTCAACCTGACTATCTATGTAAAACAATTAATGTCCTTGTAAATATGTCAACTCAACCAAAGCTTTACAATGTGTCACCTTTGCTCTGATTTTTTTTATGATATTCTCTAGTGATCTGAGGAAAAGATAAGACTGGGAAGCTTTATGAAGGTTTTAAAAGTTTAGACAATTAGTTGCTCATCCTTTTTCTTGTGAACACAGCAGACAGTTTCTGGTTAAGCCACAGCTGGCAAAGACAAGAGATTCATCTTGTCATGTATGGACACAGCCTTGGGGTCTCTTTTATCGCATAGTTTTCGGTGAGTTTTCATTTATGTAGTTATTTATTTTTTACTCATTCGTGCATTTGGCAATTGTTACATTGTTTTTTGTTTTTGTTTTTTTAACCCTAAACATTGTAAGTTTAATAACCTGTGATAATCCGAGATCATGATGATCACCACTTATCTCAGAGCATTGCCGGTTTAATAAACTGAGATAAGGAGCAGAGAACATGTTCTCCACTTCTCATCACAGCACATGGCTGTTTTGTCACAAAAACGGCCAGTTTAACCCCCCCGGCGGTATTCCCGAGTCGGCTCGGGGTGGAATTTCAGCACCAAAACGGTAACCCCCGAGCCAGACTCAGGATCACCTCGCAGCATCCACAGGCATGTGTGATCGAGCGGTGTCCTCACTCGATTCACAGTGCCTGTGTGCCGCCGAGCTCCGTTCCCTGCGACGCTACGATGCACGGAGGCGGAGATCGGCACCAAATTCAAAACAGTAAATAAACACAATATATACAGTACTGTAATCTTACAGATTACTGTACTGTATGAAATAATTACCCCCTTTGTCCCTAGTGGTCTGCCCAGTGTCCTACGTGCAATTTTATATAATAAAAACTATTTTTTCTGCCTGCAAACTGTAGAAAAAATAGGATTTTATACTCACCGTAAAATCTTTTTCTCTGAGTTCATGGACGGACACAGCACCCACCCTTTTTTTTTTAAGTTTGTACTGTTTGGGCACCACTAGTTGCTTAATGGTTTCCTCTGCCCTTTGAGCCACCCGATAAAGTAGGTCCCTTTACATGATGAAGTACGGGTAAGTGCAGGTCGTATCTGGGTTCACTAACTCGCCATCTATTTTCACTACGTTTTCCCGTGCCTTTATTAGGGTGAGGTCTTTTAACTGTTCGGTGGCAAAGTTTTCCCTGTGAACCTCGAGATCAGAAAACTCTACAGACAACATGTTTTCGTCTAAAGATGTTGGCTCCTCCCCAGTTTCTTGAGTCTCCCCTGCCAATACCAAAAAGGGGAATTCTGAAGAGTCCTCACCACTCTCAGAGGAATTCTGGTTATCAGATTCCTGATATGTAGAGGCACCAGTGGGGGCACCAGTGGGGGGCTCAGGATAATCCCATAGTTCCCAGAACTTTGGAAAATCCCTTTCCACAATAGCATCATGTGGTAATTGAGGCACTAACCCCACTGGGTGAGAGAGGGTACCTTTAAAGGTCTCAAAACTCACTGTAGTCACAGGATACTCTTGGGTGTCCCCATGCACACAAATAACAGCTACCTTATTATTCCCAGAGACATCTGTAGTAACTAGCTCAGCCTTTATCAGGGTCACCAGACTACCTGAATCTAGCAACACAACAACATTCCTAGCATAAATATTGAGGCGCGTTTCCTTGTGTGCATTTGTGGGTGAGGCAGAGGGTCTTGCAATTAACCTGTTCCTTTAATGGAGAGTCCTCAGGGCTGGGTTGATTGATTCACATTTTTTTTCCCTGTTATCAGTCTTGCTGCTGTGTTCTGGACGACTTGTAGACGAGAAATCTGGTATTTGGGTAGTTTGAGGTAGAGGGAGTTTGTTTAGTCGAGTCTGGAATTAATGACTGATCCAACTACTACTGCTGTGTCCTCTTCCAGGATGAAGGGGATGAGTCTACGCAGCAGGCGGATCAGAGACTGAGATCTGCTGACTACTGATCCTATTTGTGCATCCATAGTCATGTCTGAGTCAAAGATGACTTTGAGGTTTTTGACTTGACGGTTTGTCCAAGAATGGTGGGTGGTGTGGACGTCGTCCTAGAGTTTGTCTTTCAGTTTGCGTGGAGAAAGAGGAGTTCTGTTTTAAATCCATTCAGTTAGAGGGAGTTCCCCGTCATTCAATTATCTATCAGTGCGAGGCATTTTTCCAGTGCGTGGTATTGGTCTTTTTTGTTGGTGATGCGAAGGTAAAGTTGGGTGTCGTCAGCGTAGGAGTGGTAGAGCAGGTCCTGTTTGCTGATGATTTTGAGGAGTGAGCGGAGGTAAATGTTGAAGAGCACACGGGCGAAAGGGGTGATCCTTGAGGGACTCCGCATGTGATGGTGCGGGCTTCCGACGTGAAGGCTGCTAGTTTCACTGTCTGGGATCGATTTTCTAGGAATTATGTGAACCAGGGTAGATCTGAGTCTGCGACTCCAGCTACTTCTGTGAGACGAGTGAGCAGAATATATATATATACGTATACATACAGTGAAAAATATAACAGCAAAACACTTACTACACATGTAGTTTCCCTATCTAACAACTAGGTGCAGCCTTGTGTTGCCTCAGCCCCTATCTCCCTGTTTTAGAACTTTGCCACACAGGCTTTGTCTCACTGCACAGGGCAGATACCATACTCCCCAGTCTACACAAACACAGAACTGGTTCCAGGATGGAGCATCTCTTAGCATGCTGGGAGTTTTTGTAGAGGTCTTGTAGAGGTCTTAATGAGAATGACATGCCAAATGTGGGTCACCTTTCTTTAAAGTGGAAGTTCCATTTTTGGGTGGAACTCCACTTTAAGCACATTATCAGCAGGGACAGATTTGCTCTCCTTGCCGCCCCGAGGCCAGGTTCCACAATGCACCCCCTCCCCGCCAACCAACCCCCCCCCCCCAATCAACGGAGAATTGAAACCAGAGGGGACAGGGGCGGCACGGTTATTTCAAATATTTTTGGTCTCTTTTTTTTTAAACTTTTTTAGCACTTTTATTTTGTAGCTTGACGTCTACTTGTTTTTATTTGTGTGTAATTTCTTATTATTTTAAATACTATTTGTCTTATTCTTTACTTTTTAATTACTTTTTTAATTTAATTATTATTTTTTATCAATTTTTTTTCACTTAACTTTATTGCTATCACACAGGAGAAAAAAATTCCCAGTGTGATAGCAATTGGAGGTGACAGGTTCTCTTTATTGACCCCGTCACCTCCAAAACAGGAGTCCTAGCACTGTGCTAGAACTCCTGTCACAGCTGAGATGGGAAGAGCACAGCTCTCCCCTCTCACTGTGCACATTGGAGGCAGGGACAGGAGACTGGGGGGAGGACGGAGGAGTCCCGAAGGCAGAGCAAGCAGAGAAAGGTATGTGGGGGTAGGAGAGGATGGACAGCAGCACACATTTGACAAGTGATTTTGGCGACAACGAGCGAGCGGCTTCCCCCACACAGCAACTTACTGCCCTTAACTGTATGTTACAGCCGTCGGGGGAATCCATGCCACTGCCACCCCCTGGCACCCTGCCGCCTCGAGGCCTGGCCTTGATGGCCTTGTGGGAAATCCGGGCCTGATTATCAGACAATTGCAAACAGCTTATGAAATCTGGAATTTACCAGAACAGCCATTACATAGGTGGACTATATGGGCCTTCAATGGAAAATTCATGAACTGGCCCTTCAGATATGGATAAGATTTAAGAGTTGGGTGACATTCCAGCCAACAGGACCTCTGCTATCAGGCTGTGCTGGATGGGACTCCCTAAATTATATTTTATCTGTAGCTGTAATGTGTTTTACATAGAATTTCAGTTCCTTCATTGCTTTAGCACGCTCTATCCATTCTGCTAAGCATATGTGAATTCATGAAATGGGGATCCTGAGGTGTACAGGTCAGAGAGAAGTCTTAGGAATTTCCAGCTTTCCGAATCTTAAGCAGATCTTTACATTTACCACAAAAGAGGAAGAAAGCCTCACTCATACGTGATCAGAATCTCCGTGAGTTGCTTCCTCTGTCAGTGTGTGATGTACAGAACAGGCAGTGATAAGACTGAGCACTGAGGACACTGACTGTAGCTGGGGGTCCGCCTGCCATGTCTGCACTGGGGTCCTATCTGGTGATTACCGTCTGTCTCCTCTACTAGCTGAAGGCATCTGATATCCCTCCAGAGTTGGAAGGTAAGCAGAGCTTTTTTTCTCAGAAAATAGGTGCAGGAACTCAACCACGACCCGTTCAGATTTCACAAACAGTAGAAGGGTCTTAAAGGGGCATTAAATACCAGAATTGCATTACATACAGTGTGCAGAGTTCAGGGGGTTACAAAGCAGTCACTTGTAAACACAGAAACAAGACTTCTGTGTTCACAAGTGATTGTGGTGAGCGGGCACCAAAGGGTCTGAGCCAAAGGTGGTGGAACTGAGTTCCCCCAAGTTCCCCCAGAAAAAAAGCCCTGAAGGTAAGATATAACATCAATTACTATCACAGGCTAAAACTGATTTTTTATATATATATATATATATATATATATATATATTAGAAGGCCAGTATGGTGGCCTGAGTTTATGGGAGGAGCCCGGAGGGTATTTAAGCAGCCCACTCACACATGCTCTTTGTCGGTTCAGTGTGCAGTACTACACGTCACTGGGCCGACTCTTCCCAGCTCACCTCATGTCCGTGAGTCTGCGCATTCAATCGCATTTGATATCGCTTTGCGGCTTCTCCCTTATGGTCTTCGCCGGCGGTTCCCGCATACTGTCGCAGGTAGGATTCAAACCTTTTCGTATCTTGTGCAATCTTGCAATTCGTTATGCTTCCTATCCTGCATGCCTTTTGGAAAAAAAAAACTGCCTCTGAGTTATTGTTGCTCATGTTCCAACATCATTTGGCTCAGGCATAGTACATTGTAACTTCCTTCTGCCAAACAAACGATTCATTTGTAAATCCATTTGGAGATTAGCATGTGTTTGTATGGGTTCTTTGGCAGATTGAGGTGGTAATTGGACTCACATGGTGCCTTTTCTGCACTTGATTAGCCTGGGGGGATGGGTGGTTGGTAGGTGTTCGGTTTCAAAGCAAGGGGTAGCATACACTCTACAACCCATTCGTATCAGATTCGTTCAATACTCTTTACTACCGATTCGTATCGAATTTGTTTAATGTATTTTACAACCGTTTTGTATCAGATACATTGCATGCTTTCCACCGTTGTCATTCATTGTTCCCCCATGCCGTGTGTTTTTA
Organism: Rana kukunoris; assembly: GCA_029574335.1. Lineage (NCBI taxonomy): Eukaryota > Metazoa > Chordata > Amphibia > Anura > Ranidae > Rana > Rana kukunoris. The sequence continues at coordinate 739,683,545 of CM056049.1, read as the reverse complement.
GTTCCCGCAGCAGGACTTACAAATCGTTTGTTCACGGTTCTTCTCTCTCATTTATTTACCAAAGTTATTGCCTGTGCGTCATGCATGGTGCCACACCACACTCTTCGGATGTGTTGCACATCCACTCCAGTCCAAAGCAAACCCAGTCGCACGTTCACTGTCTCAGGTAGGATTCGTTAGCTTGTTTGTCACGTCAAATTTGTGGCCACTCATGGTGTCACCCGTACCATATGTTCGGTTCCCACAGCAGCACGCTACACCTTCCCGACATGTTTCACTCCAGCCACAGTCCGCCGCAAACTCACTTGCATGGCCCACTGTCGCAAGTAAGATTTGTTTTTACATTCTTTATGTCCTGTCAATTTGCTACCATTCGTTGTCTCCCATATCATTTATTAGTGGCCCCTACGGAACCTACGTTCAAACAGGCGTTGTCCTTCTACCTTATACTGCTTGCTTAAGGTACAAACAAACAAGGTGTTTCTATCCTTTCTCAGTAACCCAATTCGTATTGATTGAGACCTTGCAACCATGCAAATCATCTCAGCAGTCTTACACCCTTGTTAAGACTCTTGCAACACATGACCTTTACAAAACGCAAAATAAAAAAATAAATAAATATAAAAACGCCAAAAAAAAAACACCCCCCCAAAAAAAACGCCAAAAGAAAAAAAACATTTGCCACCACGCAATCTCAGCCCCTCGGCAACCTGACACCTGTTGAGACCGTTGCAACCACGCAAAATCGTCTCAGCAGCCTGACACCCTTGTTGAGACCCTTGCAAACGCAATATCGTCTCAGCAGCCCCACACTCATTGAGATCCTTGCAACCACGCAAAATCATCTCAGCAGCCTAACACCCTTGTTAAGACCCTTGCAACACATGACCTTTACAAAACGCAAAATAAAAAAAAAAATATATATAAAAACGCAAAAAAAAAAAAACATTTGCCACCACGCAATCTCAGCCCCCCAGCAACCTGACACCTGTTGAGACCGTTGCAACCAAGCAAAATGGTCTCAGCAGCCTGACACCCTTGTTGAGACCCTTGCAAATGCAATATCGTCTCAGCAGCCCTCACACTCATTGAAATCCTTGCAACCACTCGTATATCGTCTCAGCAGCCTGACACCCTTAAGACCCTTGCAACACATGACCCTTACAAAAGGCAAAAAAAAAAGATATATAAAAACGCAAAAAAAAAACACAATCTCGGCCCAGCAACCTGACACCTGTTTAGACCATTGCAACCACGCAAAATTGTCTCAGCAGCCTGACACCCTTGTTGAGACCCTTGCAACACAAGGCCCTTACAAAAACGCAAAAAAAAAATAATATATATAAAAAAAAACGTTGCCACCACGCAATCTCTGCCCAGCAACCTGACACCTGCTGAGACCATTGCAACCACGCAAAATCGTCTCAGCAGCCCTACATTCATCAAGGCCCTTGCAACCACGCAAAACCGTCTCAGCAGCTTGACACCCTTGTTGAGACCCTTGCAAACGCAATACCATCTCAGCAGCCCCACATTCATCAAGGCCCTTGCAACCACGCAATACCGCCTCGGCAGCCTCACACCATTGTTGAGACCCTTGCAAACGCAATACCGTCTCAGCAGCTCCACACTCATCGAGAGCCTTGCAACCACGCAATACTGTCTCGAGCAACCTCCCACTCATCAACATGACATTCATTGAGACCCTTGCAGCCAGGAGAATGGGTGTTTTTCAGCCGCCCCCAATCACTCCTTTATGTTATCTTATCAGTACATGTACACAGGATCATTTATAGTCATTTCTAGGCAGTTGAGTTCAGAAACCTTCTCGAAAAAAAAAATGGGTTCAGACGGATGTTCAAAGCCATTCGAAACGCCAATGCCTGTAACAGCTTGTAAACACAGCCAGATGTGGTAACTCATGTTTACCAGCGTTTCATTCACAGTCATTTTCATAAAAAAAAAAGGGGGGGGAATATTGTCTCAGCAACTTGACACTCATTTGAGACCCTTGCAAAACGTAATATCATCTCAGCTACCTCACACTCGTCTAGACCTTTGCAACCACACAATCTCGTCTCAGCAACCTAACGCCCGTTCAGACCTTTGCAGCCATACAAAGTCGTCTTAGCAAACTGACACTCATTTGACACCATTGCAAACGCAATATCGTCTCAGCAACCTGACACCCGTTCAGACCTTTGCAGCCATACATAGTCATCTCAGCAGCCCGACACTCACTTGAGACCATTGCAAACGCAACATTGTCTCAGCAACCCCTCACTTGTTGAGACCCGTGCAACCACACAAGGCCATCTCAAAACAAACCTCATAATCGAGACCTTTGCAACCACACAATATTGTCTGCAGCAGTATAAAACACTTTGCAGCACACACCTACGTGAAAACCCGAATACAATCTAAACTTGCAAACACACCTCAGTGACAATCGGCCAAACAAACACACAGAGGCACCCAGTTTGCCATTCATCTTTAGTGGCACGCGGGCCACTCATCTTTTCCCTGTATTTTTCCCTGCAGTTAGTTCAGGTTTCCATCCAGCACCAGCGAGTGCACGTTGGTCAGCGAGTGCACGTTGGTCAGCGAGTGCACGTTGGTCAGCGGGTGCACGTTGGTCAGCGGGTGCACGTTGGTCAGCGAGTGCACGTTAGTCGGGGAGGGCACGTTGGTCGGCGAGTGCACGTTGGTCGGCGAGTGCACATTGGTCAGCGAGTGCTCGTTGGTCAGTGATTGCACGTATATCGTCTTGTTGAGCACCTGTGTATTGTCTTGATTTTCTCACACCAATGCAAGATCCAGTCCAAGTTCTCAAACTAGACCAAGCATCAGTAGCAGACTTAGCTATGTGGGACAACTTCCCCACCTGATAGAACAGCATTTCAATCTTCATCCCGGCAGTGTCAGCCGAGCCACCACAGGCTTTTGCGTGCATTTTTCGTCCGCCGCTGGTTCTCCAAACCTTGGCCCCCAGAAATTCTCTTAAATTTCTGCTTCACCCAGTCTTCATCACGCCTCGTGCTGTACCCCATTGTGGCAGCTGCCCAGGTCTGGGGCCACACTTGAACTGGACAGACAGTGTTCTTCACCACAGACAATCAAGCCACAGCCGACTTCATCAATAAAGGTAGATCAAGCCTCTCCCCATCACGTCCTTCCTGCGCAGGCTCGTGCAGCTGTCACTCCGTCACCAGTTTAATATCTTCTGTAGACATATTCCAGGCAAATGCTAAATCGCAGCTGATGCTCTGTCCCATTCCAACCTTACTTTGTTTTTCGAGCAAGAGCCTGGAGCTGACCCAATAACCATCCCTGTCCCACCCTGGTCATTTCGGACGATGGACTGAACTAGCATCTCACCAACTCAACCCAGCTTATTAACCACTCCTTGGCATGCAACACACTGAAGGCCTATCGCACTGCTTGGAACACTAACTGCAAATTTTTGGCCACTTGCCTCGGAGCAGCAAAAGGCAACGTTAGACACGTTCTAGCCTTCATATCGTATTGCCACACGCAGCTGATCCTTACTTACAATACTATCACGCCATATCTAGATGGCGCCCAGCATTTCCTGTCCCTGCAGGACCCCAGTAAACTGTCAGTATTCTCGAGCCCATGCAGTCAAGTCCCTCCTACAGGGCATACAGAAGCACCAACCTGTAGTCAGTGGCAAGTGCCTACCTTTCAAGAGTGCCCTCTTTAGGGACATGTCTGAGATCCTTACTCGTTCCCAATTTAGAGCCTTGCCCAGCATAGTCATCCAAGCAGCCATCTACCAGGCCTTCTACGGTTCCCTACGACCTAGTGAATTTACAGTCAGTGGCTCCGGCAGTCAGACACTGCTCCGACGGCACCCGACTCGCTTTCGAACCCCTACATTCTCAGTCTGCAAACGCAACAAACCAGCCCCAGGGGTTGACATCAACCTGTTTCAGACTAACAATGCCTGACGCTCAGTGACGGTGCTCGACTGACTACTGCTCCATCTACCCAGCCAATCTGATGGTAGCTTGTTGCTACCCTTTCTAAACCAGCTCCCTGAGTGGCAGCCAGTTTGTCAAGCATGTCAGAATCCTAAGCAACTTGGGCTTCAAATCCCAGTCGGTTCTCTGGACATTCTTTCCGAATTAGAGCAGCCTCAGCTGCCTCCCAACAGGGAGTACCAGACCACGTAATCAAGATACCAGGCTGATGGGAAGTCTCCTTGTTTTGCCACATACATCCCAAATCCTCAGGAAGAAATGGCACAAGCCTTTACCAAGCTGGCTCAATAAATACAAGAAGTCAATATAAGCTACTTCCCTATCTGAGTCTTTTGCCCCCTTTTCTTGGCATACTGCCCAGACCACCAAGGCACACTTCAGGTCTATTTATGTTGTAAGTCTTGTTGCGTGTTTATGTGATCCACATCTCTCTCGGTCAGAGGGCCACGACCACAAATATATATATATATATATATTTATATATTTATTTTGTTTTACACTTTTCTTTATTTCTTTTTTATCTACTTTATTGCTATCACAAGTAGGGATGAGCTTTGTGTTCGATTCGAACACAGGTTCGAATCGAACATTGCCGGTTCGATCGTTCGTCGAAAAACGAATAAAACGGGTCGTTCGCGCCAAATTCGAATGACGCACAACGGCCCATAATTCACTGCGGCGTTGCGCGCTGATGATTGGCCAAGCATGCACCATGATCCCGCATTCTTGGCCAATCACAGCGCCCAACAAACGAAGAAACCTAATTGGCCAAAGCCTGGGTGCTTTGGCCAATTAGGGCTCAGGGCTTTAGCACACGCCCCACACTATAAAAGGCCGCCTCCCGGGCGGCCTCGTGTAGTGTGTTCCGGCTTGCTTTACAGATAAGTCATACAGTCAGTTAGAGAGAGAGAGATAGATAGAGACACAGTGTATTTTCTGATAGATAGATAGATAGAGTAGGAAGGCTAGTAGTCAGTATAGTTAAATTTACAGTGTGTAGAGAATATATTCACATCCTTAGGAGTTGTACATATATTTATACACTGTATAGCTTAGCTAGATCTGCTATTAGTATTTGTCAGGCAGGAGATTGTGCTGTACTATACGTTTGCTGTGTTTTTGGCCATAAACACAGCCGATCAGACTGCACGTTGCACATTTGCTGTGTTGTTTTGCCCATAAATACAGTCGATCATACTGCACGTTGCACGTTTGCTGTGTTTTTGGCCATAAACACAGTCGATCATACTGCACGTTGCACGTTTGCTGTGTTGTTTTGGCCATAAACACAGTCGATCATACTGCACGTTGCACGTTTGCTGTGCTGTTTTGCCCATAAACACAGTCGATCATACTGCACTTTTGCTGTGTTGTTTTGCCCATAAACACAGTCGATCATACTGCACGTTGCACGTTTGCTGTGTTTTTGGCCATAAACACAGTCAATCATACTGCACGTTGCACGTTTGCTGTGTTGTTTTGCCCATAAACACAGTCGATCATACTGCACGTTTGCTGTGTTGTTCTGCCCATAAACACAGTCAATCATACTGCACGTTGTATGTTTGCTGTGTTGTTTTGCCCATAAACACAGACGATCATACTGCACGTTGCACGTTTGCTGTGTTTTTTTGCCCATAAACTCAGTCGATCTTACTATACGTTTGCTTTTGTTTTTGCCCATAAACGCAGTCCATCATAGTGCACGTTTGCTGGTTTTGCCCATAAACGCAGTCGATCTTACTGCACGTTTGCTGTTTTTGCCCATAAATGCAGTCGATCATACTGCACGTTTGCTGTGTTTTTGCCCATAAACGCAGTTGCTCTTACTGGACAGGTGCTGTTTATTTCTGCTTTTGTCCTGTGCAGGCTATTAAAATGTCTGGAAGGACAACAAAGAAAGGCAGAGCGTCACGAGGGCAAACAGGCTCTGCATCTAGAGGCAACTCTGGTGGCGGACGCGGTGCATCCTCTTCAGCACGTGGCCGCTTGTCCTTATTTTCGGGAGCTGGCCGTGTTGAGCTTCAACATGCAGAGAAAATAGTAGATTGGATGACCAAGCCGTCCTCATCATCCTCATCCTCTCTCACACAGACTGATCTTAGTTTGTCTGGCAAAGCAGCTGCCAAGGCTTCCTCTTCCCTCTGTACCGTGCCATCACACAATCCTTCCCTAGTCCCACCATGTCCTCCTGAGGAGTCCCCCTAACTGTTTTAACACAGTGTTGGGTACATGCTGAGTCAAGATGCGCAGCGTTTTGAAGGCTCCGATGATGGAACACAGATAGAGGAAGGCATTGATGTGAGTCCAGGGAGAGGGGGTGGCCGAGAGGGACAGCAATCTGGTAGTGATGCTCCCCAGCTGAAGCATACTGCCAGGTTTTTGACAGTGATGAGGAGGGAGGGGATGATGAGGTCACTGACTCTACCTGGGTGCCTGATAGGAGAGAGGAGGAGGAGGAGGACGAGGAGGAGGAGGAGGAGGACGAGGCACAGGCACATCTCCAAAGAGGCAGGATGCCCTCCAGGGGTCAGCTTAAGGGCACACCAACTGCATTACAGCGCACATCTACTGACCGGTACAGCAAAAGTTCTTTGGTGTGGGCCTATTTTGAAACATGTCCACAAAATCGTACCTTTGCTATTTGCAATATATGTTGCAAGCGTATCTCGCGTGGCCAAAACATCAACCGCCTGGGTACCACATGCTTGTCCAGACATATGTTGACCTGCCATGCAGCTTGTTGGCAAGCACACCAGAAAGACCCACACCAAAGACAAAAGCGTACCTCCCCTTGCCCTTCTGGGACCTCCAACCCCACTAGAACCCCAGTCCTCTCTGAAGCCTGCAGTGAAGGTGTAGAAATAGGTGTGTCACAACCTAGTAGTAGTAGTACATGCGGGCAATCTACTGATAGTACCAGGCAAGTTTCCCTGCCCCAGCTGCTGCAGCGCCAAAAGAAGTACAATCCCAGCCATCCACATGCCCAGCGGTTGAATGCTAGCTTAGCGAAATTGCTAGCACTTCAACTGCTACATTTTCAGTTGGTAGATTCTGCCCCCTTCCGTGAGTTTGTGGAATGTGCAGTACCTCAGTGGCAAGTACCAAAACGCCACTTTTTCTCACGGAAGGCGATTCCGGCTCTCTACCGGCATGTGGAAGGCAATGTCCATGCCTCGCTGGACAGGGAGGTCAGTGGTAAGGTGCATCTTACCGCTGACTCATGGTCCAGCAGGCATGGACAGGGACGTTACCTGTCTTTTACGGCGCATTGGGTGACTCTGCTGGCAGCTGGGAAGGACGCAGGGCAAGGTACAGTAGTTTTGGAGGTTGTTTCGCCACCACGCCTCAAAAACACTACTACTGTTTGTGACACACCTCTCTCCTCCACCCCCTCCTCTTTTTCTTCCTTTGTGGCCTCTTCCTGTGGTGATGTTTTCTCAGAACCAGCCGTGCTCCGTAGGCGTAAAGAGGGGCTACGCAGGAATGCAGGCCAAGAGATGCCATGCGGTGCTAGAGCTGGTGTGCTTGGGAGACAGGAGCCACACTGGAGAAGAGGTTTGGTCAGCTCTGCAGGGTCAGGCCCAGAGGTGGTTGACGCCACGCCAGCTGAAGCCTGGAATGGTGGTCAGCGATAATAGCACCAACCTCCTCTCTGCCCTGCAACAGGGAAAACTCACCCATGTGCCCTGTTTTGCGCATGTCCTGAATTTGGTGGTGCAGCGGTTCTTGGGCAGGTACCCGGGCTTACAGGATGTCCTGAAGCAGGCCAGGAAAGTCTGTGTGCATTTCCGGAGGTCATATAATGCCACTGCTCGGCTGACAGACCTCCAAAGGGAATACAACCTGCCCAAGAACCGCCTAATTTGTGACATGCCCACCAGATGGAACGTAGAGTTCCATCTGGTGGGCATGTCACAAATTAGGCGGGCCATTAGGCTGCAGCGGCTGCACATGCAGCAGCGGGCCATCAATGAGTACCTGTGCCAATATGGCAGCAGAACTGGGTCAGGGGAGCTTGGTTTTTTCACCACGCCAGTGGGCCTTGAGAAGGGATGTATGCACTGTCCTGTCACCATTTGAGGAGGCCACGAGGATGGTGAGCAGTGACAGTGCATGCATCAGTGAGACTGTCCCTCTTATTCACATGTTGGAGCACACGCTACATGGAATAATGGACAGGGCCCATGAGGCAGAACAGAGGGAGGAAGCGGAGGACTTCCTTACCTCTCAAGGCCCCCTTTACCCAGACAGTGGTCCTGCTTGCCCACCTAGCAAACAGGAAGAGGAGGAGGAAGAGGAGGATGATTGTATCAGTAGCATGGAGGTGGAGCCTAGCACTCAGCAGCAGCAGACTTCAAGGGATCATTTACAGTCCCAAGGAACACGTGGACTTTTACATGGCTGGGATGAGGTGCCTGTGGATCCTGTCGTCCTCAGTGACCCAGAGGACTGTGCCCCGAATGCCTCAGCAAATCTACGCTGCATGGCCTCCCTGATCCTGCAAAGCCTGCGTAAGGATCCTCGTGTACGTGCTATCAAGGAGAGGGATCATTACTGGCTGGCAACTCTCCTTGATCCACGTTACAAGAGTAAGGTTGAGGACCTTATGTTGCCATCGCAGAGGAAGCAGAAGATGAAACTTCTGCGGGAGGCCTTGCAGAAGGGTCTGTGCAATGCGTTCCCAGAACCGGGGGGATTACCAAAACCTGGCTCTGGACAACGTCTTGCTGAGGCTTCGGTGAGCCACAGAAGGAGCGGTGGAGAAGGTGGCCATCTGACCGATGCGTTCAGACAGCTTTTTAGTCCGCAGCCCCAAGGTCTGACCGGTTCCAGCAACCATCGCCAGCGTCTGGTTTACATGGTCCGGGAATACCTAGGGGCAAGATCCGACTTGGACACCTTCCCCACCGAAAATCCTCTGGCTTACTGGGTCTTGAGGATGGATCACTGGCCAGAGCTTGCACAGTACGCAATTGAGCTACTGGCTTGCCCTGCATCCAGTGTTCTTTCAGAATGCACATTCAGTGCTGCTGGAGGCTTTGTGACTGATCACAGGGTTCGTCTCTCCACCGACTCTGTTGATCAACTGACCTTCATCAAAATGAATCAGGCTTGGATCAACACCAGCTACCAAGCACCTGATGCTGATGTTACTGAATAATATTTTTTTGTTGAAATGTCGGATCCCTTCTAGACTGCGTATGCTGATGCTGAGTGACTGTCCTCTTATGCTGCTGATGGAATATCCTTCTCCTCCTCCTCACTTTTCTTGCTGATAGCTAGTAAGAAATGTTGTGTTTCTGGGCTCCGCCACCAGTGGCTAAGGCACAATTTTTCAGCCCCTGTTTAACAGGGGCGCCTCATAACAGTTTTTGATGCAATACTTAGCACGTGGCTCTTTGTTGTGCTCCAATTGGAGTTATTGGGAGGGGTTTCAGTGTTGTGCTGTGCCCAAGGCACAATTTTTCTGCCCCTGTTTAACAGGGGCACCTAATAACAATTTTTCATGTAATACTTTGCACGTGGCTCTTTGTTGTGCTCCAATTGGAGTTATTGGGAGGGGTTGCAGTGTTGTGTTGTGCCCAAGGCACAATTTTTCTGCCCCTGTTTAACAGGGGCGCCTAATAACAATTTTTGATGCAATAATTTGCACGTGGCTCCTTGTTGCGCTCCAATTACAGTATGTTTGAGGGGTGCCCTTTTTTCTACAAATCTTTCACAAAACAATAATGGCCCCCCACCACTGCTAAAATATTCGACATATTGTTGCCACACAGAACGTGCGCAAGCAGTATTAAATTACATTTTTCTTATAGTCCTCTCATGTTGTGCAGGGACATTTATAAACACGTGCCACTACTATAGACAGCCAGCAGGTGTGATATTTAAAGGAATTTTTCATATTTTTTTTTTCACTTTAAGCATCACTAAAATGGCTGCTCCGGAAAAAACGTCCGTTTAAAAAAAAAATTGTTTTCAATTGATACATGTTCCCTGGGGCAAGACCCGGGTTCTGAAAGACGTTTTCCAACATTAAATTGAATTTTGGTCTTTAAAATGATCGTTTTTGAATTCGAACGTTCGAGTCCCATAGACTTCAATGGGGTTCTAAATGTTCGTGCGAACCCGCGGTCTGTTCGAACGTTCTGGTGCGAACCGAACCCGGGGGTGTTCGGCTCATCCCTAATCACAAGGGATGGACAACACCCCTTTTGATTGCATAGGCAATAATAGGTACTCCTTTCTGAGAATTCTGGGGCTTATTAGACTCCAGACCTCTCCTCTACCCACGCAAGCATCTATTAAACCAACATCAGTGTGATCAGATGCTTTGCAAGCCACTACCGGCCTGTAAACAACAAACCAAAACTGAAACATAGAAAATCCTTGCTGCCTCCAGTTCCCTGTGTCTCAGAGGAGTGGAGGGTACAGATATACTCAGTTGACCCAATCGAGTGCAGCAGTCCTGTGCACCTTGATTGCACTGGAGAGCCCAGGACAAGAACGGTGGCAGAGGGAGTGGGGTCCTTTTCTGCACCCTGTAAAAGTGATCGGGCAGCTGTATAGCCGCGCAGGTTAATTTTACATAAAAAGAGCATTGCTGTCTGTCTCTAAAAAATTATGTCACCTACACCTGAGAACATACAGGTACATCCATGTGCAGGAATTAGTTAAAGGGTTACTAAACCCTTGTTTATTTCTTTTTTTAAATAACAAACATGTCATACTTACCTCTACTCGTTCGTAATTTGTTTTGCACAGAGTGGCCCCAATCCTCCTTCTGGGATCCCTCAGTGGTGTTAGCAGCTCATCCCACATCGAGTGCCCATCGGAGAAGCACTTTCCTTCGGGACACCGGTGTGGCACAGAAAGCAGGACGACTGTGTCATTGTATTTGATTAACAGCAGCAGGAGCCAATGGCTGCGCTGCTATCTATCCAATCAGGAAAGGAGACAACCGCTAGAGCTGGTGTGCTCGTCCCCAAGGAGAAGAAAACTGGGTTCAGGTAAGTAAAATGGGGGCACTGGGGGTCTGCAGCATGACAGAAGGGTTTTCACAAGGGTTTACAACCCCTTTAAACTCACTGTTTCCCACCAAATGTAATTTAACCACTTCAGGCCCGCGCTACCGTCGAATGACGGCAACAGCGCGGGCCTGAATATCCAACATGCCGTCATTTGACGGCATGTCCTTTAGGCGTTCCCAGCGCGCGCTGTAGAGCGCGCTGCGGGGAAGCCCTGTGTTGTCCGTGTCCCTTGGACACGGCCAATCACAGATCGCGGCGAACGGCCAATCAGAGTGGTCGTTTGTGATGCGATCTGTGGGCGAATGAGAGATGATCTCTCATAGATCATCTCTCATTGCCGTTTTACACAGAGACAGGGTCCTGTCTCTGGAGAGGAGGAGCCCGATCTGTGTTCCTTCCTACATAGGGACACAGATCGGTCACCCCCCTCCCCCCACAGTTAGAACACACCTAGGATACACATTTAACCCCTTCCTCACCCCCTAGTGTTAACCCCTTCAATGCCAGTCACATTTATACTGTAATTAGTGCATATTTATAGCACTGATCGCAGTATAAATGTGAATGGCGCCAAAAATGTGTCAAAAGTGTCCGATGTGTCCGCCATAACGTCGCAGTACCAATAAAAATCGCAGATCGCCGCCATTTCTAGTAAAAAAATAATAATAAAAAATAATAATTCTCTCCCCTATTTTGTAAGCGCTATAACTTTTGCGCAAACCAGTCGCTTATTGCGATTTTTTTTTTTTTTTACCAAAAATATGTAGAAGAATACGTATCGCCCTAAACTGAGAAAAAAAATGTTTTTTTTTTAATTGGGATATTTATTATAGCAACAAGTAAAAAATATTGTATTTTTCTTCAAAATTGTCGCTCTTTTTTGTTTATAGCGCAAAAAATAAAAACTGCAGAGGTGATCAAATACCACCAAAAGAAAGCTCTACTTGTGGGGAAAAAAGGACGTAAATTTTGTTTGGGAGCCACGTCGCACGACCGCGCAATTGTCAGTTAAGGCGATGCAGTGCCGGAAGCTGAAATTTTACCTGGGCAGGAGGGGGGTGTAAGTGCCCAGTATGCAAGTGGTTAAAAAATAAAAGTTTGCATTAGTTTATGTCCCCCAGTGCAGTGCTCAGTGCCCTATGCCCTTCTTTGCCAATCCCTTGCCTATTGGCCTTGCAAAATTGGGATAATTGGTTTTACAGATTCGGCTCCCGCTGACCACAAATGGGTTTGGATTAAACATCTAAACCTGTAATATGTTTACCAAATATTCCATGATCCAAACCTGATATGTTCCAACCATCTGCAGTCCTGATCCTCACCTTGCTCCTTCTCACATTGCCTTGTGTAATAAACATCTTTTCCATTTAAATGCACTAAAATAACCCGCACCCATTATTTCTGAGATAAGGGGCACCCCCGGCATGAATGTGTCCCGGACTTTACTGTATATAGATGGACTTACTTCCTTTCCATCTAGTTTCTGATAGCTCGGCACATCTACGTGTATGCAGTAAGGCACACCGTTCAGTGTTGTTGTTGCCATCACTCATTTCAAATGACACCCCAATTTTTCACTAGCCACTATTTTGGGGTGTATGTACATGGGATTTATTGAGGCCTAACACCTTTTATGTCAATGGTAGTGTGGCACTACCCCCGAAGGAGCTGCTGAGTACTTTTGGGCGGCACGTTACCTCTATCTTCTCGCTGTCCGGGGTGAAAGGAGAGTCTGAAGAATTTCAATGTCCACACAATACACTTCTATTTCTGGGATTTATTTGCAGAACTTTAGTAGAAAAGAAGTAAAGGGTGGAAAGGGTAGGTAGGTTCAGGTGCATAATCACTCCTGCTTCCAACAAACAGTTCTCATCGCCAACCTAGCCAGAGTGGGTATTGCTTACCCGGATAGGTCCCTCTCACTGACCTTGCATCCGGGATGGCGCACGGAATAAAGTACAGTCTCTGCCACAGACCGTCCTTTATGAGGAGACACTTTTGGTCCGGAATCCCCTAACACAGGATTCAGCACCCGGATCTTGTAACATCCCTGTTACGATGTGCTGGATTAACGCAGCTGTACCCAACTTCTACAGCTGCGCTCCGTGTTCTGTGGAATCCGCGTCACTTCCGGTGCGCGGATGGCTGCGCTCCATGTTGGAACGCGGAAGTGCGACTCAGCACTTTCACCACTTTCCCTGCGAATTCGCGCCTATTTAAATCCCCTAAGATGACGGCTCGGGGTTCCGTTATTCTGTCGAACACCTGGCGTCACCTCCGTAGCGTTACGACGCACATTCGAATCCTGGATCCACGGAGGAGCTCCTGCCTAACTGCCTTCAAGCTGAACACCCTCACCTCTACTACCTCATCTCTGACTTACTACAACCAGCTGAACCGCAAGTACTCCTTATTTAGGCATCTAGCCATTGAGTGAATCTTGTATGTTGTACAATCTACAGCCACCCAAATATCTTTGAGACAAAGGCAGGTCTCCAATACCTCAGGACTGTTTCCTTTAGTTTCTGATACTCTGTGAAGTAACGTTATAGAGCTTGCTTGTATTCAGAAACAGCTACATTATACAGGGAGTGCAGAATTATTAGGCAAGTTGTATTTTTGAGGATTAATTTTATTATTGAACAACAACCATGTTCTCAATGAACCCAAAAAACTCATTAATATCAAAGCTGAATATTTTTGGAAGTAGTTTTTAGTTTGTTTTTAGTTTTAGCTATTTTAGGGGGGTATCTGTGTGTGCAGGTGACTATTACTGTGCTGAATTATTAGGCAACTTAACAAAAAAAAAATATATACCCATTTCAATTATTTATTTTTAACAGTGAAACCAATATAACATCTCAACATTCACAAATATACATTTCTGACATTCAAAAACAAAACAAAAACAAATCAGTGACCAATATAGCCACCTTTCTTTGCAAGGACACTCATGCAGCCTGCCATCCATGGATTCTGTCAGTGTTTTGATCTGTTCACCATCAACATTGCGTGCAGCAGCAACCGCAGCCTCCCAGACACTGTTCAGAGAGGTGTACTGTTTTCCCTCCTTGTAAATCTCACATTTGATGATGGACCACAGGTTCTCAATGGGGTTCAGATCAGGTGAACAAGGAGGCCATGTCATTAGTTTTTCTTCTTTTATACCCTTTCTTGCCAGCCACGCTGTAGAGTACTTGGACGCGTGTGATGGAGCATTGTCCTGCATGAAAATCATGTTTTTCTTGAAGGATGCAGACTTCTTCCTGTACCACTGCTTGAAGAAGGGGTCTTACAGAAACTGGCAGTAGGACTGGGAGTTGAGCTTGACTCCATCCTCAACCCGAAAAGGCCCCACAAGCTCATCTTTGATGATACCAGCCCAAACCAGTACTCCACCTCCACCTTGCTGGCGTCTGAGTCGGACTGGAGCTCTTTGCCCTTTACCAATCCAGCCACGGGCCCATCCATCTGGCCCATCAAGACTCACTCTCATTTAATCAGTCCATAAAACCTTAGAAAAATCAGTCTTGAGATATTTCTTGGCCCAGTCTTGACGTTTCAGCTTGTGTGTCTTGTTCAGTGGTGGTCGTCTTTCAGCCTTTCTTACCTTGGCCATGTCTCTGAGTATTGCACACCTTGTGCTTTTGGGCACTCCAGTGATGTTGCAGCTCTGAAATATGGCCAAACTGGTGGCAAGTGGCATCTTGGCAGCTGCACGCTTGACTTTTCTCAGTTCATGGGCAGTTATTTTGCGCCTTGGTTTTTCCACACGCTTCTTGCGACCCTGTTGACTATTTTGAATGAAACGCTTGATTGTTCGATGATCACGCTTCAGAAGCTTTGCAATTTTAAGAGTGCTGCAACCCTCTGCAAGATATCTCACTATTTTTGACTTTTCTGAGCCTGTCAAGTCCTTCTTTTGACCCATTTTGCCAAAGGAAAGGAAGTTGACAAATAATTATGCACACCTGATATAGGGTGTTGATGTCATTAGACCACACCCCTTCTCATTACAGAGATGCACATCACCTAATATGCTTAATTGGTAGTAGGCTTTCGAGCCTATACAGCTTGGAGTAAGACAACATGCATAAAGAGGATGATGTGGTCAAAATACTCATTTGCCTAATAATTCTGCACTCCCTGTATTACACCGCAGTGTGAACCTACTAGTCTGTGTACATCCTATTTTGCCTTTAATAGAGACTTACTTCGCTCCCCTTAGTAGTTTGCTTATGAAGGAATAAGCAAAGGTTAACCATTCTCTTGGTTACATAATAGAGGTTGTGATGAGTTAAAACCCTAAACTTTCTGTTAATCTGAGAGTGAACTGGTGGTTAGACCTGAGAAGCCTCTTTAGCTCAAACCCTATTGCTCTCCTGTAGTCCAAACAGCAGGAGCATAACAGATCTCTCCAGATTAACTTCTGTAGAACTCAGATCTGACGATCACCATCAAGCCTCTCAGTGTACGATGTGATGAAGACTCTTTGATTAATTGATTTCCTAAAACAATTTCTCAGGGTGAATCCCATTTCTACCGGTCGATTCCAAATTTAATTATATGATGAAACATGTACAATCTAGACACAGAATTTACATCTCACCTTTTCAACGTGGCCAGCCAAAAGAGACTGGAGCTCAGCCAGCTCTCCAGTTTTATTAAAACATACAAGATCACAAAAATGAATTTCATTGGTCAACCCATACAATGTCACACCCATCTCCCCCACCCCCTTGTACTCAGCATGGGAGTCCTCATTGGTCAGTTCATATAAAAGGGTGGTTTCTTCTCACAAGTCCATTCCAGGGAAAGCTGCACACACCCTTCTTGTCATAGGGCACAAAGTTTCCTCCACAAGCTTTCAGGAGATCCGAGTGAAAAAGAGGGGGAGGGGAAGTCTTTTCCTGTCACAACTGAGGAATCTAGAAGGGAGGGGTGGCTTGGGAGTGAGCTTAGAGTGGAGAGTGGGGGGGAATGACATCTGCTCTTAACCTCCCTGGCGGTATGATTCTTTCAGATTTTAGGTGCTGAAAGCGGTACCATTATCTGCAAGGAAATTTGGCGTTTTATACTGTAGGCCTGTAATTCTTAGGAATAACTCACTTAAATCTGACCAAACAACAGTCTAATAGGCATCTCGGGTATGACATTTTTTAAAAAACAAAATTATAAATGATAATATAATAAATAATTATAACAAATGATAATATAATTATAATAAAAATTATTCAATAATGTAATCAACTCAAAATCACTGAAATTTCCTCAGTTGCAGAATTGTCGCTGTCATTACTTTATTTTTTTATGACGAATTTCCCCACAAATCGCTATTGCTAAATTCTGCAAGTGATTATAATTTATTATCGCTGTTTTCTAGCTGCTCTAAAACCATTTTTGACATAAAGGGACACTTTTGGTTGCTATGGACAATCTAAAGTTTGCAGGGAGAAAGAACACTTTTTATTATACAAAAGTACTTGTAGGGCACTGGGCAGACCACTAGGGACAAGGGGTGTGTGTATTTTTTACATACAGTACTGTAATCTATAAGATTACAGTATACTGTATGTAATCTGTTTGTTTACTTTTTTGAATTTGGCGCCGGTCTCCGCCCCTGTGCGTCGTAACGTCGCAGGGAACGGAGATCGGCGGCACACGGAGGCACTGTGTGAATCGAGCAACCACCCGCTCGCTCACATGGCGTGGATGCATCGCTGGATCCAGGGACAAGGTAAGTAAACCTTTCCTGTGGATGCTGCGAGGCGAGCCCGAGTCTGACTCGGGGTTACCGATCGCAGCACAGAATTTTAACCCCGAGTCAGACTCGGGAATACCGCCAGGGGGGTTAATAACATGTCCTTTTGTTACTCCATTTCAAATGGTAACTTTTACAAGGTAATATCTGCTTCTTCATATTTTCAATGCTGGGTTCATAACTTTAAAATAGGGCTGTTACTGATCAAAATTTTTGTGTTCGATTAATCGTTTATTTTTTTAATCGATTAATCAACTAATTTTGATTAATTATAACGCACATACAGATCCAACTACTTTTAGCTGATCTCCTTGCAGTCCGATTCTGAGGGCAGCTCCCAACCACTGGAAAAATGGATAGTAGGATATAAAAAACGCACAAAGGCAGCGCTCGATGGGAATAGTATTAAAACTTTTATAGTCTTCAAGTAGGTAACCAAATAAATATTGCACTGGAGATAAAATCGATGTAGCTACATAAACTGTAAAAATGGTGCGAGTAATACCAAACGGTACCAAAAGCAGTCACAAAAACATGTAGCTAAGTATTATACTGGTATACAATTGTGTACAATGATACCACTGCTGAATCCAGATGAGGAGGGGTTAACATCAGTCCATTGGCATGTAGATGTCCTGTGAAGGGAACTATTACAACTCCCAGTGGATGTTTGTGAAATCCCAGGTTGATAGAGGGAAGTGATGGAGGGAAGTGTAACAGCCCTTGCGTGTGGCAGATAGTAAGGTTCTGCCGGCATGCAGATATGAAGGCACAGCAAAGGAGCCCTTCAGATGGATATGGCAACCCCCATCCGTGTCTGTGACGTTACCGGATCTCCTACGGAACTTCCTGAAGGCCCAGAAGCCGGCGGAGAGGTGAGTACCAATCAAAAGAATTTTAATCGATCAATTAAAAGTTAATTTGCACAGCCCTACTTTAAAACAATATCTGATAAATCTTATCAAGGAAAATAAGCAGTATTGATCATTCTCATACATAAATAACTCCAAAGATCAAGCAATAAAAAGGAAACAAAAGAAATAAACAGTATAAGGGATATGGGAAAGAGAAAACATTTCAGTGGTTCTAATAAATTAATAGCCTAAAATAAAATAGAGATTTTAGATAATCCACCACAGATACATCCTTTAACCACTTAAGGACCGGCTACTGCACATTTACGTCGGCAGAATGGCACGGCTGGGCACATCAACGTATATATACGTTGATTTTAGTACCCAGCCGTGGGTCGCGGGCGCGCGCCCCGGGGCGCGCGCCCGCGACCCGGTCCGAAGCTCCAGGACCGGGACCACGGGATTCGCGGACCCGATCGCCGCTGCAGTGCGGCGATCCGTCCCTGGAGCGGAAGAACGGGGAGAGCCGTGTGTACACACGGCTTCCCCGTGCTTCTCTGTGGCTGCAGCATCGATCGCGTCATCCCTGTGATAGGGGGACGCGATCGATGACGTCACACCTACAGCCACACCCCCTACAGTTGTAAACAAACACACATAGGCACACATCCCCTACAGCGCCCCCTGTGGTTAACTCCCAAACTGCAACTGTCATTTCCACAGTAAACAATGCAAATTTAAATGCATTTTTTTCTGTGAAAATGACAATTGTCCCAAAAATGTGTCAAAATTGTCCGAAGTGTCCGCCATAATGTCGCAGTCACGAAAAAAAATCGCTGATCGCCGCTATTAGTAGTAAAAAAAATAATAATAATAAAAATGCAATAAAACTATTCCTTATTTTGTAAACGCTATAAATTTTGCGAAAACCAACCGATAAACGCTTATTGTGATTTTTTTTACCAAAAATAGGTAGAAGAATACGTATCGGCCTAAACTGAGGAAAAAAAATGTTTTTTTATATATTTTTGGGGGATTTTTATTATAGCAAAAAGTAAAAAATATTGAATTTTTTTTAAAATTGTCGCTCTATTTTTGTTTATAGCGCAAAAAATAAAAACCGCAGAGGTGATCAAATACCACCAAAAGAAAGCTCTATTTGTGGGGAAAAAAGGACGCCAATTTTGTTTGGGAGCCACGTCGCACGACCACGCAATTATCAGTTAAAGCGACGCAGTGCCGAATCGCAAAAAGGGGCAAGGTCCTTTGCCTGCATTTTGGTCCGGGTCTTAAGTGGTTAATTAAGTTTCCAGGCCTCTCCCAAGATACCAGCCTCTTGCATGGTCCTCTTCAGGATAGGTCCTTCCCTGGCTTCCTTCATCAAGTGGCTTCCTCCCGCAGGACAGACAGCTCAGGATCACTCTTTCAGAAAACAGGCCCCAGTCTGACTACTGGGCCTACCAGGCGATGCTGCAAACCCTGGACCAATGTGGTCCCGGAGCCAGGATTCAGGACACTCACCTCAGGCCAGGCGGGCCACGAGACGCGAACAATGAACCCCCCGGCAATGGCGTCTGTCCCCTCCCCAGCATGCACAGAATGGCGACCACTCCCACTGATTCGCTGCTGAGACGGACACCCAATACACCCTGATCTTGCTGCTGCCACCCTTGGCCTGGAGTGGTAATAACACCCCCAGGAGGAACAATGGTGGGAACTCCCAGCACAGCCATGGCTGGAACAGCGGCTACATTTGCCATTAATCACATTAGTCTGAGCCCAGATAACAGCTCAGACCCCACTAAATTTAAAGCGGCGCCTATTCAACAGGAGCAGGCCGCTACACTAGTTTGGATTGGGAAGCTTACCTTCTATGGTGCTAGTGAGTGACTCATTTTTACTGCAGTGCATATTTCTATACACTCTTTCATTATGGTTTTCTAAAATTGTGCTGCTACGTGTTCTTCTTGGCCTATTTGTAACCATTCATATTGTCTTGTTATGTTGTATTATGTATATCCACTTCAATACCGGGGGGCCTATTTTGGCACTTCTCTCCTACATGCATAAATCATATTTTTTTTTGTTAGAAAATTACTCAGAACCCCCAAGCACTATATATGTTTTTTTAGCAGACACCCTAGGGAATAAAATGCTGGCCATTGCAACTTTTTATCTCGCACAGTATTTGCGCAATCATTTTTCAAACGCCTTTTTTTGGGGGGAAAAACGTGAATTAAAAAATAACAAAACAGTAAAGTAAGCCCAATTTTTTTTGTATAATGTAAAAGATGAAGTTACGCCGAGTAAATAGATACCTAACATGTCACGCTTTAAAATTGCGCACACTTATGGAATGGCGCCAAACGTCAGTACTTAAAAATCTCCATAGGCGTTGCTTATTTATTTTTTACAAGTTACAAATTTAGAGTTACAGAGGAGGTTTAGTGCTAGAATTGGCGCTCTAACGCACGCGGTGATACCTCACATGTGTGGTTTGAACGGTGTTTACATATGTGGCCGGGACTTACGTGTGTGTTCGCTTCTAAACGCGAGCTACCGGGGACAGGGGCGTTTAAAAAAAAAAAAAAATTTTTTTACTCAATTTCTTTTATTTTTACACTTTTTTGACATTTTTTTTGATCACTTTTATTCCTATTACAAGGAATGTAAACATCCCTTGTAACAGGAATGGTTCGTGACAGGTCCTCTTTATGGAGAGATGCGGGGGGGGGTAAATAAGACCCCACATCTCTCCCCCAGGCTGAAAAACATTAAATCGTAAAAAAAAATTCACAGATCTAATGCTTTCTGCCGCGATTGCGGCTGTGTTTACATTCCAGGACCCGGGCGTGACGTCATAACATCGCGCCAGGGCCACCGATGATCATAGAGATGACTGGTGACCAGATGGTCACCAGTCTACTCTATGGTTTCCATCCGACGCCGGCAGATTGTTTCTCCGGGTCTCCGATGGCAAAGGAGAGCCCGGAGAAGCACCGGATGGACATCCCCTCCCGCCGTCTATAAGAACAATTAAGCGGTGGAACCGCCGCTATGATCGTTCTTATGGTGCACAGAATCACCGGCCGAAGAGATGGCTATCTGAATGATGCCTGTAGCAGCACCCATCGTTCAGATATCCTCACTGAAATTCCAGGACGTCATATGACGTCCTTGGGCGGGAAGGGGATATGAATACCAATAAAGAAACAAAAAAAAGGACAACCCAACATACAGTTGTGGCTGACCGTGCATTGTAATGTGTTGCCTCAAAAAATGATTGGCTTGGACTGGTGTGTGATGATCACTGGGTGGAGACCATTATAAAGCAATTAATGTTCTTTGTAAATATGTCAGTGCTTTAAGTGGGCCGGAAAGCGGCGGTACTCAGTACCGCCACTTCCAAAAATGGCCCTGGAGAGTACCAGCACCTCTCCGTGCGCCCAGTACGTGGGTTTCCCGCACCGCACTGGCGTAGGGGGGGGGGTTCCTGCACCGGGCGAAAAATTGCGGAGGGGGCAAAATCCTGGCGTCCGCGGAATGCGCCACCGCCTAGCTCTGGAGCCATCGGCCATCTTGGTACACCCGGCGGCGGCGCGTGATAAGTTTTTTTTTCAGCCCTTCCGCCTGGTTGGCTGGTTGAACTGTCTGTCTCCCTTGATGTGGGAGTGGCGGGAAACACCAGCCAACTAGGCAGAAGGGCTAAAAAAAAAACAGATAACCGCGCAGGGGATTGGCGGGCGGTGGAGTGGGAGGCGCTGTACTGGAAGTTGGAACATGTGTTTACAGCGCGGCGGCAAGTTTCTCCATCTCCAGCAAGGTAAGCAAAACACTCTCCTGTACCACAGGGGAGAGAGAGAAGGGGCGGGGTCGGTGTAAATCTAAAGGGGTGCACTGCCTGATCCCCACCTATCCACCGGCGCCTAATAGAGTACCGGCACCTCTTTTGGCCCACTTAAAGGACTGAAATATGTGAACTTTGCCAAAGCTTTACTGTGTCACCTTTGCCCAGTTTTTTTTCTCTAGGATATTCTTTAGTGATTTGTAGATAAGATCTTACTGGGAGACGTTATGAAGACAATAAAAAAAATCAGGTATTTTGTTTCTCTTTCTTATGAACACAGCAGGCAGTTTCTGGTTAATCCACAGAAGGCGAAGAGATTCATTTTGCCAGGAGTGTATATGGCCTATGGGATCACACACACGACTTTAGGTAAATGGTCATGTATTAATTACATTTTTACCTATTTGTATGTATGAATTTATTTAGTTTTTACCTATTTATTTATGTATGCATTTACTTATTTCATTTTTACCTATTTATTTGTGTCTGTATGAATTTGTGTTTATTTATTACATGTTTACCTAATTATTTATGCATGGATTTATTTATTTGTATTTAACCACTTAAGACCCGGACCAAAATGCAGGTAAAGGACCTTGCCCCTTTTTGCGATTCGGCACTGTGTCGTTTTAACTGACAATTGCGCGGTTGTGCGACGTGGCTCCCAAACAAAATTGGCGTCCTTTTTTCCCCACAAATAGAGCTTTCTTTTGGTGGTATTTGATCACCTCTGCGGTTTTTATTTTTTGCGCTATAAACAAAAATAGAGCGACAATTTTAAAAAAATGCAATATTTTTAAACTTTTTGCTGTAATAAATATCCCCCAAAAATATATAAAAAAACATTTTTTTCTCAGTTTAGGCCGATACGTATTCTTCTACGTATTTTTGGTAAAAAAAAATCGCAATAAGCGTTTATCGGTTGGTTTTCGCAAAATTTAGATAGTTTTATTGCATTTTTATTAATTATTATTTTTTTACTACTAATAGCGGCGATCAGCGATTTTTTTTGTGACTGCGACAATATGGCGGACACTTCGAAAAATGTTGACACATTTTTGGGACAATTGTCATTTTCACAGCAAAAAATGCATTTAAATTGCATTGTTTACTGTGGAAATGACAGTTGCAGTTTGGGAGTTAACCACAGGTGGCGCTGTGACATTGAGTGTTCCCTGTGTGTGTGTTTACAACTGTAGGGGGGTGTGGCTGTAGGTGTGACGTCATGGATCGCGTCCCCCTATTACCGGGATGACGCGATCGATGCTGCGGCCACAGAGAAGCACGGGGAAGCCGTGTTTACACACGGCTCTCCCCGTTCTTCAGCTCCAGGGACGGATCGCCGCACTGCAGCGGCGATCGGGTCCGCGAATCCCGCGGTCCCGATCCTGAAGCTTCGGACCGGGTCACGGGCGCGCGCCGCGGGCGCGCGCCCGTGACCCACGGCTGGGTACTAAAATCTACGTATATATACGTTGATGTGCCCAGCCGTGCCATTCTGCCGACGTAAATGTGCAGTAGGCGGTCCTTAAGTGATTAATATTTACATATTTATGTATGAATTTATTTTTTACCTAATTATTTATTTTTGCATTTATTTATTTATTTAATATTTACCTATTTATGTATGTATGTATTTTTTTTTATGTTTTTAGTTGTTACCTATTTATTTTATGTACTGTATGTATGGTAGTATTTTTTATTTATTTTTTACCTATTTATTAATGTATGTATGAAAGTATTTATTTAACTTTTAACTATTTATTTATGTATGCATTTATTTATTTTTAAAACTGTTAGGCGAATGCTTGGTGCCCGAGCATGAGATCCGGCCGAACATTGGCTGGTCGCCCGTTCGATGAACACTTAAATTAATGGAGCTTTCGACCGTTTTGTGCGGCCCGCCGAACGACCACAATGCAACCGCACAGAGCATTGGAAGCCCTGATTGGCTGAAGCAATGAAAGCTTTGCCCAATAAGGGGTTAGCTTGCGGGCACGCTCCTGTGTGATACAGTGGTGGCCATGGCTGGCAAGTGTATAATTTTGGCTCTCCCCCCAGCACGACATTTGATTAAGAGCAGCGGGAGCCAATGGCATGCGCTGCTATCAATCATACAATGAAGAGCCGGGAACAGCCAAGATGACCGGGCCGAGAAGCCAGCCCGTTCACAATGCAGGACTTTCGAGGGCTTAGGTAATTAAACGGGGGGCTGGAGGGTTTGTAAGCATCGCATGTTTTTTCATCCTAATGCATAGGATGCATTAAGGTAAAAAAACGGGAAGCTTTACAACCCCTTTAATAAATAAAGGTGTATCCCTTCACCATGAAAATATGTTGCCTGATGTCTCCTCTTTCAAATGTTGTGACACCTATGTGCTCTTAAGCCTCTCACCTTACTGCTGTAAGGTAACAGCATATGTTGGTATCTTTTCCTAGTCCTTGATGCACCTCCTCCTGCTTCTAGGGGCCCTCCTATGGTCTACCAGGCTGGTGGGTCTCTATGGCAAGTGATATTTCCTCTGTGATGCTCCTACAGGTCCCTCCCAAAATGGTCCATTTTAATGTAATGTAAAAAGAGACTCCCATAGTGTAGAAACATTTTTAAAAGTTTAATAAGTTAAAAACATTTTTTTTACAATATATATTGTACATATACTGCACGAGCAGCAAACTCATATGATCACGTCACTCCCGGTATGCCCCCGCTCTGCTCATCCCCTACGCGTTGCATTACGCACACGTGACTTCATCAGGGGATCCCTATCCATGGACTAATTGGAAAGACATTGGACAGAGGAGCGCTGGATATTTTGTGTTAGGTTTACACATTTTGTTTTAGGTCCCCAGGTTCCCTGTGCCACGAGTTCGGTCTAGAATAAGTGGGGTACCGATTGTTAGGGAAGGGGTGAAGCTCACCAACCCCCTTGCTACCAGGATCACCATCTCCTGGTATGTGCGACGTTGTACCCAAACAATTTTTATGTATTTTTTTCCCCACAAATAGAGCTTTCTTTTGGTGGTATTTCATCACCTCTCCATTTATTTTTTGCTCTATAAACAAAAAAAGTGTGACAATTTTGAAAAAAAAAAATAGGGGATAGATTTTGCAATTTTGAGCGAGACTGCGACATTGCGGTGGACAAATCTGACCCTATATTACACTTTTTGGGGACCAGTGACACCAATACAGTAATAAAAAAATGGACTGATTAATGTATAAATGACACTGGTAGGGAAGGAGTTAACACTAGGGGGCGATCAAGGGGTTAACTTTGTTCCCTGGGTGTGTTCTAACTGTGTGGGCTCACTGGGACAACACAGGGATCGCTGTTCCTGATTACCAGGAACAGAATCTCAGTATTGTCCCCTGTCAGAAGGGGGATACTCCTTGTTTACATAGGCAGATCTCTACTCTGCCTCTCTGTGGAGCGGGTGGCCATCGAGTCCGCTTAACCTTTGCATGAAACCACGATGTGCAGAGGACGCCCACCGTAACTCATGCACAAAACTATGTACAGGTACGCCAGGTACAGTATTTGTGCGGTGGGCGGTCCGTAAATGGTTAAGAACTTTTACCTGAACTTCTTGCAAATTAAAAATTATTGTGGCACGATCTCTCAAAGATCCTTCCATACACAGCTCTAGTTCATTCAAACTAAGGCGGCGTACACACGAGGGGATATGTCCGCTGAAACCGGTCGGATGGACCGTTTCAGCAGACATCTCCGCTCGTGTGTATGGGCTAGCGGACAGATTTCTCCACCCGACAGATTTCAAAGCATGCTTTGAAATCTGTCCGCTGCAAACCTGTCCGTCGGATATGTCCGCTGGTTAGTACACCAAACCATCGGACCAAAATCGCGCGCATGCTCAGACAAAAGTAGGGGACGGGAGCGCTCGTTCAGGTAAACCTCGTGTTTGTTTGTGAGTTGGCACATTCGTCATTGTAACTATCTATATTGTATCGTTTATTGCCTTTCTTCGTTCTCTTGCTATAATCAAGCTGTTCTATTGCTGATGCCATTTATATAGACTGAGTTGTCCCAATCTAGCAAAGTTTGATTGTAGTATATCGCGTTGTCTTTTTGTAATTATTTTTTTGCTGCATCTCCTAATTGTTTTGAGCTTTCCTCCACATGACTATAATTTTTTTTTGGATCTATTTTTTAAATGCATTTTTTTGGTTTTTTTGTACCTTTTTTTTCAATGTTTTTATTTATTCTTTTAGAACAATTTTTTCAATGCATTTTTTTGGATTTTTTGTACCTTTTTTTCAATGCTTTTTTATTTTATTTTGTTTGATCATTTTTTTCAATGCATTTTTTTGGATTTTTTGTACCTTTTTTTCAATGCATTTTTATTTATTTTTTTTGATCATTTTTTTCAATGCATTTTTTTGGATTTTTTGTACCTTTTTTTCAATGCATTTTTATTTTATTTTGTTTGATCATTTTTTTCAATGCATTTTTTTGGATTTTTTGTACCTTTTTTTCAATGCATTTTTATTTATTTTTTTTGATCATTTTTTTCAATGCATTTTTTGGGATTTTTTGTACCTTTTTTTCAATGCATTTTTATTTTATTTTGTTTGATCATTTTTTTTAAGGCATTTTTTTGGATTTTTTGTACCTTTTTTTCAATGCTTTTTTATTTTATTTTGTTTGATCATTTTTTTCAATGCATTTTTTTGGATTTTTTGTACCTTTTTTTCAATGCATTTTTATTTATTTTTTTTGATCATTTTTTTCAATGCATTTTTTTGGATTTGTTGTACCTTTTTTTCAATGCATTTTTTTGTTGTTTTTGTTGCTTTTTTTTCCATGGGTTACCAAGTTGTCACTCCAAACCTACCCCCCCACCCAGGAGTTTGTGTCCTTCCAAAATTCCACCTTGTAGTTTTAGTAGGTTTGGGGCATAATCACCACAGTAGAAAACACAATAGACAAGGTTTTAACGTAAATACAAAAAGCCATTTATTTTGGCAAGAAAATAAATTAAAATAAACATGATCTGCACCACTTGATCAGATAGCAACCTACATGCAGACTTGTGCATTCCACAAAACATGATGAAGGATAAAATGAACAATCTCAGGAGACACAAAACAAATCAAATCTGAATCAGCAGCAAATGAGCAAAGAAACCCAAGCTGTGGTACTCCAACAAGCTTACATTTTAGAATAATGAACTGGAAGGCAGGTAATCACCTTCTCTTCTTACTTCCAGCCTTCTTTCCTGACTGCCTTGCAGCGGAACGTCCACGGGCCCATCCATGGCCCCTTGCAGGTGCTGATGATGTGGCAGCAGGAGGCAAAAGATGGGAAGCAGGCTGGGCTGGGTCACTGAGGTCTGTGTCCCGGGTCAGCATGCCCCTGTGCATCCAAAAGATGACCTTATTGATTAAGTCCTTAGCCAGGTCCCTTTGATCCTCCTCCGCTCGGCTCAGTTCATGAGCCACAGAGGCACTGAAGGCTTCTGTGGGGTTGAGGGGGGCCCGCATTATTTCAGCAGCCTCCCTCATCATTTTGAGGCTCTCCTCCTCCATCTGCCTCATCCGCCTCTTTTGGCCTGGTCGCCTCATCTGGAGGGGAGGGACCTGGCTTATGGTGCTGAGCCTGGGGACATGCTGACTTCCACTCGGCCCAGCCTCCTCCTGGCTGCCACTCACCCCTTCCCCCTGGCTGACATGGTCCTGAGGAGCTGCCACCTCCTGGCTGGCCTCTTCCTGTATCAAAAAAAGGGACATGTTGTAATATTTTGCTCAATCAAGCACACACACACATTATTTGGCTCTAGACTCTTTTTGTTTTCTTAATTTAAATAGACCTGCCTGTCCTTCAGACCCCTCAGTTGGCATCCCTGAGATCCCTAGTTTTTTGCACACGCCTTTTTTTGTTGGTCCAAACGTTACAATTTTAACAATACTAACTCAAGAATCAAACCCAAATTAGAAGCAAATAAATATTTATGAAACTACTATACCTCACTGAAGATCGCCAGATCTGGGTCCATGTCAGCCAGGCCCTCCTCTGGCTCTACAGGGGCGTGGGGATCCAGGGAAGTTCCGCTGCAAGGAAGCGTGGGAGGAAGGCTGGAAGGAAGATTGGAAAGTGATGGCCGGCCCTCCAGTTCATCATCCAAAAATGCAAGCTCGCGGAAGTACCACAGCCTGGGCTCCTTTTGCGCATCTGCTGCTGATCCAGATCGTTTGGTTTTAACCTCTTTATATACCTTACGATAGGTGCTCCTGAGATTGCTCATTTTATCCTTCACCATGTTTGCTGTGCAGGATGGAACCCACGTCTGCATGTAGGTTGCTATCTCTTGTAGAGTGTCTGCTCGGAGATTTTTGTTTGGGTAGCCTGGGTGCCTGCTATCCCATAGATTAGGCTTTTCGCGATAACATTCGATTAATTTAAGAGTGTTGTCTTGGATAGCCAACTGGTCCATCTCTCTCTTTTTTTTATATGTTCAGATTAATGCTCTAGAATATACAAATACAAATTAATTAAAACCCACAAGAAAAATGGCTCAGCTTTATCATTTTCTGAATATGTATGTGTACAATCATTGTGGAACTAGTATACAAACACATTGGGGGTTATTTACTAAAGAAAAAATAACTTTAGCACTGCAAAAGCACTTGAAAGTACACTGCCTGAAAGTGCACTTGGAAATGCAATCGCTGTAGCCCCGAAGGGGACATGCAAGAAAAAATATATATTCAATTTTAGCCTCCACCTGATTGGTTGATAAAATAAGCAGAGCTTCCCTTCATTTCAGATCTTCCCCTCCACATCTATGGAGAATGCCCTTCCAAGTCCACTTGCAGTGCAAACTGGATTTCCCTTTAGTAAATAACCCCCAATGTGTCCTGCTGATACAATGCTGGCCAGCTCCACTCCATTGTTGTGCAATTCATTTTTGGAACATGCAGACCCTTTGGTAACATGAAAATAAATACATGGCATCTCTTTAATCATCCACAATTTTTTTATTTTTCCAAAAATGAAGCCACTAGTTATTGTGTAGATATCATGCACCTCACACAGCATTGAGGAGCTAATACACAACCTAATTACCTCTGTCCAAACAATACAGAACAATACATGCATGATGTGAATCCACAAGACAAAAATAAAGAGGTAGAGCATTGTCATATATATATGTAGTGATGTGTTCAATCATTTTTGTCCAAAACTTGCATTGGTGGCCCCAAGCTACCTAAATAGCGCAAACGCTCCTAACAACATTCCAAACCCCCACCCCCACATGGGGTTTCAAAGTTGAGACGCCTCTGCTGATCCCATGTTGTAATTTACCTTCGTGTCTGTAGCTCCTCGCGTACGCTCGAGTAATCTCCACGTAACCGACGTAATCACGTCGATCTCCTTATATAGGCCGCGCAAAGCTATACCGCCGCCCTCTTCGTTCGCAATGTCTCCGCCCGTTTTTAACCCCCCCATTTCAACATCCAGGGCCTCATATTGCAAGTTACCGGCATATGTGTATGTCATCGTTTTAACGCGCGCGTAAGCTCCGCGTAAACACGATGTATTCATCCGCGCATGCGTGAAACGCCGCCTTCGTCCACGCCCATGACGGAACTTTTCCTCTTTTCCACGCCCCTTATCAGTGGGAAACGAAAAGATGGCCATGTCCCACGAGCGAGCATTACCCGCTCATGAGGATCAGGAAGGGACACAACCAGGAACGTCACGCTCAAGGAGCAAACGGTACAAGGCCACAAATATGAGTTTGGAGGAGATGGTGGAGATGGTACACATCCTGCGCAGGAAGGATTATGATGGGGATTATGGCCCATACAGCACCCCGAACCGCCGTAAGGCCAAAATTATGGACAAGGTGGCGAAGAGGCTTACTGAGATCTTTGGGGTGAGCAGGTCCAAAGAGCAGCTACGCAAGCGCTGGTCCGATTTGAAGTTGCGTGAGCCACACCAGTTTCGGAAGATAAAGAAAATCCTGGATAAAAGTAGGTATTATTTTTGTGGGGGGGGGGGGGGTTTTGCAATTGTGTGATATCATTGTTTGATATGTATATTTATGCATGTGCCTTGTTGGAATGGTTGTACTTTGGAAGAATTATTTTTGGATATTTCCTGTAATATGAAAAAAAAACACACACACACACACACCAAATAAGAAGTTATGCACGATCGTTCTTTAGAAACATCGGTCAATCACCTCGTTTCATCCACATACTATGTCCTAAGGAACAGCACACCAGGACATGGCTATTTGGCATTTATAGAGAAAAGTTATTACACATTTTGGATAAAATTATGTAGATTTCCTAACTGATTTGAATGTGAAAAGACAAACAGGATTCATTCACATTCACACAGTGATAATAAGCAGCTGGATTCACATCTGGACTCAAGAGCACCTGTGTCTCCCCCATAATGAGATTCATTTTTAACAGTCTGTGACACCTAATTTTTAGGGAGGGGCATCCATGCAGGGGCAGACTGACCACTGAGGAAATTGGACACTGCCCGAGGGCCCCATGCCCCTAGGGGGCCCCATCAGAGATGCCAGGCTCATTTCAACCAGGGACAGTATGTAAAAATCTGCTAATTTAGCTCATCTGTCCCTGATATGTCCAAAGCCTACATGCTTTTGATGTGAAACTACTGACTGAGATTGTAGCTGCCCCGCCTCTATACTGCCACCTGGCTTAGTGGGCATTTGTAAGCCTGGGGGCCCCTAATATTCTATTGCCCGGGGGACCCATGAGTTGTCAGTCCGGCCCTGCTTCCATGTGTGTCCCTTCGCTAAAAAGGGTAATTAGCACAGCTTGGGAGAAGTCATTAGAAAAACAAAGGTTAAGGTTTGGTGGCGGAAGACAATAATCCAAAGTTTATAAAACACTTTGACACAATGATTATGATTTATTAATGCCCTCCTCAAATATCTGTGTGCTGATAAGTATACCTTTTGTTTTCTGATATTTCTAGGGGAAAGAACAGGACAGAAATTGGAGGACGCAAGGAGGCCCAAACTCTCTCATAAGAAAAAATCTAGCCATGTGGAGGAGGAGGACCAGGTAGAAGAAGGAGTGGTGGAAGGGAGAGATGAGGAAGACGCAAATGTGGAAGGAGTATTTAGTGAAGAAGAAGGAGTTGGTGAAGAAGAAGGAGTTGGTGAAGAAGAAGGAGTTGGTGAAGAAGAAGGAGTTGGTGAAGAAGAAGGAGTTGGTGAAGAAGAAGGAGTTGGTGAAGAAGAAGGAGTAGTTATTGAAGGAGTTGTTGTAGAAGAAGGAGGAGTTATTGAAGAAGGAGTTGTTGTAGAAGAAGGAGGAGTTATTGAAGAAGGAGGAGTTATAGAAGAAGGAGGAGTTATTGAAGAAGGAGGAGTTATTGAAGAAGGATTGATTGTGGAAGAAGGCGAAGTTGTGGATGATGGAGAGGTGGAGATTAGTAGCACAACAGGTCAGTGTCACCGCAGCTTCACACAGGGAGAAAGAGATGTAGATAGGCCTGCACATTACTAATGTATTTTTATTTTATTTTTTTATAGGGGATGAAGATGCTGCAAGCACATCCAGTAGTCCACCTTTTTCACGTGCAAGTGCACAAATTGTCATCCAACAAATTATGGAGTGTAGCACAGAGATGGATAATATGAGGCAAACAATGGTTGTAATTGAACAAAATTACAAAAATATTATTGATATGATGGGCCGTATCAAAGACTAAATCCCCCTGCCCGGCCCCCCCCCCATCACCCATCCGTCTTGCAAACAAAAAAAAATGTTTTATAAAAATAGAAAGATGCACACACAGTGTGTCCACATGTGCTATCTGCCATCACAGGTTATGGATTGTCTTTGCTTTGTGGGTACACCCCCTTCCTCCCTTCTCAAGCAGGTAAGAGGGAAGGGTTTGCACCCACAAAACACATGCATTGATCACCCATGATGCCAGATAGCACATGTGGACATTTGATATAATCCTCATTTTTGGGCCCTCTCACTCACACACAAGAATGTGTGCATCTTCCAAGTTTGTTGTGTTCCGGGGTGACATTGGGAGACTGTTGTAGTAATGACCTTGTTGTACTTAGTATTTTTAGTGGTTTTGAAAAATATTTTATATTTTTTCTAAAAAAAATGTTTGGTATAATCCATATTTTTGCATAAAAAATTTAAAAAAAAAAAATGTTTTTACTCCAAAAATGTTACATGGTGGCAAACCCAAAAATTGTTGATAAAAAATTTTGTACGCTAACATGAGTGGCTTGTTGTTTATATATGCTGAATACCCAGTTTGTAGATGAGTGACTTGTAACTACAGCCATAAACCCGGTTTTAAGTACACACTAGCGTTTAGTTCTTACCGCTGCAAATCACAATATCAGCCTCACTTCTGCGTAAAAAACAATATTCTTCCAACACCAGCTTGTTCAGTTAAGCCAGATTTTATAAATGCTGGTATCTCATTGGTTTGTGTGCAGAAGTGACCCTTCTATTGTGGACTTAAAAGTGGGGTATGGCTGTAATGTCCAATTGTGGTTATTTACTAAAACATGACAACTACATTTGGCACTAGAAGTGCACTAGTTTCAGAACCAAGAAGACAGAGATAAATAGAAAAAGCAATAATGACAAACAACTGTATATAGAGTCCAATGGTCAAATTATTTATTATATTTTGTAATATTTCTTTCTTTTGGGGGCCGAATTAGAAAGAAATATGATCTGGCATAGCTATGGCCCCCCGGCCCATGAAGTACTCAACATATTTGTCGCGTACCTCACGAGCAGATTGGGTGACCGAGCCAGCGCGACCAGTGTCCAGCCCAGGAAGGGTATCTGAGGGTAGTCCTGCCTCAGCACCGATGTTGGGTAGGTACGTCTGGGAATGCCTGCGTAAAAAATTATGCAATATGCAACAGGCAAAAACAATATGGTTCAATTTATATTCCGCCATATTTATCGCTGTCAGGAACAGGCGGAACCGGCTGGCGAGTATCCCAAAGGCATTCTCGACTACCCTCCGGGCCCTGGCTAGCCTAAAATTGAACACCCTCCTCTCCGGGGTAAGAGTCCTCTGGGGAAAAGGCCGCATGAGGTGAGGTCCAAGCCCGAAAGCTTCGTCCGCTAAAAAAACAAACGGAAGTCCTTCCACATTGTCTTCATCCGGTGGCAGTTCAAGACCACCAGTTTGTAGACGGTTGTAAAATTCAGTCCGCGCAAACACTCCCCCATCAGACAGCCGGCCGTTCTTCCCCACGTCCACATACAAAAATTCGTACTGTGCCGACACCACCGCCATCAACACGATACTATGAAAACCTTTGTAGTTAAAATAGTAGGACCCCGAACGGGCTGGTGGCACTATGCGGACGTGTTTCCCATCTATTGCTCCTCCGCAGTTTGGAAAATCACAACGCAGGGCAAATTGGGAAGCCACAGTCTGCCATTCCTGTGGCGTGGAGGGAAACTGTGGGGACAAAAAAAATAAACATAAATAGTACTTAGGCACATAAACATTGCAAACACAATACAAAAACCATACTTGTGCACCATCACACAGTATTAACAATTTTATCTTATTATTGGGGTGGAGTTGTGGCCACTAAAAAAACCCACTTATTATCACACTCCCCACCCCTCTGATGGGGCAACATTTTAGGGGGGGTTGGGGTTGAACTACAATGCAGCAAAGAAAAATATGCCACACACACCAAAAAAAAAAAGGCTAGGTGTGTTTGTCCCTAGGATAGCATGCTGGACAGGTTAATAGTCATGCAAGGAAAAAATATGTAGGTAGGCCAACAACAAGAACATGGAAAGCTTAACAACATGCATGCATGGGGAGAAAAGGCAACATTCAACACTCAGCATGGAAAAAGCATGGTCATTATAGGGAACAAATGCCAAACCAAAAAAAAATAATCACATTTATAAAGACAGAGAATGTGAGCTTCAGAAAAGAGGAAACGTACCTTCAGATACTCCTCCTGCATGACTTGTATGACAGCAGAACACGTCTCCGGTATGATGATCCCAAGCGCCTGGGGAGAGATGCCTGTTGAGAACTTGAGGTCCTGCAGGCTCCTCCCAGTCGCCAGGTACCGCAACGTGGCAATAAGCCTCTGCTCGGCCGTGATCGCTTGGCGCATCACAGTGTCCTGCCTCGTGATATAGGGGGACAGAAGATCCAGCAGACGGTTGAAAACGGGGTCCGTCATACGGAGAAAGTTCCTGAAGTCATCAGGATTATTCTCCTGGATTTCCCTAAGCAGAGGCATATGAGAGAATCGGTCACGCTGGCGCAACCAATTCTTGGCCCAGGAACTCCTCCTCCCCCTGTTCCTGGCCAAAGGTCTGGAATAATTATAACATCCAGAAGCAAGCCCATATCCAGCACGAACTCTAGCAAAGTTACGCTGCTGCTCCATAATGGCTTCAAACCGGCCGGCTGGTCAGTCAAGAACACACTCACAGAAAGCACCCCCTAATCCAGCAAGACCTGCAAAATACGCTCGACAAACAGATACCCGCGGACAGAACGCCACTGCAAAGCAGAAACGACCTGACAGCCAGCACTGACTGCCAAATACGCACCCACAAGCACACACTGAACCCGAGAATACGACCTGTAAAGCGCGGAGACCGAAAAGCGCGAATCGGCTCTAACCAAACCTTTGCTAACACGTTACTAGCAAAAGAGGAACAGAGGGCGGCGCCGTAAGCTTTGGTCTTCCCCTTTATAGTGACGTCGTACGTGGTTTACGTGCACGCGTTCTGGTCCGGGGAGATTTCTATCCGCTCGTGTGTACGCACAGCAGACCAACAGACAGATTTGCTGCGTCGGCTGGAAACGGTCGGGCCGACACATTTGAACAAATCTGTCCCCTCGTGTGTACGCGGCCTTAGACTTCCAAAATCATATCCTCCAGATAAGGAAAGTCCTTTCATAGGAGTCCATATCCATCATCCTGTATCCCAACTGGGTATCCCACAAGGGAGGCCACGTGCCCAGTACAGGTTCATTTCTTGCTCTCTGTTCTCATACATGAGCTCCCTTTGTTACACATATGCGGATCTCTTTTTATATGTCTCTTCAGCAGGGGGCAGGGCTCTGCAGAAAAACCCGGGAACATTTGGCTAGCAGAGTTAACCCTGCTTCTGCTGGGAAACATTAATTAAGTAGTACAATTAGCACAGAAGAAAATGCACTTAATGCCAGAAATACTGAACACAACTAATACTGTAATATCTCAGCAAACACCTGCATACACTCTCACCCACCTGTTGTGCTTTTCCTAAGGTTATTTTAACCGCACAGTAAAATTATATTGAATTCTTTGATAACGAAGAAGTTTTTAAATACAAGTCAATCTATATGACATAGTCTATATTATGAAACGTATTCACGGAGACGTATAATCATACAAAATAGCTAATTTATTGGTTGACAAAAATGGATATTTACATAACATTAGAATACCAGTTGCGTTGCATGAACACATTGCGATTCATTAAACTACCCCCAAAATGGGCGTGCAATACCTTTGATCTGTGTGCCATGGCCAGTTCTCAAGATAACTTTATACAAAAGACAATGAAACAAGAGCGTCTATTTCATATATCAGCCGTTACTTTACTGCAGGTAAGTAAGAGGCCAAAATATGAAAATGTATTGGACGATTGTTTTGTCATTATATTGAATCATGTCAAAATATGAAAATATAAAATTTTTATTCTTTACAGAAAAATCTACCAGTTATTGATTATGAGACCAGACCATGATTACACAATATACAACTTCAATCTTCCTACAGAACAACAATATTTCTGATAAAGTAAAATGTCATATTTACCAATTCCATGATGGCTATTTGCAGACGACCAGTGTTAATATGCAGTTCTTTCTATGGCCCTTAATGGGATGACAAGATGCCTTCATGCATCGTCCTAACATGCCCCTCCCCCTATGGATGGGGTCTTCTTCCTTCATTGATCCATCTGCCTTCCTTGATCTTTCTCATCTATTGATCTCTATTGCCTTTTTTCCTCCCTACTCTTATGGGCTTGTCCTTTTATATTGGTCAGAACAATAGGACTATTAAATTATCCTAAAACCTGCCCATCTGACAACTGTCCGTCACTCATAGGCTTCTGTCCTACATGGGAGTTCCTGTCAAGACGTGTCTGGTTTCTATTGGCTGACGATTTTAATCATTTACTTGGTCTCTGGGCTTTGAGAACCTTAAGTAATATCACTTTTAACCACTAGGTGTCTCACCTTTATTGTGAGATTATTTGTACGATAATTCTATATTATTGGGGAGACTTATATTAATATTATTATTAGCTTAATATTATTGGTTACTTCTATATATATATCTCTGATAACTTTATGTTTCATCAGATCCAATTAGTATAGCTTTCATCCCCTCATAACACGCTTCCATATTTCTTTATAAACATATATTCCCCAAAACATTCTTCTAAGCATGCATCTGTGTACATCTCAATTAATGCGAAATAATTATTAACGTGGATACATGAATTATTTTGATATGTGTTCGATGAATTGGTGTAACAGGTACATTCACATTTTTATAATCACGATTTGACATCTTTCATAATGTGGGTTTAGTTTCTTACAAACACTTCTATTGATAAAAATACATTTCTCCTATAATTCTTTTTACTACGAATTTCTAAATTAGTGGATGCGATAGTCTTTTTCAACGGTTCTTAAGATGTCATTGCTCATCTAAACATTATTTTCATTTCGATGTTTAAAATATATTCTTGAATATCCAGTGTCTTTTAAGATAATTCTGACTAGTTTCAGTTCAGACATCTGTTTAACATCTCTTTACTTAACAATGGTTCGATCTGCTTCGTTAGCCATCTGTGCAAACTTTTCAGATGGCAGTATAACAAACTAACAATGATGGTAAACGTATTCTTGTTTATTCACCAAAGTTAGGACAAAATTTCTTCGTCCTGTGATGAGAACTGTCATTGTTCTAACTTTTCATCCGAGCTTGTAAAAGTTATAGAATAACCAATTCAATTGTTGGTGTCTTGGAGGCTTGGAAAACATAGGCTAAGATGTGTTTTTTTTTTTACTTTGTTTCTTTTTGAACGGTTCCCAAAATTCATCTAAGCGAGCCTCACAA
The DNA here is from genome assembly GCA_029574335.1 of Rana kukunoris. Lineage (NCBI taxonomy): Eukaryota > Metazoa > Chordata > Amphibia > Anura > Ranidae > Rana > Rana kukunoris. The sequence continues at coordinate 739,646,880 of CM056049.1, read as the reverse complement.
ATATGTTCTAGTAAATATTAAATTCTTATTCTTCCGTGCCAGAATTATAACACACCTATCGTTTCCAGAGTTTCACTAAATGAACTAAATTAACTGTTCTGTTCTGTCCTAGATTCAAATTTTAGACCAACCAGAGGTTAATTATCCTCCAAGGAGGTAGAGGGAAAAAATGTCTGCAACAATTGAAAATCAGACTCCGTATTATATTTCCTACTGCTTTTCATACCAAAGTGCACTGAATAATGTCAGGGTAAGTTCAACAGATTATTATTATTATTATTATTATTATAATACAGGATTTATATAGCGCCAAGAGTTTCCACAGCACTTTACAATATTTACAATATAAAAGGTTATACAGTATACAGTTACAATACAATAAAATACAAGAGGATTAAGAGAGGGCCCTGCTCAGAAGAGCTTACAATCTAATAGGGTGTGGGGGGGGGGGGGCGGGTGGTACAAAAGATTCTAACTGTGGGGAAGGAGCTGATAGAAGTTGTAAGGTAAGTACTTCAACTAGACCCAGGTTTTAAGGACAATATGAATGAATGGAAAATCCTCAATGCATTGGTCAGTCAGAAACACACGTACTCATAGTATGTCCAAGACTAGAGTTTATTTCCCCTACGTACTCGCACATAATCAAATCATACAAGATGGGACGCCCCTGTTCCAGCCAATCATATCTTAGTTATAAGGTTATACAAGTAATGTGCGTCACAATTATACATCGTGCATAAGCAGTCTTCTTTGTGCCCTGAGCATATCTAATTTCTACTGCAGCTAATCTTGGTCCAGGACATTGTAACAATAATATAGCCAAGGTCCCTGGCTTCTCCTAGGAGCCCAAAGATACATTTTAAATACATTTTAGGATACAAGCATTAATCACTAAAGGGGAAATCTAATAAGCCTTATAATGCATTACTAATATTGGGGAACTATAGCCTATCAATCATCGATATCTATGGGGGAACTCTAACCGCCTTTCAGAAGTGGTAAAAGATTAGTTGGAGACGTGATAGGCTTCCCTGAAGAGATGAGTTTTCAGGGATTGCCTGAAAGTAGCAAGAGTGGGAAAAAGCCAGGCAGGTTGAGGTAGCAAGTTCCGAGGATGGGAGAGTCCTGGAGAAATCCTGGAGACCAGCATGGGAGGAGGAGACCAGGGAGTTTGAGAGTAGGAGGTCTTGAGACGAGTGGAGAGGACGGGTGGGGTGATATTTGGAGACATAATTGATGATGTAGCTTGGAACAGAGTTGTGGATGGCTTTGTAGGTTGTGGTTAGTATTTTGAATTTAATTAATTGGGTGACTGGGAGCCAGTGTAGGGATTGGAGGAGAGGTTTGGCAGACACTGAGTGGTTGGTAAGGTGGAAAAGTCTGGCAGCAGCATTCATGATAGACTGAAGAGGGGAGGAGCCTATGGAGAGGCAGGCCAATGAGATGGGAGTTTCTATAGTCAAGGAGAGAGATAACAAGGGAGTGAATGAGGAGCTTATTGGTTTCATTTGTTAAAGAGGGGTGAATTTTAAAGATGTTACGGAGGTGAATTCTACAAACTTTTGACAACGATTGGATTTGAGGCTGAAAGGACAAGTTTAGGATTACACCGAGTACCCTGGTATGAGGGGAGGGACTGATGGTTGCATTGTTGATTTTGATGGAAAAGTCATGGAGGGGGACACGGGATATAATGTATGTAAACACATTGGTGAGATTTGTTGCTAAAGGTTTGGTCCACCCAAGACTGATGTTTGTTGGATCCTGAATATTTACCACTTAAAGGACGGCCCCATGTACACATACTGCGGCAGGGTGGCACTTAAAGCGGAGGTTCACCCTAAAATATACCCTCTCCCATGTGATCCAGCATACTGGCGTCAGCGCCAGTATGCTGTTTTTTAAAAAAAAATCCCCCACTTACTGTGAAATCTTTAATCTTTATTTCTTTCCCCCGAGGTGGCTGGCGCCTATACAGCTTGTCAAAGCTTCCGAAAATAACCGATTTAGGACTCGGGTATTTCCGGTGCAATACAGGCGCCGTATTTCTCCGAGTCCTATTTCGGCTTTTTAGCCATAGGACTCTGAGAAATACGGCGCCTGCGCAGTCAGCTCTTAGGTCTGTGCGCAGGCGCTGCATTGCGCCGGAAATACCCGAGTCCTAAACCGGGTATTTTCGGAAGCTGTGACGCGCTATACAAGCGCCATCCACCACGGGGGGAAAGAAATTAAAATGAAAGATTTCACAGTATGCTGGATCACATGGGAAAGAGTATATTTAGGGCGAACCACCTCTTTAAGTGCAAAATCGCGTACTTGTACGTGGTTTTATGTCTATGGCTCTGGGGCGTGCACGAGCACCGCCGGATCCCGGCTCCTGCTGTGATTGGAAAACCCGATGATCGTTTCGAGAGAGGCAAAACTTGTGTTTCTGCTAAGCAGGAACATGGATCTGTCTTTCTACAGTTAAACCATCCCCCACACTGTAAGAAAGCACTCCCAGGGAAATGTAACCCTTTGCTTGCCTCTAATGTTAACCCCTTCCCTGCCAGAGTCATTAGAACAGTGACTTTTTTTTTTTTTTTTTTTTTTTTAGCACTGATCACTGTATTGGTGTCACTGGTCCCCAAAAAGTGTCAGTTAGTGTCCGATTTGTCTGCCGCAATGTCGCAGTCCCATTTAAAATTGCTAATCGTCACCACTACTAGTAAAGAAATTTTTTTTTCATAAATATATCTTATAGTTTTTAGATGCTATGGGCCAGATTCACATACACTTAATATTGCGCTGCGTAATCGAAATACTCTACTCTGCCGTATTTTACCAGGCTCTACACCGAATCCTGGTAGATTTTTGCCCGTACGCTACGGGGGCGTAGTCTATTTCTCGCCGCGTAATCGAAATACGCGATTGGGGGGCGTGAAGCATTTAAATTAAGCGCGTCCCCGCGGCGATCGAACTGCGCATGCTCCGTTCAGAAATTTCCCACCGTGCATTGCGCGAAATCATGTCGTTACGTCATTCGTTGTTTGAGTAGCGGCGTTTACGAACATTCCTATTCCCGGACGACTTACGTAAAAAATAATAAAGGACGTCGGAAAACGTAGAAATTCGATGCGGGAACGACGGCCATACTTAACATGGGCTGTCTAATATTAGAGCAGCAAAAAGCTGGTATAGTGTTACGCAAATAAAAGATGACTAAAGATGCCGTAAGAGATTGCGAATGAAGATCGTAATTTCGGGGATCGCCGGCAAAAGCTCATTTGCATACCCCGACGCGGAAAACGACAGGAAGTCCACCCAGTGGCCGCAATTTTATTGCAGCGTAGATCCGAAGGCGTACGAACACGTAATCCAGTCGAATTGAAGCCCGCAGCCGTCTATTCATGGTTTGAGGTTTCCGACTAGCTAAAAACCGCGCGTAATTTGAAATTACTCCAGTCTAACACCAGTTAGACAGGCGTAATGGCTCTCTGAATCTGGCCCTATATCTTTTGCCAAACCAACTAATATATGCTTATTGGGACTTTTTTTTACAAAAAATATGTAGCAAAATACATATTGGCCTAAACTTATGAAGAAATTTGATTGAAAATTTGGATAAAGATGTATTAAGGACGTTACAAAGAATATATTCCCATTGATCTTCTTCAGGTATAGGACCCGTGTCCTGTTCCCATTTAACCTTACACAGGAGGGGGGTCAAAGATATTTGGGAGTCAAGAATCTTTAACCATTTTAATACCGGGCACTTTTACTCCCTTCGTGCCCAGGCCAATTTTCAGCTTTTAACGCTGTCACACTTTGAATGACAATTGCACGGTCATGTAACACTGTACCCAAATGACATTTTTTTATTTTTTTTTCAAACAACTAGAGCTGTCTTTTCATGGTATTTATTCACCACTGTTTTTTTTTGCAAAATACTGTATTTATTGGCGTATAACTCATTTTTTTACCCTGAAAATAGAGGGTAAACTGTGCCTGCGTGTTATACGCAGGGGGCTGTGGAAAGTTTTTCTTACTGAAACTTCCCTCTTAGAATTGGGGTGAGTTTTATACCCCTGTGTGTGTTATACGCTGATAAATACTGTAAACAAAAATAGACCCACAGAATAATATTTCTTCATAAATTTAGGCCAAAATGTTTTCTGCTACTTATGGATTCTTTTTTTTTATTCTGCTGCAGTTCTTTGAAGAAAGTAACCCAAATCAGTGGATATTATTAAGTCTGTTGAAAAGTTATAGGGCCGGATTCAGGTAGCTTTACGCCGGCGTATTTCCAGTTACGCCGCCGTAATTTCAAATGTGAGCCGTCGCATCTTTGCGCCGATTCACAAAGCGAGATACGCCGAAAAACATGGCTTCAGCCGTCCGACGTAACTTGCCTACGCCGACGTATCGTGGGCGCATAGTTACGCTGGACGCATTCGGCGTTTCCATTATAAACATGCAAATGAGCAAGATGCGCCGATTCACGAAAGTACGTACGGCCGACGCAGTAATCTACGCCGTTTACGTAAGGCGTTTTTCCGGCGTAAAGATAAACCATCAAAAAGGTGGCGCATCCCATGCAAAGGTATGGACGTCGGAAAAGCTGTCGTTCTTTACGTCGTTTACGTAAGTCGTACGTGAATGGCGCTGTGCGTAAGTGACGTTCACGTCGTAGGCAGTGTTCGACGTGTATCTTAGGCATTCTATTCGACGTGATTCTGAGCATGCGCACTGGGATACGTCCACGGGCGGCGCATGCGCCGTTCGTTCGGCCCATCATTTGCATGGGGTCACGGTTCATTATAATCACAGTGATCACATGGTACACTGATCAGTCAACCCTGGGGTGGCGTGTGGGGCGTGACTTGGGAGGACGTCATATGATGTCCACCTGGATCGACAAAAGGCCAGCCTGACCATCATATTACTATAAGCTGGGTGGGAACTGGTTAATTAAGAAAGCTCTTAAAAGCTCTTGGGTTGCCAGAGATGGTAGATGAACTCTGTAGGCTCGTTCTACCACAAATAGAGATGACAAAATATATTTTCCAAATGTAATTAGTAACCAATTTTCAATAAATTGGACCAGATCTCTCCCTTCAGCCTTCTATGAATAAACCCAAAATGTGTATATTATTGCAGCTAATACAATTCTCAAGATCATCTAATTTGACAGCATGTAGCATTATAGCACCTTTTTGGATGTGCTTTATAACTTCTACTTATTTATAACTTTATAACTTCTACTTCATTCCAGGAATTTGGTGTTGTAAGACCTCGGTCTTCTAAACGCATCAGTCAGTTGGCTTTACCTAGTCATATTTACGTGAAATATGGACATCAGTCACAAGATGACACCCGTCACCGTGCAGATTTGCATCGAAGTTACAATGGCATCTATCATCACACCTTCTATATCCGAGAATACGGCGCGGACAGATCTTTGCTGCAGCTAACAAGTAACAGGGGAGGAGATTCTCCTACATGCCCAAACTATGGTAAGCATAGTCAATAATCAGGAAATGTGCCGCAGTCTGCAGAGACCAATTACCGGTCATACCAGGGTATTGGCTTATAGAATACCACAATGTGTATATACAGGTGCATCTCATAAAATTAAAAATATCATCGAAAAGGTAATTTATTTCAGTAATTCAATTCAAAAACTGAAACTCATATTTTGTATAGATGTGTTACACACAGAGTAATACATTTCAAGCATGTATTTCTTTTAATTTTGATGAATATATGTGTAGCACTACCGCCAAAGGAGCTGCTGGATTGATTTGGGTGGCACGTTACCTCTGTATCTCCGCCATCTAGGGTACTGGGTGAGAGCTGCAATAAAGTCAATGTCCACACGACAGGTGTCTTTTCTGTGCTTTTATTACCCAACAGGGTAAAATGGTAAAATTAGTAGAAGGTGAAGGGATAGTAGAAATGGAAGGTAGCAGATTCAGGTGTAACTGGTTTTGGAAACAGTCCTGCTTCCAACGACAACTTTTTGTCACCACTCTAGCCAGAGTGGGTATAGTGCATCTAGATAACCCTTTTTCATGGCCTAGCAGCCAGAGTGTCACTCAGAAACTTTAGGGCAAAGTCTCATTCATCAAGATTATACTAAAGATGGAGATGGTATCGGTCCAAAATCCTTCTCAACTGGATTCAGCACGCGGATCTCCTTCGAACAGCTTTGTCAGAAACTGATAGGCGACCATCATCCAGCCTCTCAGAATCGAAGTGTCCTTTGATGAGTAGATAGGCCTCTCCTGAGACACCAGCCTTGTGCTCGGTATCCCCCGGACAGGTACTTCATCGGTCGGCTTCCTCCCACTGGACGGACAGCACAGGACCACCTCTCAAACTGGGGACCCAGTTGACCTACTGTACCCACAAGGCAGATTAATTGCTCCAGACCAACATGGTCCCAGAGCCAGAAACACTGCAACACACAAACCCCAGCCGGGAGGGCCACACACGGGGGTGGTGGGATGATTGCCCAGGTGGAGGGCGGCAAGACGAACCCCAAACCAATGGCATCTGCCCTTTAAATACACTTCCCAGCATGCACAGCGAGGCAGCCAACTCCCCTGATTGGCCGCTGGGGAGAAATATCCACCTGCACTTGACCCCACAAGGCAGATTAATTGCTCCAGACCAACATGGTCCCAGAGCCAGAAACACTGCAACACACAAACCCCAGCCGGGAGGGCCACACACGGGGGTGGTGGGATGATTGCCCAGGTGGAGGGCGGCAAGACGAACCCCAAACCAATGGCATCTGCCCTTTAAATACACTTTCCAGCATGCACAGCGAGGCAGCCAACTCCCCTGATTGGCCGCTGGGGAAAAATATCCACCTGCACTTGACCCCACAAGGCAGATTATTTGCTCCAGACCAACATGGTCCCAGAGCCAGAAACACTGCAACACACAAACCCCAGCCGGGAGGGCCACACAGGGGGGTGGTGGGATGATTGCCCAGGTGGAGGGCGGCAAGACGAACCCCAAACCAATGGCATCTGCCCTTTAAATACCCTTCCCAGCATGCACAGCGAGGCAGCCAACCCCCCTGATTGGCCGCTGGGGAGAAATATCCACCTGCACTTGACTCCACTACTGCCACCTGTCAGCCTGGGGCGGGATCAGCTCCCCAGACAACAACAGTATGCACAGACAGTATAGCCAAACCTGGAACAAAGGCCCTTAAATGTAACCAAATAAACATGATCAGAACCATTTACCTCTCTAAATTCCCCATAAATTTACAGCAGCACTGGCTCTGAAAGTAGCCAGGTGCTACACACTCTCCCCACTTGAATTGACACTGTCCTCAGTGTCAAAACAGCATATAAAAAGTTTAGGAATGTAAGGTAAAAGTAGACTCATACATTTTACGGTAGATAATCAGGTGATGTCTGGATAAGAGATTTGATCACGAGTTCGGTGAAATCTTGGACCCATTTAGGAGAATGCAGCTACATGCATTTCTTAGATCGCTCTCCAAGTGAACAAGAGAAATTATGCCGCGTACACACAATCACTTTTTGTGATGAAAAAAACTAAGTTTTCCACCATGAAAAAAAAACAATGTTTTCCACCATGAAAAAAATAAGTTTTTCCAACTTCATCATAAAAAACGATGTTGCCCACACACCATCGTTTTTTTCAAAATGCTCTAGCAAAGCGTGGTTACGTACAGCACGTACGACGGCACTCTGTTCCATTCAAGCTCCCGTCTCATAACTTGCTTATGAGCATGCGCGGGTTTAAAACGTTGTTTTAGCCCACACACGATCATTTTAAATGACGTTTTTTAAAACGTTGTTTTATTTCATCACAAAAAACGACCGTGTGTACGCGGCATAAGGCTTCCAATAGAATCACCTGATGTTTTGGCCGATCGGGAAACAGGTTTCATACCTGCTTCCCAATTGTCCAGGAGGAGGTTCAGTGTTGCAACAGCAAATTTCCATTTGCTGTTGCAAGAAACAATTGGTAGGCTTTAGATGCAATGCTCTGCGTCCCAAGTCCACCCCAAGTATGCACTTGCCACCCAGGCCAATTTGGACACTTCTCTCCTACATGTAAGAGTCATCATTTTTTTGTTGGAAAATTACTCAGAACCCTCAAACATTATATATGTTTTTTAGAAGAGACACTAGGGAATAAAATGGCGGTCATTGCACGGTATTTGCACAGTCATTTTTTTAAAGTTTTTTTTTCTGGAAAGAAAACCGTTTCATGCATACAAAAAAAAAACCGATAAATTGGCTCCGGCATCATGATTGACGATGGATCTACATTGGTAGATTTTTTTTTTTTTTAAAAAGGACATGTTTGACAAGATGGGTACAAGATGGGTTGGGGAGGGGTGGACCAAGCTGAACCGAACAAGGAAGTACCCAGGTGACACTGGTAATCCCAGATGCATGCATGATTACAGGCTCTGATATGAGACTGAATGTTCCAAGTTACATACAGTATGTAGTATATAGGGATGAGCCCCCGGCTCGCACCAGAACCTGTGAACACTTCAAAAGTTTGTGTGAACTTTAGAACCCTGTTAAAGTCTATGGGACTCAAACTTTTGAAATCTAAAGTGCTAATTTTAAAGGGCTAATATGCAAGTTATTGTCCTAAATAGTGTTTGGGGGTCCCGGGTCCTGCCTCAGGGGAAAAAAAGTTTTAAAAATTGACGTTTTTTCGGCAGCAGTGATTTTTAACCACTTGATTACCGGGCCTATTTTGGCACTTTTCTCCTTCATGTAATTATTATTTTACTTTAAAGTTATTTATTTAAAATGTGAGTTTTTTTTTCCTGAAACATCCCTCTTAAAATTAGGGTGTGTGTTATATGCCAATAAATACGGTATTTGATTACATTTGCTGAAAAAGCCTTCTTTAGTACTTGGACTACATTCAAAGGCAAAAGAAGTGTTCCAAAAATACTTGTACATTTTTTTTTCTTATCAATTCACTGGAAACAGTTGTGTTTGAATGGAGTGTTTAATGCCAAAAGAGGGTGTCTTCCTAAACAATTAGAGGTTTGTCCCTCGGGTATTTTGATAACAGCCCCCCCCCCCCCCCCCCCAGTCCTAAAGGCAGAGACACAAATCACAGAGAGGGGCCTTTCTAAAAAATTAAAACTATAGTCATCGGTTATAGGTGGGAAAAACATGATAAGTTCCCACCATGGATTGCCTCACCATTCCAGGTTTCTCATTATATGAAATGTGTTCTTTTAAAGGCAAACAAGAAGAGGACAGAAAAGAAATGCAAAGAAGAAGACTTCAAGAGGAAGAGAATAGGAGGAGGCAGCAGCAGATTGAGCGAGAGAGGAGGATTCAGGAGGAGATTGAGAAGGAAAGTAAAGCTCTAGAAGAAACACAAGCCCAGTTCAATAAAAAGCTGGAGATGAGAAGAAACAAAAGTATACAAAGACAGAAGCAAACTCATATCCTTCGTCACGTGGTAGAAGATGATGCCCTTCCCATCCAAATAACTGAGGTAACATATATATACATACAGTATATAGATGGAGCACCCTCCCAGTTAGGTTGCTATCAGGTTAGTTAGTTCAAATTTAGTTCAGTGGAGTAGCTTGTGATTACTTTGGGCTGCTCTGGGGTCTGCAGGTAGTAGGTTTGATTGCTTCTGGCTGTCTTATGAAGGCCTCCAGAATGTAGTGGGCGGGGCAGTCAAATGAGCAGCCCTAATATTTACATGGCTCCAGCCAATCCCTTGGGGAGGATGCCTAGATGGTGGATGGGAGAATGCATAAATTAGTTTGGAGTCTTAGACAGAGGGGTTCTTTTCCTGGAGGAGAGGTTCCCTGCCAGAAGGGCTTCTGCCCTTCTAGAAATCTCGGCTGAATATTCTGCTTGTGATCAACAAGGTCCCCTCTCTGTACAGCTGGGGGGCTATCATGCTACAAACTCTTTGATGCTAAAATAAGGATTTCACTGGGGATCTTGTCTGGAGGATTCACTGAAGAGTCTGTCTACCTAAATCTGGAGGGAGGCATCCAAGTACCTGGGGACACTAAGTACAGACCCGAGTGGAGGATCCTAGTGACTGTTGCTGCTATTAATCCCTGATGTACAAAAACTAAGGCTTGCCTGGTCTGGATCATTACTTAGTCCTTTTGCAGAAGGGATTGTTCTAGGGAGTAGCTGCAAAGAGAAGAGTGTCCTCTCATTACTGTTCAGTGTTTGGAGTATCCCACACCTTCCCTAAGCCCCATCCAGGTTAATATCTGCAATAAACATTAAAGACAACACAGAGACTGTTTACTGGGCCAGAGGAGTGAATATTGCTGTTTGCCTGGCTGCCACTATACTTGTGGGAAAGAACCTGGGACAAAGTCAGCAGCCAATGGGGGGGGGGGGGGGCAGCGCTATATATATATATATATATATATATATATATATATATATATATATATATATATATATATATATTGTAGGATGGGGATTGTTAGCTCTCATGGTAGATGTGTTTTTCCAGTGATTCAAGCCAGTCATGAACTATATTTAAGGGCATGGTAGCCCTTTTTTTTTTAAAAGGAAACAAAATAAAAGTCCAAACAAAGGCAAGGGGTTCTTCTCCATCAAATACACAGAACAGAAAATGCTAACCTATCTGGCTCTCTGTAGCAGTATCTGTAGCAGTACTTCTGCACTTTTTCCTGGTCACCCAGCCCAGCGGACTCCTCATAGTAGACAGCTCCCCTTTAGTGTCTACAGCTCTGCCTCTAGCAGTCACCAACATTCTGGCTGTCTCCTACAGCGTCTCTGACTTCTGGAGACCTCCTGTCTCTTAGTGTGGAGGTGTCTCCAACTGGGAGCCATGAGGTGCTCACCTGAGCACACACCCTGCTGATCATCCACAAAATCTGGATACAGGGTCGGAGATCCCATCCCACCCCAGACACTGTGGAACCTCCAAACTACAGAGCCCTCTGACAAATTACCAAAACCTGGAGAAAGCTGCAAAAGCAGTCTTCTCTAGTCCACATCTGTCCGCTCTGTAATCTTGCACCCAGCAAATGTGCATACCCTGTGTCCAGCAAACTGTCCATTTTACCGTGACAGTAGCTCCTCCTGTTACAGTATATATATGTATATGTAGAACAACCCCCGAAGGAGCTGCAGGTTTGTTTTGGGTGGCATGTTACCTCTGTATCTCCGCCGTCTAGGGTACTGGATGAGAGCTGCAGTAAAGTCAATGTCCATGCGACAGGTGTCTTTTCTGTGCTTTTATTACCCAACAGGGTAAGATAGTAAAACTTAGCGGAAGATGAAGGGATAGTAGAATAGAAGATAGCAAATTCAGGTGTAACTGGATACGGAAACAGACAATTTCGGTCCAAAATCCTTCTCAATTGGATTCAGCACCCGGTTCTCCTTCACATAGCTTTAGTTTAATCAGCAACTGATAGGCAACCAGCGTCCAGCCTCTGAGAACCAAAGTGTCCTCCGATGAATAGTCAGGCCTCTCTTGAAACACCAGCCTCGTGCTCGGTTTCCCCCGTTAGGTATCCATCATTCAGCTTCCTCCCAGTGGACAGACAGCTCAGGACCATTTCAAACTGGGGACCCAGTCGGCTATTGGACCCACAAGGCATATAGATTGTTCTGGGCCAACGTGGTCCCAGAACCAGGAACACTGCGACACACGCACATCCCAGCCAGGAGTGCCATTCGCGGTGTGTGGCGGGATAGCTACCCAGATGGTGGGTGGCAAACGAGAGACCCAAACCAATGGCATCTGCCCTTTAAATACCCCTTCCCAGCATGAACAGCGAGGCAGCCACCCTCACTGATTGGCCACTGGGGAGAAATACTCAACTGCACTTGACTCTGCTGGAGCCACCTGTCGTCCTGGGGCGGGACTCACTCCCCAGACAACGACAGCATGCACAGACAGCACAGCCAAAGCTAGAGCAGAGACCCCAAATTTAACCAAATAAACAGGTTCAGAGCCAACTACCTCTCTGAACTCTCCTCAAATTTACCATATCACCGGCTCTGAAAATAGCCAGGCGCTACATATATATATATATATATATATATATATATATATATATATATATTATACAATTATTTATGTACTCATTCTGTTAAACATTCAAACAGCCCCCTGGTGCTTACACAACACACCAATGTGTGTAGTGCAATGTTATGATGCTGCTGAGCTATTACACAATAATATTACTGTGCAGCCTCCTGACTAAATCTGGGTATCTGGATGACTTAGAGCACATGTGTCAAACACAAGGCTTTCAGCTCCAACCGGACCTTTTCTCAGCAGTCGGCAGCAGAGAGGACACAACTCCCCCTACAGATCCCGCGCCTCTCTGTGCAGCCACAGCAACCCCTCATCTCCACCTCCACTGGTCTTAGCATTAAATAGACTTCGACAGCTGACTCCAGCCCTCCTCTGGTCCTCCTTCAGACCCTGCATTCTCTGCTTCCAAGCTCCACCCTCAGCTTCTTCCCAGCAGCAGCACATGGTAAGGGTGTGCACTGTGTTGACCAGAGATGTGCACCCTTCCTTTTCAGACTTGCATCATCTGGTACAGGAGTGTGAGTGGGCTCCATCTGCCCTTTACAGTCTTAAGCATTAAGTTATATTAGTTGTGTTTAGGGATGGAGTGTATTAATAAACTGCCACCATCCAAAATTACGCATATATGCAAATGCACAAAGTGTCCTGGCTTTGGTAGGAGTAATATATTTCATTGTTAAAGGCGCCATTTTCCACATGTATCTATATTCACTGTTTGCAATTGCAATTGGTTGGCAGCCTTTATTTATATTGAGTTGCAAGTTTACTCATATTAGTGTAGCGCTACCCCATTCAGGAGCCGCTGGTTGTTTTGGGATCGGCGTATTAAGTTACCTCAGGTGGCTTCTCTAGGGGTGATAGTGAGTACAGGTAGTGAGCGAATGTCCGGTCAGCAGATGGGTTTTCTGAATGCTTTATTTCCAAGGCCCGACACGGCCAACATCAACATGTAGTGGGATAGAAAAGGTTGATGAAGCAGAGGAGAACACTTGCAGTATCAGGCCCAGGATAATTAGGGAAAGCAAGCCTGCTTTCGATAGTAACACAGTTCGTCGCCACTCTAGCCAGAGTGGGTGAAGCGCCTCCCGACAGACTCCTGCCAAAAGCCTGGCAGCCGAAGTGTCACTTAGGTTGCTGGGAGGAACAGACCTCTGCCACAGGCCTAGTACTTAAATGAACATTGTAACGGAATGCACCGTGACAGACTGAGATATTCCTATGTCTAGGGTCACCTTATGTCCACTAGGGCCATAGGGTGACAAAGAATCATAATTCATATGTTACAGAAGACATTAATAAGGGACATTAATAATAATTCATGTTTGCAGGATGTCTTCAAATATCAAAAGCTGTTAGCTATGCAATCTGGGCACACATGCTTTTGAAAGGTGTTAATTCAGGTCAGCCAGCCAGTAAGTCATAACTTTGTATAATATGCTATTAGAATATCTGAAGGTGTGGATTGCACCCACTCTCACAAGACTCTGCCATTGTGTGATAAAGCTGTATAGATAACTTATTCAACTAGATGTCTGTGTTATTATTCAAGGTTAATTGAACCCTATTGAAGATACGGTGCCGACCGGTCTACATGGTTAGCTTACCTGAATGCCTTTTAGAGTGTGATTGAAGCCCCCCATGGTGTGAAGGGGGGTGGAGATTGCATTGTCCTGTGATTAACTGCATTATGCTTGAGACTGTATAAGAAGCTGAGAAAATACTAATAAATTGTCATATCTTTGGAAGCAAGAACGGAGCTCCGTCTCGTCTTATTCTGGGAAAGGATATGGATCGCGTATGCAATATTGTCGGAGTGTGTCAGATAAGCTTGTCGTGGTTGGATGGAATGTTGTAAGCCGTGGTGACTGTTACATTGGTGGCAGCAGTGGGATGATTCCATCATCAGAAGGACAGCTACAAGGACACATGACAATGGAGACGGTGTATGAACGGATGAAGCTCTCTTCCCTCATGGACTTACTGGAGAGCCGGGGCAGACCGGCCAGCAACCGTAAGAAAAGGGACATTATCGCAGAACTGGTCGCAATGGATAGAGCTAAAAGACCTGCCGTAACAGACAGGACACCTGAGGAAGAATTTTTTGATCGGGCTGTTAAACATGGACTGGCACAATATGGTCCTAATCCTCCGCCGGAGATCATAGACCGGGTTATAGCGGCTGTAGATGCCACCTTGCGACAGCAAAGAAGTGCTGCAGCAGCTGAAGGCACAGCGGCACCAACTAAAGAGAGAGGAGAGGTGCAGATACCAGTCTCCATGGAAGAGGGGGACCTTGTGGTAGTGGATGGGACTGTGGTCTCCACTGACAGCAACCCAGCGGAAGAGCTGGCAACAGAACAGAGGGTCACGGACCTCTGCTCTCCACTAACGGAAGAGGGGGACCCTGTGGTGGTGGATGGGACTGTGGTCTCCACTCACAGCAACCCAGCAGAAGAGCTGGCAACAGAACAGAGTGTCATAGGCCTCTGCTCCTCATTAACAGAAGAGGGGGACCCTGTGGTAGTGGATGGGACTGTGGTCTCCATTCACAGCAACCCAGCGGAAGAGCTGGCAACAGAGCAGTGTGTCATAGGCCTCTGCTCCTCACTAACAGAAGAGGGGGTTCCTGGGGTAGTGGATGGGATTTCAGTCTCCACTGGCACAACCCCAGAAAATGGTACAGGACTGGGACAGGAGGATGTCGGCTTTGCTTTGCAAGCACCGGGGGGTTTTCACCAAGCACCAGTGGATGGGACTTCAGTCTCCACTGGTATACCCCAGGAAGGGGGGGGCAGTTGGCCCAGACCCCCAACAGCATGATGGACTGAGCCCAGCTACCCTGCCTCCTCCCCAGCGGCAGGCGTGTTCTCTGAGAGAGGCAGAGGTTGTTGGGGTGAGCAATGCTCAGTTTGGAGCCATTTATTTGGGGTACAGTATGGATACCAGCATTGGAGGACGGGAACTACTGACGGACTTCGGAGTCAACCCGTTTGGGGTTACCACCTGTGTCCGTCTCCCACCGAAAGGGGAGAGATGTAACGGAATGCACCATGACAGACTGAGATATTCCTATGTCTAGGGTCACCTTATGTCCACTAGGGCCATAGGGTGACAAAGAATCATAATTCATATGTTACAGAAGACATTAATAAGGGACATTAATAATAATTCATGTTTGCAGGATGTCTTCAAATATCAAAAGCTGTTAGCTATGCAATCTGGGCACACATGCTTTTGAAAGGTGTTAATTCAGGTCAGCCAGCCAGTGAGTCATACCTTTGTATAATATGCTATTGAAATATCTGAAGGTGTGGATTGCACCCACTCTCACAAGACTCTGCCATTGTGTGATAAAGCTGTATAGAGAACTTATTCAACTAGATGTCTGTGTTATTATTCAAGGTTAATTGAACCCTATTGAAGATACGGTGCCGACCGGTCTACATGGTTAGCTTACCTGAATGCCTTTTAGAGTGTGATTGAAGCCCCCCATGGTGTGAAGGGGGGTGGAGATTGCATTGTCCTGTGATTAACTGCATTATGCTTGAGACTGTATAAGAAGCTGAGAAAAATACTAATAAATGGTCATATCTTTGGAAGCAAGAACGGAGCTCTGTCTCGTCTTATTCTGGGAAAGGATATGGATCGTGTATGCAATATTGTCGGAGTGTGTCAGATAAGCTTGTCGTGATTGGATGGAAGGTTGTAAGCGGTGGTGACCGTTACAAACATAATTTGGTATTAACAAATCCTCCCAGTGAATTTAGTCAGGGTCACCGATTGCCAGCTCGAAGTACACCTGTCAATCTCCCGGTCACCAGATCCCTGATGGTTCGTTCAAGCCCTCACCTGCCTCCGGGTTCTCCTCAAGCCGATCCCCCACCGAGCGGCATCCAGCCTGGGATCCGTTTTAGTGTAGCTGGGGACCCAGTAAGTCACTGGGGCCCCTTTCAGCATCCGCATGGAACTCTGCGCAGCATACGACCCTGGCCAGATAGGCCATGTCACCGGGGCCTGCGGGGCCCGTTGGGTGCGCACACCCAGAAGGTGGGTGCCACACCTGGAACCTGGAACCTTCGCCGAGAGCCCAGTAAAATGGCGTCTGCCCCAGATATACCCCTCCCCAGCATGCCCCGCGAGGTGAAACTTCTCTAATTGGCTGCTGGTGAAAAGTGAGTCTGTCAGAACCCCTCTATCTAGCGCCACCTGTCACCCAGGGGTGTGAACAATACCCCTGGAGCACAGACTGGCCCACAGGACAGTTCTGAATGACAGCCGCCCATTAATTTAACTGTAGCGCCCCCTTACTTTCAGTACGGGCACTACGCTAAAGTTAGTGGGTGAATGGGAGAGTTATTTTGCTCCCATTTATAATAGGTCAAATTGTAGGCTGCTGCTATTTCAGAACTGTCTTTGGGTCAGTCTGCAGCACAGGGGTGTGATTACACCCCTGGGCGGCAGTTGGCGCTGGAGAGGTTCTGACGGAGCCACTTTTCCCCAGCAGCCAATTGGAGGAGTTTTTCCCTCGCTGGGCATGCTGGGGAGGGGTATATCTGTGGCAGTTGCCGTGTGGTCTCAGGCTTTTTTCTCTGCGCGGGGTCCACGTTCCAGGTGCGGCATCCACCTTCAGGGTGCGCGCATCCATGGACCCCGCTCGCGTGGCCCACCTGGCCAGAACCACCTGTTCTATAGAGACCCATTTGGATGTCGAAGGGGGTCCCAGTGACTTACTGGGTCCCCAATCTTACTGAGAAGATCCCAGGCTGTGTGCCGTTTGGTGGGGAGTCAACTTGAGGAGAACCAGGAGGCGGGTTGTCCAAGAGGGCCTGAATGAACCATCGGGGATTTGGTTACTGGAATTGACAGGTACATGACAGCTGTCAAACGGTGACCCTTTTCATTGCATTTACTGGGAGGATTCGCTCAATCCGAATTGTTCTCTTGAGTACTAAAGTACTAGGCTGGTGGCAGAGGTCCGAGCCAGGTCTATCATAGGGACCTGTTCCTCCCAGCAACTTAAAAGTGACATTCCAGCTGCCAGGCTTATAACAGGAGCACTTCACCCACTCTGGCGACCTGGCAACCTTTCCTATCCTCTGTTGATGTTAGCCGTTGTTGGGCCCTGAAATATAGCATTTGAAAACTCATCTGGTGACTGGACATTCGCTCACTGCTACTACTCACTGCTACTACCCCTAGACAATCTACAAGGTAACTTAATACGCCGATCCCAAACAACAACCAGCGGCTCCTTCGGGGGTGAGCGCAACATAACAAATTATGAATGGGAAAAAAGTAACTCTTCCATTCACCCACTAACTTAACGTAGTGCCCATACTGAAAGTAAGGGGGCGCTACATTGGTGTTTAATTGTATCACGTTTAATAATTTGCAATTATGGACATTTTAAATTGACCAATAGACACCTGAACATAGCAGACATCTTTCAAGAACACACTTGAGAACTAAGTACATTTAGAGATAAGGCCTTCAATCATCTCAAACATGATATGAAGAAACAAATGATATCCTGGTGGGACATTACCACCTTAGAATTATACATTAAAGAAAATATCACGCCCAGGAGCCTCAGATGGGATGTGGGTCCGAACGATGGACTGGAAGATCCCAAGATGATGCTCGAATGGTATAATTTTTTCAACAAAAGTGAAAACAAGCTTATGGAGATGATTATTTGCAGGAGGAACATTAAGCTGAACCTCCTGCAGGCAAAAGTCACACAAGCAAAAGAGAATCTAGCCCCCCATTCAGAATCCCAAGAATATAAAGAAAAATCCACCAATCTAGAGAAATATCTCATCAAATATGACAATAAAAAAAAAAAAAAATTAAATGTAGCCCCCCCTACCTATTTGCGGGGTGTTACGCTAAAGTTAGTGGGGAATGGGAGAGTTACGTTTCTCCCATTCACAAATTGTCTAAATTTGGGCTGCATGTCAGGGGAGTGTTATTAACCCTGAGTGACAGTCTGCGCTAGAAAGGGGTTCTGACAGACCCACCTTCTTCCAGCAGCCAATCAGAGGAGCAGTTCTTTCTCTGGACGTGCTGGCAGGAGGGTATATCTGGGGCAGTCGCCTGTGTGGGTTGTGCTTATGCGGGGCCCGCGTTCCAGGTGCAGCATCCACCTTCAGGGTGCGCGCATCCATGGGCCCCGCCATCGAGGCCTGCCTGACCGAGGTTGCATACCACACGAAACCTAATTTTGATGCAAAGAGGGGCCCCAGTGGCTTGCTGGGTCCCAGATCCTAAGCCGGTAGCTGAACGGTGGGGTACCGCCTCGGGAGAACCCAGAAGTGGAGGTTGTCTGCGAGGCCTGGACGAACCACCGGGGATCCAGCCACCACGCCACATGACAGGTACACTTCGGCTGTCAATTGGTGACCTTGAAATTGGACTTACTGGGAGGATTCATTGGTTCTAACCTTTGACAAATCTAAGAAAATTCAGTAGGCCTGTGGCAGAAGCCCTGTTTCCTCCCAGTGACTTTATCTGAAAGTGGCCCTTCGGCTGCCGGGCTCGGGTGAATCACCTGTCCGGGGCACTTTACCCACTCGGTTGAGAGTGGTGACGTTGAACTTGACTATGCTGAGAGCAGGCTTGCTCTCCCTTTGATATCCAAGGCCTGATACTGCAGTTCTCTCCTTTCTCATCAACCTTTTCTCTATCGTGTGTCATGTTGATGTTGGCCATGTGGGCCTTGGAATAAAGCATTGAAAACTCAAGTTGGCGTCTGGACACTTATCCACCTTCACTAATATTATCCCTAGACAAGAATCATTGGTAACCTAACATGCCGTCCTAAACTAATCAGCGGCTCCTTCGGGGGTGAGCGATACATAAAGAAACATCAAAGAGATATAAAAGACTACAAAGAGGGTAATGTGTATAGATGGCAGGAAGACATGATAAGAATTTTATCTCGGGAATCCTCAATGGAACAAGAAACATACAGTATTAGCCAAGGCCTTGGAGACACCACCACTCTAAGGGCTACGATACCTGTCAACAATGACAGGTCAATACAGAGTTCAAATCCTGGAAAAAATCCTGCAAAAAAATGTACCTAAACAGGGACCTCCCCTTCTAGCAGGAAGGTAATCAGGGGATCAAAGGGCTGAATCCTCCAATTATAACGTTAACACAGAGAATAGATTTTTACCATTAGGGGAACACACCCCTAAAAGACAGACACCTTATGAATATGGGCCATCAGAATAATGGTGGAGACTATTATGATGCTAGACCATATTACAGAAAACCACCGCCACCCCCTCCCCAATATTTTAGACCATATGTACCCCCACATAGAAGACCATATAAAGCAGTGGTTCTCAACCTGGAGGTCAGGACCCCCTCGGGGTTCAAATTATGATTTGCCAGGGGTCACCGAATCCTGGACTGTTCCTGAAGCCCACACCACTCTCCCAGCCTTTCTGCAGCTGCCCAATTGGGCTGTGTGACGGTAGTCGAACATATCTCCGTCATCCATTCCCTTCTTCTCCCATAAAATAAATCACCCAATATTCCACGAGTAGGAATATCCCTGGAATCACCGAATAATCCACACATGAGCCAAGGCTTAATGCTGAATGTAAACAGGACACACTTTATTGAAAACCATAGCACACTTTTATACAGGATTTGGAACATCCCGCCCCCAACAACCGCTTTCCTATTGGTCCATTGTAAAGTATGCAGTCTACACTCAGGTCCTCCTAAACCATGCAAATGAGGACTTGAAAATGTCTCAGCAGAGATTGGTCCCAAAGCTTGAATAGCCTGAATGGAAAGACCGATGTGTATTCAGACACAAGCCCCAGGGGGGCAATCAATGTACACAATAGCCAGCCACAGAACAATGGAACTGTCTG
The DNA here is from genome assembly GCA_029574335.1 of Rana kukunoris. Classification (NCBI taxonomy): domain Eukaryota; kingdom Metazoa; phylum Chordata; class Amphibia; order Anura; family Ranidae; genus Rana; species Rana kukunoris. The sequence goes on along the minus strand of CM056049.1, from coordinate 739,626,916 downwards.
GAGAATTGAGACAGGGCAGAAGACATTCACACCTAATAATCAAAAGACTTTAGATAGGGTTATCACACAATGGACAATGAATATCTCTTATGAGTCTGTTGACCTGGCTGGGGTTCATAATAAAATCTCCTGTAATACATGAATTAGGATTTCAGTATTTCATGGTCCATGACATTACTCCCCCTGGCAAATAGTTCAACATCCACAGTGGGACCCAAACGGGTCACTCGAGGATGTTGGGCAAGTAGTCTTAAGGTTCCAGGACTGTCTGCCAGGATAACCCATCCGCCTTCCCGCTTTGAGGCCCTGGCCCATAGTCGGACGGCAAGAGGCTCGCATTCAGTCCTCTCCAAAAGCCCCTGTCCCGGCTAGGCCTGTCACACATCTCCCCTTTTGGCAGGGGACTAACCCAGTAGGAGACACCAGATGGGTTGTCTCTGAATTTAGTCAGTAGTTCCATTCCCCCAATGCCGGTATCCATACAGTACCCCAAATCACTTGCTCCAAACCGAGCATTACTCACCCCGCCATCCTCTGCCTCTCTCAGGGAACACGTCTGCTGCTGGGGAGAGGCCTGGACTAGCCCTTCTCCCTGGAGTCCTTTCAGTCGCTGGAGAGATGGCAGGGTGGCTGGGCTCAGTCCATCATGCTGTTGGGGATCTGGGCCAACTGGCCACCATTTATGGGGTATCCCAGTGGAGACTGAAGTCCCATCCACTGGTGTGAGGTGAAAATCCCCCAGTGCTTGCAAAGCAAAGCCGACATCCTCCTGTTTCAGTCCTGTACCATTTTCTGGGGTTGTGCCAGTGGGGACTGAAGTCCCATCCACTACGCCAGGAACCCCTTCTTCTGTTAGGTGAAAGCAGAGGCCCGGGGCACTCTGCTCTGTTGCCAGCTCTTCCGCTGGGTTGCTGTGAGTGGAGACCACAGTCCCATCCACCGATATCCACTCAAGCTGTAGTGGGGTGCAGCCGCCAGTAGCATCCTGTCCTGCTGCCAGTGATTCAGCTGGGAGTAAGAGCTTTACCACCTCAGCTGGTTGCTGGGGAGGGGGGCCAACCGCCCCGGCTCCCTGGAACTCCACAGTTGGTCCCGGTGCTGGGCAGAGATGGCTGGCACTCTGCCCTGTTGCCAGAACTTCTGCTGGGGGTGCATAATCCATAACATCCTCTGAACAGTCCATACATTCTGTAATCTGTGGCTCGGGAGTGATCGCCATCTTCTCACCCTGAGCCTCCGAAACTGCCACAGGGGTGGGGCAGAGGTCTTGAACCCTCTGTTCAGTGACCAGCGTTTCAGCTGGGGAAGTTCTTTGTAACTCCACAACTACTGCTCTTGGTGCTGGGCAGAGCACAGTGAAGTTTGGCCCTGATCCCAGCTCTTCTGCTGGAGGCCCATCAGGTTGTTTTTCCTCAGCAGAAAAATCTATTAAATCCCCTGTCTCTGCAACTGGTGTCTGGGGATAGAGGTTCACCATCTCCTGTCCATGTAACCCAGAAGATGCTATAGGTACTGAGCAGAGGTTAGCAGAGCTTGGCCCTGCGGTCAGAACTTCAGCTTTGGGAATGGCAATCTCCAGATTTTCCACTGCCGATTCACTGGTATACTGCTGGACAGGCACATTCCCCCATTCAAGATCATCCCATGCAGAAACGGGATCATCAAGGTCAGTCGGCACTTGCTGCATCCGCCATATAACCTCCTGGTCCATAGCTGCAGGGGCGGGTTGGAAAAGCACACTGTTACCCTGCCACATGGACGATTCTTCAGCCAGGATTTCAGCATTGTCCACTGGTATTTCCTGATAGTCCCAGGCAAAGGGAGCCCGGCCCTGGCGCTGAGCAGAGTCTAGCAGCTGTTTGTAGGCGATCTCCAGGTCCCATTCCCGAGTGGCCAGAAATTCCAAATCTTCTTGTAGCCAGTGCGCTTCCGAGATATTCAATTTTTTCTCTCTGTGCTCCATTATGTCCTCCAAGCGCCACTCCCGATCATCCCCAAAGTCGGGATCACTGGACATCCTCCAATACAACAATCCCAGGCCATCATAGTCATAGCCTTCTGTGGGGCTGTCATCCGCTGACCACGGGCACTCTTGGGCTACATACCACCGGAGGGCTCTGTAGCTCTCATCCAGCTGCATCTCTGCCCGGATCAGCCTGTTTAATTCCGCTATCCACTCCTGCTTCGGTTGTTCCACCAACAACGGCATTCGTACGTCATACTGCGGCCAGTACCTTGCATAGATGTAGGGCAGGACCTCTCCTTGGTGTTGCTGCTCCAGAGCTAGCGCTTCCTTCCAGAGTTGGCACCGAATCACATCCGCCCATCCCAGCAGGACCTCCTCTGATTCTGGTCCTGTGTGCTGTATCCGCATCTCTTGTAACCTTCTTCTGAATTCCTCTTCCATGGTTACTGGTATCTGTACCTCTCCTCGTCTTTCATTTGGTGCTGCTTCTTTAGGCGTTGTCACCGATCGTCGTATTTCTGCAATTCTCAGCTCATGTTGCCGCTCTCGTTCTTTCTCATCAAAAGCTTTAAAAGCGCTAAACGGAATCTTCCTTGTGTCTGCTGTGCTGTACTCACTGTTTGGAGAATGTGCGGCTGCTTGTTGGACTGCTGCCAGTTTTAACTGTAGCTCTGCGTCTCTTATTTGTTTAGCCTCCTCCGCTAACAGGGTCATCACTTTCAGCACCACATCCGCCGTTGGGTTCGGACCGAACCATGCTAATTTCTCTCTTATTAGCTTGTTGGCTGGTGATTCCTCCTCCTGAATCACTGGTGTCTCCATCTCTTGTACTGCTGTCCTTGCTGCAACCGAGTTCTCCTGGTCTAGCCCCATTAATTCTGCTATGATGACACGCTCGGTTTTGTTGCTAGCAATCCTTCCACGAACTTCCAGTAGTTCTTTCAGTGTATTTCTTTTAAGCCGGGTGTACCGGTCTTCCATTCACTGTTCCCAGTGTCTGCTTGGAATCCTGGTGTAAAGGAAATTAGAAGGGAAAATCCCACTGCTGCCACCAGTTGTAACGGTAGTCGAACATATCTCCGTCATCCATTCCCTTCTTCTCCCATAAAAGAAATCACCCAATATTCCACGAGTAGGAATATCCCTGGAATCACCGAATAATCCACACATGAGCCAAGGCTTAATGCTGAATGTAAACAGGAAACACTTTATTGAAAACCACAGCACACTTTTATACAGGATTTGGAACATCCCGCCCCCAACAACCGCTTTCCTATTGGTCCATTGTAAAGTATGCAGTCTACACTCAGGTCCTCCTAAACCATGCAAATGAGGACTTGAAAATGTCTCAGCAGAGATTGGTCCCAAAGCTTGAATAGCCTGAATGGAAAGACTGATGTGTATTCAGACACAAGCCCCAGGGGGGCAATCAATGTACAAAATAGCCAGCCACAGAACAATGGAACTGTCTGGAGAATTGAGACAGGGCAGAAGAGATTCACACCTGATAATCAAAAAACTTTAGATAGGGTTATCACACAATGAATATCTCTTATGAGTCTGTTGACCTGGCTGGGGTTCAGAATAAAATCTCCTGTAATACATGAATTAGAATTTCAGTATTTCATGGTCCATGACATTCTGTACTTGGAGCCCATGGCCGACCACTCAGCCTCTTCACAGCCGCCCATTCAGTTCACGGCATGGCTGGGGGGCAGAGACTAGAGATCCGCTGACCACTGATGGTCTGCAATTCGAGCACATATGTATTTATTGGGCAGGGATTTTCTTGGGTCCCTTGGCCTGCTGGGAGGGCCTATTTATTTGGGTGGAGTCAGGCGATTGGTGTTCTGTGCCACCTGGACAGCTGCCTGGGTCAACATGTTATATCCCCCTGGCTGCTAGGCCAGAGACCTGAGACCTATCTGGCTGCTAGGCTGTCTGAGGGGCCTGTCCAGAAGCAGGAGAGCAGCATAGGGTTGGGATTGCGACTTGCAGTCCAACCAGAAGTAACGGTTCTGCCAGCCAGTGAGTCTGTCGTGATCAGAGGTAAAATGAAAATGTTATTATAATGAGGGATTTCACTTATCCAGATATTGACTGGGCAGAAGGAACTGCTCATTCATCTAAGGCTCTCCATTTCCTAATTGTCTTGTAGGATAATTTCATCAAGGTCAGTTGGTGAATGTGCCAACAAGAAATAATGCATTACTAGACCTACTGATTACTAACAATACAGACCTTATAGCAGATGTGGAAATACAGGGCAACCTGGGAAACAGCGATTACAGGTTAATTACTTTCAGTATAAACCACAGGAAAAGGAAACACAAGGGAAATACAAGAGCCAACTTTCCTAAACTACGCTCTATGCTGCACAGAATTAAATGGGATAATATCCTAGGAACAAGGAACACTGAGGAAAAATGGGAATGCTTTAAAAACATACTAAATAAAGGTATTAGGCCTCGTACACACGATCAAATCTGTCCGCTGGAAACGGTCCGCTGGAGCGTTTCAGCAGACAGATTCGATCGTGTGTACGGCCGAGCCGACGGATTTGGCCACCCGACAGATTTCAAAGCATGCTTTGAAATCTATCGGGTGGGAATCCGCCCGCCCGACATGTCTGCTGGTTAGTACACTTACCAGCAGACATGTCGTCCCGCACCGCCGCCGAATGGATTCGGCGCATGCGCGGAAGTGTTTTACTTCCTGGTGCGGTGACGTGGCGGCGTCAACGTCACCGCCACGTCACTGACACGTCAGCGCGCTCTCTGCTGGCGGGGATTTTGGTTTGCTCGTGTGTACACGTGAGCAAACCAAAATCCCAGCAGACAGATTTGTTCAAATCTGTCGGACGGACAGATTTGAACAAATCTATTGCCTCGTGTGTACGAGGCCTTATACAGTACATTTCAATGGGCAATAAATATGAAAGATGGCGGTGCATCCATAGTGGGCAAAGGAAGACACCACCCCCTCTCTCCTGCACCCGTCACTCGACAATAGATAGATTTATGAATTGCAGTTCCGGGCGCAGGAGCAAACTAGCGGCATTTGAGGGGAAACTGGCATCATTTGAGGGGGCAAACTGGTGGCAATTGATGGGCACAGTGGCTGCGTTTAATGGACACAGTGGCGCCAATTGATGGGCACAGTGGCTGCAATTGATCGATTTTTTTCAGTTTGTTTGCGCCCCCCAAAAAACTTTGAGCAACAGCCGCCACTGCAAAGGGTAACTTTGAAAAACTTTGGAAAAAAAAGTAGCAAATAAAGAAAAAATAATATAGCGTATACAATTGCGACACAAGTCATATTGTAATTGAATGTAATTAAAAATTACCTTTCCTTTTCAATCTGCAGCTGCTGTAATTTTATGTAAATTGCAATATGGCCGCCTGGAGTTGTTGTTTACACAGACTGTGTACTGACCACTCCCCAGAAACATCATTTCCTGCTTGTGTGATTGACTCACAGATTTTCCCAGAAGTCTACACTAAGATACAAGCCAGATTTCAGGCTTCCCCTGCAACAAAAATTTAATTTTTTAGTGATGGCTTTACTACCGTTTTAAAGAATGGAATTTTCCATAATTATCATCAGTAGGGTAAAACTAACCTGTCTCACGATGGTCTAAACCCAGCTCACGTTCTCTATTAGTGGGTGAACTATCCAGGGTTAGACCGTCGTGAGACAGGTTAGTTTTACCCTACTGATGATAACATTTTACATAATTGCCATGTATGGGGACAGTGCAGTTAATTCCTAGAAAGCTGTCTGGACCCCTTTTTTTTATTGTCACTAACACTGAATTATATAACTTGTTACATTTTAATTTAAAAACTATCCATTTATTGATATGGCTCATACAGAAAATATCTTGAAGTCTTGCTTAAAACTGTTTTTTTTTTCTTTCTTTTTTTCCGAAGGTTAAAGATGTAGAGGAGACATTCAGCAAACTCTTGACCATGCATGGAATTCTGGAAGATGGAATAATGCAAAACAAAAGTTTAGCTGAGAGGATCATTGCACTGCAATATAAAATGATACAAGTCTATGCTCTAAAAAAGAAATTACCTCTTCATGCCTTCCATAATTTGGATCATGTGTTTTGTCATGAGAATCTGTCTCTAACAGAACAAGTTAGACTAGTGAAAGCCCTAATAGAGGTCACCATGACCGATGCTACAATGGAAGACACTCTTATCTCATCTGGAGAAACACTTATGGAAGAGAAGATGGTATTTCTGCTCCATATTGTGGAAAAGCTCTATCAAGACAGTAAGACCACAGCTTGGAACATTGTCCTGAACATGATCCAAGAGTTTTCAGATGTCTGTAAGGAACAACTGTCTCTAATCCTGTTCAATGGAATTTGGAATCCGGTCCAGACATTAACATTTTACTTAAAAGCTTGCAAAGCTGGAACTTCCCAGGAGAATATAGAAACAATTCTCCATCAAGTAAAAACCTTCCAGCTTGGACTGGATACATCGGCTGATGTTCTGCAAAACAATGACCCCTTTAAACATCTGAACACAGAAATTAATAAAGAAACTGATAAAGATGTGAAGACACTCATACAAGAAATTAGACAGCTGAACCATCCAAAAAACGTCTTACATTTTCTTGAAAATGTCTTAGAAAAACTGATACCTGAGCTTCCCCATTACGCACAGAAAGATCTTGATTTTAAGATGAAAGAAGAAGCAATCCAAATGATAAGGGATTTTGACCTGACCAATCCCAGTGTGGAAGTTATGGTGAAAATGTTGATTATATTATCAGTAGCAGTTGAAGACACCACAAGTGTTATTTCTAAAGACAATATAACGATTGTGGGGGGATATTTTCCTCGAGCCACTCAGTTTGCTTCTGTCCTAAGTCTGCTCCTTTCCAATTCTCAGGATGTTAAAGGCTGTCTGTTGGAAATTGGTACCGGAGAAGGAAAATCCTGTATTGTGGCATTGTTTGCCTTGATACAGGCAATTAGAGGAAAAACAGTAGATATTATCACCAGTTCTCCAGTCTTGGCCCGTCGAGATGCAGAAGAATGGAGTAAACTTTATGAAAAGTTTGATATAACCTGCAGTGTTATTCCTCCAGTCCATGTAGATGTATCCGCTGATCCCAAAGACCCAACTGCAGCCATTTGTAAGGCCTATAATTCACACATTGTATATGGAACGGTGGAAGACTTTGCTGCAGACATTCTGAGACAGGAGTTTGAAAGACAAAAGACCCGAAATGAACGCAAGTTTGATGTTGCCATCATAGATGAGGTGGATTATATGACCTTGGACAATGGAGTGCAAATTACTTTTCTTTCTCATGATGCTACGGGGATGAGACACTTGGACCAGCTAATGACCGCAATTTGGGCAAAACTTCATAAGTGTCAAAGAATCATGGCAGAATCAGGTGAGGTGTACTGGACTCCAGGAATACAATATTTTCACAAGCTTGCCACAGATGCTGTTTTTGGTCAAGAAACAACTGAGCATTTCAGTTCTATTCATATTCTAGAATTTGGGGTGCAGCTCGGTCTCCTCAGTGAAGAAGAACTACAGGAGGTTAAAGTTCAGACATCTTCTGAAATAAGTGACCTACAACAGACAGAGCTAGAAAAGCTGATTGTAAAATTTGGACCACAGCAAGAGAAAGATCTTCTGAAAGTCTTTGGCAAAGTTTTGGAAGATTCCGTCCAGTTTAGGTTTTATGAACTAAAGGATGACAAAGCTTCTTTTATTGAAACCAGCTGTGATTCCGGAGAGCCAATCAGTGTCCTCCTCCTCCCACAAGGACAAGCATGTGTGCTGATGACAATAAAACAGTTGGTGAATGCCACCGTTGAAGAATTATCTCTGAAAATTAAATACTCTGATGATTACAGACCAGAAGACATCACTGATAAAGAAAATGAAGGTGCCATTCTAATTCCTAAACACCTGAAAGAGTACACCAAGAATAGACTTCCAGTCTTTGTGGAGAATGCCCTTCAGTCCATCATGATGGAAAAGGGTAGAGAATATACTATAGACAGCAGAGACAAATCAAATTCACCCGAACATCACAGCATCATTCCAATTGACTTTAAATCCACAGGCGTGTTGGAGAAAAACAAGCGCTGGGGAGATGGTCTGCAGCAATTTCTGGAACTAAAACATCGACTAGCCTTATCTCAAATATCTTGTGTCACCAACTTTATGTCCAACTTCCATTTCTTTGAACGATACCTCTCTGGCTCTGGAATATACGGGGTGTCAGGTACATTAGGGGATGAAGTTGATTTTACCTTTCTGAAGAAGCATTACAATACATATTGCTATCCTATACCCACTCATCGTTACACTAAGAGGTTGGAATTACCAGTTTTACAAGTGTTTGGAGGTCAGAAGGCCTGGATTAGGGAAATCTGTATGTTGGTGGAGAAACAAACAAGTCCAAAATGTGGGACCAAAGGACAATGTGTCTTGGTGGTTTGTGAGGATGTAAAAACTGCGGAGGAAGTTCAACGCCAGTTGATCAATCTTAGGGCAATATCCAATCCTGGCAAAATCACTATGTACACCAGAAGTGACAAACACAATGTAGAAGCAAAAGAATTCCAGTCAGGTGAAGTCATTTTGGCGACAAACCTTGGTGGTCGAGGAACAGATATCAAGGTTACAGAAGAAGTGAACAAAAGTGGAGGTCTAAGTGTCATTCTTACTCATTTTCCCAGTAACAGACGAGTAGAAAAGCAAATATTTGGACGTACATCACGTAAAGGAAATCCAGGAATGGTGCAGATGGTGTTAAATCAGAATGATCTGGCTGCTTCGTATCAGGGACAATCTGTGGAGGAGATGAGGAAACTGAGGGAAAATTATGAAAAAGGACGTATTGCAGACATGGAAAATGATGAGCTTGTGGAAGTCAAAATGCGTCATGAGCTCTTCACTTTGTTTTGTGAACACCTCAAGAAGTTTGACAGTCATTATTCAGATGAGGAGAAACAGGAATCTAACATTAGTCAACAAAGCGTGGAAGAAACCACAAAAATGGAATACCATCCGGCCCTGAACTCCTTAAAAGAGACCTGGGCTTTATGGCTCACCACTCATGAAGATGACATAAATGACCACAAGGACTTAGGGCCATTAAAAGATAATCTTAGCTTAATTCTGGAGGCCAAGTCTGAGAACCTTCTACAAGGAAGAAGTAACAATTTTTATGACTATGCTAAGGCCGCTGTGGATCGGACATGCTTACACATCAATGACAAGAAAAATGATTATGGTGCCTTATCTTGTTGGGATAAAATGGAAAAAGCTGACAATATGTACCGGGCAATCTCACGTTACAATCGTGCCTTCATTACTATTAATATGGCCAAGGATGACTCTAAACAAAATTCTACTACCTTACTGAGAGAAGCCAAAGCAGCTCTGGACATTTATACCTCTGAAATCTGCAATATTAATGTCTTTGGAGACTTGTCACAGCGCTCAAGATTTGAACAACACAATCATGAATCAAACTTTGACTTGCAGAAACAAAGAAAGATGCAATTGCTGAATTCCTGGAAAAATTATATTGAAAATTCAATAACAAAGTTGGAGGATTTGGACAGCAGAAATAAAGATGCAGAAACAGAGTTGACCAGTGTGTTCACGCTCTCTACAACCGAGAACAGCAGTAAAGTAGAGGCAGATGAGATGTCCCTTCTCTATGATTATGGACTTTCCTTTGTCTATGAGGTGAAAGAAAAGCCAAAGTTCTGTTTTAACGCCCTCATTTGTTTTTTTCTTGGAGCATTACAAATTCTCGCTGGGATATTGATTTGTGGATTAACATGTGGAGCAGCAAGTCAGATTGGATTAGGTCTTATCTCTGAAGGTGTCAGTGACATGGTCTCCGGCATAAAAGGTATGGTCAAAGGTACTTTTGATTGGGCACAATGGGCAGTATCAAAAGCCATAAGTATTGGAACATCTCTCGTGACAGCTGGGATCAAACACATTTTTACAGCTGTTGAAACAGTGTTCAGAATCACCAAAGACCTTCTCACTGGGACACGGACATTCAGCTCTCTAGCTAAAGATGCAATTCAGTCAGGAAAGCATTTTCTTTCATCAGCCACTTCTGGTCTGAAATCAATATCCTCTTCAGTAACGAAGGATGCAATCACTAAGTCCTTCAAAGGACTCGCCACCAGCTCAGCTGCAAAGAAAGCCATGCTTGAGGGCGCAAAATATGCTGGCAAGGAACTGATCAAGCAGGGAGTATCGAAAGCAATTGACGCAGGTTTTAAAGAAGCACTTAAAAAGATTTTGGAGGAATGCATTTCAAAGAAAATACACACCACTGTGAAGAACAATAAAGATCTGGAGGAGGGTCTCATCAACTTCATTGTAACTCAAGCCGTTCCAACGACTGCAAAAGACCAATCTAAAAATTATGTGATACCCCCAAAAAACAAAGAATTAGTAAAAGATTCAACGAAAAAACTGGTTCAGTCAGCCGTAGAAGACGTTTTCAGTCATCATGAGACCTACAATGAGGTTCGATCACACTTAGATACCACTACGAAGTTTATTATACAAATACTAGAAACAGAGGTTTCCTCGTCAATCGCGAAAACAGTTAAGCTGTGCACATGCATTACAAAGGTGGGACTAGAAATTGCAGATCTGGTCAAATCTGTTCCTATTGAGCCAATAATCAATGAGAAATTAATACCTCATATTGTCTCCAATATGTCTGAAGACTCCTCCAATGTAAAAGACGCACGTAGCGAGTTCATAGAGGTTCTCAAATTGAAAGAAGAAATGCGGGATATAGTATCAGAAGACGTATCCAGAACTTTTATTGATCTGCTGGTTGACCAAGTCTCATCTCTCGTACAAACTACATGGGAAATCCCTTATGTAAAAAAAAAGGTGACAAAAATAAAAGACAAAGCAGTGGAATTGTTTGAAAAGATACCACAGACCTACTTTCATATCAACCAAAAAATGAATGTGGAACAAAATAACAGCAATGGAGAGCAAGACACCCAAATAAATAAAGCTCAGACACATTTAACCAAAATACTGATGGACAAGGACCAAAATCTTGACCTGGAACTCAATGTCCTAACTAAGGGTGACCTAATCGAGGGCCGAGGAGTAAATATTATATCTATAAAGGAGGATGGTACAACAGTATCCACAGAATATTACCCTGGAAAGAACTCATCGTCCAAGACCATTGTGCTTCAGATGAGGTGAGGAACATGTTTTTCTCTTTTAGTTTATTAAATTGAATCCTTGCCAAGATATGACAGAGACCTAACAACTGCTAAGCAAGCACTAAGAGGTGCCAGCACATACCCAAGTTCATTAAAGGATCACTAAAGGATTTTTTTTTTTAGCTAAATAGCTTCCTTTACCTTAATGCAGTGCTGTTTTCATGTTCTCATTGTTCGTTTTTGAAGTTGCTGTAATTCTGCTCTGATCTCCACACTTCCTGCTTGTCTGGCTCCTTATGAAAAATCTCATGGCAGCTTTTCACTGTGGTCTAAGCTGTGTGTCTAAAACTCCTCAGAACCAATCAGATTAATTTTAAAAACAAAACACTGCCCTGGATTTGTTTGTTTTTGTTCTGTGTGTCTTTTGTACTTCACAGAAACATGAAACCGTTTAAAAAACGAAAGTGAAACTAGAGGCACATTATATGATTGATTTTTATCTATTTTTAATCATTTTTAAAAGGAATCAGTTAACTTTTGTGTCTCTATACCCTGTAAACAGTCATTTCAGCAAAACATTTTTTTTCCTTTAGTGACCCTTTAAGTCTGTTAAACTGAAACCATTTGCTAACTCACTACTGTGATTGGTCCCCCTTTCCCTAGGAGTCATACACAGACCCAGGAAAAGGAATACATTTGATCATAAATGCCCTCTAGAAACAGAGAAGGGCTGCAAACCTTTGGCCCAGGGAGAAAGACTCAACCAACTGGCCCTCCGTGGTAGGGGTACATTACTGTGGGCTTTAGAAATTGTACTATGCAAGTGTGCCATGGTGCTGCAGTGTTGGGTGAGCATGGGGTGTGATGGAAGTTCTTCCCTTTTCTGTTGGAGATGATGGGGTCTGAAGTGTGAGATTTCTTCTGCATGCATATGCCCACATCATCATGAATTTGGCTCAGCGGCAGAATAGAACATGTATCCTTAAATTGAGCCAGGGTAAAATCTATTACAGGGGAAAGTAGAGTGTTCCTGTGCTTTATTAGTACCCACATTTTCAGGTTTTTCAGCATCATCTTATATTGCAGAGTCAGAGCGGCAAAAGAAGCCGGTGCTGGAAGACTTTCCTCTGCCAGATGTTGTGAACTTAAATCTGAACAGGAATTCTGTGAATGGGAGAACTGCAACTCCCATAAGCCCTTGTGGCTGATGGCTCTCAATGAACTACCAGGGTGCTGATGAGCGGTTTAGGTAGTTCAATGATTCTTCCTGTTATTCAGTCACTGCCTGCCTGTATGAGGTGAAGGCAGACAGCTACACTGATGGTCTGCATGAGTCTGTTCTGCTGATAGTGAGTGCAATGCTTTACAAGCTCCTAATAAAAGAATAATAATACATTTGTTTTTACCTGCAAAAAGATGTGCATTTATTATTTTATATTTACAAAGGTGAACTTATATTTTAATGTCTCAATTATGAATTATATCCACTCAGGGCCACCATTTCAAAATATGTTAAAAGCAATGGCCCAGGAGGCAAATGCCTGCCTACCCCAATCAGAGCTGTCTTAATGAGAAGGCCCACCTGGGCACTGCCCAGGGACCCCAGCTGCAGGGGGGCCCTGCACTTTCCCCAAAGCAGCTGGTCCTTGAACCCACACTGCTCCAAAATTGGGGGCCCCATGATAGCTTTGTGAGTGATGGATGCACAGGGGAGGTAGGCTGGCAGCGGTGCTCAGTGCTGTGCAGAACAATACCTGTTGTAAGGGGAAGAGTAGCAAGGGGCTGACCTGCTGAGTCAGTGATGGGAGGGGGGGGGTTTGAGCTGCTGAGTCATTGCTGTGTTGAGGACCGGGAGCTGAGGTGCTGAATCAGTGTTGGGAGGGGAAGAGTAGGCAGAGCTAAGCTGTTGAGTTAGTGTTGGAAGGGGGGTTGAGCTGCTGAGTCATTGCTGTGTTGAGGTGCGGGGAGCTAAGCTGCTGAGTCACTGCTAGAATAAAGAACAGATGGAACTGAGCTGCTCATTGCTGTGAGGGGGGTGCAAAGGGAACTACACTGAGCCACTGCTGGGAGGAAGCTACAGAATGAGTTGAGCTGCTTAGTAAATGTAGGCCAGTATACACAAAGCCTAAGGAGGGGGAGTAGTGGAAGCTAAGCTGCAGAGCCACAGCTGGGACTATGGGGATGTGAGCTGATGAGTTACTGCTAGAAAGAGGAATTTGGAGTTGAGCTGAGCTTCTCAGTCACATTTTGGAGAGGGAAGCACATGGAGTCAAATTGCGGCCCGTCCAGTAGGTGTGCACGCCCCCCCCCCCCCTTATCCATTAATGTCGGCCCCCTGATCTACATGCAGGGGCGCCGGATGCATGGATTCCAACGGGGAGGGTGTTTTTTTTGAAGCACGTGATTAGAGCCAGAAACTTTAAGAAGCCAGCAGGAGACACGCGGAGGAGAGAAGAAAGAAGACGCATGCAGGGGAACCGAGCAGCAAACAAAAAGCCTGCAGCCCAGAGAGAAATGGCTGCCACTCATCTGCCATGCTGTAGCAAGATGAAGTAAGTGCAGGGCCCCGACTGACCATAGGGGGGGATTGAGAGGCTGCCATCCCTGCCCTCACTGCCTGGAGGATAGAACAGGTAGAGTGGAGCTGCTGGGAGGAGAAAGTATGGGGAGCTCAGCTGCTGAGTCACTGCTAGGAAGGGTATTCAGGTTGAGATGAGCTGCTGATTTACTCCTGAGCGGGGGAGCTGAAATCCTGAGTCACCGCTGTGGAAAAGGATCATGTTAAGATGAGTCACTGCTGGTAGGAAAAAGCAGAGCTAAGCTGCAGCAAGAAGGACTTGAATCACTTAATTGATTTGCTTCTGCTGTGATCTTTAAGGATGAATTGCTCCATGGTTCCTGCAGCTACAGAGGTCAGTTAGGAGTTGTTTTAAAGCGTATTTATTCCATGTAAAGAATATGCACATAGTTGAATGTCCATTTCCCGACTGCTTCACTTTAAGAAGATAATTCTAGAATAATGATTTCTATTGTGTTACATAAATGTATTTTATACTGATCTATTATTATTATTATCATATACCATTTATGTGTGTTCCTTTATTCACACTCCTCCCTCTATTGTTCTTCAGTTCTCACTCAGGACAATTAAAGTTCCGCACTGCCAGTTCAGATGGCCATGACGTCAGCAGCGAGTGGAGCGGACTGTATGATGTCATATCACAAGTCAGCGGAGGGAAGATCAGCGGTGATGTCATTCAGACATCCATCCATAACAAGGTATTTGTATTAGAGAGTGGCACTGTGATCCACAGAACTCATCTGTGTGTCAAAATAAAAGTAAATAACAGGAATGCTTAATAGTAATCTGTCAGGGTAACTATCACCAGACACAGCCAATGTTCCTGAAAGGCTAAAGTTCCCCCATAAGTATCAATGCATTGAAAAGCTAGAGTTCCCCCATACTATCAATGCATTATAGTGATTAATGCTTGTATCAAGATGTATCCTTGAGCTTCTAGGATTAGTTACACAAAAGCCAGGAACCTTGCCAATGTTATTGTGTCCTAGGCAAAGAACATAACATTACATAAGCTGTAGTAGAAAGAAACCAGAATCAGTCGGGCACCCAAAAGACATAATGTTATATCTTACACACGGTGAATAATTGTGACACTTTTGACAACATTTTTGGACCATTATCATTTATACAGCGATCAGTGCTATAAAAATGCACAGATTTCTGTGTAAATGACACTGGCAGGGAAGGGGTTAACCACTAGGGGGCGAGGAAGGGGTTTAGTGTGTCCAAGGGAGTGATTCTAACTGTGTGGGGGCTGGGCTACATGTGACACGACACTGATCACTGCTCCTGATCACAGGGAGCAGTGGATCCCTGTCATGTCACTAGGCAGAACAGGGAGATGCCTTGTTTACATCTTCCCGTTCTACCGCTCCGTGACAGCATCGCGGGCACTCAGTGGACATCGAGTCTGTGGGTCCTGCAGGCACGGAGCTCACGGCGGGCGTGCACACACCCGCTAGGCGACAGTTTCACAGGTACGTTGCTTTGCCTGCCCATGCCATTCTGCAAATGTAAATGTAACGCATAGATGTATCCATGGGAATGCTCCCCATTATCTACGCGAAAAAATAAAAGCCCATAACCCCAATCGCGTGCTGCGATTCACTGATCAAAATCTCCTGCAGATACCGAAAGCCGGATACAGATCTAAAGGAGATAGAAGATTCGCGGTCCAAGGTCCCAGACTATGAAACGCTTTGCCAAGCAGTATTCGGTTGGAGGAGAACTACTTAGCATTCAGGAGAAAGATCAAGACTCATCTCTTTTGATACCAAAGGAGACAGGAACAACAAGCGCCCAGAGGCGATTCAGTTCGCATGTGCCACGCTATACAAGTTTTCATTCATTCATTCATTCACGGTAGGCAGTCGGCAAGTGGTTAAAGGGGACGTACAGGTACGTCCCTTAGCGCAGTCGTGCCATTCTGCCATAGGGTGACCACATTTACAAACTACTATTCAGGGACACCCCCCCTTCCCAAAAATCAGCTTGTGCTGTAACGAATCACAGCACAGTGATTGAACACAAGAGGCGGGATTTATGATTTCTCCAATCACAAGCAGGGGGTGGGGATTGTGCTCCTCCAGGCATTCCTGGCCAGGATAAGTACTGTCAGTAAGTAAAGTGGTGATGTGGAGCCCTTTTTGGGGGCATTAGTTTGGCTTAGGGGGTTTCATTCTGGAACACTGTATTGTCCTGGAACGAAGGTGTCGGGACAGATCTGCAAAATGCGGGACTTTCCCGGGCAATCCGGGACACATGGTCACCCTATTCTGCTGACGTAAATAGTCGTGCGGCAGTCGGCAATCGGTTAAAAAAAAATAATTCTCAGACTTCTGTCAGTAGTGTAATCAATGTCATAGATACATCATGGATTACATTATTATGTAAATATTTTCCAGATCTGGGAGAATTCGGAGGAGTATCTACCGCAGATCATCCGGGAGATCCAACGACAGAAATGGAGGGACATGGCGGCTCATTACATAATCCCGGGATATATGGGGGAAGGAAAGGAGAAAAAATATACATTTGGTCTACTTTTCTAATGACATGAAAGCTTAACTCCAGATGTATGCCATGTACACACGATCGTTGTTTTCCGATGAAAAAAGTCAGGTGGACTTTTTTTATCGGAAAAAACGATCGTGTGTGGGCCCCATCAGACTTTTTTCCATTGGTGTAAAAAAATAGAACATGTTTTAAATTTTTTCGATGGGGGAAAAAAAAAAACGATAGGGAATACCGATCGTCTGTTTGGAATCCCATTAGAGAAAAATCCACGCATGCTTAGAATTAAATTGACACATGCTCGGAAGCATTGAACTTAATTTTTCTCGGCTCGTCGTAGTTTTTTCCGTCACTGTGCCCGACCTCACTGTGCCTGTACCTAAATTAAGAGGCAGAGGGCTTCCATTTAATGTTTAAAAGTCGCAGTCTCCTCCTGGTCCCTTCCGTGATAGGCGTTTCTTAGCAGACACAGTTCCGCCTATCACGGATGTTCTCTCATCTTCGGACTCGGTTTCCCAGCAGACACTGTGTTCAGGGTTCCGCCAATCACGGATGTCCGAGGTTGAAAAGGTGTCCGTGATTGGCGGAACACTGAACGCGGTGTCTGCTGGGATCGGTGAGGATGAGAGAACGTTCCGCCTATCATTGAAGGGACCAGGAGAAGAACGCAAGTTTTAAACGATGGAAGCCCGCTGCCTCTCAATACTTCCAGGTACACGGAGTCAAAAAAAAGGGCTGAAAATCTCGGCTTATACTCGAGTATATACGGTATATATAATGTAAATTGTAATGTAAAGTAATTTTCTAGCAAAAAAAAATATGGATTTTAATTTGTAAGCAACAAATGTCAGAAATGGGCTTAGGCATGAAAGGGTTTTTAAAGAAGTCTCATTAAATGCTTAATAACTCCCCCAGGGGACCAAGTAAACATTGCACTTGTTCCCATTGAAATCCATGCAGTGGGTGCTGAGCAGTGAGGTCCGAACTAACTACCTACCTCCTCTCCCTGCCTGCTGCTATCCGACATGGAGGAGACGGATCTGTTCTCATACGTGCACAGAGGAGAGGGGATATAACAGAGTGACACAGAGGAGCCTGCACACCCCTCCTCCTCTCAGTGCTGACAGGGCAACACTTGGCGCCTCCCCCAATATTGCAGCCCTCTGTTTCCTCTGCTATACTCCTCTGACAGCTTCATTGTGGTGAACAAACATCTGTGTACTAAGACTGAACTGCCAGTCTTCCTTAGCTTTGCAGAGGAGAGTGGAGTAGAAACTGTCAGCTTGTGTTGTGAATGAGAGGAGCGCTACCATTCCTAAAAACACAAACCTGGCAGGTAATACACTTGTCTTACATAAAGTAGTGTAGTAGCTGGAGTGTGTTGCTGAGAGTTTTTGTTTCTGTCAACAACGATGCTCCTCTCCAGTGACCGTCATTTACAACACAAGCTGACAGTTTCTACTCTACACTCTTTTCTTGTATAGCTGGCAACGGGTGGCGGGAGAGTCGGACTCGGCTCAGTCTTTCTCTTTAGTGCACAGAAAATTGTTCATTAAAACTAAGCTATCAGAGAAGTATAGCAGAGGAGGCAGAGGACTACGATACATAGAAGAAATTAGGATATCCTGGTACAGTGCAAGTTCTAAATTCTTTATTAGGTTGCATTAAAAGTGACACACTTGGAACATACCAGGTTGTTGGCTAATTTCTTCTATGGATTGATGCCTTGGGAGCACACACTCCAGCCATGAGCACCGGCCCTCAGCAGTTTATTTGAAAACAGACCAGTTAAGAGTGGGTAACGTTTTTTCAGGACTGCGATACAGGCAGACCTGCAGAGTTTGTTCCTGGCAATGTCAAGACCAGAAGGGTTGTGCACTCCCAGAGGAGGTGACTGCAAACTGAAGAGGGGCAGTGAATTTAGTGCTGACTGTACCTTTCCTAAGCGAACGCCCATAATTTGGGCCTCAGCCTGGGGTGGAGCTATGGCCTCCAATGACAGAAATGGACTGGAATACGTGCAATGTTCCATCCAGTCCTGAGATTTACACATCTCTACCGTTTGTTACAGAGGGCGGTTGGCTCTTTAGGGATAACAACCGATGCAGCTAAAAGCCGCTCGGCTGTTTTCCTAAAGCAGCAGGAGCTGACATCCCCCCCTCCCTCCCGCTGCCTTCCTCTGCTTTTCTTGGGCCTCCCGCCCCACCGGGAGACCCGAGCACTCATCCGGTGCATCCGTCGGCTAGGCTGAGACCCAAACAAAGCCACATTCGGGTCTCCGATCCACAATCCCGGAAAGCAACGTCACTTTTGGTTGACTCGTCTACCAATGACGCCAATTATATATAAAAAAAGACCGTATTCAGAAGCACAGTTTTTTCCGATCTGAATACTTTGAAGTGCAAAGGAGGAATTTGGGGTCTTTTAGATCCCTCCATAAAGATGACCTTTCACCACCTAGTACTGTCACAAGGGATGTGTACGTTCTTTGTTCCTGGCAATGTCAAGACCAGAAGGGTGAAGGTTGTGCACTCCCAGAGGAGGCAGCTGCAGACTGAAGAGGGGCAGTGACTTTAGTGCAGACTGTACTAGGGTTGTCCCGATACCGATACCAGTATCGGTATCGGGACCGATACCGAGTATTTGCGGAAGTACTTGTACTCCCGCAAATGCCCCCGATGCCTGAATAGAATACTTGCCCCCCATCCTCCACCACCAACCGCCGCCGCATGCCCACCGCCGCCGCGTTAATCCCTGTGCGGGAACATTACAGGCAGCTTTCGTTTGAATAGTTGTAATCCCCGTCGCGCCGTGTATAGACACTCCCCCTTTGCTCGGGATTGGACGGATCTGTTCAATCCCTAGCAAGGGGGAGTGTCTATACACAGCAAGGATTACAACTATTCAAACAAAAGCTGCCTGTAATGTTCCCGCACGGGGATTAACGCAGCGGCAGCATCATCATCTTCTAGGTATGGGGGACATGGCTGCAATATATGGGGGGACATGGCTGCAATATATGGGGGGACGTGGCTGGATATATGTGGGGGGACATGGCTGGATATATGTGGGGGGACATGGCTGCAATGTGGGGGGACATGGCTGCAATATATGGGGGGACATGGCAGCAATATATGGGGGGGCATGGCTGGATATATGTGGGGGGGCATGGCTGCATTTGTGGGGGGACATGGCTGCATTTGGGGACACATTTAAAAAAAAAGTATCGGTATTCGGTATCGGCGAGTACATGAAAAAAGTATCGGTCCTAAAATAGTGGTATCAGGACAACCCTAGACTGTACCTTCCCTAAGCCAACACCCATAATTTAGGCCTCAGCCTGGGGTGGAGCTATGGCCTCCAATGGACACAGATTGGTAAAGATTTGGACTGGAATACATGCAATGTTCACTGGGTCCTGTGGAATTTAACAAGCATTTTAAACTTCTGGTGAGAGCTCCTGATTAATAAATTCATAGCTGCATTATTTTTGGACTTGCCCTGTGTTTAACAACAAAGCTTAAAATAAACATAAGAGATGATTAGAAATGTATATCCACAAATAAATCACACTTGGAATTAATACATCAAAGCAAAATAAAATGGTAAATCCCCTTTTGATTGACAGTTGTCCTTTTGTCCTCTACGGCTTGGTTACTGTAATCCAAAACTTATTAAAAATAAGAATACAGGGAGAGGAATTGAGATTTATTATTGTCCTGATGAAGAGGTCACATGTACAAAATAATGACATAAAAGGTTTAATATTTTAGGAGGGAGGAGTGTTAAATGAGGGATTACAGTTCAAATAAAAAGCTTTGCTTTAAAGTAAAAGACATAAAGAATAAATGTGGATGTCTTCTAGACTAGACTTCTGCAAAATGGCAGCTGAATTAGTAGGGAGCAATGGAGTCCATGGGCATCTCCAGTGTCTGGCTACCCTCTTCCTCTCCATCCAGAAATGTGCACCCCCTTCCCTTCAACCAGGAACACACACAATGTGTACAGTGCCCCCAGAGGCATAGTTGCTAAGTGCATAGATGTATCTTCACCCAGGAAACTTGGGAGACACTGAGTATAGAAGGTCCTTCTCCAGGTGTCCCAACGGTTGAAGAAAAATGTTTGCACACCTGGGAGATGATCTGCATGTAAGCAGGCTGCCATTTTCTATACGCAGTCCTGCGCTTCCAGGTGGGCTGGGCATCCTCACCTACGGACAGAGCTTTGGGCCAACGATTGGCTCGTGTGTTAAGCTCACATCTGGTTATAAAGAAAAAGTGGTTGGGACTTTGTATGAGGCCATCACTATACAGTACACAGGTCTCCATCCCTGTTAATTGATAAGGAGGGGAAGAGGGGAATGGGCGTTTTATGTAACACAACCAGGTGACCCGGGCTCCCATACGGCATGGGCTCTAATCTGCATCTCGAAAAATGAGGCCTCTGTGTAGAGATGTTTTTTTCGCTACTAGCCTAGCATATTCCCCCTCAATCACTCCAATTTTAATTGTATTTGTTACAGTAGCTCCTTTGGGCTCATGCTTATCACCCCAGCCTCAGAAGGGTGATTCCTATTCATGAGAGGTCTCCACTTACATTCTTGGCCCTCTTGACGATCTTGACGATTCTCACACACCCCCCAGTGCCTTCAACCATCATCATTATCATGATCTACCTTTTTTAACCTTCTACCCATTGGTAAGATTGCTAGGATCTTGACGCGTTTCGTTGATTGTTTCCACTCATCAGGTGCATTAATACATTGCGGATACCTAAAACTAATTATAAATGAATAATCAATGGTAGTTCATTGTAACGGGATGACCTGTGACGCCCAGAGACTTTTGAGGGATGGGGGATACTCCTGTGCCAGCGGCCCTAAGGACTCTTGGGTCTAAGGTCATCCTGTGCCCCTTTTGGGCATATGGTGGCTAATAAATCATAATTCATTAATGCAGGAAATACTGGAATATTACAAGTGGTTTATGTTGACCTGACCAGGTCAATAGGACAGTGACTCATTCCTCTGTGTAACAGGCTGTTGAAAGGCTAAGTGAGGCTGGCTCCTGAAAGACATTTCATTGTGTCATAACACGGTTTAAAGCCTATTGATGATCAGGAGTAAATACCTTTCTGTCGGGGAAAGACCGTCTGTCTAAAGATGTGGATTGAGGGGAACTCATTGTGCGATGGTGTTTTGTTTGAATTCTATTGATAAAGGAATGTGACTCCTCAGGTGTAGTAATTAGATCATGTTAAGTATAGACCGGTGCCAAAGTGTCTCTCTAAAATCTGTATGGAAGCCCCCAGTGTGTGATGTGGGGGGGTGGATATTTCTTTGTTCCTGTGATTAACTTTAACATCCTATACTGTATATATAAGCAAGCTAAGATACCATTAAAGTGTTCATTCATTTTGAAACCAGAGGATAGAGTTGTCAGTCTCTTTTTCTGGGGAATTGATATGGATCGTGTCTGCTGGATTGTGGAGTGTCGTATAAGCTGTCTTGGGTGGATGGAAGGTCGTAAACGGTGGTGACCGTTACATTCATTATAACAGGAAGAGAAGGAAAAAATAACTAGGGTCCTAGCACTCTTACCTCTGGGTAGAAGGTTAAAAAAGGTAGATCATGATGATAATGATGATGATGGTTGAAGGCACTGGGGGGTGTGTGAGAAACATGCCCCCGGGAGCTGAGGCGATAGCCTTAATTGCCAAGAGGGCCAAGAATGTAAGTGGAGACCTCTTGTGAGTAGTAATCACCCTTCTGAGGCTGGGGTGATAAGCATGAGCCCAAAGAGACTACTGTAACAAATACAATTAAAATTGGAGTGATTGAGAGGGAATATGCTAGGCTAGTAGCGAAAAACATCTCTACACAAAGGCCTCTTTTTTTGAGATGCAGATTAGAGCCAATGCCGTATGGGAGCCCGGGTCACCTGGTGTGTGATACACAAGGGAATCTTCTATCACCACCAGGAGCGTGATTCCTGTCCTCTAAACACCAACCACTCCTGAGCCAACCAGGTTTGAACAACTACCCACAGTTTAAATCTTCTTCACACCATCGATTAACTGTACCTATGAGATGCATTAAACACTATTCTGTTCCGTTTGAGAAAATCATGACACAAGGATTTCCTTTGCTTAGAACTTTTACTGAAACCTTTGAAGGGTTAACAAGTTGCATCAGTCCATACAATGGTAATCCTTCAGGTTTTAAAATGCAATAACATTGTTTTACATTGCTTGGGTTCTGGAGAAGTGTTCCACAATGTACAGGAGGAGGTGGTCTGGTGCTACTTCCAGTTCAGGCATGCTGCTCATTGCTAAATAGGCCATAGGCTTTCAATCATACCCATCGTTTCCCCCCCAGGACCAGGGGGCGCCATCCTTCTAAGAGGAACAACCTCCTCCTACGTTGCACACATCCCAAGATGACCCAGGATGGCCCTTCCCATTCCTAAAATAGAGACCAACCAAAAAACAACATCTCTCAGTGGGCACCAATTATGGAGAATGCTAAATGTGACCCTCGCCCTAAAGCTTCTATAGTCTGCGAAGAAAGCGATGACACCAAATATTAGCAGCATGTCCCTGGCAATGGGGGAAGCAGTGACTGGGGTTTACAGGGGTAAAGGGATCATTATGGCACTAGGTTGGATGGGGCCGTTGGCTGTCATAAAGGTACAGTTGGAGTCTAGGGTGTTGGTGTAAGGTGTGGTGTGTTGAGGTGCAGTGTAAGGGGGTTCTGAGGGGCAGGGAGTCAGGTGTAGGGGGTTCAGTGATATGGGTTCTGGGTGACAGGGAGGTTCAGTGGAAGGGGTGCTGGATGGCAGGGTGTTGAGGGGTAGTATTTGGAGTATTAAGAGACATGAAGGTTCAGAATCGTAGGTACGGGGTTGCAGTGTAGGGGTGGTGGGAGACAGGGACATGTGAGTGTGCAGAGGTCCAGGAATTCTGGGTTCTTAATAAAGCCAAATGCAAAATCTGTCTACTAGTAAGCCTGCAGGGAGGCTTCACTTACTGAGCACCTCCAGGCATGGTGTAAGTTCCTGGACTGCATTGCCCCTTGATCTACATTAACTAAAAGAGAATTTAATTTGCTTGGGAAGAAGTTACAGTGCCTTGCAAAAGTATTCACCCTCCTTGGCTTTTTTCGTATTTTGTTACATTACAGTCTTTAGTTTAATGTTTTTTTAATCTGAATTATATGTGATGATCAGAACACAATAGTCTAAGTCGGTGAAGTAAAATTAGAAAAATATATACATAAAATTATTTTTCAGAAATAAAGAACTGATTATTGTCATGTGCGTATGTATTCACCCCCCTTTGTTATGAAGCCCATAAAAAGCTCTGGTGCCACCAATTACCTTCAGAAGTCACATAATTAGTGAAATGACGTCCACCTGTGTGCAATCAAAGTGTCACATGATCTGTCATTACATAGACACACCTTTTTGGAAGGCCCAACACCTAAACAAGAGGCACCACTAACCAAACACTGCCATGAAGACCAAGGAACTCTCCAAACAAGGAAGGGACAATGTTGTTGAGAAGTACAAGTCAGGTTTAGGTTATAAAAAAAATATCCAAATCTTTGATGATCCCCTAGGAGCCCCATCAAATCTATCATCACCAAATGGAAAGAACACGGCACAACAGCAAACCGGCCAAGAAACGGCCGCACACCAAAACTCACGGACCGGGCAAGGAGGGCAATAATCAGAGAGGAGCACAGAGACTGACAGGTGTTCTTCTTTTTTGATCATGCTCCAGGCCACCTGTTGATTGCAGTTGTTTTCACTTGCAGGTGAAGTCAGAACTCTGTGTACCCCTGTCTAGTCAGTGATTGGAAAGTAATGAAGCAACAGCAACCTTTGTGATTCTTCCATGACAGTGTCCTGGTCTGAGACCTGAGGTTTAATCATATTCCTTCTAAATCGACACATGGTACACACTGAAAAAAGATTGTGCGCCCCCCAGAACTTGTAGAACCCCATTGAAGTCTATGGGACTTGAACGTTCGAATTCAAAAGTGCTCATTTTAAAGCCTAATATGCAAGTTATTGTCGTAAAACGGGTTTGAGAACCCGGGTCTTGCCCCAGGGAACATGTATCAATGTATCATGTAACATGTATATCAGTTTCAAAAACTGACGTTTTTTCTGGAGCAGTGATTTTAATGATGCTTAAGGTGAATTTTTTATTTTTTTTTAATTCTTTAACCACCTGTCCACCGCCCACCGTCAAATGACGGCGGGCGGAGGACTCCATTGTTCTGACATCACGTCATATGACGTGATGTCTTTTTAAAGCCGCGCGCACCCGCCGCTCTGCGGGGATCCCGTGCGAGTGCCCGGCGGCAGCGATCGCCGCCGGGCACACGCGATTGCCCAGTAACTGAGCGGGGACGTGGAGCTCTGTGTGTAAACACAGAGCTGCACGTCCCTGTCAGGGAGAGAGGAGAGCGGTTGTGTCCCTTGTACATAGGGACACAATCGGTCACCTCCCCCAGTCACCCCCCCTCCCCCTACAGTTAGAACACTCATAGGACACACATTTAACCCCTTCCCCGCCCCCTAGTGGTTAACCCCTTCACTGCCAGTCACATTTATACAGTAATCAATGCATATTTATAGCATTGTTCACTGTATAAATGTAAATGGTGCCAAAAATGTCACAAAAGTGTCCGAAGTGTCCGCCATAACGTCGCAGTCCCAATAAAAAAATCGCAGATCGCCGCCATTAATAGTAAAAAAAAAAAAAAAAAATGCCATAAACTATCCCCTATTTTGTAAACACTATAAATTTTGCGCAAACCAATCGATAAACGCTTATTGTATTTCTTTTTTACCAAAAATATGTAGAAGAATACGTATCGGCCTAAACTGAGGAAAAAAATATTTTTTTTTGTATATTTTTGGGGTTATTTATTATAGCAAAAAGAAAAAAATATTGCATTTTTTTCAAAATTGACGCTCTATTTTTGTTTATAGCGCAAAAAATAAAAACCGCAGAGGTGATCAAATACCACCAAAAGAAAGCTCTATTTGTGGGAAAAAAAAGGACGCCAATTTTGTTTGGGAGCCACGTCGCACGACCGCGCAATTGTCAGTTAAAGCGACGCAGTGCCGGAAGCTTATATTTTGTCTGGGCAGGAAGGGGGTGTAGGTGCACAGAAGGCAAGTGGTTAAGGTGAATTTTTTTTCTTTTTTTAAAATTCTTTAAATATCGTAACTGCTGTGTTACTATAAGAAAAAAATAATTTAAAACTGCTTGGCTTTAATGTAATGTCTGCAATATGGATGAAAATCATTGAAAAAAATAGCATGTGTTTCCCCGCCCCCCTCCCCCAGGTCATTACAAGCCCCTTTGGCCCTATAAACTTTGAACAGCAGTATACAGGCGGTGCAAACAAGACAGGGACTGTAGGTTTGTTGTTAAGTAGAATCTGTTTGTAATTTTGAACTTGTACTTTTTTAAAGTGTAGCTCCAGCCAAAAAAAATTTTTTTTAAAGCGGAGTTCCACCCTTAAAAACACTTTTTTTCATTACATCCAGCATACTGGCGTCAGCGCCAGTATGCTGTTTTTTTTTTTTTTTTTAATGCACGTACTTACTGTATATCACAACATTGATTTCCAGGCGCACCGCGGAGTGTCGCCACTATAAGGCGTCACGCCTTCCGGAAAAACAGACGATCAGCATTCGGCGTCTGCGCATAGACCCAGGAGCTGACTGCGCAGGCGCCGAAAATAGCCGGTCCTAGTTCGGGTTTTTTCGGAGGGCGTGACGCGCTATATACGGCGCCTGCGCAGTCGGCTCCTGGGGCTGTGCGCAGGCGCCGAGAAAAAGCCGAATGCTAATCGGCTGTTTCCGGAAGGCGTGACGCCTTATAGCGGCGACACTCCGCGGTGCGCCAGGAAATTACATTTGGGAGAAACAGTAAGTACGAGCTGACGCCAGTATGCTGGATGTAATGAAAAAAGTGATTTTAAGGGTGGAACTCCGCTTTAAGCTTTTTGGAAAACATAGAGCAGTGAGTGCGCAGTGAGGTCGGGTAGTACTGTAGTGACGTTCTACAAAATAGCCGTGCTATTATCAGCTATCACTGCTGTGGTTTTTGATGCCCCTCGGCCTCCTGACTGTGTTTTAAAGGTTCAACTTCACATCTATGCGATGCCTCAGAGTGTGTGCCTTGCTGCAGAACAGCCTATTAATTTGAGAATGAACTGCCTGCCACCCCTCAATAGCACCAAAGTGCATGGGCCTTTTTTTTTTTTAATTTCTTTTAATGCTGCTGCACTAAAATGCACGTTGCTTTTGTTAGCATGTATTTTTGTTTTTGTAATTTTTTATTCATTTATACACATATAAATAAATAAATATATATATATAATGTGCGCAAATAAATAAAAAAAAATTACAGAAATGCATGCTAACAAAAGCACCGTGCATTTTTTGGAGAATCGTGATCTTCATTCTAAGATTCTTTGTGATTCTCATTTTTCCCAGAATCGCGCAGCTCTACCGCCTTTAGGAATTAATATGAGAAACACCAGCAAATCTATTGACGTAGCTTTAGGTGCACACTGTGCAGAGGACACGGGCAGTACACCACGTGAGAATACTGCAGCTAGCACAATCACCTGCCTGCCTGTCAGTGGCGGAAGCTGAAATGTCCCCTGGGCAGGAAGGGGGTATATGTGCACCAGAGCTGTATCCTGGCCTAGGCCAACAAGGCCCAGGCCTAGGGCAGCAGGTTGCAGGGGGGCA
Source organism: Rana kukunoris (assembly GCA_029574335.1). NCBI lineage: Eukaryota > Metazoa > Chordata > Amphibia > Anura > Ranidae > Rana > Rana kukunoris. The sequence goes on along the minus strand of CM056049.1, from coordinate 739,599,857 downwards.
GCAGGGAAAGAGTCTCGCCGGCTTGCACTATTAGTGTAGCAATGTTAAAGTAGCGCCAGTCTTATGGGGCGGACTGGGCAGAGAGGCAAGCATTCCGCAACTGTAGGGGGGGGGGGGGGGCAGAGCTTCTAATTTTGACTGTCCTATCATTCTGGACCACAAACCTTCCTGACTGTGCTATATGTTTTCTGCTGTACCATTGGCATGGTTATATCTTTTTAGTCCTCTCTATAAAATGATCAGAATTTTGGGCCTAATATAAAACTTTAGGAACACTTTTTTTATTTAATTTTGGATAGAGTAAGGGTAAGGTAAGGGAAGGGCAGGTCTTTAACAGCAAGGGGTGTGGCCTTGACAGGAAGGGGTGGGTCATATTTAAATTAGGGGTGCACGAGTTTAGTCAGGCCTAGGGCAGCACAAAACCTTAGTACATCCCTGATGTGCACAGTAAGCAAGTGGTTAAAGATGACAGAGCTGTCCAATGGCCAACCAATAGAGACTTTTGTCCTGCTTTGAAACTCCAGCTCCTGGGTGGTCTTTGTAGTCCCATAATCTGGTGTACCTTTCCGTAGCATTGAGCAGAAGGGAATTCCAACCGACAGTCTCCGTGGTGATGTCACTAACCAAATCGGGTCATGTACATATCTGTTCAATGATGTCACCCAGGAGACCCCTCCCCTTTGTTTACATTTAGCAGTCAGTCCACTGAAGAGTGAGTGAGGGGAGCAGATCGTGTTTTATTTTTTAGAAAATGTAAGATAATCCCAGCTGGCTTTCTGGGTTAGATTTATATTCACAGCCAGACTGTTGGTATCCAGGCTCGTGTTTTTATTTTATTTTTTTATTTCAATAATTTTTATTGAAGATTTAAAAAAAAAAAAACAGGTATCAAAAAGAAAGTTACAACAAATTAATGTCATTCACAAAGACAGTGCCTTCCATATCCTGGGGTGAAAATCACTTAAACCTTTCACCAATGACATAAGTGAGTAAAATAGGCCAACATCAGCCATCCGCAAGCAAGGCGAATCTACCCGCCATATAACAGTTAATCTCCCTCAAACATTTCTGAGGAAACGCCCCAACGGGGCAGGCGCAGCACTTCCCATCCCCCGAGAAGCCCCGACAGGATCACACTGCCTCTCGGGAAAAGCGAACACGACACCCCCACCCAGGGCCGCCATCAGGGGGGTACAGGCATTACACCTGTAAGGGGTCCCCAGGACCCCAGATGGCAACCCCACTGTTTTTATTTATTTTTTATAAAAAAATATATATATATTTTTTAATATATTTTTATTTTTTATTAAAGAGCCATTTTTTTCTTTATTTTTTTTAGAGATCCAGAGGTCCCCAGGGGCCCAGAGGCCCGCAGGGCCCTGGATGGCAACCCCACTTTTTTAATTTATTTTTTATAAAAAAAATACATATTTTTTAATATATTTTTTATTTAATTTTTTATTAAAGGGACACTTTTTTTTTAGGGGTCCGGAGGTCCCCAGGGCCCCGGATGACAACCCCCAGTGGCGGAATTTTCATAGTCGCAGCGGTCGCGCTTGCGACTGGGCCCTGTGGTTTAGCCAAGTGTAAGCCCGTGTAAGGAGCCGTTCCGCCGCGGGGATCGGGTGCCGACAAGGCACTGGCAGTGGATGCAGGAGCGGCATCGCAGCAACCCCCCCAAGACCCGGCATCTCCCCCTGCACCTCTGGCTGGCCGTTTAGAGTGCAGTGGGGAGATGTGTTAGGAGGTGGAAGATCGGCAGCTCTATGGTGCCTGTGTGGGCATCGTGATCTCCCTGGGTCTTGTAGTACTCGAGTGTATACAGAGAGGGGAGGGGCCTCTGACCCGGGCAGGTATTAGTTTCAGTTTCCCTCTGCTTGCACACTGTTGTTTATGCCCGGGTCAGAGGCCCCTCCCCCTCTGCTGTACATTCGGAGATAGAACTACAAGCCCCAGTGAGATCCCCCTGCCTGTGGACACCATAGAGCTGCAGATCGCCACCTCCACCAGCCAGGTACAGGGGAACCTCTGCAAGGGGGAGTCAGCTGTTTGGGGTCCTTGATGTAAGAGGGGGGGGGGGCCTCTGGGGACACTAATGTAAGCAAGGGGGCTTCTGGGGACACTAATGTAAGAGAGGGGGGCTTCTGGGGACACTAATGTAAGAGAGGGGGGGGGGCTTCTGGGGAAACTAATTGAAAGGGGGGCTTCTGGGCACACTAATGTAAGGGGGGGGGGGGGGGCTTCTGGTCACACTAATGTAAGGGGGGGGCTTCTGGGCACACTAATGTAAGGGGGGGCTTCTGGGGACACTAATGTAAGGGGGGGCTTCAGGGGACAGTAATGTAAGGAAGGGGGCCTCTGGGGACACTAATGTAAGGAAGGGGGCCTCTGGGGACACTAATGTAAGGAAGGGGGCCTCTGGGGACACTAATGTAAGGAAGGGGGCCTCTGGGGACACTAATGTAAGGAAGGGGGCCTCTGGGGACACTAATGTAAGGAAGGGGGCCTCTGGGGACACTAATGTAAGGAAGGGGGCCTCTGGGGACACTAATGTAAGGAAGGGGGCCTCTGGGGACACTAATGTAGGGGGAGACTCTCTGGGGACACTAATGTAGGGGGAGACTCTCTGGGGACACTAATGTAGGGGGAGACTCTCTGGGGACCCTGATGTAAGGGGAGACTCTCTGGGGACCATGGTGTAAGGGGAGACTCTCTGGGGACCCTGTTGTAAGGTGGGGTTCTCTGGGGACACTAATGTAAGAGGGGAGACTCTCTGGGGACACTAATGTAAGAGGGAAGGCTCTCTGGGTACCCTGGTGTAAGGGGAGACTCTCTGGGGACTCTGGTGTAGGGGGGGGCTCTCTGGGGACCCTGGTGTAGGGGGGGGCTCTCTGGGGACCCTGGTGTAGGGGGGCTCTCTGGGGATCCTGATGTAGGGGGAGACTTTCTGGGGACCCTGATGTAGGAGGAGACTCTCTGGGGGCCCTGATGTATGGGGAGACTCTCTGGGGGCCCTAATGTATGGGGAGACTCTCTGGGGGCCCTGATGTAGAGGGAGACTTCCTGGGGGCCCTGATGTAAGGTGGGGTTCTCTGGGGACACTAATGTAAGAGGGGAGACTCTCTGGGGACACTAATGTAAGAGGGGAGGCTCTCTGGGAACCCTGGTGTAAGGGGTCCTCTCTGGGAATCGTGAGGTAGGGGGAGACTCTCTGGGGACCCTGATGTAGGGGAAGACTCTCTGGGGACCCTGATGTAGGGGGAGACTCTCTGGGGACCCTGATGTAAGGGGAGACTCTCTGGGGACCCTGGTGTAGGGGAGACTCTTTGGGGACCCTGGTGTAGGGGGAGACTCTCTGGGGACCCTGGTGTAGGGGGAGACTCTCTGGGGGCCCTAATGTATGGGGAGACTCTCTGGGGGCCCTAATGTAGGGGAGACTCTCTGGGGACACTAATGTAAGGGGGGCTTTCTGGGGACCCTAATGTAAGGAAGGGGCTCTCTGGGGACACTAATGTAAGGAAGGGGCTCTCTGGGGACACTAATGTAAGGAAGGGGCTCTCTGGGGACACTAATGTAAGTAATGTAAGAGGGGAGACTCTCTGGGGACCCTGATGTAAGGAGGGACTTTCTTGGGACACTAATGTAAGAGGGGAGACTCTCTAGGGACACTAAGGGGAAGGCTCTCTGGGGACCCTAATGTAAGGGGGGCTCCCTGGGGAGTCCCACTATGTGATGGTATGTGTGTGGGGGGGGGGGTGGCATTGAAGGACCTGGCCTTGGGGCAGCAAAGGGAATAAATCTGGGCCTGGGCAGAGGCAGCGCTGAGACTGGGGCTGACACCAATGAGAGAAGGCGGGGGAGGAGCTTTCCTCTCTGCGCGGAGTACCTATGCCGTCTACCTATGAAACAAGAAGGCATCCTGGCGGGAGATTAGAAGGCACAGTGATGGTGACCGTAACTGATCGAATGGAATTCCCAGGGATTCGATTGATTGACAGTAAGTGACATTTTTTCAGAGCTGAGCAATCGATGCCAACCTCCACCACCTGTGCCTCTTACTGATCCCATCCTCCCACCACAGATCTCATCCCTATCCCCCCATTACTTCTACAACAGAGGTGATGGGGGCGATAGGGCTGAGATCAGTGGTGGGAGGATGGGATCAGTAATAGGCACAGGTGGTGGTGGGAGAGGATGGCACCAACACTGCCGCTGCAGCCACCCCCCTCAAGTACCACTGCTGGTACTTGAGGGGGGGTGGTAGTGGTGATACTAGAGCAGAGTGGTAGTGGTGATACATGAGGGGGGTGGTGCTGGTGGTACTTGAGGGGGGTGGCAGTGGTGATGCCATCCTCTCCCGCCACCACCCGTGCCTCTTACTGATCCCATCCCCCTACAGCCGCACCACTAATCTCATCCCTATCCCCCTATTACTTCTACAACAGAGGTGGTTGTTACAATCCTGTCTTCTCTTCTATTGATACTTAATGGATTTCCTAGATGAGAGGTTTCTCAGACTAAACCACATCCGCACTTTCTTGTAATAACAGAAAGTTTAGGGTTTATATCATCACAACCTCTATCGGGGGAACCAATCTTGGGTGCGGGCACCGTATCAGAAAAGGAATGTAACTTAAATAAAAACAAAGGAAAAATGTCTGAGGTTACTCTAGTAGAATGAGTTGTATACCAGGAAGGTTCACGTCACCTTTACTCAGGTATCAAAATACTGGTGCTTAACGGTTCTTCATATACAGAGTATAAATGCATATACTAGACTAGGACAACTAGTATGAGATTAAGATCACTGAGATAGGGAGTCCACTGAGGTTACCTTTTTAGTACTCAGATTAGCAGAGATGTGACTAATCACTGTTACTTGTGGTTGTCATACATAAACAATACTGGAGATAATCAGACCAGAGGATTGCCTTTGTTAGTAATTAGATTAGCGCAGACTTGGTAAAACACTGTTACTTGCTCTTATCATACATAAAGAATACTGGAGGTAAGCAGAGCAGAGGATTGCCTTTGTTAGTAATTAGATTAGCACAGACTTGGTTAGACACTGTTACTTGCGGTTCTGATGTTCCTAGAGTCCCATAGAGTGTCAGCTCCTGGACAGCAACAGCAGTCTCCTGGGGATAGGGATTCCTTCCTGAAGAGCACTGGGCTGATGTGATGCTGGCTGGTGGGGAGCAGGGATGCTCTGTGGGTCTGAGGCCAGAGGTCCGCAGTGGTGGGTCTGAAGGGTGGCTGCGGGGGTCCCAGGTGACGGCAGGTGCACACAAAATAGTGGAACACCGTGCCGTCATACCTGGGGCTTTAAATAGAGCGCGCGGCGCGGGAATGGATCCGGAACGCTGGGGCGCACTTCCGCGTTCCAGCGTGGATCGCACAACAGAGCGCACCGGAAGTGACGCGCGTAGCTCACTGTGGAGGTGTGGGGAAGTCACCAGCGCAGTGGTTAAGGGGGAAGGAACGCCAGTGGCGTTACATACTCCCCTCCTCAAGGGCACTCCTAAAGTGCTCTTAGCAGGACAAGGTCGGTTAGGGTACCTCCGATGAAATGATTTGATGAGGCGCGGTGCATGGAGATGTGTAGAGTCTTCCCATGAATCTTCGAGATGACTGTAACCTTTCCAACGTATTAAGTACTGGAAAGTAGAGCCTCTTTTCCTACAATCCAAAATTTGTTCAATCTCATATTCACATTCCCCTGAAATGTCAACTGGAGGTGGGGGAACCAAAACTCTGTTGGGGAATGGGTTTGGTTTAAATGGTTTCAGAAGTGAGACATGAAAAGAGGGGTGGATTTTCCATTCACTTGGTAAGGTTAATTTTACGGCATTAGGATTTATGACATGTGAAATAGGGAAAGGCCCAGTAAATTGTCGGCCGAGTTTCCTGGAGGGAACTTTAAGGCGTAAATTTTTGGTGGATAACCAAACTAGGTCTCCCACTTTGTAAACAGGTGGCTTAGATCTGTGGATGTCATAGTTCCGTTTTTGTCGTCTTTGAGCAGCTTCTAAGTTGTTATGAAGAATTTGTAGAGTATCCTTTAGGGTTGAAAGGTATTCCCTTACAGCAGGAACTTTGTTTGACTGCATATTGGACGGTAAAGCTTGTGGGTGGAAACCATAATTTGCATAGAATGGTGAAAACCTAGTAGAAGAGCTGGTGGCGTTATTGTAAGAAAATTCAGCATGGGGTAGTAGATGGAACCAGTCATCCTGTAAGTGTGTGCAGTAACAACGTAGATATTGTTCTAGGGTCTGGTTGACCCTTTCTGTCTGACCGTTTGTTTGGGGGTGATATGCACTAGACATGCGGTGGTCGATCTTTAATGTGGTACATAAAGCCTTCCAGAACTTAGAGATAAATTGAGAACCTCTGTCGGAAATGATTTGAGAGGGGAGGCCATGTAACTTGAGGACGTTGTTAATGAAAGCTGTTGCTGTTTCAGATGATGTTGGTAAATCTTTTAAAGGAATGAAATGTGCCATCTTTGTGAGTAAATCCACTGTGACCATGATAGTATTTGAGCCATTTGACCGTGGAAGATCTACTATGAAGTCCATCGAGACTACCTGCCAGGGTCGCTCAGGGATTGGAAGAGAGGACAAATAACCAAAGGGGGGTTTTCTTGAAAGTTTGTTACTAGCACAGATGACACAGGAGTTGACGTAATCTTGAACCATTCTAGCTAAATGGGGCCACCAATAATCTCTTTTAAGGAGGTGTATGGTCTTATTTATTCCTGGATGGCCAGCTAGTGGAGAGTCATGTAGTTGTTTGAGGAGTGTTAATTGAAGGCTGGGAGGAACATATAACTTATTCTCAAAGGTATATGTACCATCTGATTGCCTAGAAATTCCTTTAGGCAAGGAGGAGGCATCAGTGGATGTGTTCTGAGAGACTAGTTCCCGAAAAGAGGAGGTGACTCCAATAAAGCGCTCAGGAGAGATGATAGATGAAGGCGGACTTTCAATGATCTCATCTTCATTGATGCGGGATAGGGAGTCAGCCTTTAGGTTTTGGGTACCTGGTCTATAGGATATGAGAAAGTCAAATCTATCAAAGAACAAGCTCCATCTTACTTGACGAGCAGAGAGAGTCTTGCATGCCTTCAAATGTTGTAGGTTCCGATGATCAGTGAGGATCATTACTGGGTATGTAGAACCTTCTAGAAGATGTCTCCAGTTTGCCAATGCGTCCCTAATTGCTAAAAGTTCCTTCTCTCCAATGGGGTAGTTCCTCTCTGCAGAATTTAGAGTTCTGGAGTAGAAAGCGACTGGATGTAGAGGATCCGATAGGGTTAGTTGTTGTGAAAGTATAGCACCTAAAGCAAAGTGAGATGCATCCACTTCTACGGTGAAGTGACATTGTGGATCAGGTAACTGGAGTATTGGAGCAGAGGTGTAGGAGAGTTTCAGTGTATCGAAAGATTTCTGAGCTTGATTTGTCCAGGTAAAGGGTGTCTTTTTACTAGTTAAGGAATTTAGTGGTTTTACAATCTCTGAAAAATTCTTAATGAATTTACGGTAATAGTTTGAGAATCCTAGGAATCGTTGTAGAGCCTTCCTGGACTGTGGAATGGGCCAAGAGAGAATACATTCAACCTTAGAACGGTCCATCTGGATGCCGTCTGGGGTAATCTGGTAGCCAAGGAAAGAGATACTGGTTTGGTTGAAGACACACTTCTCCAGTTTAGCGTATAGACGATGTGTTCTAAGTCTTGATAGTACCCATCGTACATGTTTGGTATGTTCATCAAGATTGTCTGAAAAAATCAATATGTCGTCAAGATAAATCACAACACAAATGTCTAACAGGTCCCGGAAAATATCATTAATGAATCTTTGAAAAGTTGCGGGAGCATTGCATAGCCCAAAAGGCATAACCGTGTACTCGAATAAGCCATAGCGGGTTTTGAAAGCCGTCTTCCATTCGTCCCCAGGACGGATTCGAATTAAATTATAAGCGCCCCTAAGATCCAGTTTTGTAAAGATTTTGGAGGTCTGGAGTCGTTCAATAAGTTCTGGGATGAGAGGTAGGGGATACCGATTTTTTATTGTGATGTTATTGAGGGACCTGTAATCAATTATTGGGCGAAGAGAACCGTCCTTATTCTTTACAAAAAACATTGCGGCGCTAGCTGGGGATGTGGAAGGTCTGATGAACCCCTTCCTTAGGTTGTCATCGAGGTAGTCTTTGAGATGGATTAGTTCCGGTTGGGATAGAGGATAAATTCGAGCGGTAGGAATGGCAGAATCTGGAATAAGGTCGATCGGACAATCATAAATGCGATGCGGAGGAAGTGTCTCTGCATTAGTTTTGCTGAAGACATCCGAGAAATCATACAAGTAAGAAGGGAGAGTATTGTTGTTTTCAGTTGTGAGAAGCAAACTATACACAGGGTAACAGGTATGTTTGCAGAAAGAGGATTCAAGCATAATTGAATTACTAGACCAGTGGAAGATTGGTTGGTGGAGAAGTAACCAGGGTAACCCTAATACTATTGGGAAAGTGGGTGATCGGATAATATCGAACACAAGCGTTTCAGTATGGCCATTGCCACAGGTAACCAACAAAGGTGAGGTTTGAGTGTGTACTGGCCCATATGAGGAAGTGGAGCCATCAATAAAAGTAACAGACAACGGATCTTGCTTAAAAACACTTGGGATATTATTTGAGTTAACAATTTCTCTGTCAATGAAGTTACCACAGGCACCGGTGTCAACCATCGCATCTACAGTGCATCTATCTTGGTCCCACTGTAAAGTAAGAGTAAGTAAAACATAGTTATTAGTGGAAGTTCGGGGCAAAGCAATCTTATTAATGTTGTGGGGGTTACCTTCAGACTTCCTCTTAAGAAGAGGGCAGGTAAGGACAATGTGGTCAGGAGCTGAACAATAGAGACATAAGTTTTGAGCTCTGCGTCTTTGTTTCTCTTCTGGTGATAGTGGTCCTTTGACTGCTGCTATCTCCATTGGAATGTCCTTTGGTGGAGATCTGGACCTCCTAGGTGGCGTAGGTTGATATGAAATCATACGCTCGGCCTTTCTCTCTCTGAGTCTGCGGTCAATGGAGAGGGAGAGCTGCATGAGATCCTCCAGGGTAGTGGGAATTTCAACTCGGGCAAGTTCATCTTTCATAGCTTCTGAAAGTCCGATACGGAACTGGTTTCTAAGAGAAATATCCGTCCACAAAGTTTCACGGCACCAGCACTTAAACTCCGAGATGTAATCCTCTACTGGTCTTTTACCTTGTCTAAGGTTTCTGATGGTGTTTTCTGCTGTGAGCTGTTTGTTGGGGTCTTCGTAGAGGAGGGATATTTCATCAAGGAAGGTATTGAAAGTTCCTAATAGGTCACCATGTTCCTCGACGTAGGCGTCAGCCCATACTCTTGGTTCCCCTTTTAGATACGAAGTCAACGTGAGAATTCTAATTCTATCGGAATAGTAGGTGCGGGGGCGTAGGTCAAACATAAGACGGCAAGAACTAATAAATTGGCGGAAGTTCTTCCTATCTCCTGGAAAAGGCTCAGGGGGGCAGACCTTGGGTTCAGGTCGATCCCGTGGTTGGGCAAAATTATGCTTCCGAAGTGCCTCGTTTTCTAGACGGAGGTCATTTACAGTGGTGGTGAGTGTATCGACTCGTTGCGAGAGAGCAACCAAATGATTGGCGAGTTCCGCTAAATCCATTAAGTATGTATGGGTTCCACTATTATGTTACAATCCTGTCTTCTCTTCTATTGATACTTAATGGATTTCCTAGATGAGAGGTTTCTCAGACTAAACCACATCCGCACTTTCTTGTAATAACAGAAAGTTTAGGGTTTATATCATCACAACCTCTATCGGGGGAACCAATCTTGGGTGCGGGCACCGTATCAGAAAAGGAATGTAACTTAAATAAAAACAAAGGAAAAATGTCTGAGGTTACTCTAGTAGAATGAGTTGTATACCAGGAAGGTTCACGTCACCTTTACTCAGGTATCAAAATACTGGTGCTTAACGGTTCTTCATATACAGAGTATAAATGCATATACTAGACTAGGACAACTAGTATGAGATTAAGATCACTGAGATAGGGAGTCCACTGAGGTTACCTTTTTAGTACTCAGATTAGCAGAGATGTGACTAATCACTGTTACTTGTGGTTGTCATACATAAACAATACTGGAGATAATCAGACCAGAGGATTGCCTTTGTTAGTAATTAGATTAGCGCAGACTTGGTAAAACACTGTTACTTGCTCTTATCATACATAAAGAATACTGGAGGTAAGCAGAGCAGAGGATTGCCTTTGTTAGTAATTAGATTAGCACAGACTTGGTTAGACACTGTTACTTGCGGTTCTGATGTTCCTAGAGTCAGAGGCGGCTCTAGGCTTGGTGAGGCCTTAGGCCAACCTTAGATATGAGGCCCCACTAACTCCCATAATGGGAAAAATAATTCAAGCGGAAAAAAAATAACGGTAAAAACTGCATATGTAAAAAACCTTAAATCCTATGAATTTACAGTTTCTAGAACTCTCTCTAACCAATTCTTCTTTAATCAATTATATATATTAGTCTCTAACCATCTCCTGTAATATGAGACTGCATACATGATACAGGAGATGGTCAGAGACTGCATACATGATACAGGAGATGGTCAGAGACTGCATACATGATACAGGAGATGGTCAGAGACTGCATACATGATACAGGAGATGGTCAGAGACTGCATACATGATACAGGAGATGGTCAGAGACTGCATACATGATACAGGAGATGGTCAGAGACTGCATACATGATACAGGAGATGGTCAGAGACTGCAGACATAGTACAGGAGATGGTCAGAGACTGCAGACATGATACAGAGACTGCATACATGATATAAGAGATGGTCGGAAACTGCAGACATGATACAAGAGATGGTCGGAAACTGCAGACATGATACAAGAGATGGTCGGAAACTGCAGACATGATACAAGAGATGGTCGGAAACTGCAGACATGATACAAGAGATGGTCGGAAACTGCAGACATGATACAAGAGATGGTCGGAAACTGCAGACATGATACAAGAGATGGTCAGAGACTGCAGACATGATACAAGAGATGGTCAGAGACTGCAGACATGATACAAGAGATGGTCAGAGACTGCAGACATGATACAAGAGATGGTCAGAGACTGCAGACATGATACAAGAGATGGTCAGAGACTGCAGACATGATACAAGAGATGGTCAGAGACTGCAGACATGATACAAGAGATGGTCAGAAACTGCAGACATGATACAAGAGATGGTCAGAGACTGCAGACATGATACAAGAGATGGTCAGAGACTGCATGCATACTACAGGAGATGGTCAGAGACTGCATACATAGTACAGGAGATGGTCAGAGACTGCAGACATGATACAAAAGATGGTCAGAGACTGCATACATGATACAAAAGATGGTCAGAGACTGCATACATGATACAAAAGATGGTCAGAGACTGCATACATGATACAAGAGCTGGTCAGAGACTGCATACATGATACAAGAGCTGGTCAGAGACTGCATACATAATACAGGAGATGATCAGAGACTGCATACATGATATAAGAGATGGTCGGAAACTGCAGACATGATACAAGAGATGGTCAGAGACTGCAGACATGATACAGGAGATGGTCAGAGACTGCAGACATGATACAGGAGATGGTCAGAGACTGCATACATGATACAGGAGCTGGTCAGAGACTGCATACATGATACAAGAGCTGATCAGAGACTGCATACTTGATACAAGAGCTGATCAGAGACTGCATACATGATACACGAGATGGTCATAGACTGCAGACATGATACAGGAGATGGTGAGAGACTGCACACATGATACAGAGACTGCATACATGATACAGGAGATGGTCAGAGACTGCATACATGATACACGATATGGTCATAGACTGCATACATGATACAGGAGATGGTCAGAGACTGCAGACATGATACAAGAGCTGGTCAGAGACTGCAGACATGATACAAGAGCTGGTCAGAGACTGCATACATGATACAAGAGCTGGTCAGAGACTGCATACATGATACAAGAGCTGGTCAGAGACTGCATACATGATACAAGAGCTGGTCAGAGACTGCATACATGATACAAGAGCTGGTCAGAGACTGCATACATGATACAAGAGCTGGTCAGAGACTGCATACATGATACAAGAGCTGGTCAGAGACTTCATACATGATACAAGAGATGGTCATAGACTGCATACATGATACAAGAGATGGTCATAGACTGCATACATGATACAGGAGATGGTCAGAGACTGCATACATGATACAGGAGATGGTCAGAGACTGGATACATGATACAAGAGATGGTCAGAAATTGCAGATATAATAAAGGAGATGGTCAGAGATTGCAGATATAATACAGGAGATGGTCAGAGACTGCAGACATAATACAGGAGATGGTCAGAGACTGCAGACATAATACAGGAGATGGTCAGAGACTGCAGACATAATACTGGAGATGGTCAGAGACTGCATACATGATACAGGAGATGGTCAGAGACTGCAGACATACTACTGGAAATGGTCAGAGAGCTCCGGCGTGTTCGTACAGCCCACGTGCAGAGCCTGCCAGGAAGTTGTCACTGTGCTGCGCTAATCATAGGCAGTGAGACATTTTCCGATCTCTGCAGTCGCGCAACGGGACAATGTCTTACTGCCTGTGATTAGCGCAGTGCTGACTTCCTGGCGGGCTCTGCATGTGGGCTGTGCGAACACGCCGCAGCTCATCCTTAGTCAGAGACTGCAGACATGGTACAGGAGATGGTCAGAGACCGCAGACATAATACAGGAGATGATCAGAGACTGTGGACATAATACAGGAGATGGTGAGAGACTGCAGACATAGTATAGGAGATGGTCAGAGACTGCAGACATAATACAGGAGATGATCAGAGACTGCAGACATGATACATGAGATGGTCAGAGACTGCAGACATGGTACAGGAGGTGGTTAGAGACTGCAGACATACTACAGGAGGTGGTCAGAGAGTGTGCGGACATAATTGGGCTGAAATTGCACAGAACGCACAGCGTGTTCCTGTTTTTTTTTCCGTGTGAACCTGGACCTGTGACCTGGAACCCACACTTTGCTAACTTGACAGAAAAGGGGGCACTAGTATGGGCACCTGGAGCAATTTTGCACATATCTTGTGGGGTGCCAAGGGCCACTCCCTCTGTGGTAGACAGCATCTTTAATTTGTTGGGGGGGTATGTGCTAAGGGGGTGGATTTCATATCCAAGCCCCCTTGCAGCATAAGTCAAAAAAAGTGCCCCCTAGAACATTTCCTCTCCCCCAAAATCATTCAAAGTAAAAACTGAAAGCTTGGCTTGCCTCCCCCCCTCTGAAGGCTCACTTACTTTGCTTTAGTTCAGGTCTCATTTTGTCAGACGAGCAGCTTTTCTCGGCAGCAGCGTGAGCCTCCTTCTCCTCCCCCCCTCCTCCTCTGTGTAGTGTGTACACAGGAAACATCACACAGCACGAGGAGGAGGGGAGCGGGCTCAGCTCACTGCACTCTGCACTGTGTGTATCCGGACCAGGCAGATTGGGACTGCAGGGAGAGATGTCGGCTCTCTCTCTGCCATAAAAAGCCGCCGCGTGCAGGAACGAAAATAGCGCGCACAAGCTGCGGGCATTCCATTACCGATTTGCTGGGAAAGGATGAGGCATGGGCAAATTAGGCGGCCCCCTGGCTTTGCGGGGCCCCCGGACTTTGCGAGGCCTAAGGCAGCCGCCTAATTTGCCTAATTAGAGAGCCGCCTCTGCCTAGAGTCCCATAGAGTGTCAGCTCCTGGACAGCAACAGCAGTCTCCTGGGGATAGGGATTCCTTCCTGAAGAGCACTGGGCTGATGTGATGCTGGCTGGTGGGGAGCAGGGATGCTCTGTGGGTCTGAGGCCAGAGGTCCGCAGTGGTGGGTCTGTATGGAGGCTGCGGGGGTCCCAGGTGACGGCAGGTGCACACAAAATAGTGGAACACCGTGCCGTCATACCTGGGGCTTTAAATAGAGCGCGCGGCGCGGGAATGGATCCGGAACGCTGGGGCGCACTTCCGCGTTCCAGCGTGGATCGCACAACAGAGCGCACCGGAAGTGACGCACGTAGCTCACTGTGGAGGTGTGGGGAAGTCACCAGCGCAGTGGTTAAGGGGGAAGGAACGCCAGTGGCGTTACAGTGGTGGGGCGATAGGGCTGAGATCAGTGGTGGGAGGATGGGATCAGTAATAGGCACAGGTGGTGGTGGGAGAGGATGGCTCCAACACTGCCGCTGCAGCCACCCCCCTCAAGTACCACTGCTGGTACTTGAGGGGGGGTGGTAGTGGTGATACTAGAGCAGAGTGGTAGTGGTGATACATGAGGGGGGTGGTGCTGGTGGTACTTGAGGGGGGGTGGCAGTGGTGATGCCATCCTCTCCCGCCACCACCCGTGCCTCTTACTGATCCCATCCCCCTACAGCCGCACCACTAATCTCATCCCTATCCCCCTATTACTTCTACAACAGAGGTGGTGGGGGGATAGTGATGAGATCAGTGGTGGGAGGGATGAGATCAGTAAGAGGCACAGGTGGTGGTGGGAGAGGATGGCACTGCCACTGCAGCCACCCCCCCCCCCTCAAGTAAAATCAGAATTGTTTTACTTTGTTGTACAGTGTAAAAAAATTAAGTATCAAAAGCAGTCTTTTCGGGGGGGGGGGGGGGGGGGGCCTTCATGATTTCTTGCACCGGGGCCCTGAAGTCTTTAGTTACGCCACTGACAACCCCCTTTTTTTATATATTTTTTATTTCTTAATTTTAATATATATATTATTATTATTAAAGGGCCCAGAGGTCCCCAGGGCCCTGGATTTTTATATTATTATATTTCTTTTTTTCTTTTTATTTCTTATATATATATATCTAGATATATATCTATATCTAGATATATATCTATATCTATATAGATATAGATATATATCTATCTCTCTATATATATATATATATATATATATATATATATATATATATATATATATATATATAGATATATATATATATATATATATATAGATATATATAGATATATATATAGATATATATATATCTATATATATCTAGATATATATATATTTATTTTTTTATTAAAGGGTTCAGAGGTCCCCAGGGCCCCATGTGGCAAACCCCCTTTTTTTTATATAAATGTTATTATTCTTTTTTATTTTTGTTTATATATATTTATTTATTTTTAATTTTTTATTAAAGGGCCCAGAGGTCCCCAGGGCCCTGGATAGCAACCCCCCCTTTTTTTAATAAATGTTTATTTTTTTATTTATTTTTTATTAAAGGGCCCAGAGGTTTTTTTTTTTTTTTTTTTTACAATTAAAAGGCCCAGAGGTCCCGGATGGCAAACCCCCTTTATTTGTAATTTTTTTTTTTTATAGACTTATTTTTTATTGTAATGATTTTTATTAATAATAATTCAAACAAGAACAATTTAAATAATACAGTGAAAAAGACATGGAAACACGGACGCAGCCATGTTATGTAACAGAAGAATGCAGTGTCAGAAAGACACGATAACAGTAAAGTAACATCTTAATACATGGCTTGGATAAAGTAAGCATATCAAACGTTGACAACCAAACAATTTAGAGCATATATTAGAGAAATCAACGAAGAGCATACAGTCTAGATTCATGATTTTTCCATGAATCCAGGCCGCAGGTTAAACCAGAATATTGAAACAAACAAAGTAAATAACAACATTCTGAATATAAGGGAAAGTAAATGGAGAAGGAATGAAGAGAAGGGGTCTGCCGTTATATAAATGGATCAAGAGAATTAAATAAAGTGGAGGTTAATCCCCCAAGGTGACAGATTTGTATTCATCAGATGAAATAAAACTCAGCCAATCAGACCAAATATCCAAGAACCTTTTTTGAGTATCTCTCGCCTGATGTATCAACTCCTCCATCTCCATGTTTCTCATGGTGCGGTTAAACCAGTCAATTATTGAAGGGGGTTTGGTTGATTTCCAATTAGTTGGAATACACATCCTGGCAGCATTGATCAGATGCATTGCCAAGGATCGGTAGTAGCCATTTGGTAATGAGGGAGAATAATGTAATAAAAATTGAGTAGGGGTGAAATCCAGATTGAGAGAAGTTATATGGGATATACTGTATATTCGTGGACCTTTTTCCAATATGGTTGGATGTCTTTGCAGGACCACCAAATGTGCAAAAAGGATCCCGTCTCGCTATTGCATCTCCAGCACATTTTAGATACAGATTTATCAATGCTATGTAATTTAAGGGGGGTCATATACCACCTGGATAGAATCTTATAAGCATTTTCTTGTGCTTGGACATGAATAGATCCCTTGTGAATAAATTTGTAAATATTTCTCCATTCTGTGTCTGACAAATCAAGCGAGAGATCTCTTTCCCAAAGTTGATTAGCCCAATTAATTTTAGGTGTCTGATCGGAAAATAGTAGAGAATATGTAGCTGAGACTAAGGCCTCTTTCACACGGAGCGGTCCGTTTTTCGGTCCGCTCCGTGTGTGTCCGTCGGCTCAGCGGGGGGTCCCGCTCAGCTGTCGGCGGACCCCGCACACTGTGCAGGGACCGCCCTGTCTCTCCTCCGCTATCCCCTATGGGGAATCGGATGGAAACGGACCGTCTGTCCGTTTGCATCCGATCCGATCCACCGGACGGAAGAAAAATAGGGTTTTCTTCCGTCCACAAAACGGATCCAGGCGGACGCGGATAGTAGGCGGACGTTAGCGGATGCATCATCCGCTAACGGATCCGCTCCCATAGGGACACATTACAAGTCCGTAAACGGACTTGTAATTAGCGGACCGTTCATCCGCTCATGTGAAAGGGGCCTAAGTGCCTGAGAGGTCCATCGTTCTCACACCATTTTTCAAAGTCACTTTTTTCTCTTGACCAATTCGGTCTGGGGTTAGGTTTCAGGAAGAAATTCCTTAATTGAACATAGGTCCAAAAAGGAAATGACTCCACTTTCAATTTATCGGCCAACTTGGATTGGGATATAAACTCATCACCAATGAAGAACTGTCCTGCCCTTACTTTTGAATGGGGCCAACTTTTAGGTAAAAAATCTTCATGCATTCCTGGTGTAAAACCAGGATTAAGTGTAATAGGAGTCATTGGACCATTCGGAGAGGAAACCTTGTGTTTATTGCAAGCTCGACGAAATGTAAGGATAGTTGGATGGATCAAAGGATGTTGTTTACACGCCAAGGGAATATCAGTGGTTTTAATCCAAGGGATTTGAGAGAGAGGAATAGGTGAGAATAAATGTTCCAATCTAACCCAATCTTTGTGGTCAAAATGAATATTCCAATCAACAATTCTGGTTAGGATACAAGCTTGGTAATATTTGTACATGTCAGGTAGACCTATACCACCTGATGGTTTCAGGGCAGTAAGCCTATCATAACTGAATCTCGGGCGGAGTTTATTCCAGATAAACAATGTGCACATTTTCTTAAATGAAGAAGGCTTGGGGGATCGCAATAGGAACAGTCTGTAAGACATACAGGATTCTCGGGAGAATATTCATTTTTACGATCGCAGCCCTGCCAAACCATGAAAAGAGGCCTGAAGACCATTTTGAGAGATCAGATCGAATTTTTTGTAATAGGGGAGTATAGTTAAGGGAGTACAAGTCGGAAAGACAAATTGGAAGTAATATACCTAAGTATTTAATGGCTTGGGTACTCCAAGAGAAGGGGAAGTCGGACTGGCATAAATTGCACAGTGTTGTGGGCAATGAAACGTTAAGGGCATTGGATTTGGAGAAATTGATTTGAAAGTTCGATAGGGTTCTAAAATTAGCAAAATTGTCAAGTAAGTTGGGTATAGAGGTAAGCGGATCTGTGAGGAAGAAAAGGACATCATCTGCAAAAGCAGCCAATTTATATGTGTGATTTTTAATTTTTACACCTTTAATGCTAGGATTGGACCTGAGACAGTTTAACAGTGGTTCCAATGAGAGTATAAAGATCAATGGTGATAAAGGGCATCCCTGGCGAGTACCATTCGATACAGAGAAGGCGTCCGACAGGTGACCGTTCACACGTATTCTAGCAGTAGGTTTGGAATAAAGCGTGGAAATAAAGTTTAACATGGCAGGTGGGAGGCCTAAAGCGATAAGCGTTTCGGTCATGAAGTCCCACGCCACTCTGTCGAACGCCTTCTCCGCATCCAACGAGAGCAGGAATCCAGGTGTCTTGAAGGCAGTGAGCCAATGGTAATTATTAATGGCCTTAAGAGTATTGTCTTTGGCCTCTCTGCCAGGAACAAAACCCACCTGATCTGGGTTTATCAGGTCAGGTATAATTGGAAGCTGTCTGTTAGCAAGGGTTTTTGCAAACCACTTTAGGTCAACATTTAGCAGTGAAATCGGCCTATAATTAGCAACTAAGGAGTGGTCCTTGTCAGGTTTCGGAATCAATACTACGTGTGCCGACAGTAGATCACGTGGCGGTTCAATTGGATGAATAAACGAGTTGAAGGATGACAAAAAAAAAGGAGTGAGGATTTCCTCATATGTTTTGTAATACCCTACTGTCAATCCATCAGGGCCAGGGCTTTTAGCAGGTTTCATCTGCTTGAGAGCGAGACTCACCTCTGACTTATTCAAAGGTGTATCCATTTGGAGTCTCATTTCGTCAGAGATGGGTTTGGGGCTATATTTTTGTAAGAAGTTCCTAATCAAGTCTCGTCTGTCGTGTTTGGACAATGAAGGATCAGAATGAGTAAGATTATAGAGTTTTGAGTAATAATCAACAAATTGTTTTGCTATGGCAGAGGGTGAATGTAATTTGTTACCCTGGGCATCAGAAATAGAGTGAATCGTTGTTTTAGCTTTGTTTTTTTGTAAGGCTTTGGCAAGCATTTTACCAGCTTTGTTACCAAATTCATAAAAAGATTTCTTTGCCAGAGCAAATTTGCGTTTGACTTGCTTGTTTAAAAAATTTAACATATCGGACCTAGCCTGAATAAGTTCAGTCAAGGTCGTCACTGCTTGTGTAAGTTTATGCGTCTTTTCCAATTTCTGAATAGCAGAGGCAAGATCAGAGTATCTCTTTTTTCTCTCCTTATTAGGTTTGGCTGCGGCTGCGATAAGAATACCCCTAATTACACATTTGTGAGTCTCCCAGTTAGTGACAGGAGAAGTATCTAATGGAATTATTTTCATTAAAAAATAGTTGAATTTTACATCCCACCTCCTGAGCTATAGAGGGATCAGTGAGCAAGGAAGGGTCAAGCCTCCAAATATTCATTCGAGGAAGTGCATCTGGGAAAGAGACAGTCAAAGAAATAGGGTTATGGTCTGAAAAGAACATAGGATCAATTGAAGTTTTTTGGACCATTGGCAAATCATTTTGAGTTATAAACAGATAGTCCAATCTGGAAAACCTGCCGTGTGGTGGTGAATAAAACGTGTAATCTTAGCCGTCAGGATTCAGAGTTCGCCACGTGTCATGAAGTAAGAGGTCATGAAGGTAGGATTTAATTTTCTTTATATTTCTACATGTTATTGAAGAAGTACCTGTGGAGGTATCCTGGATAGGATTAAGGGGAACGTTGAAGTCCCCACCCAAAATGAGCTGTAATTTCTTTTTATAGAAAAAAAAAAGAATTTTATATATAATATTTTTTTTATTATTATTAAAGGGCTCAGAGGTCCCCAGGGCCCCGGATGGCTACCCCCCCCTTTTTTTATACATATTTTTCTTTATTTCTTCTCTTTTTTGTAAAAGGCCCCCCCCCCCCCCGCTTCTTAATTCGCGGCAGCCCCCCCACCCGGTTCTCTGCTCCAGGGGGCCCATGTCTGAAGCTGTGTAAGGGGCCCCATAATTCCTGATGGCGGCCCTACCCCCACCCCTGGCTATCAGCAAATTACCACTAGGTGGGTGAGTGAGGATGGCAATTGCATTAAATGTGTAAACTCAGCCATGAGAGTTGGCACGAGAGAAGTCAGTCTCAGCAATAAAAAAAAAAAAACTGAATATCAATGAAAACACCAAAGGAGGTGGCAGAAAGGAGAAGGAAAGAAAACCGTAGGAAAGGAATGAAAAGAAGAGAAGCGCGCCTGCTCCATCAAGAAGTGGCACGAGCGACCGAGTCTACGGGCTGCACTCCAGTATGAGAGAAGTGTTACAGAAGGTTCCCAAATGGTAAGGTGACCAGATTTTTAAAATGAAATCCGGGGACATATTTTTTTTTTCTACTAGTAATGGCAACAATTAGCGACTCTCTGCCCATCGCCGCAGCCGCCTGCCTTACAGCCTGTCAAGTCTTACCCTCCGGGCCCCGGGTACTACTGGGTGGGGAACGGAGGAAGATCACTCTGCCAGGGAAGGCAAGGAGATAAGCAGGCAGGTGGCTGGCCGGCACTTGGGCCAAGGCAGAAGAACATGCGAGCGAAGTTGAATGGGCATGCACCCGAAACTGAAGAAATATTCCCTCCGCTCCGACCAGCACATGATCAGGAGAAAGGGCCACATGTAATGGAAAAAAATACACCCCCCCCAAGCTAGTAGGAGCGACAGAGCGGGGGTGTGTAATTCCGAATTATTATTTTTTTTAATTCTGCACTCTGTTTTTGAAATTGCCCTGGCCTCTGTTCAAATCAGGGGCGGACTGACCATTGAGGAATTCGGGCACTGCCCGAGGGCCCCATGCCACCAGGGGGCCCCATCAGGGTTGCCAGGCTCATTAAAACCAGGGACAGTATGTAAAAATCAGTGTTTTTTTTACATCTGTCCCTGATATGTCCAAAAACCTACATGCTTTTGATGTGAAAATCCGAGATTTTAGCTACCCCTTTTCTGTACTGCCACCTGGCTTGGTGGCCATCTGTAAGCCCAGGGGCCCCATAATCTTCTATTGCCCGGGGGCCCCATGAGTTGTCAGTCCGCCCCTGGTTCAAATACAATCTGGGGACAAAACCGGGGACAGACTTGGTCTGGGGACAGTGTCCTCAATCCGGGGACTGTCCCCTTGAAACCGGAGATGTCTGGTCACCCTACCAAATGGCCATAAATCTCTGTGTTTTATCATTAAAGTGGAGGTTCACCCTAAAACAAGTATATCCCATTCAATCCAGCATACTGCCGACATTTTTTCCGGTTTACATACCATAGTATAGGTATTTCCCCCCCGGCTTCGGGGTAGTGAATCCCGCGGGACTGAGCTTTCCTATTCAGAGACTAAGTGATTGATGTGTGACAAAACCTTCCCCCCCGGCGCATAATGCGCGTCACCAGTTTCCGAAAGAAGCTGGACGGCGAGTCGGCTCTATACGGCGCCTGCGCACCGACATTCGGTTTTTTTCGGAAACTGGTGGCGCGCATTATGCGCAGGGTGGAAGCTATTGTCACACATCAATCACTTAGTCTCTGAATAGGAACGCTCAGTCCCGCGGGATTCACTACCCGGAAGCCGGGGGGAAATACCTATACTACGGTATGTAAACAAAAACAGCCTACATGTACATGGATTGAATGGGATATACTTGTTTTAGGGTGAACCCCCACTTTAAAGGGGTTGTAAAGGAGATTTTTTTTTTCATAATAAGCATCCTTTACCTGCATCCTTTACCTGCAGACATTCCTCTTTTCACTTCCTCATTTGTTGGTTTTTGCTCAGAAGTTGCTCTATTTCTTCTCTGTTCTGCAGACATTCCTCTTTAAAGGGCACAGTGGCATCAATTGGCACAGTGGCGACAATTAAAGGGCACAGTGGCGACAATTTATGGGCACAGTGGCTGCGTTTGATGGCATGGCACAGTGACTGCATTTGATGGCACAGTGGCTGTGTTTGGCATGGCACAGTGGTGAATGAATGAATGAATGAATGAAAAACTTATATAGCGCGGCACATGCGAACTAAATCGCCTCTGGGCGCTTGTTGTTTCTGTCTCTCTTGACATCAAAAGAGCAGAGTTTTAATCTGTCTTCTGAAGGTCAGGTGGTTTTCCTCCAACCGAATGCTGGTTGGTAAAGCGTTCCATAGTCTGGGACCTTGGAAAGCAAACCTTCTTTCTCCTTTGGACTTGTATCTGGCTTTGGGTACCTTGACCAGATTTTGGTCGGTGGATCGCAGAACGCGATTGGAATTGTGGGCTTCTATCTTTTCGCATAGATATTGCGGGGCCTTCCCATGGATGCACTTATGTGTCAGACAGAGTGCTTTGAAAGCAATTCTGTCCTTTACTGGCAACCAATGAAGGGATCTAAGTGAAGGTGAGATGGATTCCCAGGGTTTTTTCCCAGTCACAAGTCTGGCGGCCGTATTTTGAACGACTTGCAGACGAGCGATTTGGTATTTAGGGAGTCCGAGGTAAAGGGCATTTGCATAGTCCAATCTGGAGTTTACAATTGTTCCTACCACGACTGCTACGTCTTCTTTGGGAATAAACGGAGTAAGTCTGCGTAGTAGGCGCAGCAGATGGTGAGATCCGCTGACTACTGACCCTATTTGTGCGTCCATAGTCATGTAGGTGTCGAAGATGACGCCTAGACTTTTGACTTTGGCGCTAGGGGTGATGATCTGGCCCAAAATGGGCGGGGGTTTCCAAGTAGTTGTCAGTTGACTCTTGCGACTGGCATGAAACAGAAGAAGTTCTGTTTTGGAACTGTTGAGTTTAAGATAACTCTTAGTCATCCAGTTTTCTATCAAAGAGAGACAATTCTCTAAACTGAGATGATGATCCTTTCTGTTGCAGATGCGAAAATACAGTTGCGTGTCGTCTGCATATGAGTGATAAAGTAGGTCTTGGCTACTGATAATTTCGAAGAGAGGGCGAAGATAGATGTTGAAGAGCACCGGTGACAAAGGGGATCCTTAAGGGACTCCACATGACACCGTGCGTTTTTCAGAGGTGAAAGGTCCCAATTTCACTGTTTGTGATCGGTTTTCCAAAAAGGAGGAAAACCATGGTAGATCACCTTCTGCGACTCTGGCTACCTCAGCCAGCCGAGTCAATAAAAGTTTGTGGTCTACAGTGTCAAAGGCTGCGCTTAGGTCCAGCAGAACCAGGAGAGAGGATTCTCCTTCGTCTGCGGCCTCAAGAGCGTCATCCCATATTTTAAGTAATGCTGTTTCCGTTCCGTGTCCGGGACGGAAGCCTGATTGAAATGGATCAAGTAGGTTGTGGGTATCCAGATGCTGTTGCAGCTGTTGTACCACTACTTTTTCCATTACCTTGGAGAGAACGTTAAGGCCTGTTATGGGACGACGGTGAGTTGGGTCCTTGGGATCCAGGGTGGGCTTTTTCAAGATGGGCGTGATTGTGCCCTCTTTCAGCCGGGAGGGCACTATGCCTTCCTTAAATGACTGGTTTATTAGCTGCATGATAGGTGGTGCCAGGATGTCGGCACATTACTTCAGCAGTTTAGTGGGGATAATATCAATAGGCGCTGTGCTGTTTCGCAAAGTACCGATGATATTTTTAGTGGCCTCTATGGAGATGGGTTCCAGAGTGAACATCGTTGATTGTCGATGGTTTCTGTGGATGTTATGTGGTTGGTTGGGACGGGGGTTGAGAGGGGTATTGATTTGCCGAATGCTTTCCCGAATTCCCTCAATTTTATTAATGAAGAAATCCGATAGTTCATCGCAAAATTCTTGGGTGTCTGAATTGGGGGCTTCCAGGCAACCTGGGTTCATGGTCTGAGTGACCAACTTGAAGAGTTCGCGGGGGCGATTTAAAGCGCTATTGATAGCCACAGAAAAATTATGTTTCTTGGCTTTAAAGATTTCTTTATGGTATTTTCTTGTTAATTCCTTGTAGGTGATGAGGTTCTCCTCTGAAGCGATTCTTTTCCAAGCGGCTTCCGCTCTTCTGCGTTCTTGCTTCAGTAGTAACAGTTGGTTGTTGAACCAGCCGGACTTGTTTTTCTGGATGCGGGTTTTGCGTTTCGGTGCTACTAAGTCGGCTGACTGTAGTAGGGCTGCGTTTATGGCATCCAGTGTTTCTGAGGCTGTTAGAAGTGGTTGGATTATTTTTATTTTATTTCCCAAGGTAGATTTGAAGAGTTCCGAATGGAGCTTCTTATGAGATCTAGTCCAGTGTATTGTCACCGGCTTGGGTGTTTTTCTCAATGGGGGGATTTTGGGAATTATGAATTTAATTGCATGGTGATCTGTCCATGGCAATGGTTCATTTTCCATAATGCTTATTTTCAGATTTTGTCTGAAAATTAAGTCAAGCGTGTGACCTGAAACATGTGTGGGCCCACATATTAGTTGCTGTAGCCCTAATCCTTCCAGGTGGTCAATACAGGCGTCTGCAACAGGATCCTGAGAGCAGTTTGCCCAGAGATTGAAGTCCCCGAGCAGCAAAAGATGTTTGCTGTTAAGGGTATAAGTGGAAATACGGATATATGGAAAGACTCCTGCGCTACCAAGGGGGATGGGTGGGAGTGGAATTGGGCTGGAAGGTGGACTGGGGATTCTGCAGCAGACTCCTGACACTCTGTCCTGGGCAGAGAGAAAAATGTATATGTAAAAGAAGGGGGTGTTGTCTGCGCTGAAAGTGAACAGGGGGGGAGGAGGGGGGGGGTGTGGGTGATAAGGGTGAATGGATGGGACGGGTGGCTGGATGGGTGGATGCAGGTGGGTTTTTTTTGGAAAAATAAAAAAACACAAAATAACCATGGGCCAAAACAGAACCAGGGCTATAAGGACTCGAGAGGACCTCCATATGAGACTTATCAACCAATTAGGAGCCCACCGTATCCGCGAGGATATTATGACATCAGAGAACCTAGAGGGGATCCATACTATGTACAAAGACCATACATCAGGAGCCCAGGTCCAAGTCAGTACCTCTATCCGAGAGACGGATGGGCCCCTATACCTCAGAGAACAAGAGACAGAGAAAGAAGTCCAATACATACTTCTAACCACTACGCCCCGCTACGAGATTTGCGAGATGTATTTCGAGAGGAGAGAAGAGACTTTGAATACAGATTAGAACAAGGACCAAATCGTTCTTTTTTAGACAAAGGGAGGGAACCCCCTCCCCCAAAGAAAAGAGAGGAGGTGAGGAGAAGAAGCCCTTCAAGAAAAGAGGATGTAGAGGTGGAAAGGGAAAACAGAAGACAAAGCCAATAGGCGAAGGGATTTTTAACCTCACTGAGATACCACTGACCCCGGAAGAACTTATGACGTTGGACAAAGGATTGAAATATGCACCTATAAATAATTTAGATAAATTTCAAACATATATCAACATTCAGAAATATATAAGGAAATTGAATATTAAGAAATATCTCTTAGGAAAATCCATCAATGTCCGTGTCGAAGAAGAAAATACAGTGGTACACAGCAATTTGAGAAATAAATCCACCTTCAATCCCAAAATAAAAGACAACAAACACATAGAGGTCTTCAAAAAACTAGTTACTGAAGACCTCCGAGGCCTCACAGTGAAAAGGATTGAAGAACCGAAATCTATTAAAATAGGAATACAGAAACTAATGAAAAGAAAAGATCTAGTTATCAGACCTTCTGATAAAGGGGGGGGTATTGTTATTCAAACCTCTGAACAATACCATAAAGGGATGATGAAGATGTTGGGAGATACCAATACATACAGCATACTGGCAAGCAATCCCACCTTCAGATGGAAAAAAGAACTGGAACAAGTGGTACTTTTAGGACTCAAAAAAGGAGTTCTGAACAAAAAGGAAGCTAAGTACCTCATACCTGAAGCATGTAGGACACCCATCATATATGCCCTGCCCAAAATACACAAAGATAAGAATAACCCGCCGTTTAGGCCGATTGTGAATGGGATAGAGTCCATCACGGCCAGATTGGGGCAATATATTGATAGATTCCTCCAGCCAGCTGTACAAAAAAACGAAGGCTTACCTTAAAGACACCAAAGACATGCTCAACTTATTAGAAGATAGAAACGATCCAGGTCCTCTACTAATGGCAACCGCAGACGTGTCATCGTTATACACGATTATCCCGCACTACCTAGCTTGCGAAGCCACGAAATGGGGACTTCGCAAACACACCCAACTCCCCTGTACTCAGAGGAAATATATTGTTAAATGCCTAGATTTCTGTCTTAAACATAGTCATTTCTGGTACAATAATGAATATTACCAACAGCGAACGGGAGTGGCGATGGGAGCCAAGTTCGCTCCCAGCGTGGCAGGACTTTTCATGGCAAGATGGGAAGAAGAAGCTGTATTCAGAGAACAATCTGAGAACCTCATCATGTACAGGAGATACATAGATGACATTTTTATAATCTGGAAGGGAGATATAGAACCTCTAAATACCTTTTGTCATAAACTCAACAGTAATGACATGAATATTGTCCTATCATGGCAAATTGAGGAAGAGAAAATTCCCTTCCTAGATTTAGAGATCTCCCGTAAAAACGAAAGGTTCACCACTAAGACGTTCTTTAAAAGCGTCGACAGGAACAGCTACCTCCCCATTACTAGCTGCCACCATAGGAATTGGCTATTTAACATCCCTAAAGGCCAAATACTAAGACTAAGACGGAATTGTACAGAAATAGAGGAGTTTAAAGTTCAAGCTAACCTAATAGGAGAAAGGTTTACACAAAAGGGTTACGATGACACGTTCATCCAAGAGAAGATTCAGGAAGTCACCAACATCCCAAGAAAAGACCTTCTAGCCACTAAGAAGAAACCTACCAGTAAAATAGATGGAGTCCCAGTTATATTAGATTATAACATCCATTATAAGAAAATAGAAAAAATATTCTCCCGCCATTGGCATATTCTAAAAACCGATATCAAATTGGGAACGATTCTGCCTGAGAAGCCCAATTTCATTTACAAGAGGGCTCCTACCCTTAGAGACCAACTGGTAAAGGGAGTCATCAACCCGCCCAAGAAACAGCTGACGTTTTTTACCGGCAAAGGATTCTACCCCTGTAAGCGATGCTACGCTTGTACACGCACAAAACGCCCCAATGAAAAGAAAACAAAATTCATATCCAACAGCAACGGAACAGAGTATGAGATTAAAGATTTTGTTGGATGTAATACCTTGGGAGCAGTATATGTACTAGAGTGCAGCTGCGGCCTACAGTATGTAGGTCGCACCAAACGCTTATTGAGGATACGGGTAAAAGAACATGTGCAAAATATCATTAAAGGTTTCGACAAGCATAGTGTCTCTAGACACTTTGAGGCAGTCCATAACAAAGACCCGTCCCATCTCAAATTCTGGGGGATAGCACCCTATAATAGACCCTGGCGGGGGGGTCATAAAGTCAGGTCGCTTAGCCAACTAGAATCCAAGTTTATCTTCTCTATGGATACTTTTGCCCCAAGAGGACTCAATATTGATTTTGATCTGAATTGTTTTCTTAATGACTTCTAAGAGCGTTGTCTTGTCTAGGATCAGCCTTCCCCTCCCCCCCCCCTTTCCTATACGCTAGATCTAGGTTTGTTCATTTTATTCATTATGTGTGCGCATTATATGTATTTATTTGTATACATTTGGAGTCTCATGCATATATCTATACCAATCAGGTCGATTGTATAGCAAAATCGCCCTATATGTGTCATGTGTGTTGTCTCTGCAGCTCTTGCTAGAGCCTAGCTATCTTCAGAGGATGCTATCAGGGAAACCCTTTAATCCATGTTTTCTCTCTGCCCTATCTGCTGGGCAGTGGGTTATATATATGGCCCTCCATCCGTTTATACATCCGTTTATACTTCTATATACCTTTACCCTCAATTTTAGAAATAGGGAATTATTATTATTCATTCTCCCTTTATATTTTACATTTTTAATTCTAACATTTCGCCACATCTCTGTTTGGAAACGGGTTATTGGGCCATGTTACTTTGTTGGTATCAAATGGGAGGTATATTCTATCTGCCCACTCCGCCTCCCATTCCATTACTAGCAGGCCCCGCTCTGTAACCACTCCTACCCACAAATAGGAAGTGTCCCAGGCAAAATGGCCACCGCTATAGTATGCTAGTCTTGCATTCCATTGTCAACATGGGCTACGGGAAGGTGGCCGCCATGCGTCCAGTACAGCAGACATCCAGATAGTGTATTGGTATACTTTGTTGGTATCAAATGGGAGGTATATTCTATCTGCCCACTCCGCCTCCCATTCCATTACTAGCATGCCCCGCTCTGTAACCACTCCTACCCACAAATAGGAAGTGTCCCAGGCAAAATGGCCACCACTATAGTATGCTAATCTTACATTCCATTATCAACATAGGCTACGGGAAAATGGCCGCCATGCGTCCAGTACAGCAGACATCCAGACAGTGTATTGGTATACTTTGTTGGTAACAAATGGGAGGTATATTCTATCTGCCCACTCCGCCTCCCATTCCATTACCAGCATGCCCCGCTCTGTAACCACTCCTACCCACAAATAGGAAGTGTCCCAGGCAAGATGGCCACCACTGTGGGATGCTGGTCTTGCATTCCATTGTCAACATGGGCTACGGGAGGGTGGCCGCCATGCGTCCAGTGCAGCAGACGTCCAGATGGTGTATTGGTGTGCCATTCGGGTGTCACTGCACCGGACGCTGATCTGCCCCTTTCATCGCCCCATGTCCATCCCTGGAGCCACTCCTACTTGCTAATAGGAAGTGTCACAGGTAAGACGGCGATCATTTTAGCATACTTACCATCCAATCACGAGTGCGGGCTACGGGAAAATGGCCGCTATGCGTCCAGGAAAGCAGACAACTGAGCAGTGTATTTAAGATTAGGAAGTCTCACCAGCATTATCCCCTAAGGAAGTCACGAGGTGTGACGAGACGCGTAGGGATCCTAGGAGCCACAGAGTCCACACGCCTGACGCAGTGTGTTCCTGACGTCTGTTTGTTTTGTGCCTTTTGGATCGTTTTAAATGTGAGTTTTATTTTTTTATTAAATGTGTTTTTTACCTTGCGGGATTGCGCTATGGTCTGTTTCTTTTATCATGTATGCCATCTGAGAGATCCCTTGTTGTGAGTGACCATCTGGCCAGCTTAGAAGAGGATATCTGCCATTAGAAGTACGAACTCGCTGTTCGTGGGAGATAGGCCCATCATCCATCACCCCGTGGTGAGTGGATGTACGAGTGACACTAGTTGCCTACCAGACGTCTTTTATTGTCACTCACTTGCTTTCTTCTTTTTTGCTTTACCTTTACCGCTGAGGAGTGCCTCTGCTGCTTGCCCTGCCGAGGGATCACTGTCCTCCACCGGGAGGTGCTGTTGCAGGCTATCCGAGCTATAGCCCTGAGGTGAGGAGCTGGGGACCACCTGAGGTGCTTTCTGCTGTCACCCTTTCCTGGCACCACCATTTCAATTTGGACTTATCTGGACTCTTGGGTTTTTTCACTAGAGACTTTATTTATTTCATATTTTTTCCATCCAGAGGCATTTCCTCATGGAATTTTCTCTGGTCTTATAGTTTGGATTTAGGATTGTTTTTCACTGGTTTCACATTACACTGGCTAGTGTGTTGGGTTTTTCCTTATTGTAATAATTATTGTAATAATTTTTGTATTTATTGGTTATCACCCTTATGTGTTTATTCATTCACATCATTGTTTCGATTATGTTGGTTATCATGTTGTCCTAAACCCACCTGCATCCACCCATCCAGCCACCCGTCCCATCCATTCACCCTTATCACCCACACCCCCCCCCTCCTCCCCCCTGTTCACTTTCAGCGCAGACAACACCCCCTTCTTTTACATATACATTTTTCTCTCTGCCCAGGACAGAGTGTCAGGAGTCTGCTGCAGAATCCCCAGTCCACCTTCCAGCCCAATTCCACTCCCACCCATCCCCCTTGGTAGCGCAGGAGTCTTTCCATATATCCGTGTTCTTTCTTCCTACTACACTCCTGCAGCAACTATGGAAATTTTTACATTTCTAGAACATAGAGAGGTCAATCTTGACCTAGTATTTAACCCAGAGGACCCTAAAACAGATAACAACATTGAATACCTCATGCGCCGTCTAGGACATGGACTAGAAAAGAAAATCAGCCTATGGTGGGATGTCACCACCTTTGACAGGTACATCAAGGCTAATATAGTCCCCCGACGTCTGAGGTGGGATGTACCCCCCAATGACGGCCTGAAAGATCAGGAGTCCATTGATGAATGGTTTCTGTTCTTTAATGAAAAAGGGAAGGAATTACTTCATCTATTACTGAAAAGGAAACAAAAGAAAATCCAGAAAATAGACCAAACTATAGCAGAACTCAAAATCCAAATAGAGGCACACAAAGACTCAGCAGATTTCTTAAAGCTTACCACCCAATTGAGTAAAGATCTCACCAAGAAAGATGCAGAGATTCAAGCGAGGAAAAGTAATAAATATTCTAGAGATATCAATGACTATAAAAATGATCTTGTCTACAAATGGCAAAATAATTTAGAGACCAAGGAACCTACTTCCACATTCTCTACACCAGAGAGGCCAGTTTCCATCAGGCCAACCTATCCAGTACTGTCCCCTATTATAGGGGAACCCAAGCAAGATGGCCACCCTAGGCCACTAGGAGTTCAAGTACAAAAAGAAGATCCTCCCAGACAGGCTAATAACGAAGGAACACAGAAACATTCCAGCACCCATACTCCTCATAATAGGAAAGATAGTCATCCCAAAACCACCCGCACCCCGCAAAAGAATTGGAAAAAACCGAACCATTGGAAAAATAAAAAAACACAAAATAACCATGGGCCAAAACAGAACCAGGGCTATAAGGACTCGAGAGGACCTCCATATGAGACTTATCAACCAATTAGGAGCCCACCGTATCCGCGAGGATATTATGACATCAGAGAACCTAGAGGGGATCCATACTATGTACAAAGACCATACATCAGGAGCCCAGGTCCAAGTCAGTACCTCTATCCGAGAGACGGATGGGCCCCTATACCTCAGAGAACAAGAGACAGAGAAAGAAGTCCAATACATACTTCTAACCACTACGCCCCGCTACGAGATTTGCGAGATGTATTTCGAGAGGAGAGAAGAGACTTTGAATACAGATTAGAACAAGGACCAAATCGTTCTTTTTTAGACAAAGGGAGGGAACCCCCTCCCCCAAAGAAAAGAGAGGAGGTGAGGAGAAGAAGCCCTTCAAGAAAAGAGGATGTAGAGGTGGAAAGGGAAAACAGAAGACAAAGCCAATAGGCGAAGGGATTTTTAACCTCACTGAGATACCACTGACCCCGGAAGAACTTATGACGTTGGACAAAGGATTGAAATATGCACCTATAAAGAATTTAGATAAATTTCAAACATATATCAACATTCAGAAATATATAAGGAAATTGAATATTAAGAAATATCTCTTAGGAAAATCCATCAATGTCCGTGTCGAAGAAGAAAATACAGTGGTACACAGCAATTTGAGAAATAAATCCACCTTCAATCCCAAAATAAAAGACAACAAACACATAGAGGTCTTCAAAAAACTAGTTACTGAAGACCTCCGAGGCCTCACAGTGAAAAGGATTGAAGAACCGAAATCTATTAAAATAGGAATACAGAAACTAATGAAAAGAAAAGATCTAGTTATCAGACCTTCTGATAAAGGGGGGGGTATTGTTATTCAAACCTCTGAACAATACCATAAAGGGATGATGAAGATGTTGGGAGATACCAATACATACAGCATACTGGCAAGCAATCCCACCTTCAGATGGAAAAAAGAACTGGAACAAGTGGTACTTTTAGGACTCAAAAAAGGAGTTCTGAACAAAAAGGAAGCTAAGTACCTCATACCTGAAGCATGTAGGACACCCATCATATATGCCCTGCCCAAAATACACAAAGATAAGAATAACCCGCCGTTTAGGCCGATTGTGAATGGGATAGAGTCCATCACGGCCAGATTGGGGCAATATATTGATAGATTCCTCCAGCCAGCTGTACAAAAAACGAAGGCTTACCTTAAAGACACCAAAGACATGCTCAACTTATTAGAAGATAGAAACGATCCAGGTCCTCTACTAATGGCAACCGCAGACGTGTCATCGTTATACACGATTATCCCGCACTACCTAGCTTGCGAAGCCACGAAATGGGGACTTCGCAAACACACCCAACTCCCCTGTACTCAGAGGAAATATATTGTTAAATGCCTAGATTTCTGTCTTAAACATAGTCATTTCTGGTACAATAATGAATATTACCAACAGCGAACGGGAGTGGCGATGGGAGCCAAGTTCGCTCCCAGCGTGGCAGGACTTTTCATAGCAAGATGGGAAGAAGAAGCTGTATTCAGAGAACAATCTGAGAACCTCATCATGTACAGGAGATACATAGATGACATTTTTATAATCTGGAAGGGAGATATAGAACCTCTAAATACCTTTTGTCATAAACTCAACAGTAATGACATGAATATTTTCCTATCATGGCAAATTGAGGAAGAGAAAATTCCCTTCCTAGATTTAGAGATCTCCCGTAAAAACGAAAGGTTCACCACTAAGACGTTCTTTAAAAGCGTCGACAGGAACAGCTACCTCCCCATTACTAGCTGCCACCATAGGAATTGGCTATTTAACATCCCTAAAGGCCAAATACTAAGACTAAGATGGAATTGTACAGAAATAGAGGAGTTTAAAGTTCAAGCTAACCTAATAGGAGAAAGGTTTACACAAAAGGGTTACGATGACATGTTCATCCAAGAGAAGATTCAGGAAGTCACCAACATCCCAAGAAAAGACCTTCTAGCCACTAAGAAGAAACCTACCAGTAAAATAGATGGAGTCCCAGTTATATTAGATTATAACATCCATTATAAGAAAATAGAAAAAATATTCTCCCGCCATTGGCATATTCTAAAAACCGATATCAAATTGGGAACGATTCTGCCTGAGAAGCCCAATTTCATTTACAAGAGGGCTCCTACCCTTAGCGACCAACTGGTAAAGGGAGTCATCAACCCGCCCAAGAAACAGCTGACGTTTTTTACCGGCAAAGGATTCTACCCCTGTAAGCGATGCTACGCTTGTACACGCACAAAACGCCCCAATGAAAAGAAAACAAAATTCATATCCAACAGCAACGGAACAGAGTATGAGATTAAAGATTTTGTTGGATGTAATACCTTGGGAGCAGTATATGTACTAGAGTGCAGCTGCGGCCTACAGTATGTAGGTCGCACCAAACGCTTATTGAGGATACGGGTAAAAGAACATGTGCAAAATATCATTAAAGGTTTCGACAAGCATAGTGTCTCTAGACACTTTGAGGCAGTCCATAACAAAGACCCGTCCCATCTCAAATTCTGGGGGATAGCACCCTATAATAGACCCTGGCGGGGGGGTCATAAAGTCAGGTCGCTTAGCCAACTAGAATCCAAGTTTATCTTCTCTATGGATACTTTTGCCCCAAGAGGACTCAATATTGATATCGATCTGAATTGTTTTCTTAATGACTTCTAAGAGCGTTGTCTTGTCTAGGATCAGCCTTCCCCTCCCCCCCCCCCTTTCCTATACGCTAGATCTAGGTTTGTTCATTTTATTCATTATGTGTGCGCATTATATGTATTTATTTGTATACATTTGGAGTCTCATGCATATATCTATACCAATCAGGTCGATTGTATAGCAAAATCGCCCTATATGTGTCATGTGTGTTGTCTCTGCAGCTCTTGCTAGAGCCTAGCTATCTTCAGAGGATGCTATCAGGGAAACCCTTTAATCCATGTTTTCTCTCTGCCCTATCTGCTGGGCAGTGGGTTATATATATGGCCCTCCATCCGTTTATACATCCGTTTATACTTCTATATACCTTTACCCTCAATTTTAGAAATAGGGAATTATTATTATTCATTCTCCCTTTATATTTTACATTTTTAATTCTAACATTTCGCCACATCTCTGTTTGGAAACGGGTTATTGGGCCATGTTACTTTGTTGGTATCAAATGGGAGGTATATTCTATCTGCCCACTCCGCCTCCCATTCCATTACTAGCAGGCCCCGCTCTGTAACCACTCCTACCCACAAATAGGAAGTGTCCCAGGCAAAATGGCCACCGCTATAGTATGCTAGTCTTGCATTCCATTGTCAACATGGGCTACGGGAAGGTGGCCGCCATGCGTCCAGTACAGCAGACATCCAGATAGTGTATTGGTATACTTTGTTGGTATCAAATGGGAGGTATATTCTATCTGCCCACTCCGCCTCCCATTCCATTACTAGCATGCCCCGCTCTGTAACCACTCCTACCCACAAATAGGAAGTGTCCCAGGCAAAATGGCCACCACTATAGTATGCTAATCTTACATTCCATTATCAACATAGGCTACGGGAAAATGGCCGCCATGCGTCCAGTACAGCAGACATCCAGACAGTGTATTGGTATACTTTGTTGGTAACAAATGGGAGGTATATTCTATCTGCCCACTCCGCCTCCCATTCCATTACCAGCATGCCCCGCTCTGTAACCACTCCTACCCACAAATAGGAAGTGTCCCAGGCAAGATGGCCACCACTGTGGGATGCTGGTCTTGCATTCCATTGTCAACATGGGCTACGGGAGGGTGGCCGCCATGCGTCCAGTGCAGCAGACGTCCAGATGGTGTATTGGTGTGCCATTCGGGTGTCACTGCACCGGACGCTGATCTGCCCCTTTCATCGCCCCATGTCCATCCCTGGAGCCACTCCTACTTGCTAATAGGAAGTGTCACAGGTAAGACGGCGATCATTTTAGCATACTTACCATCCAATCACGAGTGCGGGCTACGGGAAAATGGCCGCTATGCGTCCAGGAAAGCAGACAACTGAGCAGTGTATTTAAGATTAGGAAGTTTCACCAGCATTATCCCCTAAGGAAGTCACGAGGTGTGACGAGACGCGTAGGGATCCTAGGAGCCACAGAGTCCACACGCCTGACGCAGTGTGTTCCTGACGTCTGTTTGTTTTGTGCCTTTTGGATCGTTTTAAATGTGAGTTTTATTTTTTTATTAAATGTGTTTTTTACCTTGCGGGATTGCGCTATGGTCTGTTTCTTTTATCATGTATGCCATCTGAGAGATCCCTTGTTGTGAGTGACCATCTGGCCAGCTTAGAAGAGGATATCTGCCATTAGAAGTACGAACTCGCTGTTCGTGGGAGATAGGCCCATCATCCATCACCCCGTGGTGAGTGGATGTACGAGTGACACTAGTTGCCTACCAGACGTCTTTTATTGTCACTCACTTGCTTTCTTCTTTTTTGCTTTACCTTTACCGCTGAGGAGTGCCTCTGCTGCTTGCCCTGCCGAGGGATCACTGTCCTCCACCGGGAGGTGCTGTTGCAGGCTATCCGAGCTATAGCCCTGAGGTGAGGAGCTGGGGACCACCTGAGGTGCTTTCTGCTGTCACCCTTTCCTGGCACCACCATTTCAATTTGGACTTATCTGGACTCTTGGGTTTTTTCACTAGAGACTTTATTTATTTCATATTTTTTCCATCCAGAGGCATTTCCTCATGGAATTTTCTCTGGTCTTATAGTTTGGATTTAGGATTGTTTTTCACTGGTTTCACATTACACTGGCTAGTGTGTTGGGTTTTTCCTTATTGTAATAATTATTGTAATAATTTTTGTATTTATTGGTTATCACCCTTATGTGTTTATTCATTCACATCATTGTTTCGATTATGTTGGTTATCATGTTGTCCTAAACCCACCTGCATCCACCCATCCAGCCACCCGTCCCATCCATTCACCCTTATCACCCACACCCCCCCCCTCCTCCCCCCCTGTTCACTTTCAGCGCAGACAACACCCCCTTCTTTTACATATACATTTTTCTCTCTGCCCAGGACAGAGTGTCAGGAGTCTGCTGCAGAATCCCCAGTCCACCTTCCAGCCCAATTCCACTCCCACCCATCCCCCTTGGTAGCGCAGGAGTCTTTCCATATATCCGTGTTCTTTCTTCCTACTACACTCCTGCAGCAACTATGGAAATTTTTACATTTCTAGAACATAGAGAGGTCAATCTTGACCTAGTATTTAACCCAGAGGACCCTAAAACAGATAACAACATTGAATACCTCATGCGCGTCTAGGACATGGACTAGAAAAGAAAATCAGCCTATGGTGGGATGTCACCACCTTTGACAGGTACATCAAGGCTAATATAGTCCCCCGACGTCTGAGGTGGGATGTACCCCCCAATGACGGCCTGAAAGATCAGGAGTCCATTGATGAATGGTTTCTGTTCTTTAATGAAAAAGGGAAGGAATTACTTCATCTATTACTGAAAAGGAAACAAAAGAAAATCCGGAAAATAGACCAAACTATAGCAGAACTCAAAATCCAAATAGAGGCACACAAAGACTCAGCAGATTTCTTAAAGCTTACCACCCAATTGAGTAAAGATCTCACCAAGAAAGATGCAGAGATTCAAGCGAGGAAAAGTAATAAATATTCTAGAGATATCAATGACTATAAAAATGATCTTGTCTACAAATGGCAAAATAATTTAGAGACCAAGGAACCTACTTCCACATTCTCTACACCAGAGAGGCCAGTTTCCATCAGGCCAACCTATCCAGTACTGTCCCCTATTATAGGGGAACCCAAGCAAGATGGCCACCCTAGGCCACTAGGAGTTCAAGTACAAAAAGAAGATCCTCCCAGACAGGCTAATAACGAAGGAACACAGAAACATTCCAGCACCCATACTCCTCATAATAGGAAAGATAGTCATCCCAAAACCACCCGCACCCCGCAAAAGAATTGGAAAAAACCGAACCATTGGAAAAATAAAAAAACACAAAATAACCATGGGCCAAAACAGAACCAGGGCTATAAGGACTCGAGAGGACCTCCATATGAGACTTATCAACCAATTAGGAGCCCACCGTATCCGCGAGGATATTATGACATCAGAGAACCTAGAGGGGATCCATACTATGTACAAAGACCATACATCAGGAGCCCAGGTCCAAGTCAGTACCTCTATCCGAGAGACGGATGGGCCCCTATACCTCAGAGAACAAGAGACAGAGAAAGAAGTCCAATACATACTTCTAACCACTACGCCCCGCTACGAGATTTGCGAGATGTATTTCGAGAGGAGAGAAGAGACTTTGAATACAGATTAGAACAAGGACCAAATCGTTCTTTTTTAGACAAAGGGAGGGAAC
The DNA here is from genome assembly GCA_029574335.1 of Rana kukunoris. Taxonomy (NCBI): domain Eukaryota; kingdom Metazoa; phylum Chordata; class Amphibia; order Anura; family Ranidae; genus Rana; species Rana kukunoris. Next base: position 739,562,651 of record CM056049.1, on the reverse strand, counting down.
CCCCTCCCCCAAAGAAAAGAGAGGAGGTGAGGAGAAGAAGCCCTTCAAGAAAAGAGGATGTAGAGGTGGAAAGGGAAAACAGAAGACAAAGCCAATAGGCGAAGGGATTTTTAACCTCACTGAGATACCACTGACCCCGGAAGAACTTATGACGTTGGACAAAGGATTGAAATATGCACCTATAAAGAATTTAGATAAATTTCAAACATATATCAACATTCAGAAATATATAAGGAAATTGAATATTAAGAAATATCTCTTAGGAAAATCCATCAATGTCCGTGTCGAAGAAGAAAATACAGTGGTACACAGCAATTTGAGAAATAAATCCACCTTCAATCCCAAAATAAAAGACAACAAACACATAGAGGTCTTCAAAAAACTAGTTACTGAAGACCTCCGAGGCCTCACAGTGAAAAGGATTGAAGAACCGAAATCTATTAAAATAGGAATACAGAAACTAATGAAAAGAAAAGATCTAGTTATCAGACCTTCTGATAAAGGGGGGGGTATTGTTATTCAAACCTCTGAACAATACCATAAAGGGATGATGAAGATGTTGGGAGATACCAATACATACAGCATACTGGCAAGCAATCCCACCTTCAGATGGAAAAAAGAACTGGAACAAGTGGTACTTTTAGGACTCAAAAAAGGAGTTCTGAACAAAAAGGAAGCTAAGTACCTCATACCTGAAGCATGTAGGACACCCATCATATATGCCCTGCCCAAAATACACAAAGATAAGAATAACCCGCCGTTTAGGCCGATTGTGAATGGGATAGAGTCCATCACGGCCAGATTGGGGCAATATATTGATAGATTCCTCCAGCCAGCTGTACAAAAAACGAAGGCTTACCTTAAAGACACCAAAGACATGCTCAACTTATTAGAAGATAGAAACGATCCAGGTCCTCTACTAATGGCAACCGCAGACGTGTCATCGTTATACACGATTATCCCGCACTACCTAGCTTGCGAAGCCACGAAATGGGGACTTCGCAAACACACCCAACTCCCCTGTACTCAGAGGAAATATATTGTTAAATGCCTAGATTTCTGTCTTAAACATAGTCATTTCTGGTACAATAATGAATATTACCAACAGCGAACGGGAGTGGCGATGGGAGCCAAGTTCGCTCCCAGCGTGGCAGGACTTTTCATAGCAAGATGGGAAGAAGAAGCTGTATTCAGAGAACAATCTGAGAACCTCATCATGTACAGGAGATACATAGATGACATTTTTATAATCTGGAAGGGAGATATAGAACCTCTAAATACCTTTTGTCATAAACTCAACAGTAATGACATGAATATTTTCCTATCATGGCAAATTGAGGAAGAGAAAATTCCCTTCCTAGATTTAGAGATCTCCCGTAAAAACGAAAGGTTCACCACTAAGACGTTCTTTAAAAGCGTCGACAGGAACAGCTACCTCCCCATTACTAGCTGCCACCATAGGAATTGGCTATTTAACATCCCTAAAGGCCAAATACTAAGACTAAGATGGAATTGTACAGAAATAGAGGAGTTTAAAGTTCAAGCTAACCTAATAGGAGAAAGGTTTACACAAAAGGGTTACGATGACATGTTCATCCAAGAGAAGATTCAGGAAGTCACCAACATCCCAAGAAAAGACCTTCTAGCCACTAAGAAGAAACCTACCAGTAAAATAGATGGAGTCCCAGTTATATTAGATTATAACATCCATTATAAGAAAATAGAAAAAATATTCTCCCGCCATTGGCATATTCTAAAAACCGATATCAAATTGGGAACGATTCTGCCTGAGAAGCCCAATTTCATTTACAAGAGGGCTCCTACCCTTAGAGACCAACTGGTAAAGGGAGTCATCAACCCGCCCAAGAAACAGCTGACGTTTTTTACCGGCAAAGGATTCTACCCCTGTAAGCGATGCTACGCTTGTACACGCACAAAACGCCCCAATGAAAAGAAAACAAAATTCATATCCAACAGCAACGGAACAGAGTATGAGATTAAAGATTTTGTTGGATGTAATACCTTGGGAGCAGTATATGTACTAGAGTGCAGCTGCGGCCTACAGTATGTAGGTCGCACCAAACGCTTATTGAGGATACGGGTAAAAGAACATGTGCAAAATATCATTAAAGGTTTCGACAAGCATAGTGTCTCTAGACACTTTGAGGCAGTCCATAACAAAGACCCGTCCCATCTCAAATTCTGGGGGATAGCACCCTATAATAGACCCTGGCGGGGGGGTCATAAAGTCAGGTCGCTTAGCCAACTAGAATCCAAGTTTATCTTCTCTATGGATACTTTTGCCCCAAGAGGACTCAATATTGATATCGATCTGAATTGTTTTCTTAATGACTTCTAAGAGCGTTGTCTTGTCTAGGATCAGCCTTCCCCTCCCCCCCCCCCCTTTCCTATACGCTAGATCTAGGTTTGTTCATTTTATTCATTATGTGTGCGCATTATATGTATTTATTTGTATACATTTGGAGTCTCATGCATATATCTATACCAATCAGGTCGATTGTATAGCAAAATCGCCCTATATGTGTCATGTGTGTTGTCTCTGCAGCTCTTGCTAGAGCCTAGCTATCTTCAGAGGATGCTATCAGGGAAACCCTTTAATCCATGTTTTCTCTCTGCCCTATCTGCTGGGCAGTGGGTTATATATATGGCCCTCCATCCGTTTATACATCCGTTTATACTTCTATATACCTTTACCCTCAATTTTAGAAATAGGGAATTATTATTATTCATTCTCCCTTTATATTTTACATTTTTAATTCTAACATTTCGCCACATCTCTGTTTGGAAACGGGTTATTGGGCCATGTTACTTTGTTGGTATCAAATGGGAGGTATATTCTATCTGCCCACTCCGCCTCCCATTCCATTACTAGCAGGCCCCGCTCTGTAACCACTCCTACCCACAAATAGGAAGTGTCCCAGGCAAAATGGCCACCGCTATAGTATGCTAGTCTTGCATTCCATTGTCAACATGGGCTACGGGAAGGTGGCCGCCATGCGTCCAGTACAGCAGACATCCAGATAGTGTATTGGTATACTTTGTTGGTATCAAATGGGAGGTATATTCTATCTGCCCACTCCGCCTCCCATTCCATTACTAGCATGCCCCGCTCTGTAACCACTCCTACCCACAAATAGGAAGTGTCCCAGGCAAAATGGCCACCACTATAGTATGCTAATCTTACATTCCATTATCAACATAGGCTACGGGAAAATGGCCGCCATGCGTCCAGTACAGCAGACATCCAGACAGTGTATTGGTATACTTTGTTGGTAACAAATGGGAGGTATATTCTATCTGCCCACTCCGCCTCCCATTCCATTACCAGCATGCCCCGCTCTGTAACCACTCCTACCCACAAATAGGAAGTGTCCCAGGCAAGATGGCCACCACTGTGGGATGCTGGTCTTGCATTCCATTGTCAACATGGGCTACGGGAGGGTGGCCGCCATGCGTCCAGTGCAGCAGACGTCCAGATGGTGTATTGGTGTGCCATTCGGGTGTCACTGCACCGGACGCTGATCTGCCCCTTTCATCGCCCCATGTCCATCCCTGGAGCCACTCCTACTTGCTAATAGGAAGTGTCACAGGTAAGACGGCGATCATTTTAGCATACTTACCATCCAATCACGAGTGCGGGCTACGGGAAAATGGCCGCTATGCGTCCAGGAAAGCAGACAACTGAGCAGTGTATTTAAGATTAGGAAGTCTCACCAGCATTATCCCCTAAGGAAGTCACGAGGTGTGACGAGACGCGTAGGGATCCTAGGAGCCACAGAGTCCACACGCCTGACGCAGTGTGTTCCTGACGTCTGTTTGTTTTGTGCCTTTTGGATCGTTTTAAATGTGAGTTTTATTTTTTTATTAAATGTGTTTTTTACCTTGCGGGATTGCGCTATGGTCTGTTTCTTTTATCATGTATGCCATCTGAGAGATCCCTTGTTGTGAGTGACCATCTGGCCAGCTTAGAAGAGGATATCTGCCATTAGAAGTACGAACTCGCTGTTCGTGGGAGATAGGCCCATCATCCATCACCCCGTGGTGAGTGGATGTACGAGTGACACTAGTTGCCTACCAGACGTCTTTTATTGTCACTCACTTGCTTTCTTCTTTTTTGCTTTACCTTTACCGCTGAGGAGTGCCTCTGCTGCTTGCCCTGCCGAGGGATCACTGTCCTCCACCGGGAGGTGCTATTGCAGGCTATCCGAGCTATAGCCCTGAGGTGAGGAGCTGGGGACCACCTGAGGTGCTTTCTGCTGTCACCCTTTCCTGGCACCACCATTTCAATTTGGACTTATCTGGACTCTTGGGTTTTTTCACTAGAGACTTTATTTATTTCATATTTTTTCCATCCAGAGGCATTTCCTCATGGAATTTTCTCTGGTCTTATAGTTTGGATTTAGGATTGTTTTTCACTGGTTTCACATTACACTGGCTAGTGTGTTGGGTTTTTCCTTATTGTAATAATTATTGTAATAATTTTTGTATTTATTGGTTATCACCCTTATGTGTTTATTCATTCACATCATTGTTTCGATTATGTTGGTTATCATGTTGTCCTAAACCCACCTGCATCCACCCATCCAGCCACCCGTCCCATCCATTCACCCTTATCACCCACACCCCCCCCCCCTCCTCCCCCCCTGTTCACTTTCAGCGCAGACAACACCCCCTTCTTTTACATATAAGTGGAAATAAACTCCGTCAATGATGTGAGTAGCTGCGATTTTGGCCCGGGTGGCCTATAGCAGAGAAGAATGTGGACGGTCTCCTGGGGGTTTGCTTGCAGTTGCAGGGTAAGGGTTTCCATAAATGGAAGAGGATTTTGAAGGACTGGTTTGGTGATCGCAAGATGAATCCTGTGGATCACCGCCAGGCCTCCACCTCTTTGCCCTATTCTGTTTTCCGTTATAATACGATAGTTTTCTGGCACCAGTTCTCCTAGAATGGTGTTACAGTCGGCTGTGAGCCAGCTTTCCGTAATAAAGAGGCAGTCTAAATCATATTGTAGTATGAAATCATGGATTTCTGATCGGTGTTTTACTGCCGATCTTGCGTTGATCAGAGCACATGATATGTGCTTAAGCTGGGGTAAATGGCTGAAACTCTTGATAGTCGATCGTCAATAGTTGCTCTAATTTTAAGGCCTTTTTGGTGACGACTGGTAAGACTGTGGCGAATCGCCTCAGACCCCAAATGGTTTCTGCAGAATATTGCAAAAGAGCCATAGTTGCAGATGTTGGGGGGGGGGGGGCTGTGATGTTTAGATGGCGATGGAGGGGGGATTCATTGAATCCTCTCTCCCGGCTTGGTCCAGAGGAAGGCAAAACAAATTGGTGACAATTGATGGCACAGTGGCTGCGTTTGATGGCATTGCACAGTGGTGACAATTGATGGCACAGTGGCTGTTTGATGGCATGGCACAGTGGTGACAATTGATGGCACAGTGGCTGCGTTTGATGGCATGGCACAGTGGTGACAATTGATGGCACAGTGGCTGTTTGATGGCATGGCACAGTGGTGACAATTGATGGCACAGTGGCTGCGTTTGATGGCATGGCACAGTGGTGACAATTAATGGCACAGTGGCTGCGTTTGATGGCATGGCACAATAGTGACAATTGATGGCACAGTATAGGTATTTCCCCCCCGGCTTCGGGGTAGTGAATCCCGCGGGTCTGAGCTTTCCTATTCAGAGACTAAGTGATTGATGTGTGACAAAACCTTCCCCCCCGGCGCATAATGCGCGTCACCAGTTTCCAAAAGAAGCCGAACGGCGAGTCGGCTCTATACGGCGCCTGCGCACCGACATTCGGCTTTTTTCGGAAACTGGTGGCGCGCATTATGCGCAGAGGGGAAGCTTTTGTCACACATCAATCACTTAGTCTCCGAATAGGAACGCCCAGTCCCGCGGGATTCACTACCCAGAAGCCGGGGGGGAAATTCCTATACTACGGTATGTTAACCCCCCCAAAAAAAAAACAGCCTACATGTACATGGATTGAATAGGATATACATGCTTTAAAGGGGTTGTAAAGGAATTTTTTTTTTTTTTCATAATAATCATCCTGTACCTGCAGACATTCCTCTTTTCACCTACTCATTGTTGGTTTTTGCTCAGAAGTTGCTCTATTTCTTCTCTGTTCTGTTCACTTCCTGCTTGTCTGATTGTTACTCACCACCGTGAAGGGAGGCTTTACTGCGGTGGTCAGTGACATGCTCGCCCCCTCCTGGGAACTACATCTGTGCGGCAGGACGCTCTCTACGTGTTCTTCACGTGACTTCAAGGAGGTGTGAATTACTGGGCGCGCCGCAATGCATACTGGGAAATGTAGTTCTTACATGAACGAGCGCCGCAAACCAGGAAGTGAATGAGAGAACAGAAACTAGAACGCCGGAGGTGATATAGATGAAGGAATTTAATAACAGAATCATTACACTGTTCTGTCCGTCTCCCTCGCACACATTCATTTTTCAAAAAATGTTTTTCCTTTACAACTCCTTTAAGATAAACCTAGCTGGCTTTCTGGGTTAGATTTATATACACAGGCAGACTGTTAGTATCCAGGCTCGTGTTTATACTTAATACGACCGATATGTAAGTAAAATATACAATATATCGATCTCTCTATTATATATGTTTACACCAGTCTGGTTGCCTTTTATACACCTGACTCCATCCGTCTGTCTTCTCCCCTCCTACATCTCTTTCTATGGTGAGCGTACTGATGTTATATATATTTTCTATCTATTGGAGACATCGCATATAAGTCTCGCTATGATATTTTATACACGAGTTGCTTTTCAGATGCCCCAATAGTTGGGGGTGCAGCTCATTTGGGCTGGGTATTGCCAGTTAGGGGTTCAGGGACGTCCTCTATATACATGGACAGCAATGATGACGTTTTTAATTTTATGTAACGTTTTTGATGTTTTATGCATCAAAATGATGGGCCGGATTCACAAAGCACTTAGCGCCGCCCCCTCTGGCTCTCGCACCGCCAGTGAAATACATAGATTCATGCATTGCATGAATCTATGTATTTTCGCCACTGCCGCCGAATATTCAGATGGCCAGATGGTGAGCGCCGGCCACCTGAATAACGGCAGCTGGTTGGCTGTGTGGAAGTGCCTATCAGAGCCAGCGATAAGCTTTCCAAGTACAGCCCTCAGGCTTCGGAATGCTTATCCAGGGGACGCACGGGGGGTGCGTTCCTTGGATGAGACTGACAGGTGTCTCAGCCAATCAGGTTCACCGGTTCTGGTTACCGGTAACCTGATTGGCTGAAGCGTCATCGAGGGCGGGAGAAGACATCGAGGGACGTGGAAGGAGGGTGGCAGACCCCAAGAAAGGTAAGTGCCGGGCGGGGGGAGGGGCATTTTACAGGGCACAGTGGCGACAATGGGCACAGTGGCATCAATGGGCACAGTGGCGACAATTAAAGGGCACAGTGGCAACAATTGATGGGCACAGTGGCTGCGTTTGATGGCATGGCACAGTGACTGCATTTGATGGCATGGCACAGTGGTGACAATTGATGGCACAGTGGTGACAATTGATGGCACAGTGGCTGCGTTTGATGTCATGGCACAGTGGTGACATTTGATGGCACAGTGGCTGCGTTTGATGGCATGGCACAGTGGTGACAATTGATTGCACAGTGGCTGCGTTTGATGGCATGGCACAGTGGCTGCGTTTGGCATGGCACAGTGGTGACAATTGATGGCACAGTGGTGACAATTGATGGCACAGTGGTGACAATTGATGGCACAGTGGCTTTGTTTGATGGCATGGCACAGTGGTGACAATTGATGGCACTGTTGCTGCGTTTGATGGCATGGCACAGTGGTGACAATTGATGGCACAGTGGCTGTGTTTGATTTCATGGCACAGTGGCTGCTTTTGGCATGGCACAGTGGTGACAATTGATGGCACAGTGGCTGCGTTTGATGGCATGGCACAGTGGTGAAAATTTATGGCACAGTGGCTGCATTTGATGGCATGGCACAGTGACTGTGTTTAATGGCATGGCACAGTGGTGACAATTGATGGCACAGTGGTGACAATTGATGGCACAGTGGCTGTGTTTGATGGCATGGCACAGTGGCTGCTTTTGGCATGGCACAGTGGTGACAATTGATAGCACAGTTGTGACAACTGATGGCACAGTGGCTGCATTTGATGGGCACAGTGAGGCTGCAATTGTTTTTTCGTCGTTTGTGCCCCCCCAAAAATTTTGAGCACCAGCCGCCACTGCAATTGACAATTGATTGTAGGACTTTTTTCTTTTAATGAAAGGACTTTTCAAAAAGTGTGTTGGAGGTAAAAATAGGCGGCTGAGCCTAACTCCAACATTACAGCCTAACAGGACTGTGCAAATGAAGCACCTGCGATGTTTTAATTTGTGGTCGCAGAAACTCAGACTCGGGCCGCAGAGTTTTACTGGTTGCACCGCCTGGAAAACTCTACCATTGAGGTTGATGGGGCTGTGACCATGAGCCGAACGCTTGGCTGGCAGGTCCGATGAGGTCCTGAAATGTAAATATCCAATCAGCCATTAAAAATTAAAAAGTAAAACAAAAAAGAACAAGTGCCAGCTGATATAAGCATTGCCTTGTGAATGACTGACAACGGCTGCTATACTGCCCTCTGAAAACTGATCCACCACAGCATTGCTGCCTGTCTGATAGAAGCCCCTATGGATTCATTGACCAGTGACCACCACCCACAGTCCTCACTAAATTGGCAGAATATTTGTGGTTTTGAAAGCTTGGCCTGATCTCTTTCTATCAGTAAAGAGGAAGATCATATAATATAACACCTCGTTCAGTAGAAGGCCAACAAGCTGCTTCCTTCCTCAACAAGACATTTCTGATGTGAAGAAAAGAGAAAAACATTTTATTTCTGGAAGCCGTGTGCACTAAATGAGGGATCATCTGCCATGTCTGGACCGTGCTCCTATCTCATGATCGCCGTCTGTCTGATCTACAGGACAGGTAATCCAAGAAATTGGAATTCTCAGTCTTATTACAGGACGGGTAATCCAAGGAATGGGAATCCCCAGTGCTGTCGTATTACAGGACAGGCGATCCAAGAAATTGGAATTCCCTGTCTTATTACAGGACAGTATGATGTTCAGTATGTCCCCTTATGTGGGGGTCAGTACGTTCCCTTATATGGTGATCAGTGTGTTCCCCTATGTGGTGGTCAGTGTGCTCCCTTCAATGGTGTCAGTGTTTCTCTTTACATGATGGTTAGTGTTTCCTTTTTAAATAGTGGTCAATCTATCTGTCCCCCTACATGATGGCGTGCCCCCTTATGTGATGGTCAGTGTGTCCCCTTATGTGATGGTCAGTGTGCCCCCTTATGTGATGGTCAGTGTGTTCCCTTATGTGATGGTCAGTGTGCCCCCTTATGTGATGGTCAGTGTGCCCCCTTATGTGATGGTCAGTGTGCCCCCTTATGTGATGGTCAGTATGTCCCCTTATGTGATGGTCAGTTTGTCCCCTTATGTGATGGTCAGCATGTCCCCCTACATGATGGTCAGTATGTCCCCCTACATGATGGCCAGTATGTCCCCTTATGTGATGGCCAGTATGTCCCCTTATGTGATGGTCAGTGTGTCCCCCTATGTGATGGTCAGTATGTCCCCCTACATGATGGTCAGTGTGTCCCCTTATGTGATGGTCAGTATGTCCCCCTACATGATGGTCAGTGTGTCCCCCTATGTGATGGTCAGTATGTCCCTCTACATGATGGTCAGTGTGTCCCCTTATGTGATGGTCAGTGTGTCCCCTTATGTGATGGTCAGTGTGTCCCCTTTATGTGATGGTCAGTGTGCCCCCTTATGTGATGGTCAGTGTGCCCCCTACATGATGGTCAGTATGTCCCCTTATGTGATGGTCAGTGTGTCCCCTTATGTGATGGTCAGTGTGTCCCCTTATGTGATGGTCAGTGTGCCCCCTACATGATGGTCAGTGTGCCCCCTTATGTGATGGTCAGTGTGTCCCCTTATGTGGTGGTCAGTGTGTCCCCTTATGTGATGGCCAGTGTGTCCCCTTATGTGATGGCCAGTGTGTCCCCTTATGTGATGGTCAGTATGTCCCCTTATGTGATGGTCAGTGTGTCCCCTTATGTGATGGTCAGTGTGTCCCCTTATGTGATGGCCAGTGTGTCCCCTTATGTGATAGCCAGTATGTCCCCTTATGTGATGGTCAGTATGTCCCCCTACATGATGGTCAGTGTGTCCCCTTATGTGATGGTCAGTGTGCCCCCTTATGTGATGGTCAGTTTGTCCCCTTATGTGATGGTCAGTGTGTCCCCTTATGTGATGGTCAGTGTGTCCCCTTATGTGATGGTCAGTGTGTCCCCTTTATGTGATGGTCAGTATGCCCCCTTATGTGATGGTCAGTGTGTCCCCTTATGTGATGGTCAGTGTGTCCCCTTATGTGATGGTCAGTGTGCCCCCTACATGATGGTCAGTGTGCCCCCTTATGTGATGGTCAGTATGTCCCCTTATGTGATGGTCAGGGTGTCCCCTTATGTGATGGTCAGTGTGCCCCCTACATGATGGTCAGTGTGCCCCCTTATGTGATGGTCAGTGTGCCCCCTTATGTGATGGTCAGTATGCCCCCTTATGTGATGGTCAGTATGTCCCCTTATGTGATGGTCAGTGTGTCCCCTTATGTGATAGTCAGTGTGCCCCCTACATGATGGTCAGTGTGCCCCCTTATGTGATGGTCAGTGTGTCCCCTTATGTGATGGTCAGTGTGCCCCCTTATGTGATGGTCAGTGTGTCCCCTCATGTGATGGTCAGTGTGCCCCCTTATGTGGTGGTCAGTGTGTCCCCTTATGTGATGGCCAGTGTGTCCCCTTATGTGATGGTCAGTGTGCCCCCTACATGATGGTCAGTGTGCCCCCTACATGATGGTCAGTGTGTCCCCTTATGTGATGGTCAGTGTGTCCCCTTTATGTGATGGTCAGTGTGCCCCCTTATGTGACGGTCAGTGTGTCCCCTTATGTGATGGTCAGTGTGTCCCCTTATGTGATGGTCAGTGTGCCCCCTTATGTGATGGTCAGTGTGTCCCCTTATGTGATGGTCAGTGTGCCCCCTTATGTGATGGTCAGTATGTCCCCTTATGTGATGGTCAGTGTGTCCCCTTATGTGATGGTCAGTGTGTCCCCTTATGTGATGGTCAGTGTGCCCCCTACATGATGGTCAGTATGTCCCCTTATGTGATGGTCAGTGTGTCCCCTTATGTGATGGTCAGTGTGCCCCCTTATGTGATGGTCAGTGTGTCCCCTTATGTGATGGTCAGTGTGTCCCCTTATGTGATAGTCAGTGTGCCCCCTACATGATGGTCAGTGTGCCCCCTTATGTGATGGTCAGTGTGTCCCCTTTATGTGATGGTCAGTGTGCCCCCTTATGTGATGGTCAGTGTGCCCCCTTATGTGATGGTCAGTGTGTCCCCTTATGTGATGGTCAGTGTGTCCCCTTATGTGATGGTCAGTGTGCCCCCTTATGTGATGGTCAGTGTGTCCACTTATGTGATGGTCAGTGTGCCCCCTTATGTGATGGTCAGTGTGTCCCCTCATGTGATGGTCAGTGTGCCCCCTTATGTGGTGGTCAGTATGTCCCCTTATGTGATGGTCAGTGTGTCCCCTTATGTGATAGTCAGTGTGCCCCCTACATGATGGTCAGTGTGCCCCCTTATGTGATGGTCAGTGTGTCCCCTTATGTGATGGTCAGTATGTCCCCTTATGTGATGGTCAGTGTGTCCCCTCATGTGATGGTCAGTGTGCCCCCTACATGATGGTCAGTGTGCCCCCTACATGATGGTCAGTGTGTCCCCTTATGTGATGGTCAGTGTGCCCCCTTATGTGATGGTCAGTATGTCCCCTTATGTGATGGTCAGTGTGTCCCCTTATGTGATGGTCAGTGTGTCCCCTTATGTGATGGTCAGTGTGCCCCCTACATGATGGTCAGTATGTCCCCTTATGTGATGGTCAGTGTGCCCCCTTATGTGATGGTCAGTGTGTCCCCTTATGTGATGGTCAGTGTGCCCCCTTATGTGATGGTCAGTATGTCCCCTTATGTGATGGTCAGTGTGCCCCCTACATGATGGTCAGTGTGCCCCCTACATGATGGTCAGTGTGTCCCCTTATGTGATGGTCAGTGTGTCCCCTTTATGTGATGGTCAGTGTGTCCCCTTATGTGACGGTCAGTGTGTCCCCTTATGTGATGTCAGTGTGTCCCCTTATGTGATGGTCAGTGTGCCCCCTACATGATGGTCAGTGTGCCCCCTACATGATGGTCAGTGTGTCCCCTTATGTGATGGTCAGTGTGTCCCCTTTATGTGATGGTCAGTATGCCCCCTTATGTGACGGTCAGTGTGTCCCCTTATGTGATGGTCAGTATGCCCCCTTATGTGACGGTCAGTGTGTCCCCTTATGTGATGGTCAGTGTGTCCCCTTATGTGATGGTCAGTGTGTCCCCTTTATGTGATGGTCAGTATGCCCCCTTATGTGATGGTCAGTGTGTCCCCTTATGTGATGGTCAGTGTGTCCCCTTATGTGATGGTCAGTGTGCCCCCTTATGTGATGGTCAGTGTGTCCCCTTATGTGATGGTCAGTGTGCCCCCTTATGTGATGGTCAGTATGTCCCCTTATGTGATGGTCAGTATGTCCCCTTATGTGATGGTCAGTGTGTCCCCTTATGTGATAGTCAGTGTGCCCCCTACATGATGGTCAGTGTGCCCCCTTATGTGATGGTCAGTGTGTCCCCTTATGTGATGGTCAGTGTGTCCCCTTTATGTGATGGTCAGTGTGCCCCCTTATGTGACGGTCAGTGTGTCCCCTTATGTGATGGTCAGTGTGTCCCCTTATGTGATGGTCAGTGTGCCCCCTACATGATGGTCAGTATGTCCCCTTATGTGATGGTCAGTGTGCCCCCTTATGTGATGGTCAGTGTGTCCCCTTATGTGATGGTCAGTATGCCCCCTTATGTGACGGTCAGTGTGTCCCCTTATGTGATGGTCAGTGTGTCCCCTTATGTGATGGTCAGTGTGCCCCCTACATGATGGTCAGTGTGCCCCCTACATGATGGTCAGTGTGTCCCCTTATGTGATGGTCAGTGTGTCCCCTTTATGTGATGGTCAGTGTGTCCCCTTATGTGACGGTCAGTGTGTCCCCTTATGTGATGTCAGTGTGTCCCCTTATGTGATGGTCAGTGTGCCCCCTACATGATGGTCAGTGTGCCCCCTACATGATGGTCAGTGTGTCCCCTTATGTGATAGTCAGTGTGTCCCCTTTATGTGATGGTCAGTATGCCCCCTTATGTGACGGTCAGTGTGTCCCCTTATGTGATGGTCAGTGTGTCCCCTTATGTGATGGTCAGTGTGCCCCCTTATGTGATGGTCAGTGTGTCCCCTTATGTGATGGTCAGTGTGCCCCCTTATGTGATGGTCAGTATGTCCCCTTATGTGATGGTCAGTGTGCCCCCTTATGTGGTGGTCAGTATGTCCCCTTATGTGATGGTCAGTGTGTCCCCTTATGTGATAGTCAGTGTGCCCCCTACATGATGGTCAGTGTGCCCCCTTATGTGATGGTCAGTGTGCCCCCTTATGTGATGGTCAGTGTGTCCCCTCATGTGATGGTCAGTGTGCCCCCTACATGATGGTCAGTGTGTCCCCTTATGTGATGGTCAGTGTGTCCCCTTTATGTGATGGTCAGTGTGCCCCCTTATGTGACGGTCAGTGTGTCCCCTTATGTGATGGTCAGTGTGCCCCCTACATGATGGTCAGTATGTCCCCTTATGTGATGGTCAGTGTGCCCCCTTATGTGATGGTCAGTGTGTCCCCTTATGTGATGGTCAGTGTGCCCCCTTATGTGATGGTCAGTATGTCCCCTTATGTGATGGTCAGTGTGTCCCCTTATGTGGTGGTCAGTGTGTCCCCTTATGTGATGGTCAGTGTGCCCCCTTATGTGATGGTCAGTGTGTCCCCTTATGTGATGGTCAGTGTGTCCCCTTATGTGATGGTCAGTATGTCCCCTTATGTGATGGTCAGTGTGCCCCCTTATGTGATGGTCAGTGTGCCCCCTTATGTGATGGTCAGTGTGCCCCCTTATGTGATGGTCAGTGTGTCCCCTTATGTGATGGTCAGTGTGTCCCCTTATGTGATAGTCAGTGTGCCCCCTACATGATGGTCAGTGTGCCCCCTTATGTGATGGTCAGTGTGTCCCCTTTATGTGATGGTCAGTGTGCCCCCTTATGTGATGGTCAGTGTGCCCCCTTATGTGATGGTCAGTGTGCCCCCTTATGTGATGGTCAGTGTGCCCCCTTATGTGATGGTCAGTGTGTCCACTTATGTGATGGTCAGTGTGCCCCCTTATGTGATGGTCAGTGTGCCCCCTTATGTGGTGGTCAGTGTGTCCCCTTATGTGATGGTCAGTGTGTCCCCTTATGTGATGGTCAGTGTGCCCCCTTATGTGATGGTCAGTGTGCCCCCTTATGTGATGGTCAGTGTGTCCCCTTATGTGATGGTCAGTGTGTCCCCTTATGTGATAGTCAGTGTGCCCCCTACATGATGGTCAGTGTGCCCCCTTATGTGATGGTCAGTGTGTCCCCTTTATGTGATGGTCAGTGTGCCCCCTTATGTGATGGTCAGTGTGCCCCCTTATGTGATGGTCAGTGTGTCCCCTTTATGTGATGGTCAGTGTGCCCCCTTATGTGACGGTCAGTGTGTCCCCTTATGTGATGGTCAGTGTGCCCCCTACATGATGGTCAGTATGTCCCCTTATGTGATGGTCAGTGTGCCCCCTTATGTGATGGTCAGTGTGTCCCCTTATGTGATGGTCAGTGTGCCCCCTTATGTGATGGTCAGTATGTCCCCTTATGTGATGGTCAGTGTGTGCCCCCTTATGTGATGGTCAGTGTGTCCCCTTATGTGATGGTCAGTGTGCCCCCTTATGTGATGGTCAGTGTGTCCCCTTATGTGATGGTCAGTATGTCCCCTTATGTGATGGTCAGTGTGCCCCCTTATGTGATGGTCAGTGTGCCCCCTTATGTGATGGTCAGTGTGCCCCCTTATGTGATGGTCAGTGTGTCCCCTTATGTGATGGTCAGTGTGTCCCCTTATGTGATGGTCAGTGTGCCCCCTTACATGTGATGGTCAGTGTGCCCCCTTATGTGATGGTCAGTGTGTCCCCTTTATGTGATGGTCAGTGTGCCCCCTTATGTGATGGTCAGTGTGCCCCCTTATGTGATGGTCAGTGTGCCCCCTTATGTGATGGTCAGTGTGCCCCCTTATGTGATGGTCAGTGTGTCCCCTTTATGTGATGGTCAGTGTGCCCCCTTATGTGATGGTCAGTGTGCCCCCTTATGTGATGGTCTTATGTGAGTGTGCCCCCTTATGTGGATGGTCAGTGTGTCCCCTTATGTGATGGTCAGTGTGCCCCCTTATGTGATGGTCTTATGTGGTGGTCAGTGTGTCCCCTTATGTGATGGTCAGTGTGTCCCCTTATGTGATGGTCAGTGTGCCCCCTTATGTGATGGTCAGTGTGCCCCCTTATGTGATGGTCAGTGTGTCCCCTTATGTGATGGTCAGTGTGTCCCCTTATGTGATAGTCAGTGTGCCCCCTACATGATGGTCAGTGTGCCCCCTTATGTGATGGTCAGTGTGTCCCCTTTATGTGATGGTCAGTGTGCCCCCTTATGTGATGGTCAGTGTGCCCCCTTATGTGATGGTCAGTGTGTCCCCTTATGTGATGGTCAGTGTGTCCCCTTATGTGATGGTCAGTGTGCCCCCTTATGTGATGGTCAGTGTGTCCACTTATGTGATGGTCAGTGTGCCCCCTTATGTGATGGTCAGTGTGTCCCCTCATGTGATGGTCAGTGTGCCCCCTTATGTGGTGGTCAGTATGTCCCCTTATGTGATGGTCAGTGTGTCCCCTTATGTGATAGTCAGTGTGCCCCCTACATGATGGTCAGTGTGCCCCCTTATGTGATGGTCAGTGTGTCCCCTTATGTGATGGTCAGTATGTCCCCTTATGTGATGGTCAGTGTGTCCCCTCATGTGATGGTCAGTGTGCCCCCTACATGATGGTCAGTGTGCCCCCTACATGATGGTCAGTGTGTCCCCTTATGTGATGGTCAGTGTGCCCCCTTATGTGGTGGTCAGTGTGTCCCCTTATGTGATGGTCAGTGTGTCCCCTTATGTGATGGTCAGTGTGCCCCCTACATGATGGTCAGTATGTCCCCTTATGTGATGGTCAGTGTGCCCCCTTATGTGATGGTCAGTGTGTCCCCTTATGTGATGGTCAGTGTGCCCCCTTATGTGATGGTCAGTATGTCCCCTTATGTGATGGTCAGTGTGCCCCCTACATGATGGTCAGTGTGCCCCCTACATGATGGTCAGTGTGTCCCCTTATGTGATGGTCAGTGTGTCCCCTTTATGTGATGGTCAGTGTGTCCCCTTATGTGACGGTCAGTGTGTCCCCTTATGTGATGTCAGTGTGTCCCCTTATGTGATGGTCAGTGTGCCCCCTACATGATGGTCAGTGTGCCCCCTACATGATGGTCAGTGTGTCCCCTTATGTGATGGTCAGTGTGTCCCCTTTATGTGATGGTCAGTATGCCCCCTTATGTGACGGTCAGTGTGTCCCCTTATGTGATGGTCAGTGTTTCCCCTTATGTGATGGTCAGTGTGCCCCCTTATGTGATGGTCAGTGTGTCCCCTTATGTGATGGTCAGTGTGCCCCCTTATGTGATGGTCAGTATGTCCCCTTATGTGATGGTCAGTATGTCCCCTTATGTGATAGTCAGTGTGCCCCCTACATGATGGTCAGTGTGCCCCCTTATGTGATGGTCAGTGTGTCCCCTTATGTGATGGTCAGTGTGTCCCCTTTATGTGATGGTCAGTGTGCCCCCTTATGTGACGGTCAGTGTGTCCCCTTATGTGATGGTCAGTGTGTCCCCTTATGTGATGGTCAGTGTGTCCCCTTATGTGATGGTCAGTGTGCCCCCTACATGATGGTCAGTATGTCCCCTTATGTGATGGTCAGTGTGCCCCCTTATGTGATGGTCAGTGTGTCCCCTTATGTGATGGTCAGTGTGCCCCCTTATGTGATGGTCAGTATGTCCCCTTATGTGATGGTCAGTGTGCCCCCTACATGATGGTCAGTGTGTCCCCTTATGTGATGGTCAGTGTGTCCCCTTTATGTGATGGTCAGTGTGTCCCCTTATGTGACGGTCAGTGTGTCCCCTTATGTGATGTCAGTGTGTCCCCTTATGTGATGGTCAGTGTGCCCCCTACATGATGGTCAGTGTGCCCCCTACATGATGGTCAGTGTGTCCCCTTATGTGATAGTCTGTGTGTCCCCTGTATGTGATGGTCAGTATGCCCCCTTATGTGACGGTCAGTGTGTCCCCTTATGTGATGGTCAGTGTGTCCCCTTATGTGATGGTCAGTGTGCCCCCTTATGTGATGGTCAGTGTGTCCCCTTATGTGATGGTCAGTGTGCCCCCTTATGTGATGGTCAGTATGTCCCCTTATGTGATGGTCAGTATGTCCCCTTATGTGATGGTCAGTGTGTCCCCTTATGTGATAGTCAGTGTGCCCCCTACATGATGGTCAGTGTGCCCCCTTATGTGATGGTCAGTGTGTCCCCTTATGTGATGGTCAGTGTGCCCCCTTATGTGATGGTCAGTGTGTCCCCTCATGTGATGGTCAGTGTGGCTCCTACATGATGGTCAGTGTGTCCCCTTATGTGATGGTCAGTGTGTCCCCTTTATGTGATGGTCAGTGTGCCCCCTTATGTGACGGTCAGTGTGTCCCCTTATGTGATGGTCAGTGTGCCCCCTACATGATGGTCAGTATGTCCCCTTATGTGATGGTCAGTGTGCCCCCTTATGTGATGGTCAGTGTGTCCCCTTATGTGATGGTCAGTGTGCCCCCTTATGTGATGGTCAGTATGTCCCCTTATGTGATGGTCAGTGTGTCCCCTTATGTGGTGGTCAGTGTGTCCCCTTATGTGATGGTCAGTGTGCCCCCTACATGATGGTCAGTATGTCCCCTTATGTGATGGTCAGTGTGCCCCCTTATGTGATGGTCAGTGTGCCCCCTTATGTGATGGTCAGTGTGCCCCCTTATGTGATGGTCAGTGTGTCCCCTTATGTGATGGTCAGTGTGTCCCCTTATGTGATAGTCAGTGTGCCCCCTACATGATGGTCAGTGTGCCCCCTTATGTGATGGTCAGTGTGTCCCCTTTATGTGATGGTCAGTGTGCCCCCTTATGTGATGGTCAGTGTGCCCCCTTATGTGATGGTCAGTGTGCCCCCTTATGTGATGGTCAGTGTGCCCCCTTATGTGATGGTCAGTGTGCCCCCTTATGTGATGGTCAGTGTGCCCCCTTATGTGATGGTCAGTGTGTCCACTTATGTGATGGTCAGTGTGCCCCCTTATGTGATGGTCAGTGTGCCCCCTTATGTGGTGGTCAGTGTGTCCCCTTATGTGATGGCCAGTGTGTCCCCTTATGTGATGGCCAGTGTGTCCCCTTATGTGATGGTCAGTGTGTCCCCTTATGTGGTGGTCAGTGTGCCCCCTTATGTGATGGTCAGTATTACCCCTTATGTGATGGTCAGTATGTCCCCTTATGTGATGGTCAGTATGTCTCCTTATGTGGTGGTCAGTATGTCTCCTTATGTGGTGGTCAGTGTGTCCCCTTATGTGATGGTCAGTGTGTCCCCTTATGTGATGGTCAGTGTGTCCCCTTATGTGATGGTCAGTGTGTTTTTTTATATATTTTTGGGGATATTTATTATAGCAAAAAGTTAAAAAATATTGTTTTTTTTCCAAATTCTCGCTTTATTTTTGTTTATAGCGCAAAAAATAAAAACCGCAGAGGTGATCAAATACCACCAAAAGAAAGCTCTATTTGTGGAGGCAAAAGGACATACATTTTGTTCGGGAGCCACGTCGCACGACCGCGCAATTGTCAGTTAAAGCGACGCAGTGCCGAATCGCAAAAACAAATGACCCGGTCATTGGGCAGCCAAATCCTCCGGGGCTGAAGTGGTTAAAGACATGGCCTCAGAGCTATAGGTAAAAGAAGTGCCGCTGCACAGAATGACAGCAAAAATGCTGCAGCTTTCAGCAATGATCTCTCCCAGTGTCAGTGAGAATAAAAAAGAAAGGACACAAAAGGGGTCGGGAAAGTGCTGCTCACCCCTGAATGATTGCAAAAAATAGGAGAGAACTCCCCGTTGGGGTTTTTTAGGCAGCAAAAAGGGTGTATGTGGTACAATAAAATGGTTGAAAAGAAATGAAGCATAGTACCATTATGTATAAACATAGAAAAATATTTATTATACAAATATATCGATGATAAAATAAATAAGCTCTGGTATTGTATACACTATAACATCTGCACAGAGGGTATGCACCAAATTAATGACATAGTATTGACATGATTGGTTAACATAGAGGTCAAATGAAACACTGACGCGTTTCGACCCGTTTGTGGGTCTTCTTCGGAGGAATTGGGGTGCTACTAAAACAAAAACATAATATATAGGAGTAAACGGATAATCTTAACAGTTAGCAAGTAATGCAAAACATAGAAATATATTTTTATATAAGTATAGTTACCCACTAGACCAGAGTATGTCAACAGACTGATCCCCAGACGGATGCCTCCATGGGCATGGGGGCCAGCCCCCAACCAGAACTCCCCCGGGAGCAACAGGAGGGGCCTACAAGGGCTCACGGATGTGTGGGTAGGGGTCCAAAAGATTCCGGACAAAAGGTAAGGGGGAGCGAGAGGGAGCCCAGCCAGGGCAATCACACCACAGCAACACATATATAGATATAAATAAGTATTGATTGCTTAGAAAAGTCATAGCATTTTAGTTGTTTGAAACATAGGGCATGCACATAGGGCCTACACTGTCCTAAATAGGCAGGGGAAAGGAAGAGAGAGAGGGAACGGCAATAAACAAAGTGATATAATGTGGTATAAGTATATATAGCTTGGGGTTCATGAATCTTACCCTGTTATGGTAGGTCTGCTCCTGCACTGGTGGAGGGAGAGATCAGACTGACAGGATCATAGCCTGCAGTCTATTTATATGTGCATGCCCAAATGCCTCAACAAGTAGTGAGTTGCTGATTTGCTGACGCCCCGATCGGGTAGCCGCCCACCTCCCCCACACCCCCCGCTGAGCGGGTGACCAGACAGTGAGTTGGAACCCGGGGCTTAGAACGAGGTTCCCCCACGGTGAGTCCCTCGGTGTCGGTGAAGGACCTGCCTCGGTACATCCGCACAATGCCGTCGCGTCGGTGACGTCACGAGCACTCTCTGACTGTCTGAGCGGGTGACCAGACAGTCAGTTGGAACCCGGGGCCTAGAACGAGGCTCCCCCACCGTGAGTCCCTCGGCATCGGTGGAGGACCTGCCTCGGTACAACCGCACAATGCCGTCGCGTCCGTGACGTCACGCACATGCGCCGTGCACATGCACGCGCGCAGGACGCGCCCGACGCTGGGATGGTCAATGACGCCGCAGTGAGGAGGGAATCCCCATAGTGGTGGGACCAGCCCGCCATCCAGTGGAGAGAGATAGGAGCGTGTCTCCCCCTCCTCACTGAGAGCCCGCTTCCGACACCCGAAAGGCATGGTGGATGGGGCCGCGCGCCCCCCCCCCCCCCCCATGGCCGCATACCAGGATCCCAGGGAAACAGCAAAACGGGCTGACATAGATAAACATAGGTAACACGTACACTTAATACACAAATGGAAATTGTACAAAATTACAGACAATGAAACTATAATTCAAATTAAAAAATAATTGTATTGTATAACAGATCCTAGGGTAAATTTGAGGACTGGATGTGCGGCCGTACATAAGCGACTTATCTAATGACCTGAATTACAAAATGTATATGTCTACAAAATATGCGGAAAAAGGGTAAAAATAATAATGAAAATAGAAATAAAAATAAGAGAATGGGGATCCTAAGTGACAGCAACCATCAGTTGCCTGCTGAATTGAGTCTAATGTGGCACAGGAAATATTAGTTGGAAAATAAATAAGTAAATAATTAAAAACGCAATGTGGTGGTTGAGGAAGGAAACAGAAGGTTTTTTTTACTGGGTTTTCCCTGAGAAGAAACCTTTTAAGAAAGGTGCAAAAGATAATGAGTCATTCAGGCCTGGGGACTTCGTGGCTCCGGGTCTGAATATCCATTTTTGTTCACGTTGTAGTAAAATCTTATTCCAATCGCCGCCCCGATCGGGGTTGAGTACCCGATCGAGAGCGGCGAATGAAACACATGGTACATGATAGTTATGGAAAAGGGCAACATGTCTTCCTAGAGGCAGATAGATATTCCCAATATCCATACTGTATTTATGTTTGGATATTTTTTTCCAAAATTCTTGTTTCGTCTTGCCTATATAGTAGGCTCCACATTCACACTCCATATAGTATACTACTCCGCGTGTGCGGCAGTTTACAAAGTATGTAGGTTTAAAGGTCTCACTGTTAGGGAGGCAAAAGCTTTTGTCTTTCCTTATTAAGGAACAAAACAAACAATGTCCGCATTGAACTGTGTCAGACAGCCGGCCAAGATAATCCTTGGGACGGATGGCTCTGTATTCACTTGATACCAATAGATCCCTTAATGACATTGCCCGCTTATTGACAATGGATGGGTGATCTGTAATGAAGGGATACATTTTTGGATCGTCAGTAAGGATCGTCCAATGGTTTTGTACTATTCTGTTGATGGCCTCATGTTGTGAAGAATAACGCAAGATTATTCTAGTGGTCTCAGGCCTGGGATCTATTTGAGTCTTCTTTTTACGGAAAAGGTCATGTCTCTACTGGATCGAGGTTCTATTGAAGGCCCTGCGTAGGCAGGATCTACTATAGCCCCTAGCCAGTAATCTTTTCTGGAGTTTATCTGCCTCTTCTCTGAAAAGCTTATCGGTAGAGCAATTGCGCCGCAGGCGCAAGTATTGCCCATAGGGGATGGAATTTTTCAATGAAACAGGATGATGGCTATCAAAGTGTAGAATAGTGTTACCTGATGTGGTTTTACGATAGAGAGTGCTGCATAGATTTCTATCTGCATCAATAAATAACTCTACATCGAGAAAAGTTGCAGTCTTTTTGTCGTGATTCATAGTAAACGTGAGATTGCGATCATTGGTATTTATTGCATCAAAAAATGCCAGAAGTGTTGTTTCTGGACCATCCCAGACAACGAAGACGTCGTCGATATACCGACGCCACATCTTGATGTGGCGAAGGTATTCCACGAGATACTCATTGCCTAGGAGGGATCGCTCCCACTCCCCCAGGTACAGGTTAGCGTACGATGGGGCACAGCAAGTCCCCATCACCACGCCCTGCACCTGGAGGTAGTGGGAGCGATCAAAATAAAATAAATTGTGGTGCAGTATATATTGTAAGCCTTTGATCAACAAATCGTTGAGGTCAGAATCATATAACTGTCCTCATTTCAGTACTTGATCAATGGCGGCAAGCCCCAAATCGTGGGGATGCTGCTATATAGCGCCTCTACATCGATTATGACAAGGATCACAGCATCAGATAGCGTGAGGTCCTCGATAGTTTGTAGGAAATGTATAGTGTCTTTAGTAAACGATGGAAGGGACGTAACAAATGGCTGCAGATGAGCGTCAATGACTTGGCTTAAATTCTCCGTGTCAGTAGGCAATATAAGGAGCACATGACCGTGCCGTAAGCTGTGCAGTTAGCTCTGCCATAACTATGCATGTTCCTCTAAACCAGTGGTCTCCAAACTGTGGCCTGGGGGCCAGATGCAGCCCTTTGCTTGCTTTTATCTGGCCCTTGAGGAAATATTTAATCCACTGATACCAATACTGGGGCATAATTAGCCCCACTGACAACAATGAAGGGACACAAATCCCCCACTGACACTAATGAACAGGCACAATTCCACCCAATGGCACAACGATGGGGAAAAATTTCTCCCAATTACACCAATGATGGGGCACAATTACTCACAACAAAACCAACAATGGGGCCCAATGACGGAGTATAATTCCATTCACTTACGCCAAGATGGGGTATTGTTTTTTCCCACTGATGTTGGGACCTTTTCTACGGTCAATGGCCAAAGTCCGGCCCTCCTGAAGTTTAAGGGACAGTAAACCGGCCCTTTGTTTAGAAAGTTTGGAGACCCCTGCTCTAAACCAAGGCAACTCAATTTTTTGAAACAACCACAAAAATAGACCCTCCAAATTACCATATGGGTCACCGACTCACCATGAAAATACTGCTAATAGTGGCCTCCTCTAAATTAAACTTATACTGTGCAAAAAAAAAAAGAAAGGTTAGGGCTTAAGGAGCCCACCAGGTAAGTTTCAAACAGAAAGAGAAAGATTGAATGTATCATCACATGTAGTGGGCATGTGGATACATAAAGGTCAACATTGTGCCACGTCCTAAACAGATTCAAAAAGATATACTTATATAAATAAGTAATTTTATATGGGTAGCTTTAATACGTCCAATTCATAGAAGCAATAACATACATGCAATGTGTGTGTAGGGAGACAGACCCTTTGATCATGCGTGGTAGATAGGGGCCAAAGAAATGTGTAACGGGAAACACCAGATAAAGGAGAAGGACACATTCAATCCATTTTGACGGTTGGAGGTTCTACCTCCTTTAATGGTTATGCCACGAGATATATGTATGATTATTATAATCTTTTTCTATATTCTTGCGACCTTGGAGGGGGAATTACAATGCTGTTTAACTTGTTTGTTACACAGCTCACTTTGCTAGTGAGCTTTTAGATGTATATAATTCTTTTGTAATTAAAAACTTTTTTTTTTAGAAATTTCTGTTTTATGACTATATCCTTACCAGAGTATAGTGCCTATAAAGTCCATAACTTGCCCATAAGTTTTAAACAGAGGACAATGGACTATATCACAAGAGCAAAGTTTATTACAAAATCTAAAAAAAAAAAAAAAAAAACTACAAGAAAAAATATATCTTCACTGTTACCAATTAAAATATGACAATGTTTTTATAAAAATGTAAATGTCCAAACCCCCAGCCGACACGCACAGCCACCACTCATCATTTGGCAATACTCATAGGAAAATAGCCATTTTATGGATGAGTAATGGATGACCCCCAAGATGGGGTTAACTAATTAAACCCCTAGGGCACAGGTGTCAAACACAAGGCCCACGGGCCGAATCTGGCCCTCCATGCCATTTCATGTGGCCCTTGCACCTCTCCTGCAGCTGCAGCCCTCCTCTGGTCCTACTCCAGACCCTTACTTTCTGCTTTCAAGCAATGCATCCAGCTTCTTCCCAGTAGCAGCATTGTGATGTAAGGGAGAGTGGGGGACTCAACTTCTGATGGTGGGGGGGCTCTTGACATCTAATGTAAGGGGAGGGGATGTGCTGGATATCTAATCTTACAGATACAACCGACTCTTTTGAGGCCAATCATAAAGCTGATACAGCCCAAAATGAAATCAAGTTTGACACCCATGCCCTAGGGTATTCTTAGTGAGTTAGTGAATAACTTGTATAGCACTACAAATGCAAACTGAATCGCTTCAAGGCGCTTTGCATCCATTTTTCTTCTGTTTCTCCTTCAAAATAGGTGGGTCTTGAGTTTTTTTCTGAAGGTCCGGTGATTCTCTTCCATTTGGATGTTAGTTGGTAACACGTTCCACAGTCGAGGACCTTGGACTGCAAATCTTCTTTTTCTCCTTTGGTCTTGTAGCGGGCCTTGGGGATTTGTAGTAGATTTTGGTTAGCTGATCGGAGAACGCGATTGGAGTTGTGGTATTTTATTTTCCCAAGTAGATATTGGGGGGCGATGCCTTGTACACATTTGTGTGTCAGGCAGAGGGCCTTAAATGTGACTCGGTCCTAAACAGGCAGCCAACGGAGGGGACCTTAGGGAGGGGGAAATTGATTCTCAGGGTTTTTTCCCTGTTACCAGTCACGCTGCCGTATTCTGGACAACTTGTAGATGGGCAATCTGGTATTTGGGGAGACCGAGATAAAGGGATTTAGGATAGTCAAGCTTAGAGTTTATTAGTGTTTCCACCACTACTGCGGTGTCTTTTTCTGGAATGAAGGGCACACGTCTTCTTATTAGACGCAGGAGATGGTGAGACCTGCTGACTACTGACCCAATTCGAGCATCCATTGTCATGTCGGAGTCAAAAATGACTCCTAGGCCGCGTACACACGAGGGGATATGTCCGCTGAAAACGGTCCGATGGACCGTTTCAGCAGACATCTCCGCTCGTGTGTATGGGCTAGCGGACAGATTTCTCCACCCGACAGATTTCAAAGCATGCTTTGAAATCTATCCGGTGGGAATCTGTCCGCCCGACATGTCTGCTGGTTAGTACACTTACCAGCAGACATGTCGGCTCCCACCGCCGCCGCGCCGCTGCCGAATGGATTCGGCGCATGCGCGGAAGTGTTTTACTTCCTGGTGCGGTGACGTGGCGGTGACGTGGCGGCGTCAACGTCACCGCCGCGTCACCACTACGTCACCGCGCCGTCCGGCGGCGGGGAATTTGATCCGATGGTGTGTACACGCCATCGGATCAAACTCCCGATCGGACATATCCGATGGAAATGGTCCGCGGACCGTTTTCATCGGATATATCCGATCGTGTGTACGCCGCCCTAGACTTTTGACTTTGGTGCTAGGGGTAATGGTCTGTCCAAATATGGGCTGTGTCCAAAAAGTGTGTTGGAGGTAAAAATAGGCGGCTGAACCTAATTCCAACATTACAGCCTAACAGGACTGTGCAAATGAAGCACCTGTGATGTTTTAATTTGTGGTCGCAGAAACTCAAACTCGGGCCGCAGAGTTTTACTGGTTGCACCGCCTGGAAAACTCTACCATTGAGGTTGATGGGGCTGTGACCATGAGCCAAAGGCTTGGCTGGCAGGTCCGATGAGGTTCTGCAATGTAAATATCCAATCAGCCATTAAAAATTAAAAAGTAAAAACAAAAAAGAACAAGTGCCAGCTGATGTAAGCATTGCCTTGTGAATGACTGACAATGGCTGCTATACTGCCCTCTGAAAACGAATCCACCACAGCATTGCTGCCTGTCTGATAGAAGCCCCTATGGATTCATTGACCACCACCCACAGTCCTCACTAAATTGGCAGAATATTTGTGGTTTTGAAAGCTTGGGCCGATCTCTTTTTATCAGAAAAGAGGAAGATCATATAATATAACACCTCGTTCAGTAGATGTCCAACAAGCTGCTTCCTTCCTCAACAAGACATTTCCGTTGTGATTGTGAAAAATAGAGAAAAACATTTTATTTCTGGAAGCCGTGTGCACTAAATGAGGGATCATCTGCCATGTCTGGACCGTGCTCCTATCTCATGATCGCCGTCTGTCTGATCTACAGGACAGGTAATCCAAGAAATGGGAATTCTCAGTCTTATTACAGGACAGGTAATCCAAGGAATGGGAATCCCCTGTGTTGTCTTATTACAGGACAGGCGATCCAAGAAATTGGAATTCCCTGTCTTATTACAGGACAGTATGATGTTCAGTATGTCCCCTTATGTGGGGGTCAGTACGTTCCCTTACATGGTGATCAGTGTGTTCCCCTATGTGGTGGTCAGTGTGCTCCCTTCAATGGTGTCAGTGTTTCTCTTTACATGATGGTTAGTGTTTCCTTTTTAAATAGTGGTCAATCTATCTGTCCCCCTACATGATGGCGTGCCCCCTTATGTGATGGTCAGTGTGTCCCCTTATGTGATGGTCAGTGTGCCCCCTTATGTGATGGTCAGTGTGTTCCCTTATGTGATGGTCAGTGTGCCCCCTTATGTGATGGTCAGTGTGCCCCCTTATGTGATGGTCAGTGTGCCCCCTTATGTGATGGTCAGTATGTCCCCTTATGTGATGGTCAGTTTGTCCCCTTATGTGATGGTCAGTGTGCCCCCTTATGTGATGGTCAGTGTGTCCCCTTATGTGATGGTCAGTATGTCCCCTTATGTGATGGTCAGTTTGTCCCCTTATGTGATGGTCAGTGTGTCCCCTTATGTGATGGTCAGTGTGCCCCCTTATGTGATGGTCAGTATGTCCCCTTATGTGATGGTCAGTTTGTCCCCTTATGTGATGGTCAGTGTGCCCCCTTATGTGATGGTCAGTATGTCCCCTTATGTGATGGTCAGTGTGTCTCCTTATGTGATGGTCAGTGTGTCCCCTTATGTGATGGTCAGTGTGTCCCCTTATGTGATGGTCAGTGTGTCCCCTTATGTGATGGTCAGTGTGTCTCCTTATGTGATGGTCAGTGTGTCCCCTTATGTGATGGTCAGTGTGTCCCCTTATGTGATGGTCAGTGTGTCCCCTTATGTGATGGTCAGTGTGTCCCCTTATGTGATGGTCAGTGTGTCCCCTTATGTGATGGTCAGTGTGTCCCCTTATGTGATGGTCAGTGTGTCTCCTTATGTGATGGTCAGTGTGTCCCCTTATGTGATGGTCAGTGTGTCCCCTTATGTGATGGTCAGTGTGTCCCCTTATGTGATGGTCAGTGTGTCTCCTTATGTGATGGTCAGTGTGTCCCCTTATGTGATGGTCAGTGTGTCCCCTTATGTGATGGTCAGTGTGTCTCCTTATGTGATGGTCAGTGTGTCCCCTTATGTGATGGTCAGTGTGTCCCCTTATGTGATGGTCAGTGTGTCCCCTTATGTGATGGTCAGTATGTCCCCTTATGTGATGGTCAGTGTGCCCCCTTATGTGATGGTCAGTGTGTCCCCTTATGTGATGGTCAGTGTGTCCCCTTATGTGATGGTCAGTATGTCCCCCTACATGATGGTCAGTGTGTCCCCTTATGTGATGGTCAGTGTGTCCCCTTATGTGATGGTCAGTGTGTCCCCTTATGTGATGGTCAGTATGTCCCCTTATGTGATGGTCAGTGTGCCCCCTTATGTGATGGTCAGTGTGTCCCCTTATGTGATGGTCAGTATGTCCCCCTACATGATGGTCAGTGTGTCCCCTTATGTGATGGTCAGTGTGTCCCCTTATGTGATGGTCAGTGTGTCCCCTTATGTGATGGTCAGTGTGCCCCCTTATGTGATGGTCAGTGTGTCTCCTTATGTGATGGTCAGTGTGTCCCCTTATGTGATGGTCAGTATGTCCCCTTATGTGATGGTCAGTATGTCCCCTTATGTGATGGTCAGTGTGTCCCCTTATGTGATGGTCAGTATGTCCCCCTACATGATGGTCAGTGTGTCCCCTTATGTGATGGTCAGTGTGTCCCCTTATGTGATGGTCAGTGTGTCCCCTTATGTGATGGTCAGTATGTCCCCTTATGTGATGGTCAGTGTGCCCCCTTATGTGATGGTCAGTGTGCCCCCTTATGTGATGGTCAGTATGTCCCCTTATGTGATGGTCAGTGTGCCCCCTTATGTGATGGTCAGTGTGTCCCCTTATGTGATGGTCACCCCTTCCCTGCTAGTCACAATTTTACAGTAATCTCTGCATTTTTATAGCACTGATCGCTGTATAAATTACATTGGTCCCAAAATAGCATCAAAAGTGTCCGAAGTGTCCGCCATAATGTCGCGGTCATGATTAAAATCGCTGATCGCCGCCATTACTTATAAAAAAAAAAATGTATAAAAATGCCATAAAACTATCCCCTATTTTGTAGACGCTATAAATTTTGCGCAAACCAATCAATAAACGCTTATTGCGTTTTTTGTTTTTTTTACCAAAACTATGTAGAAGAATACTTATCGGCCTAAACTGAGGAAAACTATTTTTTTTATATATTTTTGGGGATATTTATTATTGCAAAAAGTTAAAAATATAGATTTTTTTTTTCCAAATTGTCGCTTTATCTTTGTTTATAGCGCAAAAAATAAAAACCGCAGAGGCGATCAAATACCACCAAAAGAAAGCTCTATTTGTGGGGAAAAAAGGACGCCGATTTTGTTTGGAAGCCACGTCGCACGACCGCGCAATTGTCAGTTAAAGCGACGCAGTGCCCAATTACAAAAAAAAAATTACCCGGTCATTGGGCAGCCAAATCCTCCGGGGGGCTGAAGTGGTTGAAGACTTGGCCTCAGAGCTATAGGTAAAAGAAGATATAGGTAAAACGGAAGGACAGCAAAAATGCTGCAGCTGTCAGCAATGGTCTCTCCCAGTGTCAGTAGGCAATATAAGGAGCACATGACCGTGCCGTAAGCTGTGCAGTTAGCTCTTCCACAACTATGCATGTTCCTCTAAACCAAGGCAACTTAATTTTTTTTAAAGGAACAACCACAAAAATAGACCCTCCAAATTACCATATGGGTAATTAAATTTATGCTGTTCAAAAAAAAATGAAAAGTTAGGGCTTAAAGCAGAGCTTCACCCAATGTATATAACATTACATTCTGCATACTTCCAATATTTACAGTATGCTGGTTTTTTTTTTGGCTGTACATACCGTATTATTACTATTTTCCACCCAACTTCCGGGTACTCGCTCCCGTGGGAGTAGGCGTTCCTATGGAGAGGCGCAATGTCATCTGGGACTTCATCCAGATGATTGACGTCCTTGAGAAAAACTCCCCCCCCCCGGCGGATTAGGCGCGTCACGAGTTTCCGAAAGTAGCCGAACTGGGACTCGGCTCTATACAGCGCCTGCGCAGTCAGCTCTGCACGGCTCCTAGTCGGTGCGCAGGCGCCGTATAGCGCTGACTCGCAGTTCGGCTACTTTCGGAAACTCGTGACGCGCCTTATCCGCCGGGGGGAAGTTTTTTCTCAAGGACGTCAATCATCTGGGTGAAGTCCCACGTGACATTGCGCCTCTGCATAGGAACGCCTACTCCCACGGGAGCGAGTACCCGGAATCAGCCGGGTGGAAAATAGCAATAATACGGTATGTACAGCCAAAAAAAAAAAACAGCATACTGTAAATGTTGGAAGTATGCAGAATGGAATGTTATATACATGTTATTTGGGTGAACCTCTGCTTTAAAGGAGCTCACCAGGTAAGTTTCAAAACAGAGGACAATGGACTATATCACAAGAGCAAAGTTTATTGCAAAATCTATCAATTTTTTTTTTTTACAAGAAAAAATATAACTCCACTGTTCACCAATTAAAATATGACAACGTTTTTATAAAAATGCACAAACAGCCACCACTCATCATTTGGCAGTTTTCATAGGAAATTAGCCATTTTAACCAGTGGTGGAACACCACGGGGTCCCCCAAGCGGGAGCTTACTTATTAAGGAGTAATGGATGACCCCCAAGATGGGGTTAACTAATTAAACCCCTAGGGTATTCTTAGTGAGTGAGTGAATAACTTGTAAAGCACTAGAAATGCAAACTTAATCGCCTCAAGGCACTTAGCATCCATTATCCTTCTATTTAGCCTTCAGAATAGATGGGTCTTGAGTTTTTTCCTGAAGATCTGGTGATTCACTTTCGTTCAGATATTAGTTGTTAACTGTAACGGAATGACCCGTGACAGACTGAGATATTCCTATGTCTAGGGTCACCTTATGTCCACTAGGGCCATAGGGTGACAAAGAATCATAATTCATATATTACATGAGATGGGACATTAATAATACTTCATATTTCACAGATATCACAAGGAGTTCATGATGACATGACCAGGTCAACCAGACAGTGACTCATACCTTTGTATAATAGGCTATTGAAATATCTTAAGGTGTTGGCTATTCACTGTAAAGACATTCCGTTGAAAAGGTGTTGATTGCACCCACTCTCACAAGACTCTGCCATTGTGTGATAAAGCTGTCTAGATAACTTATTCAACTAGATGTCTGTGTTATTATTAAAGGTTAATTGAATTATATTCCTACAGGAATGTATTGAGGCTCAGATGTGATAGTATTTGGTTTTGATGTCATTGGGCCAGATTCAGGTAGAGTTAGGCTGGAGTATCAGTGATACTCCAGCCTAACTGTCACTTTGAGCCGGCGTTTTTGTTTTCTGTAATCAGAAAACAAGAAACGCCGGGTTGGAGTTCCTATACGAGCAGCGTAATTGTATTTCGCCGTCGTATCGGAACTTCAATTTTAAAAATGGCGCTCGGGGCGTTCCCGCTGATTAACGCTGAAAATATGTTAATCAGCGGGAATCGGAAATTCACGATCGTATTCGGGCCCGACGCAGTGACGTTCCGACGTTTCCGTAAGCGATACGCGGCGTAAAGAAAAACCAGCCCCCTAGTGGAATATCCTATGTTAAGTATGGCCGTCGTCATCGCGTCGAGTTTACAAATTTTCGCGTCGTTTGCGTAAAACGTCCGTGAATGGGGATTGACGTCATTGACGTTCCCTGACAGAATTTGGAGCATGCGCACTGACAGTCGACGCATGCGCAGTACGTTCGCCGCGGGATCGCGCATAGTTAACATAATACACGCCCCCTACCCGCCCAATTTGAATTCCGCCGGCTCATTTTCGTTACGCCGCCGCAACTTTAGGAGCAAGTGTTTTGTGAATAACAGTACTTGCTCCTAAAGTTACGGCGGAGTAACGTAAATGAGAATCGTTACTCCAAAGTAAAGAAGCGCCCATCTACCTGAATCTGGCCCATTGTCTACAGGAATGTCATGCTCTCTGAGTTAACTCTATTGATGATGTGGTGCCGACATGTCTACATAATTAGCTTACCTGAATGCCTTTTAAGGTGATTAAAGCCCCCCATGGTGTGAAGGGGGGTGGAGACTACATTGTCCTGTGATTAACTGCATTATGCTTGAAACTGTATAAGAAGCTGAGAAAATATCAATAAATGGTCATATCTTTGGAAGCAAGTACGGAGCTCTGTCTCGTCTTATTCTGGGAATTGATTTGG
Source organism: Rana kukunoris (assembly GCA_029574335.1). NCBI lineage: Eukaryota > Metazoa > Chordata > Amphibia > Anura > Ranidae > Rana > Rana kukunoris. The sequence goes on along the minus strand of CM056049.1, from coordinate 739,530,740 downwards.
ATCGGGTATGCAATATTGTCGGAGTGTGTCAGATAAGCTTGTCGTGGTTGGATGGAAGGTCGTAAGCGGTACTGACCATTACAGTAACACATTCCACAGTCAAGGTCCTTGGACTGCAAATCTTCGTTCTCCTTTGGTCTTGTAGTCGTTTTTGGTTAGTTGATCGAAGAACGCGATTGGGGTTTTGGTATTTTATTTTCTCACCTAAATATTGGGGGGCAATTCCTTGTACACATTTGTGTGTCAGGCAGAGGGCCTTAAATGTAACCCTGTCCTTTACGGCCAGCCAATGGAGGGATCTCAGGGATGGAGTGATTGGTTCCCAGGGATTTTTCCCGTTACTAGTCGTGCCGCCGTGTTCTGGACGACTTGGAGACAGGCAATCTGGTATTTTAGGAGTCCGAGGTAATTGTCCCTACCACTACTGCTGTGTCTTCTTTCGGGATGAAGGGGATGAGTCTTTGTTACAGACTCAGAAGATGGTGAGATCCGCTGTCTACTGATCCTATTTGTGCGTCCATTGTCATATCCGATTAAAAAATGACTCAGAGACTTTTGACTTTGGTGCTGGGGGTGATGGTTTGTCCAAAGATGGGCTGGGGCATCCAGGTAGTCCTGGCCAGTTTCAGTTTGCATGGAGTAGAAGGAGTTCTGTTTTTGATCCATTGAGTTTAAGGTGACTTTCCGTCATCCAGTTGTCTATCTGAGTGAGGCATTGTTCTAATACAGGGTATTGGTCCTTTTTGTTGCTGATACGAAAATAAAGTTGAGTGTCGTCCACGTAGGAGTGATAGAGCAGGTCTTGATGATTACTGATAATTTGTGGGCGGAGGTAAATGTTGAATAGTACGGGCGATAGGGGTGATCCTTGGGGGACCCCGCATGACATAATACGTGTTTCAGACATGAAAGGTCCTAGTTTCACTGTCTGGGATTTTAGGATTCAATCACACACCCAGTGGCCCACGTGACATGATTTCAGGCACTTGATGCCAGCAGCCAGCCTACACTCCCAGAGTGTAATGATGATAAAGAAAAGAGGGAAGGACGGCCACACTCCAAGGATTTTCAAACGAAAAAAGTTGTCTTTATTGTAAATCCAAAAACATGTACAGTCACAGCAATCACAGAAAACAGGACAGCCGACGCGTTTCGCACTCGATCAGTGCTTAGTCATGGCTATGGTATGGTGCTAACACAAAAACATTTATACTAAACCCCAAAATACCAAATAAAACATGTGACTCCCTTCAGCCTATAGCAACTTAAAGTTAATTAGTTGTGATAGACATCCTGAATGGGTGTATTCAAAGTGTCAAGTGTGTGCAGGCTGAAAGTCAACACTAACATAAAAAAGGTAACCCTTAAAGAACCTGTGTATGTGTGGATGTGAGGATTGCATGAAAATGGGAAGGGATATATATATATATATATAAAGGTGAATGTGAGAGTGAATGTAAAAAATAGTGAAAAATAAAATAAACTGGTTTTAAGTGTCTATATATTTATATATATATAGCCGAAATAGTGTTTAGGGTGCCAAAGCAGTCATATGGCCCGCAAACCAAAAGAAAAAAAAAAATTTATAAACACAAAAAATAAAATAAAAATAAACACAAAAACAAGAGAAAAAAAAATTAAACACAAAAACAAGAGAAAAAAAATTAATAAACACAAAAACAAGAACAAAAAAAATTAAATAAATAAATAAAATAAAATAAAATAAACACAAAAAAAAAAATTAAATAAATAAATAAAATAATAATAAAAATAAACACAAAAACAAGAAAAAAAATTAAACACAAAAACAAGAGAAAAAAAACAAAAAAAAAATGTAATAAACACAAAAACAAAAGAAAAAAAGAAAACAAATTAAATAAATAAATAAAATAAAATAAAATAAACACAAAAACAAGAAAAAAAATATGTGCCGGGATATGTGCCCATATGGACCACATTGTGAACATGTTTGTGAGTTAATGTCAACTTGTGAAACAAAAATAACAAAGGACCAGATTCACAGAGCAATTACGCCTGTCTAACTGGTGTTAGACAGGAGTAATTTCAAATTTCGCGCGCCGTATCACTAGTTTGAATCCTCAAACCATGATACGGCGGCTTCGGGCTTCGATCCGAGAGGCTTACGTCCTCGTAAGCCTTCGGATCTACGCTGCGATATTTTTGCGGCCGCTGGGAGGAGTTCGCGTCGTTTTCATGCGTCGGGATATGCAAATTACTTTTTACGGCGATCCACGAAGGTACGAGTGTCCCTCGCAATCGCCTACGTCATTTTTTGGCTACGTAATGTTAGAGGAGCTTTTTGCTGGTCTAACAGTGCGTAACCCATGTAAAGTATGGCCGTCGTTCCCGCGTCGATTTTATAATATTTTTTTTTTTTTTTTTTAACGTAACTCGTTCAGGAAAAGGAATGTACGTAAACGACGCTACTACGACGTGACGACGTGTTTACGCGCAATGCACGGCGGGAAATTTGCGAACGGAGCATGCGCAGTTCGATCACCGCGGGAACGCGCCTATTTTAAATGCTTCACGCCCCCTACTCGAGCAGATGGATTTCGACGGGAGAAATACACTACGCCGCCGTCGTTTACTGGACAAAATCTACCTGGATTCCACGTAGAGCCAGGTAAAAAACGGCGGCGTAGTGTATTTCTGATACGCTACGAGAATCCAATTCTCTGTGAATCTGGGCCAAAGTTTCTATAATGTATACGTAATGTAATGTATACGTGAAAACACGTGTCAGTGAACAGGTGTTCATGAATACAAATGTGTCTCATTCATATATTCATGTGATAGTCAAATGGATGAAGATCAAGTGAATGAGTAAACAACACGAAGAAAAAAAAAAGAAAAGGCCTTGTTGGGGTATGGTAAAAGGATGCAGAGATATATTGATGTCCTAAGTGTAGAAGTATCTTTTTTTTAAAATGAAAAAGGTGATAGATTTACTACGGGGCACCTCTATATATAACGGCCAGGACCCAAATGTGTGCGAGTGGACGGCATGAGCAATATTAATGAACCATAGAAGAGCAATCGATCGTGTCGTCCAAGTGTATCGCTTTTCAAAGGTCCGGCTGGACTGCAACTGTTATTCTGGATGTACCAGAGACTACTTGGGTGCAATCGGCATGTTTTAATGGATCTACATGTAAAAATGAACGTAATTTTAAAACGCATATAGATTTAAGACCCAGAAAAAAAAGGGGGGGGGGGGGGAAATCCTCTTTAAAATCACACTCAATGAGTGTGTGTGGTTAATGCATATGGGTATAAACATAGCAAGGTAACAAGAAGGGGGGAAAAAAGGGGAATGTAACTATAATGTTATAGTAATATGTTATAATGTGTATATATATAAAAAATTAAATATAAAAACAGATGAGAAAATATTTTTAGTATTTACTCTTATGTCATAGTCAGTGCATAACATCGGGCAGTCTCACTGAAGAGAAAAGACCGCACCGACTCCATACAAAAGTGACATCACACGGGCTAATCGGAAAACGGGAAGGGAGACGAGGGAAAAGGAATGGGGAAGAGGGGAGGGAAAGGGGGAGGGGAATTGTAGTTAGGCGAACGCGGACTGAAAGGGAGAATGCCGATAATTAGTATAAAAGGGAATCCTGTGATCTAAACAGGAGAGTGGAATATTATATACGTCGGCATATCTAAAAAGGTCCCGTGTATAAACATATTCGCCTGACATAGCCCGAATGGAGCCACGAGCGCAGAACCCTGATATTATATAGGGATAAATCACAACTGGTGTTGTGTGTTTAATTTCAACATGTAATGAAGAAAAAGGGGAAGGTGAAGAAAACAGATGGAAAATAATGAGAGAGGGCACAGAGGACAATGTAAAGGAATGTGTGCAGATGTATGTGCGTTTGGAGCATATGTAATGTGCAAGACAAATCGCACAATAATTTCCGATATTTCGTTGAGAGGTAGAAGTGGTGTGAAAAATGCATGTATTATAATGGTACAGTACAATACAATACAGTACAATGTGGTGTAATGCCTGAGTGGTATAGTATGGGCATAACATGCATAAAGATTCATTGATTGATCACCTTAAAATAAACGAATAGACAAATAGATAAACTATAAGTACAACATTAGAAGTAGTGCATGACATATATGGGAAAAATATAATAGTGGTTTCACTCATAGAAATGGGAAACATCCCATTCAAAGTTGAGTCCCCTAGGCAGTCTAGAATTAAGGTGAAAAATCCAAAATACTTCCCGTTTGCACAGGAGTCTGAATGTATCACCGCCTCTAGCTGAACGTGTAATTCTTTCTATACCCTGTATGGATAAACTGGAAATGTTTTTATGGTGTATAACATTCCAGTGCCTAGCTACGTTGGTCCTATGGTCCTTTTCGATGTCATATAAATGATCGCTGAGTCTGTCCCTTAATCTTCTCGTGGTCCTACCGACATACTGGACATTACAGGTACTGCAAGTGATGACATATACAAGGTACTTTGTGTTACAATTAATAAATTGTTTAATGTTGAAGTCCCTTCCGTTGGAGCATGAATGCACCACTTGTCCAGTCCCGATAATGGGGCAATACCTGCAGCCATTCTTGCCACATCTATAGGTACCCTTGCAGTGTAACCAACTTAGGGAACTGTGTCTGGTTTGAAATAGACTGGGTGACAGGACCCCCCCCCAATGTGGGAGCTCTGCGGCTCACTGTTCTAATGCCTCTAGATAGAATGGATTGGTACGTATCGTCATTGAGTAGGACTGGCAGGTATTTGGTGATGATGTGTCTGATCTTATAGAATTCCACACTAAATGTGGTGGAGAAAATGGGGACAGACTCGTTGGAAAGGAGCCGGGTGTTCCTGACCCTGGAGCTTTTATCAGTTAGCAATGAAGCTCTGGGGATACGGTCCACTTTGAGGATGGCATTATTGATTACTTTAGCTGGGTAACCCCTAGCTCTGAATCTAGAAGCCATCTCCTTGACTTCTCTAGAGAAATCTGTGGATGAGGTACAAAGACGTTTGAGGCGGAGGAACTTTCCAAAGGGGATGCTTTTAATGGTGTGTGGGGGGTGGGATGAGTCGGCTCGCAGTAAAGCATTGCCCGCTGTGCTTTTCCTGAATAAGCCTGTAGATACTAGACCGTTGTTACCTGTGAGCTTAACATCTAAAAAGTCTATGGTCACAGGTTGTAAAATACCGGTGAACCGCAGATTTAAAGTGTTGTCATTCAAGAAGTATAGCCATAGGTCGAGGTCTGCAGATGCATCAGAGGTGATGACAAGCAGATCGTCGATGTAGCGACAATATAAGATGGTATCGGCTCGGCGGGGGCTATCGCATCCAAAGATGCGGGACCTTTCCCACCATCCCATGTACAGATTGGCCAGGGATGGTGAGAACTTAGCTCCCATGGAGGCCCCGCATCTCTGGAGGTAATAGACCCCGTCGAACATGAAGAAGTTATGGGTAAGCAAGTACTCAAGAGCCAGGACAATGAACTCCTGTAAAACTAGTGAGTACTTGCCAGACTCTTTTAAAAAGTGAGAAACTGCTTGCAGACCTATATGGTGAGGAATTCTTGAATAAAGACTGGCTACATCAAAGCTCATCCATCTAAAGTGTGTCTCCCAGGAAAACCCATTGAGCTTGGATAGTAGGTGTTTGGTGTCTCTCAGGTATCCCGGGAGTTCGCATACAAGGGGTTGTAATAAACTGTCTACCCATTCCCCAAGTGGCTCGTTAAGCGAGCCTATGCCGGTCACAATGGGTCTACCCGTGAGGGGATTCATGCCCTTGTGGATTTTGGGTAGGTGGTGAAAAACTGGCATTATGGGGTGGGACGGAACAAAAAGCTTACTATCTGAATCTGAAAAGATCCCGGCGCATACACCTCTGTCTAATAGTGAAACAATAGCATGTGTGTATGCTACTGTGGGGTGAGAATTTAAACGTTGGTATGTAAATTGATCAGATTGTTGACGAATAGCCTCATCCCTGTATGTGGATGAGTCAAGTACAATTACCGCCCCCCCTTTGTCCGCATTTCTGATTGTGATGTCAAAGTCTGATTTCAACGATGTTAAAGCTTGTTGTTCCAAGCAAGACAAATTGGGCGGGTGGTTAACTTTGTGACAGCTGCGGGCCAGGTGGGTCAACTCTCCTTCAACAAGTCTCTGGAACATGGGATTTTAGGATTTAATCACACACCCAGTGGCCCACGTGACATGATTTCAGGCACTTGATGCCAGCAGCCAGCCTACACTCCCAGAGTGTACTCTGGGTTGCGAATTGTCAAGGATGGGGGTCAGTTAACGCTGTTTACATAGGTGTGCGCAGCCTTTGGCAATAGGGTGTGCACCCCAAAGCTCAAACACACTCTACCGATCACTCATGATCATTAAGAAAGGGAAGGGGATGGTAAATGGCATATTTACTGGCCCCTTCCCCCATTCATTCTAAAACATCCACAGCAACAACCAGTGGGAGAGGAGGGAAGATGACAGTGCTGTGGGGGGAAGGAGGTGGAGCCAGGTCAGTGGGGGAATATGTTCTGCACCGGGTGATTAGAGTGTGCCTGGGCACACCTGGCACACCCTGTGCGCACGCCTATGGCTGTTTATACTGGGCTAGCTTCCACTTTCTACTTAAAGTGAGTGGGTATAATCTGAATCGATGAAATACACCTCAATGACCTTCATTGGTGAAGATATAGAGGAGGAAGTTAGAAGTTAGAGCAGCTTTCGTGAAGGATACAGATGAGCTCACACTATCCAATGGGGACATAAGAGTCTGTTTAGGAAATATAAGAAATTGATTATAAAGGATTTAAACGGTTTGTCTCTTGAGTTGTAAATCAATAATCGTGTGGTCCCACAAGGCCTAAAATACAAGGGGATCCATGGGGAGCACCTACATACAGAGATTCCATGCTAAGTAGAAAACAGTGCATAGATTATGGCCTGGCAGTTAAGTGCTTGATAGTGGAGGAGGAGAAGCTACATTTACCGCACAACCAATTTTTTTTAGCTATTTACGGAAAAACCATCTGTAGCGGCTGTGGTCTGGAGACATGATGAATTAAAGACCCAGGAGCCTGGACGTGATGATGTTACATGTCAATGCATTTCACCCACCCTGTATCACAGGCTTTATCAGGACAGCATGGAGCCTGCGGGTCAGGTTTAAAAAGCCTCACTGCGTGTTTATTCTATATTACACCAGCAGGGGTCGCCATAACTACCAATCTGTCATCACGATCATTCTCAGGGCAAACAACAGTAAAGGCTATAAAGTGTACTTCAAAATTAGTAGGGGGAAAATGTTAACAGAATTTCCAGGTAGCCCTCAAAGGCAGCATTACTACCAAGCATTAAGGGTCAATAGTAAGTTTAGCTCAGAATTTAACCCTTTGGGTCTAATGTGCCAAGTTTGTAGATCTATATCTTTTACTTTCGAAGGAGGATGGTATTAAAATCCCCTCTTCTGTTAGATAAATTTAGGACAAAGATGCCCTTTACCCTCACTCCATCTGGTTTTCCATCATGCAGGTTGGCAAAGTGTTGTGCTAATGGACTAGTGTCCGCTCTATGATTAATGCTTCCAATGTGTTCACTGATTCAGACCCTAAACTGTTTGGTCTTACCCACATAGAACTTATAGCAAGGACACGCCAACATAAAAATGAGATGTGTCATGGTACAGTTGATAAATTGTCTAATATGGTAAATTTTAGACCTGTCCACATCAGTGAACACACTGGGCTTCTCCACATAGCGAAACATTTGGCATTGTCCACACAGGTAGGTGCTAGACTATTTTGCGCCCTAGGCAGGACCAGCTACTTGCACCCATTCCATAAAAAAATCTAAATGAATTCAATAATTTTAGCACCAGAACTCCAGGTAGAGGGATGGAGCCAGGTCGACAGGAGAGGGGGTGCAGCCAGGTGTATGGATGGGCCAGGTAGGGGGATGGAGCCAGGTGTGGAGATGGAACCAGGTGTTGGGGTGGAGCCAGGTGGGGGGATGGAGCCAGGTGGAGGGATGCAGCGATGGAGCTGGGGGGTGGAGTCAGATGGACAGGAGGGGGTTGCAGCCAGGTGGACAGGAGGTGGGTGCAGCCAGATGGGGGGGTGGAGCCAGATGGACAGGAAGGGAGGTGCAGCCAGGTGGGGGGAATATGGAGCCAGGTGGAGGGGGGTCACACACCAGTGATAAGGTCTGACTGGAAGCCCTCATCCCCAGTGCTTCCCCCCACCACCTGACAAGTTCTTACCTTGGGGCACTTCTTTCCAGCTCCCTCCACATGTCAGGCAGTGGGCGGCAGGAGATGGGGTCACCTATAGGCTGTGACTTGCAGCTCACGCACAGGAGACCCCCTCCAGCTCCTCCCCCATTCAGATCACTCGGTTCCACCCCCCGGGCTCTGGCGGCCAGCCACGAAGACGCTGGGTAAGCAGAGCGGTCTGCAGAAGCAGCTTTGCATTGGACTCCTCCAGGACAAGTGGCCCTGCGGCTTCGACTCAGTGTGTGTCCTCAGGTTAAGGGCAACATGTGTAGGAAGAATAGCAGAGATATATTTGTTTAGGTGATGTGTTTGAGTTTCTTGACAAATTTCAGCACTGTTAACAGCACTGCTCATCATTACAAAAAAGCCTCCTCCTGTTGCCATCCGCCCCTCACACACGCCCATCATGAACAAATCCGCCGCTTGCAGACTTGCACGAGCATCTCAGGAGCATGTGGCACAATGTCAGCTATAGTGCGCAGGCACCGTCTACAGCTGATTGTCAATTTGGGTGTTCGAATGCGCAGTATTCGACAGGAGGCGTTTATCAACAGGACACCAGTCCTGTATCCACATGGGAACAAGTATGGATTTCAATCGGCCCAATTCATCATTTAAATGCCTGGTTTTGCAACCATTAACTGTCTTGGACCTACAGGTGAAGACCATAGTGCCAATGCCTTTTAAAAAAGGTCATTACGTCTTCATTACGTCTTCACATTGAGACACGTATTGGGAAATCATCCCATAGGCGAAGGGGTTAGGTGGAGATTTCTAGTACTTAATAGGTTATCCCAGCTACTCTTCGAGGCTTGCTTTTTCGAGGCAATCCTCTTTAGGTAAATTACGCCTGGATCTCCTTCTTAATGTCGCCCAGGTACCGACTGACAGGTGATCAATCCTTCAGTGTCCGGCTACCTTCATCCCCGGTGGTTTGTCTAAACCCTTTTGGACCACCAGCCTCTCATTGGTGCTCCTCAGACAGACTCCCCACCAAACAGCTATACCGCTTGGGATCCTCAGAGGTGGGAGCCCAAGGACTCACTGGGTCCTGGTCGCTGCTCAAATGTTCCAGACCAACTTGGTCTTGGAACCAGGAACACCGCGTGGCACGCACGCCCCGGCCGGTTAACCATAACGCCAGGGCGCCGTGATGTGGTCACCCTAAAGGTGGGTGCCACACTGGATGAAGAAGAACCAATGGCGTCTGCCCCATAAATATCCCCCCCAGCATGCACAGCGAGGCTCAACCATCCTGATTGGCTGCTGGGGAAGAGCACCCAAACCTTGACTTCACTGCTGCCATCTACTGCACTGGGGTGGGAAGAACACCCCAGTGCAACAGAATGAGCCCACAGCACAGGCAAGCTGAGACAGAGACTGCAACTTAAACATTTTAACCAGATCAGAGTCTAACTAACACTCTGATCTCCCTCTAAATTTAAATAGCACCGGTACTTTGAAGTAACCAGGCGCTACACAAGTGATAGCTTATCTCCCAGTAGCTCTGAGTAGATCTCACTGAGTGCAGGACAGGGACAAGGGAGATACAGAATACGTGCCCAGGGTTCAGTGCAGTCATGGGTGGGAGAGGGCATGTGGAAGGTTGCACCCTTTGTGGTCTCCATTTTTTCCCTGGTGATCAGTTGTTGATGCTCCTACTGCACGATCACCCTTGTAAGTGACTGTAGTATAGTATGCTGGGAGGTACTACAGCCGGATGGGTGCTTCACCTTATTATTGCAACAAAGGTAAGACACTTGGCAGATTGTGGAGCTTTTAAGGAGGGGGGGAGAAGATGAGGGCAGTGGAGGGAAGGTTTGTATGCAGAGGGAAGAGCTACTATTTGATGCCATTTGGCAGGTATGTGTGTGTGGTGGGCATGGTTGAGTTCCTGCACCTATTCTCTGAGGAAAAAAAGCCCTGCCTAAACACATCCCTACATGGGAGGAATAAAAATGAGAAATACTGTCTCTGGATGGGCTGTTCAATTTATTGGTATATGGTCCAAATAAATTGGAGGTTCAGTTTAACCCATTAATGTGATGCCAGGGAGATATCCGGATTTTTTTTTAATGAAGGTTGTTTCTCTTAGAGGGTTGTGGGGTGACAAGTGGTTGTGGTTGGGTCCCCGATTTTGGTGAAAAACGGGAGGTATGGGAGAAACAATGGGACCCATCTGTGGTATGGAGTCCTCCTGGCTGGTCTGGTGTTAGTTTGGACCACCGGTGATAGGTTGGTGGGTCTGTGGTCAGTTAGTGGTCCTCGAGGCAATTCTAGCGCCTGGGTACCAGTTGCTAACTAAAAGATATCACAGACCCTAAAAAGTGTTAAAGAGTTAAAATGTTACATTATTAAATATTGAAATAATGTTATATAACAGCCCTCAAAATTTACACTCGCCTGCTCGGATTTTGCGAGTACATTTTGAGAGCTGGCGAGTGTGGGCTACATTGGCTGCAATAAAGGACACTGGCTGCAATAAAGGACACTGGCTGCAATGGGGAAACTAGGGTGACCACATTTCCAAACTGTCATTCAGGGACACACCCCTCTCTCACCTTCCCCAAAAAAATATGAGGGGGGGACGGGGGGAAATGTAGTCTCGGGTTTGAATGGGATATATGGCGGTGGGTTATTTTTCAGGTGAATGTGCCACTTGCCATCAGATGCAGTGCCGCTTGCCACCCATAGCCTGCCACCAGATTCAGTGCTGCTGTCACTCCCTCTGCATGAGCCACGTGCGTAGAAGGAATGGAGTGGCGTCACTATCTGGAGAGTGAAGATCAATCCTTGTTGCTTGCCGCTGGGTGCCGGAGAAGTAGGAGGTGCCAAGGTGGGCGGGGACAGCAGTGCTGCACTAGGCGCAGGCCTCATTCTCGGCCTCTGAGAGTAAATTGTCACTGGTTGCAAGATGCCAGGCAGTGCTGGCACTAGCAGCCAGTTCCGGAAATGTAGTTATTAGTTAGTAGGGGGTCCTCTATTTCATTCCGGGGCATTGTATTGTCCCAGAATGAAGGTGGCCGGGACAGACATGTCAATTGCGGGACAGTCCCGGGCACGTGGGCACCCTAGGGGACACTGGCTGCTATGGGGACACTGGCTGCTATGTGTACACAGGCTGCAATGGGGACATTTTGCTCCACTGGGGACATTTTGCTGCATTGGGGACCCGTGGCTGCACTGGGGACATGTGGCTGCACTGGTGACACATGCTGCATTGGTAGACATTGCCATGCTGCATTTTTGGGCACAGATAAAGTTGTTGTTATTTATTTTTATAACTTAATTCTGCATAAAACATTTAAGTGTCATTTCATGAGATAATTTATAAGGGCGTGTCTGGGGGCGGAATTAGGGGGCGGGACATGGTAGAGGTTGGGCGGGGCAACTGGTGGCGAGTATGCCTTGAGGCCTGGCTAGTAGCTCAAGACTTGAAATTTTGAGCCCTGTGTATATATACAGTGCCTTGAGAAAGTATTCCGCCCCCTTGAACTTTGCGACCTTTTGCCACATTTCAGGCTTCAAACATAAAGATATAAAACTGGAATTTTTTGTGAAGAATCAACAACAAGTGGGACACAATCATGAAGTGGAACGAAATTTATTGGATATTTCAAACTTTTTTAACAAATAAAAAACTGAAAAACTGAGCCTGCAAAATGATTCAGCCCCTTTACTTTCAGTGCAGCAAACTCTCTCCAGAAGTTCAGTGAGGATCTCTGAATGATCCAATGTTGACCTAAATGACTAATGATGATAAATAGAATCCACCTGTGTGTAATCAAGTCTCTGTATAAATGCACCTGCACTGTGATAGTCTCAGAGGTCAGTTTAATGTGCAGAGAGCATCATGAAGAACAAGGAACACACCAGGCAGGTCCGAGATACTGTTGTGGAGAAGTTTAAAGCCGAATTTGGGTACAAAAAGATTTCCCAAGCTTTAAACATCCCAAGGAGCACTGTGCAAGCGATAACATTGAAATGGAAGGAGTATCAGACCACTGCAAATCTACGAAGACCCGGCCGTCCCTCTAAACTTTCAGCTCATACAAGGAGAAGACTGATCAGAAATGCAGACAAGAGGCCCATGATCACTCTGGATGAACTGCAGAGATCTACAGCTGAGGTGGGAGACTCTGTACATAGGACAACAATCAGTCCCTGTATACTGCACAAATCTGCCCTTTATGGAAGAGTGGCAAGAAGAAAGACAGTTCTTAAAGATATCCATAAAAAGTGTCGGTTAAAGTTTGCCACCAGCCACCTGGGAGACACACCAAACATGTGGAAGAAGGTGCTCTGTTGCCACCTGGGAGACACCAAACATGTGGAAGAAGGTGCTCTGGTCAGATGAAACCAAAATCCAACTTTTTGGCAACAATGCAAAACGTTATGTTTGGCATAAAAGCAACACAGTTCATCACCCTGAACACACCCTGATCCCCACTGTGAAACATGGTGGTGGCAGCATCATGGTTTTGGGCCTGCTTTTCTTCAGCAGGGACAGGGAAGATGGTTGAAATTGATGGGAAGATGGATGGAGCCAAATACAGGACCATTCTGGAAGAAAACCTGATGGAGTCTGCAAAAGACCTGAGACTGGGACGGAGATTTGTCTTCCAACAAGACAATGATCCAAAACATAAATCTGCAAAATCTACAATGGAATGGTTCACAAATAAACATATCCAGGTGTTAGAATGGCCAAGTCACAGTCCAGACCTGAATCCAATCGAGAATCTGTGGAAAGAACTGAAAACTGCTGTGCACAAACGCTCTCCATCCAACCTCACTGAGCTCCAGCTGTTCTGTAAGGAGGAATGGGCAAAAATTTCAGTCTCTCGATGTGCAAAACTGATAGAGACCCCCCAAGCGCAGTAATGGGAAGTAATGGGAATGGGAAGTAATCGCAGCAAAAGGTGGTGCTACAAAGTATTAACTTAAGGGGGCTGAATAATTTTGCACGCCCAATTTTTCAGTTTTTTATTCGTTAAAAAAGTTTGAAATATCCAATACATTTCGTTCCACTTCATGATTGTGTCCCACTTGTTGTTGGTTCTTCACAAAAAATGACAGTTTTATATCTTTAGGTTTGAAGCCTGAAAAGTGGCAAAAGGTCGCAAAGTTCAAGGGGGCCGAATACTTTCGCAAGGCACTGTCTGTATATATTTTATATGGGCCAGATTCAGGTAGATGGGAGCATCTTTGCTCCGGAGTAACGCTTCTCATTTACGTTACTCTGCCGAAATTTTAGGAGCAAGTGCTGTCATTCATGAAGCACTTGCTCCTAAATTTGCGCAGCAGCGCATCGCAAATGAATTCAAATTGGGCGGGTACGGGGCGTGTGTATGTATTATTTAAACTAAGCGCAATCCCGCGGTGAACGTACTGCGCATGCGCATCGTCGAGTGTCAAAGCATTCCCGTGCGCATGCTCCAAATTCTGTGAATGAACGTCAATGACGTCACATTCCCATTCATGAACTTTTTACGCAAGCGACGCCATTTTTTTTTTCCGACGCGATGACGACGCCTATACCTAACATAGGATACTCCACTAGGGGGCTGCTTTATCTATGCGCCGCGTATCGCTTCCGGAAACGTCGTAACGTCACTGCGTCGCGCCTGAATTCGCTCGTGAATTGCCGATTTCCGCTCATTAACATCTTTTTTGAGCGTAAATCGGCGGGAACGCCCCCCGGCGCCATTTTTAAGTTGAAGTAACGATGCGATGGCGAAACTCATTTACGCTGCTCGCATCGGAACTTCAACCCGGCGTTTCTTGTTTTTCTGGTTACAGAAAACAAAAACGCCGGCTTAAAGTGACAGTTAGGCTGGCGGATCACTGGATACGCCAGCCTAACTGTACCTGAATCTGGCCCTATATGTTTATCTTTGATAATTTTGTTAAACAAATAGGCCGAATAGAATAGGCCATTTTAATCCAGCAGGTGTCAGTGTTTTATTGGTAAATGATAATATATGTGTACATGGGTGTTTAGGTGCAGTAGGTTATCTGACTGCGCTATTCAAGTGTTTCCAGAGTTCACCTTCCATGTATTGTGTTAACTCACATAGGTGTTCAGAGTGTCAGCGGATCCGACGACATCGAAATATCATATGGAGAAACATTAACTGTGAGCTGTGAATATGATCCCGCCTACAAATCTAATACCAAATATGGCTGGTGTCGGGGAGAATCATGGTGGTACCGCAACATCCTTATCTCATCAAATGGGGAAGCCAATGTGAAAAATGGAAGATTTGCTATTGAGGACGATAAAAATAACAACCGATTTACCATCACTGTCACCGGAATGACGCCTGGAGATTCCGACACTTACCAGTGCGGTATTGAGTTCTTTTTTCAAGATCTCGTGGGACTATTTAAAGTTACCGTCCTCCAGGTAATAACCAATGATTTTTCCTTATTTCTTTCCTATTTTTGTTGTTGTGTGATAAGTCATTTCACTGTCACAATGTGAATATCAAGATGTTTAGTATCTCACAAAAGTAAGTACACCCCTCACATTTGTGTAAATCTTTTCTTGTATCTTTTCATGTGACAGCACTGAAGAAATGACACTATGGGCCAGATTCAGGTAGAAGTTACGCGGCTTATCTCTAGATAGTAACTTCTAACCTACACCGTCGTATCTGTTTTCTGTATTCAGAAAACAAGATACGCCGGGATTGAGTTCAGATAGGAGCGGCGTAATTGTATTTCGCCGTCGTATCGTAACTGCAATTTTAAAATGGCCGCCGGGGGCGTTCCCGCTGATTTACGCAGAGAATATGTAAATCAGCGAGATACGGCAATTCACGAACGTACGCCCGCCCGACGCAGTCACTTTACGCTGTTTCCGTAAGGGTTTTCCGGCGTAAAGATAAAGCAACAAAAAGCAGGCGCATCCTATGTCAAGTAATTTTAAGTAAAAGTTTCATGTCGTTTGCGTAACTCGTCCGTGACTGGGGATTGACGTCATTGACGTTCACGTCGAAAACACCGTCATAATTTGGAGCATGCGCACTGGGATACATTGACAGCGGGCGCATGCGCAGTACATTCGCCACGGGATCGCGCCTATTTTAAATACTACACGCCCCCTACCCGCCCAATTTGAATTCCGCCGGCCTATTTTCGCTACGCTGTCGCAACTTTAGGAGCAAGTGCTTTGTGAATACAGTACTTTCTCCTAAAGTTTCGGCGGAGTAACGTAAATGAGCAACGTTACGCCGGAATAAAGAACCGCTCGCCATCCTGAATCTGGCCCTTTGTATCTACAATGTTGTGTAGTGAGTGTACAGCTTGTATAACAGTGTACATTTGCTGTCCCCTCAAAATAACTCAACACACAGCCATTAATGTCTAAACCGCTGGCAACAAAAGTGAGGACACCCCTAAGGGAAAATGTACAAATTGGGCCCAAAGTGTCAATATTTTGTGTGGCCGCCAATATTTTCCAACACTGCTTTAACCGTCTTGGGCATAGAGGTCACCAGAGCTTCACAGGTTGTCACTGGAGTCCTCTTCCCCTCCTCCATGATGACATCACGGAGCTGGTGGATGTTAGAGACCTTGCGCTGCTCCGCCTTCCATTTGAGGATGTCCCACAGATGCTCATGTAACAACCTCTACCTTAGGTAGGTGTGACAGACTCACCCGGGACATCCCCGAACCATCTTATGTCTAAAATCATCCTATGTCCACTAGAGACATAGGATGACTGAGGAATGATGAATCAAAAAAGGGGAAAGGGAGGGGGGAGAGCACTCATATCCGTAAATAGCGAGGGCATGAAAAAAAAAAAATACTCAAATAGCAGTAATTGAATGGACTATGGGAATATCAAAAATACATACATTTTATTACAAAAATATATAAACAACTTAAATAAAAAGAAACCATATAGAATATTTGATGTAGAAAATATCCTCTGTGCATCGCCTACGCATTTCGCCTTTGGGGCTTCCTCAGGACGAGCAGAAGAGATTTAGCAGTGGGACAAATGTATATCTGATTATGTAGAATGAAACATATCATATTAACAAATTTATCAAAGACAGTTGTAATGGTTTAAAATATTAAAAAGGCATTTGCAAAAAGTCTCCATAAATACCAAAACGGACGTCGGCCCTCCAAGTTGCCAAACAGCACCCTGAATCGCATAAGCGTATGCCAGTCACATTTATTTAAACGTGGTTCCAAAAACAAGTAGAAAATATATCCAAAAGGCACTAGAAAGGAAAAGAGACACGTGAAGAAAAAAAGAAAGAAAGAAAGAAAATAAAAAAAGGAGATATTTTCACATATCTCTTTTCCTTTCTAGTGCCTTTTTGATATATTTTCCACTTATTTTCCCATACCGTTACAATCTCTCCGTTTTCAGGAGGAGACCCCAGATGGGTTGACTCCGAAGTTAGTCAGTAGTTCCAGTCCTCCAATGCCGGTATCCATACCGTACCCCAAATAAATTGCTCTAAACTGAGCATTACTCACCAGCCAACCTCTGCCTCTCTCAGAGAACATGCCTGCCGCTGGGGAGAGGCCTGGACTAACTCTTCTCCCTGGAGTCCTTTCAGCCGCTGGAGAGAAGAGAGGGTGACTGGGCTCAGTTTATAGTGTTGCTCAAGAATATTTGCATTTTTTCTAATTTATTTTTTAAAACAGATCACATCCTAGTTTTCTCCATCGACGTCTAAAAGCATTGCTGGTATGATTAGAGACCCTGGGCCGAGTAGCTGAGGCGATCCTTTTATGTTGCCGAATATTCGCAATGCGAATATTCGTATTACGAATATTCGTGAATACTTTCTCTGCCCTTCTTTTGCATCAGAGCCAATCAGAGTTCTCCTACCACAGTTGTCAGAGGTTAGCAACCTCCATAGCAACCAATAGGAACCTGCCTGCACGACCATTATATAAGATCACTCCCAGCAGTATTTCAGTGCAGATTCACAAGGTGGCTAGAGAGAGTGGAGTGTTTCTGTGCGTTTTTCCTGTGTATTGCGATCTTAGAGCTTAGCATTGTGCTTCCTATAGTGCTTTCAGTTCTGAGTTTCCTGCTTCTAAAACCAAATGCTTTTTTCAAAGCAAAAGACCCAACAGCTTTTCTAAAATCTCAGATTTGTGTTGTTTTGTCCAGGTTAGTGTAGCTTAGTGTTAGATAGATTTCTGTGTAGTTAGTGTAAGTGTACATTTCTTTAACCACTTAAGGACCGCCTACTGCACATTTACGTCGGCAGAATGGCACGGCTGGGCACATCAACATATATATACGTTGATTTTAGTACCCAGCCGTGGGTCGCGGGTGCGCGCACGTGACCCGGTCCGAAGCTCCAGGACCGGGACCGCGGGATTCGCGGACCCGATCGCCGCTGGAGTGCGGCGATCCGTCCCTGGAGCGGAAGAACGGGAGAGCCATGTGTACACACGGCTTCCCCGTGCTTCTCTGTGGCCGTAGCATCGATCGCGTCATCCCTGTAATAGGGGGACGCGATCGATGATGTCACACCTACAGCCACACCCCCCTACAGTTGTAAACACACACATTAGGTCACACATCCCCTACAGCGCCACCTGTGGTTAACTCCCAAACTGCAACTGTCATTTCCACAGTAAACAATGCAATTTAAATGCATTTTTTGCTGTGAAAATGACAATTGTCCCAAAAATGTGTCAAAATTGTCCGAAGTGTCCGCCATATTGTCGCAGTCATGAAAAAAAATCGCTAATCGTCGCTATTAGTAGTAAAAAAAAAAAATTAATAAAAATGCAATAAAACTATCCCTTATTTTGTAAACGCTATAATTTGGCGAAAAGCAAACGATATAAACGCTTATTGCGATTTTTTTTTACCAAAAATACGTAGAAGAATACGTATAGGCCTAAACTGAGGGAAAAAAAATGTTTTTTTATATATTTTTGGGGGATATTTATTATAGCAAAAAGTAAAAAATATTGCATTTTTTTTTTAATTGTCGCTCTATTTTTGTTTATAGCGCAAAAAAATAAAAACCGCAGAGGTGATCAAATACCACCAAAAGAAAGCTCTATTTGTGGGGAAAAAAGGACGCCAATTTTGTTTGGGAGCCACGTCGACGGACGACCGCGCAATTGTCAGTTAAAACGACGCAGTGCCGAATCGCAAAAAGGGGCAAGGTCCTTTACCTGCATTTTGGTCCGGGTCTTAAGTGGTTAAGGTAGCTTAGTTTAGTGTGTGTTTAGTCTCTGTGTTTTGTGTATAAAAAAACAAAAAATAGCTTTAGTTTAGTCATATAAGTTTGTGTACATAGAGTTTAGTGTTTAGTGCATATTAGTTTAGTAATCCAGGAAATGATCTCCGTTTTCGCGTGTTGTTCGCGCGCATGTGCATGCGCGGGACGAGAATTTCGCAATCAATTTCGCATTCGCATTAGCGAAATTTCGCAAAAAATTTTTTTTTGATAAAATATCACGAATATTCGATATTAGCGAATATTTCACGAATATTCCTCTATATATTTGTAAAATATTGCGAAATCAAATATGGCGTATTCCGCTCAACACTATGGGCCAGATTCAGGTAGAGTTACGCCGGAGTATCAGTGATACTCCAGCCTAACTCTCACTTTGAGCTGGCGTTTCTGTTTTCTGTAAGCAAGAAAACAAGAAACGCCGGGTTGGAGTTCCTATACGAGCGCCGTAATTGTATTTCACCGTCGTATCGGAACTGCAATTTTAAAAATGGCGCTCGGGGGCGCTCCCGCTGATTAACGCCGAGAATATGTTAATCAGCGAGAATCGGCAATTCACAATCGTATTCGGGCCCGACGCAGTG
Organism: Rana kukunoris; assembly: GCA_029574335.1. Classification (NCBI taxonomy): domain Eukaryota; kingdom Metazoa; phylum Chordata; class Amphibia; order Anura; family Ranidae; genus Rana; species Rana kukunoris. The sequence continues at coordinate 739,511,601 of CM056049.1, read as the reverse complement.
ACTTTCCGACGTTTCCGTAAGCCATACGCGGCGTAAAGAAAAACAAGCCCCCTAGTGGAGTATCGTATGTTAAGTATGGCCGTCGTCATCGCGTCAAATTTAAAAAATTTCGCGTCGTTTGCTTAAAACGTCCGTGAATGGGGATTGACGTCATTGACGTTCACTGACAGAATTTGGAGCATGCGCACTGACAGTCGACGCATGCGCAGTACGTTTCGCCGCGGGATCGCGCCTAGTTTAAATAATACACGCCCCCTACCCGCCCAATTTGAATTCCGCCGGCTCATTTTCGCTACGCCACCGCAACTTTAGAAGCAAGTGCTTTGTGAATACAGTACTTGCTCTTAAAGTTTTGGCGGAGTAACGTAAATGAGAAACGTTACTCCAAAATTAAGATTCGCTCTCCTACCTGAATCTGGCCCTATCAGTTTATCATTCTGTTGGGGATCTGGGCCAACTGCCCCCCATCCCTGGGGTATACCAGTGGAGACTGAAGTCCCATCCACTTGTGGTAGGTGAAAATCCCCCGGTGCTTGCAAAGCAAGGCTGACATCCTCCTGTCTCAGTGCCGCACCATTTTTTGGGGTTGTGTCAGTGAAGACCGAAGTCCCATCCACTACCACAGGAACTCCCTCTTCTGTTAGTTGGGAGCAGAGGCCCGTGGCACTCTGCTCTGTTGCCAGCTCTTCTGCTGGGTTGCTGTGAGTGGAGACCACAGTCTCATCCCCGATATCAGCTCAAGCTGCAGTTGTGTGCAGTGGCCAGTAGATCCTGCCCCACTGCCAGTGATTCAGCTGGGAGTAAAAGCTTTACCACCTCAGCTTGTTGCTGGAGAGAGGGGCCAACTGCCCCGATTCCCTGGAACTCCACATTGTCCGCCTCGGCTTTAGGGATGGCAATCTCCATATTTTCCACTGCCGATTCATCAGCCAGGATTTCAGAGTTCTCAGTTGAAATTTCCTGATAGTCCCAGGCAACGGGAGCCTCACCCTGCTGCTGAGCAGAGTCTAGCAGCTGTCTGTAGGCGATCTCCAGCTCCCATTTCCAAACGGCCAGAAACTCCAAATCTTCCTGTGCCCAGTGCATTTTTGCTCTCTGTGCTCCATTTTTTCAAACGCCACTCCCGATCATCCCCAAAGTCGGGATCACTGGACATCCTCCAATACAACAATACCAGGCCATCATAGTCATAGCCTTCCATGGGGCTGTCATCCGCTGACCACGGGCACTCTTGGGCTACATACCACCAGAGGGCTCTGTAGCTCTCGTCCAACCGCATCTCTGCCCGGATCAGCCTGCTTAACTTGGCTATCCACTTCTGCTTCGGTTGTTCCCCCAACAACGGCATTCGTACGTCATACTGCGACCAGTACCTTACAGTGATGGAGGGCAGGACCTTTCCCTGGTGTTGCTGCTCGAGAGCTAGCGCTTTCTTCCAGAGTTGGCAACGAATCAAATCCGACCATCCCAGCAGGGCCTCCTCTGATACTGGTCCTCTATGCTGTATCCGCATCTCTTGTAACTTCTGTAACGGTATGAACCGTGACAGACTGAGATATTCCTATGTCTAGGGTCACCATATGTCCACTAGGGCCATAGGGTGACAAAGAATCATAATTCATATATTACATGAGATGGGACATTAATAAAGCTGTTGCTTGTGACAATCTGGGCACACAAGTGACTCACAAGACATTGTATAAAGGCTATTGAAGTGTCTTGAGGTGTTGGCTATTCATTGTGAAAGACACATTCTGTTGAAAAGGTGTTAATTGCAAGAAAGACTCTTTCATTGTGTGAAGCTCTCTGTTTACCCTATTGTGTTATTATTTAAGGTTAATTGAATCTATTCATACAGGAATGTATCAATGCTCAGGTGTGATAGTATTTGGTTTTGATGTCATCCTCTCTGAGTTAACTCTATTGATGATGCGGTGCCGGCGTGTCTACATAATTAGCTTACCTGGATACCCTTTAAGGTGATTGAAGCCCCCCATGGTGTGAAGGGGGGGTGGAGACTACATTGTCCTGTGATTAACTGCATTATGCTTGAAACTGTATAAGAAGCTGAGAAGAAATTCAATACGGGGCCATATCTTTGAAACCAGTACAG